>JANKKI010000247.1:0-1200000 GCA_025175665.1 Cinchona pubescens
ATGTGTATATCCAACATGTTAAAAAGGTAAATGGAGGAACTTAATTTAGGGATTGTGGGGTCCATAGCCAATGTTTTAGTAGCACTTGTGATTCAACCAACCTCAATAGATAAGTTCAAGCAAGCTCAAGCTACAAACCCAGAGTTAATGAAGATCATGAACAAGGTGAAAGGTGGGTTTGTAGTAAATAAACCATAATACCTATCATTATTTGGGTGCAAGGATGACTTTGTGTCTTGCAAATGAAGACTTGAAGAAAGAGGTCATGGCTGAATTTTTCAATTATCATAAAATAAGTTTTTTCTTTTAACTAAAATCTATAAGGATTCAAACAACATTTCCAAAGTGGAACAACATGAAATGGGAGATTGTTAATTTGTACCTAATTGTTTTGTTTGTCAACAAAGGTTGAGCATCGAAGTCCAATTTTTTATTAAATTTTTTGTCTATTAGAGAATGGAAATGGGAGCATATCACGATGGATTTCATGCTGGTTGCCCAAGACTAACATTCCAAGTGGGAATATGAATACCTTTCTCTTATTACATGACATGTGTAGCTACCAAATCTACTCATTTATTGTCTTTGAAGACTTCTACTCCTATGGACAGGTTAGTATGGATGTATATGGATAATATTTTGCATGGCGTACTTGCTATTATTACTTCAAATCATGATCACTTCGAGATTTTGGATAGCCTACCAACAACCTAAACATTGCGAAGGGTTTAAGTTCTGCATTTCATCCCCAGACATATAGGCAGTTAGAAAGGACAATTCAAACTTTAGAGGATATGTTTAGGGCTTGTGCTATTGATTTTAAGGGTAGCTGGGACAAGCATTTGATGATGATGGAGTTCTCCCATAATAATAGTTATCATTACCTGTCTCTTATACACATCTAGATGTGTATAAGAGACAGCTTATATGGATGTGGGTTGTGACATGTTATGTGTATAAGATTAACAGGGCCAGAGCTGATTCAAATTATAGTGGACAAGATATTCATCATGTGGGATAAACTCTAGTTTTACCTCCAGAATTGGCATAAGTGCATAATGTGTTCCATGTTTCACACTCTAGAAATACATATCCGATCCAAGTCACGTGATCGATTATCAACCCTCGGTGGTAAGAAAGAATTGGTTTATGAACAAATCACCACAATATTGATACTAAGGAACAAGTCCTTTGGCATCAGTCTATTTCATTTGTTAAGGTTCGGTGGTCCAACCATTCAAAGATAAGCAACTTGGGAATCCGAATCTAACATGCAAAACAAGTACACTTACTTGTTTGTCTCATAGGTATGTTAAGTTTCGAAGCCGAACTTTTTTTATAGAGGGAAGAGTGTAATACTTGACATTTTCAATTTTTTCACGTATTTTGTACTTGATCTTATCTCTTTAAATACTCGTTAATATTTCTTTCAAGCGTTAAATAATCATTTTACCCTTTTTGACATTTTCTAAAGTTTTGGACAAAAGTATAATTTATCAAAACTTGAGGGACTAAAGAGCAAATTTTGAAAAGTTCTTAAAACTTCCCACAAAGACTTTTAATTCATTTACCCTTTCATTTTCCAAGTTAACCAACGAAGCTCCAAACATTTTTAAAACCTTTTACCCAAATCTCCATGTGTATAAGAGACAGCCCCAGGAGTACTTTTGTATCACCAATTTGATTTGGTGAGACAAAAGTACTCCTGGGGCTATATTTCATGGTTCCAAGTAAGTTTTACTTCAAATTTTTGCATGGTTTTCATGTTAAATTTCAAGTTCTTCAAGAAATTAATTTGCTTAATTTTTCTTATTCATGGTTTGATTTTAAACCGATCATGTTACGAGATACTGGGACTTGATTTGTGATTCGAAATGATTTTTTAAACTATTTTTTTGGTGAGATTGAATGAGGGTTTGGACAATTCCTAACCCGTGATATATTTGAATTTATGAACCCTAATTCATTAGGTCCATGAAAGCTGCAGGCTGTCTCTTATAACACAATCCCTACTTGTTTGTGTTCGATTTTACCCTATTACGTTTCTTTTTGTTTACAATGAGGACCAATAGGAGGTAATAGTAGATCTGAATCAAGTGCTAACTCGGGAAGGGATCACAAAGGCGAATCGTAGTTATTGGAGTTGAGCTTTTCTATTCATGATCTTAGTGTGAGGTTTATTCTTGTGTTTTGGCCTGTGTGTCTAAGGACTGATTAGAATTGTCTTGCATATCAAATTTTTGATAGTCATTTCGTTTGTGATTTGGTACTTATATATGAGTGTGATTTGGTTATGATGGATTGTTATAGATATGGTTGTTGAATATACCTTTGTGGTTTTGTCTTGGCTAATCTTGAGATATCTAATGATAGGTATTATGGTTTATTTACTGTTCTTGTGCTATTTCTTATGCTCAGGGTGATCCTATGATGTGAACAATCATTTCCCGTTTTGAGGATGTGACACTGGTCATCCAGGCAGATGGGCTCACCACCTAGCAGTAATCTCTAGAAATGTTCCATTATTGAGAAGTGAGAGCTATAAGAAGGAAGAGTTATGTGGGGAATATGAGAGAGGAGATTTAGAAGAGCTTACCTGAAGTGGCAAGGTTCTAGAAAGATGTGGAAGAGGAGCAAAAGAATCAAAATCAATAAGAAAATGTGATGGAAGGAAACTATGTCAAGGAAATGTTGGGACAAAGAGGACTGGTTTGGAAATCAAAATACCTTTCAGCATGCCCCTAAGTCTAAAGATGGGAGTAGACACAGAAGCTGGGAGTATTATTACTCCACAACTACGTGTCAAAGGAGCAAAATTGCAGATCTTAGTTGTCGATATAATGGAAATCGACCTAAAGAACTACAAGGAAAAACATGGAACACATTATGCACCTGTCTCTTATATTCTGATGTGGATTTTTAAAATGGCTGCAAGATCAACTTTTAGAAGTCATTATAATTCAGAAAGAACAATCTTCATACTCCTAGGATTGTTATCATTGCTAAGAAAAGGACTTCAGGTGACTAAAGCAAAAAACATGTATGCTTTTTTGTATTTCTCAAGGCTATTATTTGGAAACACAAGTGTTTAAAGGAGGTTTTTCTGCTTAGTGGAATCATAATAATCTTCAATTTTATTTGATTAGTAAGTTCACTCATTCAATCTAGATGTCTTGGTAAAGGTAAAATCCTCTCACTAGTTATTAAGTACCATTATACTAGCCCTAAGTACAAGTATACAGAAAAACTGTGGAATGAGTTATCTTTCTTATCTGGGTCCCATAATTTGCCTTGGATGTGTCTTGGTGATTGCAACCAAGTTTTGCTTAAATTTGAGAACAACCCTATTAACATGTCACAACCCACATCCATATAAGTTGGTACTTGACCGCTACCATACCCTCAAGAGACATTCCTCAAAAAAAAAAAAAATAAGGAACCAAAACGAAATAAAATCATAACAACTTTGTTGATGGGTTAAACAATCCATAGCATGTCTGCTTATTGAATATCGGCTAATGATATAAACTAGACCCGATTGAATGGTCCCAAGCAACACACAATCCGAAATCCAAAATATCCTAATCTCTCTAATTTTTAACCTATTAATAATACTAACTTTCCTTGTTAGTCCAAAGTCTAACCGTCAATGCATCAACTTCTCAAACACATGATTGTTCCCGTAGAGCCTCTAATTTTGAAAAAATATTATAATGGGGTGAGTGATAACTCGCTCACAAGTAGTTGAAACCGACTTGCTGAGCCAAACAACTTATTTAGCCAAAAATGTTATCACACGGTCATACAGAAGTACTTCAAAAAAGTTTTTATCAACAATAACAGCAAAATCTTATTTCATATAATGCCAAAATTTTATTTTCAAAATATCTTTTCAAAACAATACTTACTTACTTTTAGAGCAAGTCAAAAAGTTACAAAACAAATTTCACAAAGATCAAAGTTTAAAACTAGAATCAGAATTTCAACATTGAAAGTTCATAATCAGAAGTTCATAACAAGAGTTTGGAAGTTCGGAACCTATAACCTGTCTCTTATACACATCTAGATCGGTTTGTGTGTTGACAGGCATGAAGGTCTAGTTTATATCAGTTAGCCTGCATATTCAATATGTGTATAAGAGACAGCCTATGTCATGTAGGTATCGGTTGGTTCAGGTCTTGGAACGGGAAGTCCGTTATGCCAGCGTTTTATAGGACCACCCTTATCGCATCTACGGTAATTCAGAAATAGTGTAATATTATACTTCCTACCTACTATTCTAGATTAGTTTAAGAGGATTGGTCAATTATTAATTATTGAGCAAATATTCTAAGCATATACACATACGAAATAATCACACGAAGTTCAAAAATAATGCCACTTACATACAAGACCATGTCACGCCCTCCCTGTCTCTTACACATGATCTAGATGTGTCATAGGATCACCCTGAGCATGCAAGAAATAGCACAAGAACAGTAAATAAACCATAACTGGTATCATTAGATCTCAAGATGGGGTTAAGATCTTAGACAGGTGGTGATGGAGTAACATGTCACTGTTCTCTTAAACATTACCTAAGTTAATTCCAAAACAAATCCATTTGTATGTAGACTATCGTGTCGTCGATAAAATTATTCAAGTTTCAAAAATAATTAGTCATGTTCATATTATAATGAAATATTTTAAAAATATATCTAAAGGTAAAACATTCAAAATATTATTACAACATTTGGTAAAATCCTAATTATTACTGTGCAAAACAATTTTCTGAGAAGATAAATTCTTTTACTTTTAAATAAATGCCAACTTTTAAGAACGCAAGCAAACTTATCAAAAATCAATCAATCAAATCATAATAATTTATGGAAAAACTTGATATGAGGTATGATATTCCACATAAAAAAAACACAAACAACAAAAATGTTATAATAAAAAATTTAGGTTCTAAAATTATACCGCATCTGACATAGATGAGCTCTTAACGCGCACAAAAATATTCTTTGCAAAGCTCCAAAATATCAGCCAAGAAAATAACATTACAGCCTTATGACTTACCTGTGAATTTATACATATATCAGCTCCCAAAATTATCCCCAAACTCTAACTCCTTTAAGTTAGCTAAACTTCTTACAATTACCACAATGATTTAGTCACTAGATATTGGCTAAAATTTTGATATAATTTAAATTAGGAAAAATAATACATAAATAACAAAAGAGTTATACTATAAGTGAAAAAAGTTTTTAGGGAATATCTCCTGTCTAAATTAATACACATCTAGATGTGTATAAGAGACAGTCACAGGTGATGGATTTCGGTTCTACATGCTTAAAACATTGAAACTTGTAATCAAATTTTAAATACAATTATTTAGTTAAGTTGACAATGTATAACATTTGTTTTTTAATTTAAGTTACAAAAACAATATTTCACATTCTACCCTTATTATAAAATTAAAGTTTCATCCTCTTTGCATAGGCTCAAGTTTCTGTCTCTTATACACATCTAGATGTGTATCGTCTATTTCCCATGTAGCCTGTCCCACACCTTGATTAGTCCATACACACTAAGTATTTTTATATATGGAATCATTCTCTAACTTGGTCCTTGCAGTTTGTGGTTCCTAGAGGTGATTCTTCAAGAGTCAAATTTTCTCTAAAGTCTAATGTTTAAGACTTAATCACATAACTCAGGCTAAACATAATTTTTACAGTGGCGACACTTGAAATACATTTATGTATTCGGTTAACTTATATGCTAATCTTCAAATTCGTTCTAATATCTCACATAATCCTACTCCTCAATAGCTTAACCTAAATAACCTTAACTTTCTCCAATGCCTTTTATACCAAACTGAATTTAGATTTCAATTTGACACCGACTTAATTCCAATATAGCAAAGATCAACTTTACGTCCATAAAACGCTTCGAACGGAATCATTCCAATACCACTTAGTTACTCTATTACGCTTAATAGTCTATTCTAATTTCTTCCAAAATTCAATATATAAACTCCGAACATATCTTCTAGTGTTTGGATAGTCCTCTCGGATTTATTTTCCAAAATAAATCTATACACATCTAGATGTGTATAAGAGACAGATATTATGTCATGTAGGATTATCGGAGTATTCATGGATTGGCGATAATCCTACATGACATAATATGATGTAGGTTCACAAGGTTTATTATGGGTAAATTAGACAAAAGTTTGTTATCCCATCTATGAGTTATACTAGTATAAATAATACCACCTTCCCATAGTATGATTTTATCCTTTCCACAATGAATTAAGTTAGTTAATTGGGATAACAATCCCATTTCCAAAAGACCAACCAAAGATAGGATGACATGGGATTAGTATCCAATCCTACATCATCCCATGAACCAAATGGACCCTAAGTCCTTACATGGTTTCCCACGTATCCATTAAGTAATTTTACACCGTGCAATAAACTTGGGCGTCATACCTTCTCTTACTTCCTTGATTTTTTTTAAAGATTTCTGATCTTGTCTCAGAACTTCTTCAATGCTCTAAACCAAAGTAGGTTGCATAATTAAAATGTCCAATAACTGATTCCTTGATCCTATCATTTCCATTCCCAATTCATCCTTTTATTCTTCCAATTTTGGAGTCTTTATAGTATCAAGTTTATGGCTCAAAGCATCAACCTTGATAATTAGTTTTATAGGATGGTACTTATTGTCAAATCATACTCTTTCAATAATTCTATCAATCTTCTTTGTCTCATATTCGATTCCCTTTGAATGAATAAGTACTTTTAATTCTTATAATCTATGAACATCTCATGTTGTACATCATATAAAAAATAATATCTATAGAACTTCAAGTCGACAACACTTGTTTTAATATCAGTGGGCTGACCGTGCAACTCTTCTCATAGAGATCTCAGTAATTAATAATTGACCTATACTCTTAAACTAATTAGAACAATATAGGCTGTCTCTTATACACATCTAGATGTGTACTAAGACAGTTTGTTAACCGGTCGTTTCTCAAGGCGAATTTCGATATTGAAAGTTCTTTCTTCATTGCAAAGATCACACCAATTATATATTCTTTTATGTCAACACTCCTCTTGATGTTACAATAGTTGAAAACCCCTTAACGAACTTTGGATAGTCTGTCTCTTATACGAACAGTTTCTAGATCTGTATAAGAGACATTGTAGATGTTGATCAGTCCACTTTGTCCTCATTTTTAGTGTCCACAAAGCTCCTTATCTAAATTCAAATGCCTACAAAAAAAATTTACACTTGCTAAGTTTGGTGTAAAACTTTTCCCTTAAAATACCAAATATTTCTCTTAAATATTTCTCATGAGTTTTCTTATTTAGAAAGTAAATCAAAATATTATCAATAACAACTATCAAATATTTTTATCCATTGTGACCAACTAATCCGTGAATCTTGCAAGATCATTTGTCAAACCAAATGTTATTACCAAAATCTTTATAATGTTAACAATGCGTCCAAAAATCACCCTTACTCCTTAATCTTTAATTAATGATATGCAATACGTTTGCTTGACTGGTGTATAGGGATATAGCAGTATCTAAGAACCTGTCTCTTATACACATCTCTGGAGAAAGGGTTTTTGGGCACATCGTAATTTTTATGTAAACACTTTAAAAAGATAACTTCTTAGTCATAAAATAATTGATTTTCACTCATTCCTTTAAGTATTTACCATAACTAAGCACTCTTAACAACTTTTCCTTAATTAATGCCTTGTTTTCTTGCCTTACACTTACATTCCTTGAGCTATCTTTCTTTTACCCGTATTGTCTTGACAAGTTACTTTTTATACTCATTCAGAAAAGATCACTCACTTAGTATCCCTCAATTCCCAATCATACCTTCATCACTTTATTTTTATCAAACTAAATCTGATATATCAGAATCACTTGTAAGATTAGTCTTATATATTAGTTAATCTTAAATACTCAAATTCATCAAAGTATACTTAAACCTCTGCATTTTAAACCTTAAAAATTGACTTGTAGGTACTACAGATTTTCTCTGATATCACTTAAACCCACGCTTGCATATTTTGGTATGTGATAGTTGCCATACATTCAAGAATTACCTCTCAAAGGAAACAAGCACCAAAATGAAACAAAATCATAATAACTTCATTAAATTACTAAATAATCCATAATTACAAAAGTATTGAATATGTGGCTAACAAATATAAACTAAACCCTCCATTGGTCCCAAGGCAACACAAACCAAAATCTAAAATATCCTAATCGCTTTCTAATTCTTAACCTACTAATAATACTAAGATTCCTTGTCAGACGAAAGTCTAAGCATCATAATGAGCACCAACTTCTCAAACATTTATCATTGTCATAAAGCAGGAAAATTCTACAAAATATTATAACGAGGTGAGCGATAAGTCACCCAACAAGCAACTAATATGCTTTTATGAATCAAACAAGTTATGTATATATATTTACCACCAAAAGTTTTATCACACGATCATACAAAAATATTTCAAAAGTTTTTACAAAAATCAAAGCAAAATCTTATTTTATATAATGGCAAAAGTTTATTTTCAAAATATCTTTTCAAAATAATTAATACGTACTTATTTTAAGAGCAAGTGGCATTACGTCAAAATTTACAAACATATTTCATAGAGATCAAAAGTTCAAAACTAGGATCAGAATCAAAATTTCAAAATCGAATGTTCAAAATCAAAAGTTCAAAATCAAAGTTCGGAAGCTCAGAATCAGAAAGCTCATAGTCAAATTCATAATCGGAGTTCAAAGTTCATATCATGTTTCATTATAGGCATATGAAACAAACACTCTACCATCGGTTCGATACTAAGCATTCATCCTAGTGCTAAAAGACCCCATTACAAAAGATTACAAAGTGGTCCCACAAAAACCTTTTTAGCTATATTTCGGAGTTCAGAGGCCAAAATTTATCTTATCTGGCAGTTCAAAAATAGTTTAGAACTATAGTTCCCACCAACTATTCATGATTATTTTAAGAGACTTGGTCCATTATTAGTTACCGAGCAAATATTCCAACATACACATATGAAATAATCACACAAAGTTAAAAAATAATACCACTTACATATAATTTCATATTGTCAAAGCAATTCAAATATCTATGCAAGATCCAAGTTTAATAATTAAAATAACATGTTGTAAAAAGTAATGTTTAGACAAAATATTTTTCAAAAAGACAAAGGTGTAACAACCACTTACCTCGAGTAGCAAAACATACCAAAGAATCCAACTAATTTCCTATACAAATTGTCAAACATAACTTAAGTTTAATTTCAAAACAAACCCATGTATATATAGTATTAAAATGAGGGCACACACATTCGAATTTGTGACATCATATCAAAATGTACGATATTGGTCCGTCAACTCTCATTCTTTCTCTGTTCCTTTTTCTTTTCTTTTTCTTCTTTTTTTCATTCTTTCTTCTTTTCTTCTTTCTTCTCTTTCCTTGACACACATCACCACCACCTACTACGAACCCCATCCTCTGAGGCTACCACCATTTTTGAGACTACCACGGTGCCCAATCACCACCAACAGAGGCCAAAAACACCAACAAGAGTGTGCATGAGTAAACAATTTATTTTTTTTTCAAGGAGAATTTTTTCAAAAATCCTAATTTTTACTAAGAAAAAATAATCTTCCAAGAAAAAAAAATCTTGTACTTTGAAATAGATCCCAACTTTTAAGAAGGCAATTAAACTTATCAAAATCAGTCAATCGAATCATAATGCTAACGGAAAAACTTAATCTCAAACATGATATTCCATATACAAAAAACATAAACAAAGAAAAAGGAATAATTCAAAATTCATATCGTAAAATTATACCTATCCGATATAGACGAGCTCTTAATGTGCCCAAAAACCCTTTCTCCAGAATTCCAAAATACTAGTCAAGCAAATAACCTTATAGCCTTATGAAGCCTCCTATTTATGCATATATTAACTCCCAAAAGCCAACAAACTCTAGGTTCTATAAGTTAACTGCTAAACTTTCTACTATTCCCACAATGATTTGTCACTAGATGTTGGTTTAAAATTTGATATAATTTTAATTACAAAAATTAATTAATAAATAGCAAAAGAGTTATATTATAAGTGAAAACATTTTTTGTTCAAAGGTTGTCCAAATTAATTAATACAATATAAATAAGAAACCCCTAGTGATAAGAATTTAGTCATCACATGTAAATACACCACCAAAAGTAATCAAATTTAAGATACAGTTACTTAGTTAAGTCAATATTATCTAATATTAGTTTTTGAGAAAAAATATGAGGTTTCACATGACTGTCTAGAACTGTGTTCGAGAGAAGATCTTGATTCTTGTCGATTTTTGGTTTAACTCGCTGTTCCTGTAAAATAGATAATTTTGGGATTATTTTTGAAAGTGTTGATAGTGTTATATGTAATGCTTCTTGGAGACTCTTTATCTAGAGACAACTATTACCGCATAGTCAAGACAAGATTTGATCATTTTCGATTACTTGTGAATTTGGAAGATGCTTCTTAGGTAGGACTTTAGGCTAGAAAAATTTCGGTTCAATGAACCCTTTCTTTTTAGGGTAGTTCAGGAAATTTGGGATCTCTATATCATTCTTATTTCTTTGATTACTGATATTTTTGTGGAAGCTATAGAGAAATGGAATAAGGTTAATTTCCTAATATGTTTAAGGGGAAAAAAGATCCTAGCTAGATTGGAGTCAACTAGAAGTCATTTTGCAAGACCAGTTTAGAATAAGTTTACAGCAGGAGAAGGAATTGTGGGGCTTGAAGTCAGGAGTTAGAATTTTTGTATACTACTACTATTAGTAGGAGAAAGTGTAGTAAGATTTATTCTATTCAAAACTCTGAATGTGTCCAAACTCTAATATGAAGGATTTGAAAGTCCTTATTGTGTCTTTCTTTGAGAAATTGTTTACCAAAGATTCATTCCAATCATATTTGTCCTAGACCTTTTCCTTCTTGCTTTAAGTGCTTGTTTAATAATATTGATTCTGAAGTCTGAATTCTTAATGTTGAAATCTGAATACTAAAATAGTTAAAATGCTAAATTTTTTAATTCATTGAAGAGTAACTTTTCAATGTTTGAATCTTAATGTTGAATTTTTTAATACTGGTTGATAAATATAGTCGTTGAATGTTTAATAAGTCAATTTTTACAATTATACCCTTACTTCAAATCTTCACGTAAACATGAAAAACATTTATTTTTAATCTATTTAATTAATTGTCGACAATGAACATATTAACGATTATTGTTTTAAAATTTAATTGTGTAAAGCTATAAAATTATTGTTACTAAAAATAAAATAAAGATACAAACATAGATATCTAAACTCAAGTATTTGAAAATTGATTTGTAATTTGTTTACCTAGATTGTGTGTGAACAATTAATCGACTTGTCTATATTCTATTTTTTATTTTTTTCTTGTAAGTCATTTTCAAGTTGATCACTATCTATCATAGTGTCATTATATGCATACTACTAAGCCAAGAATCATTTGCATGAGTTCTTCACAAATAATTATGCAGGGCAACACGTGCAATGACAATCTTACATTGCATTGGAAATGGATATGGTGCCATTGCTTTAAGGATCTGGAAACAAAATTTTAGTACTCGAAAAGCACGCTCAATCACATTTCTCGGTGTTGAATGTGCTTGATTAAATTATTCTTCTTTTGATATTTTATTATGTATAAGAGACAAAATTAGACAACCAATATCGTACATTTTGATATGATGTCACAAATTCGAATGTGTGTGCCTAGGCTGCATCATACAAATAATATCTATTTGCACAAAAAAGAAATAAGGATAATGAACGTGCTGAAGGAATAGGAAAATTGCATGTTGGATCTCTTTTGACTTTTGCTAGAACTCTTGAATCATGTGTCCTTCTTTCCAAACCTGCCAAGATGTATTGAAAACCATATTAAAGTCACAACAGCAAGTACATTTTGCATGCACTTTCCTTTTCCTCTTCCCCCATATGGTAGAGCCACTTTGCTTATCCACGGGTATAATTGTAGGTATAAGAGTTCCATCTAATGCATCTATTGCACCCTTTTGAAAGATAACAAAATCATTATAATTAGCAAACTAATATAATCTACAATATTTTAAATAACAATAATAGTAATAACTGAATTATTTGCAAGAGTCTTGGATTATTATTTCTATTCATCTCTTCAAAAAAAATTGAGCATAGCTCGTAGCATTTCATAGAAATATTGATGCACTTTATAAATTGGATGACTGTATCTCTTCTTCATTAAAAGATTTGTATGATGTTGACTCAAGAATACCACTTTCCTCATTTGTAAAATTTTTATACAGTGTGTAGGATTTTCATCAAGAATTTCATTCACATAATCAAACCCTCTTAATATAGAATTTGTATCGGGTTTTCTTCCAATACATTTTAATTTCATTAGTTTCATTACTAGTATTATTAGTACAATCTTTAACATATATTTTTGCTCCTTAGTTAACATCTAAAAAAAATCAATCAAAAGGAGAGGCTGTCTCTATATACATCTAGAATCTCCAAATAGCGAATTTTTATAAATCGACAATTTTTTGGCATTCTTTGATATCCATCCTAATTTAACTTGTTCAGATTTTGATTCAAATAAAAAATCTATTGTTCTCTATAGGCCGAAATTTTTACAAAAAATATTGGCATTAGTAAGGTATATTGGATCATCCTCTGTTAAAGATTGCATCTCAACTAAAATTTTGTTACAATCATTAATACATGGTCCATCTAAATTCTCCAATGTCTTGAGAATAGAAGTCAATTGATTATTAAGATTCTACTAATATTCCACTACTGTTTCACTTTGGAAGCTTGCCTTCACGCTTAGTTTCATGTTTTGCGTGCTAGTTAATGAAGAGGTATCTCAAGATTTTTTAATTCAAGATTGATATATGTCTCTTCACAAATTTCAACACCATCCTCTGGCAATCCTCTCTTAGATGGACCCCATATATCTTTACCAATTGCTATAACTTCATGAAACATTGCCTTCATCTCATTTAGATATTCCAATGGTTTGTAATGAAATTGTTGTGCAGTAAGATTTTTCTATAACAACAAAATAAAATGCTTAGTTATAATCAAATATATGTTATTAATTTTTGTCAATGTGAAAAGCAAATAAAAAATAATTACCTATACATAGTAATCCTATTATTTCAAGCTTCAATTTATGGTATTGGCTATCAGAACATAACGACTATTCCCGATAGTATTTGTTATCTTTTGCCAGATTTTATATTTTGTCTTTAAATAATCTCATTAATTCTTCAGCGGTCTTTGTTGTATAAGAGACAGCTCCACACGAGTAAAGCTAACCTAATTCTTTCCCAACATTCTTTTAAAAACTATTCCCGTGGCAATTATTATCCTTAGCGGTTGGCCAAATACTATCATGCATAATTTATAAATTGCTTCAACAAATTACTATAGGAAATTAATCAGCCCTAGTAAACTTACTAGTAGGTAGAGGTTTCTGTCCTTACATATCACATAAACTTTAATTAAATAAAGGCAACATAAAGTTCACAAGAAATAAAATGACTAAATATTAAATAATTGATGAATTATTTCCAAATTAATAATGGTATAAATGTTATATATATGTATATAGACACACACTTTAATTAATTAAGAATGATCCAACAACACTAGTCCCCTATCACTACGAATTATATTACTTAATATAGCTAGGGTTTTTGCCTCTCCATCGTGTTCTCTCTTCTATTGCTTCTTCTTTGATTTCTACTCTAATGGCTACCCTTCAGCCATCGACTGAAGGGCATTCCTTACCCCTTGATTTGGATCTAGATTGTATAAGAGACACTGAGAAGAAAAAATAAGAAAAAAATAAAAAATATTTTATAGACTGTCTCTTATACACATTTAGAAATGTATAATGCGATGTTTCAATTGACTCTGAGTCTCCAATTGCTCAAGTTTTGATCACCCTAGATGGACTTTTGGTGCATCTTTTTCAAAAAGCAATTTTGTTCTCAATTGCACGTCTGGTTGGTAATACTTTGAAGGTAGACACATCGACTACTACTGGTAGTAGGCCATCCTAGGCAAAGCTAGGGTATGCATAGATTTAGATGTCATAAAGCCATACCTAGGAAGAGTTTGAATCTCTAATAGAGACGAAGATCAATGGTAGATGATTAACTATAAGGAGATTCCAAAATAATGCAATCACTGCCTTAAAATGGGATATTCAGATGCTGAGTTCTTGATCAAAAACCCTAACTTGTAAAATCCTAAACCTAATGAGACAGCTCAAACCTCATTGCAATCAACAGCTTTGATTCCCCTATCAAAACAACAATGGGTACCAAGAATGGCATCACCAGTTCATTCTTAATCAGGCTTGGATATTTTTGGAAGTTCTGGGTTTGTGGCGTATAAGAAAGAGATAATCCCCACCTACTTGGTCTCTTCATCAAATTTACCTCTAATTTTGCTGACTCTATCGCTTAATCAGCCTATAGCCTCAGCGACAGTGGCGTCAATTCCACTTCCAATCATGACAACCCCACCACTTGTTCAGCCTACATCCTCTATGGGATCTCATCATAACAATGGCGTTGCGTCTATCCTCTGTCTCAATGGAAACCCCTAAGTTGATATTATCGACCCAAGGGACGGCTAGGGTTCCTAATTGTATGACAATATTTCCTTCTCTACCCCTTACTATATCTACTGTTGTCACGATTGAGAAAGCTACAGTAGTTGATATTCCAACCGAGAGGGATGATGCATGTGAATCGTAAAAGACTACTAATGTGAGTACAACTATCCATGTGTATATAGTTAATAATATTTAAGCTTTAGATTTGGTAATCTCGTCATGACTTGCTCGTTCCCCACTTAGCAAATGATCAGAATGCCAAATTTAGACGTCCAAGAGGTTAGAAAGCGATGCGGGAAGTCGATATTGTGGATTCTTTGCCTGGTACAAAAACTATGAAAGTATAGTCCCACCAAGTGTTGAGTTGAATGGTATTTGCATGATTTTCTCCAACGTTTACCACAGGGTGGTTCAGCTGAGGAGGTAGCTCAATCTATTTCACCATTGCATTTGGGTCTGTTCCCGTAAAATTTGGCTTTTTTGGCGAATTGGTTTTCAAGTCTACCCGGTACTTAATACTAAACAATTAATTCATGTCTAGTTGATACATGATACACGGGCTGGTTTAATATTTACTACATTCAATATGATAAGCGCACTCGTGTGGAGTGTCGGATGCTGCAGGCCGACTTGTCTTATCTATCGCCATCGGTTGGTGGTCTGTGGATTCTGTGGAGGTGATTTTAATGTAATTGCTTTCACTTTTGAATATATAGGCTAAGAATTGCAAGATGAAAGGGCCATTGATGAATTTAATGCAGCATGGGATACTTGTGGGGTTGTGCAGATTCTGTTTTCGGGAGTCATTTCACATGGTCGGGCATGCAGCAGGGCTGCATAGTTTCGAAGCGATAGATAGAGATTTGGTTAATTCTCAGTGGTTTGATTGTTATAGAGATTTGGTTAATTCTCAGTGGTTTGATTGTTTTCCAGACTCTCATGTTCAACAACATCTCAATAGATTGGGATAGAATTATCCTCTGCTTCTGTTGGATTTTTTTATCTCGGTCTAATTTGATCCCCAAACCTTTGCACTTTCAGAATATGTGGCTGGATCAATCCACATTCATGAAGGTGGTTGAAGAAGCTAGAATTTGATTTTAGGAGGAGAGAGAAAGTGAAATAGCTGAATGTCAGAAGTGTGTTTAGTTATCTGAATTCCGATCCCCTTTTTAGTAGCACTCCACCCCCTTATTTATAGAATTACATAAGGAGGCATAAGGCTATCTCTATGCTAGTTCAGCTGAAGCTGAATTACATAATTGCCCTTATTGAGGCTGCCACGTAGGCACTTCTAGAACAATCTAGGTAATTATCTAGATGTGTTATTATTCCACATCATCAATGTAGGAAATAAAAAAATTGAAAAGCATCTAGATGTGTATAAGAGACAGGTGTGTGGGAGTTATTAGAGAAAGCTCCTAGTGGTGTCCGGTGGTGGCATAGAGCGACGGTCAGAAATCGGCAACGGTGAAACGACCGGACACCACTAGGAGCTTTCTCTAATAACTCCCACACACCCTCAAAATAGAAGATTATGGCCAGTACGTTCACTCCTACTTCTCTTATTAGCACACCGGTTCCTCCTTCCCCGGTAAATGCCGTTGACAGGATGCTAAATCCTTTCGACGAAGCGCTTTCGCGCGGCCATTAGGGGTTCAGATCCAGTTCAATACAAAAAGATTACATTACGACCACTCTAACCTTCTCACCCAAAGTATATCAAACTCCCTTGACCCCGAGGAGCGATCTGTATCAAATCATCTAGGGATTGTATGCCGTTTTCCCAAGAAAGTGAATTGGATGATTTTTGATTGGGTGGGGTCAAAAGCAAAAGAAGGATTTTTTGTCCCGACCCCTGAGAACCGAGGCCATTTGCCCCCACCTGGTTACCTAACAGTCTACCAGGAACAACTCGAGGCAAGGCTGAGGCTCCCCATAGCCCTTCTCCTAGTCAACCTATCGAACCACTGGGATATCAGCATATCCCATGAGACCCCAAAAACTTCGGGTCATCGTTGGCTTCACCTTCTTATGTAGGTTACATTACAAGCCCATCTCCTTAGACCCATTTAGGATGATGCTGAAATTATCCCCTACAAAGGGATTTTTTTACATCTCTCCCCGAACTACGGGAAAATTGCTCACTTCGGGTAACCCATCATCTATTCATAACAGGAAAAAGTCATTTTTCTTCGTCCAGTACCTTGCCCCCTGAGGAATGCTCCGAGCTGTTATAAAAGAAAACTTAAAAATCTAGATGTCCTCTCCGGACTCCCTCCAGGCCCGGAGGCTCATCGAATCCATAGATCCGAATAAACTTCAAGAAACAAACCTGCCATCCTATCGAACAATATTTTGGCCTGCTCAGAGACTATTTCCTACCCATGATGTCCACCCGAGCTACGACCCTCAACAAGGTCACTATCACCATTTTCTGCATATCTCCTCCTTTCTTCTCTGTATTTTTTTGTTATATATATTGTTTTTCTGACCTTTCATCTTCTGCAGAGCTCGGAGCATTCCTCAGGGGGCAGGTGTCCACCACACCTGTCACCGGTGTGGGTACTTCAAGCCAACCTTCTTCATCAGCAAGCTGATCCTCATCCGCCACCATCAACACCCCATCAGGGAGTGCCGAGGCTACACCTTCAACCTCTGCACCCCTGAATCAAATTGAGGAGGCCAGTTCACCGGGAAGGCAAGTCGGAAATATTACTCTGGCTCTTGACCCACCGAACCCGAGCCAACTCGGGTTACAAGGAAGAGGCTGGGAGGCTGCTGCCTCGGGAGGTCCTTCATCTGCCATGACCCTCTCTTCCTCGTCATCGCCCCTGAGGTCCATGATTCTGGTAGTGAGGGTTCAGACCCTAGGGACTGGCTCGGGCAACGTCCCCCTGTCGTAACAACTCATCACCTCTATGGTAAGTACAGCCGGACCTCATTTGTTCCCATTCCTTAATCTTTCTTCCATGTCATGAATTAACACTTAAATTTTTTAGGTGATCGAAAATACACTCTCGAGGATGAGAGAAAATCTGTAGGGTCACAGGATGTGCCCTGGGGTCAGCTGTCTGTTGACCCCCTTCCAGTTCCTTCTACCTCGGGAAGCTCTGATCTCTGACCCACCCCACCGATCGATGTTAATGATCGGGCCCAATTTCTGAGGATGGCTCGGGAACAGTCCTAGATGAGTGGCCTTGATTTACTAAGTGGCCTCATGTCATTTTCTGTCCCTCAACAAAGGCTAGACAAACTTCACGTCAGCCTGATGAATGTAAGTCTATCAAATCCTTTACTGGCCATAATGTGTATAAGAGACAAGCTTCGGTAATCCGAGATGGAGAGGAAGACCCTCGAGGTGGATATTGGCGATCGAGACAAGAAGATCGCAGATCTGGAGCAAAGGGTCCTACATCTTCAAGAAGAGGTTCTGATGTCTAAGGCAAAGTTTGCCTCTCGGGAGGTAGAGGGGCGGATCGAGGGTAGGAATCAATTTGTGGCCTCGATGAACCGGATAAAATCTGAAGGAATTTACGAAGAAGGTCTTCTCCATGGGGTTCACACTAGTCCGTGACCCCTTGGTGAATAACCCTGACTTGTATGAGGGGCTGCCGTACGATGTTTCCGTCACCGAGGAGGTCATCAACGGCCTACAAGCTCAATTCAAAGCCCCTGCTTCGGTTCCCAGAACTTCTGGAGCGACTCTGCTGATCCAGGGTCCAAACCCCGAGGTCGAGTCCGAGCCCGCGAACCATGCTTCCACTTCCACTACCGAGCCTTTCACTTCCGGTGCTCAGGCTGACGTGATCTTGCTGTAATAATTAGGAACCCCCTTTGTAAATAGCTAAGAACTTCTTTTGTAATAGTTAGGTCTTTTTAATGAAATTGCTAAGTTTTGGAAACTTTTATGGCCCAGCCTCGGCTTCCTTGCTTCTGGCTTTTACTTGCTTTTCAATTTTTTATTGGAAGCATGGTTCGCGAAGTTTTATGATATAAGCAGGTAACAAACTTTAAATCACTTAAGAATTCCGACATAAAAAATCATCTAAGGTTCCTTTTCATATTGAGACTTAGGCCTTGTTTAGACCCTTCCGAGCTGAGGCAAAAGGATCAAGCTTGGCTCCTTATGTTTGCCTTAGCCATTTTAATTTGATTCGGACACAAAGAAAAAAAGTCCAAGAAATAATATTACGCTTAAGCAGGGCACTTAAGCTTCTTTGAGGATCAAATCCTTTTCAATTTCATTTTGCTTAGAGGGGGCTGCTTAGTTTCTACCCTTGAGGGAAAACTGCTAGCCTCGGCTACCAATGTTTGCTTTTTGTATTGAACTGGATCTGAACCCCTGAGGGCTGAAACAGCTAGATTTTTTCTTTGTGGTTGAACCGAACCCTGGAAGGTTGATGCACTTTTTTTTTTTTCCAGGGTTTGGCTTAGAAGCCTGCGGTCTCTTATACACATCTACTGCTGTGCCTAAGAGACATCATTTAGATGTGTATAATGGATCTGAAACTCTTAGAGTTGGAGCAGTTCGAACATCTGACACTGCTTGGTCCGAACCTCTTAGGGTTGGCGTGGCTTTGTTTTTGACCTTGGGAGGGCTATTAAGCCTCGGCCCTTGAGGGGGGACTGCTAAGCCTCGGCTCTCAATCATTTACTTTTTTGTTCAACTGGATTCGAAACTCTTAGAGTTGGAGCAGTTCAAACATCTGACATTGCCTTGTCCGACCCTCTGAGGGTTGGCGCGGCTGTCTCTTATACACATCTAGATGTGCTACTAAGCCTAGGCCCTTGAGGGGACTTAAGCCTCTGCCCTCAATCATCAGCTTTTCTGTTCAATTGGATCCGTAACTCTTAGAGTTGGAGCAGTTCGAACATCTGACATTGCCTTGTTCGAACCTCTGAGGGTTGGCGCAGCTTTGTTTTTGCTTGGGGGAGCTACTAAGCCTCGGCCCTTGAGGGGGAACTGCTAAGCCTCGGCCTTCAATTATTTGCTTTTTTGTTCAACTGGATCCGTAACTCCTAGAGTTGGAGTAGTTTGAACTTCTGACATTTGAAAAGGGACCTTCATTATATTCCTTGATAATATTTCTTCAAATTTAACAATGTTTCACATTCTAGGAACAAGATCCCCTCTCATATCAACCAACTTGTAATAGCTTGAGGTGTGAGCTTCTATTTCATGATAGGGTCCTTCCCAATTCGGATCTAACTTCTTAGTCCCTTTTGGACGGCTTGCTTCGATTTTTGAATCCCAAGTCTCAGGCCGCAGATACCGATGCTTGACCACAGGCGTTGTAGTGCTTAGCCAGTTGACCAAAGACACCTGTCTCTTATACCGAATGGATGCATCCAATCTTTTCTCCTCAAGTAAATCTAAGTTAGCTCGCAGGGCCTCATGATTGGATTCCAAATCTTACAAGGATACTCAAGCTGAAGGTAGCCCAATCTCCACAGGGATAATAGCCTCGAACCCGTTGGTCAAACTGAATGGAGTATTTCCATTAGCCGTTCGAGGTGTGGTCCTGTATGCCCATAGGACACTAGGGAATTCCTCAACCCAAGCACCTTTGGCTTTTTCAAGTCGGGTCTTGAGTCTTGCCAGCAGGGTTCGGTTGCACACTTCAGTCTATCCATTTGCCTACGGGTGGGCGATCGAGGTGAAGTGTTGTTTTATTCCGAGGTTGGCACAAAAGCTCCTAAAAGGTTCTCTTTCGAATTGCTTCCCATTATTAGAAACGAGCACAGCAGGGATACCGAACTGACAAACAATGCTTTCCCAAAAGAACTTTTCTATCGCCTTTCCCGAGATTGTAGCCAGAGGTTCGACCTCAATCCACTTGGTGAAATAGTCAACGACAACTATTAAGAACTCAAGCTTGCCAACTCCTCTGGGAAGTGGGCTAAGATGTCAATTCCCCACTGAGCAAATAGCCATGGGCTTTGAATAGGGACCATATCCGAGCCAGGTCTTCGGGGTATTGGCTCGTGTATCTGACACTGATGATACCCCCACACCAAAGTGTTTGCATCGGAATGTAAAGTTGGCGGTAGTACCCAGTCAGCAAGACTTCTAGAGCTGTATAAGAGGACAGGCCTCGCACCATCTATAAACTAATTTTGACCTTGGTCAGCTCGGCCTTCCACTCATCACATTTTTTACCCACCTCGATATCTGTCATCGGGAAGCATCTCGTTATTCAGTGTCAATTTATTATGAGTCCCATCCAATCGAAAGACCTTGCTCGGATGAGACTCATATTCAAAGCCCATGGCTCTTATGCTCCTGTAGTTATACAAAAGCAGATGTGTTAAAGACGAGTATATTGCCAAGGCTAGTTTTGATAGGGCATCAACGGTGTGTTTCTGGTTCGAGCAATCTTAATGATGTCCACTTTTTTGAATTTCCAATCCAGTTTTTGACCTCGGTTAGATATCTTTTCAAAATTACTCCTCGAGCCTTGTAGTTTCCCAGGCTTTGATTTACAACTAGCCGAGAATCTGAATGTATCTTTAAGGTTTCGGTGCCCATCTGGTGGGAGCCATTTCCATCCCACAGATGAGGGCCTCATACTCGGCTTTGTTGTTGGTTGCTTTAAATCCGAATCTGAGGGCGTAAGTGAGATAGTCCCCTTCTGGGGATCAGATTATTATCCCTACCCCGACTCCGGACTCACACGAATCTCCATCAACATGAATCTCCCATGAAAAATCTTCTCTTATTTCTTGTTCCCTTACTGGATCAGTCACCGTGATGAGGTCAATCTTTTCGATGACAGTTTTCTACAGTGAAATCTGCCAAAGCTTGAGCTTTGATTGCGGTTCGGGGCCTGAATTCTATGTCAAACTCAAACAGCTCTACAGACCACTTTAGCATTCGGCCTGAAGCATCTGGTTTGTTCAAGATACTTTTCAAAGGGAGCTTGGTCAAAATTATTATTTTGTAACCATGAAAATAAGGTCTCAACTTCTGAGCCGACACCACCAACGAGAAGGCTGCCTTTTCAATGGGGATGTAGTTCTTCTCTGGACCTTGAAGCACTTTGCTTACAGAAATACACAGGACATTGGTTACCTTGTTCATCTTGCCTCAAGAGAACCGAGCTGACTACCGGTTCGGCAATCGAGACATACAGGTATAGCGGTTCTCCTTTTTGGGAAGAAGCGAGTTTCGGTAAGGTGCCCAAGTATTCTTTAAACTCTTCTAAATGTTTTGAAGCTTCTTCGATCCATTTAAAGCTCTCAGTCTTCTTTATGACTTTCATCAATAGCCGACGTCAATATACACCTTTGATATGTTTATTATATATTGACGACATGAAGTGTCTTAAGAGCCATACACATATGAGATGTGTATAAGAGACAGGTTAAGTTCCCCCTCAAAAGGCCGAGGCTTAGTAGCTGCCTCTCAGTGCCTGATCTAGGTTTTTTCTTCATCTTCTCTAGCCATATATATTTGATGGTAGCCCTTGAATGCATCTAAAAAATATAGAATGTAAAATCCAACAAATGAATCTACAACTGTATCGATTCGGGGGTACGGATAACTGTCTTTTGGACAGGCTTTATTAAGGTCAGTAAAATCTTGGCACATTCGCCAAGAAGAATCTGGTTTTATTACAAGGACTGGATTACACAGCCAGGTGGGATACAATACTTCTCTAATTAATCTGGCAATTAAGAGCTTATCCACCTCAGCCTCGATTATCAAACTGCGCTCCGGACCGAAGAGGCATTTGCTTTGCTTCATTGGTTTACATGCTGGATCCACTCCGAGTTTATGGGCAACAGGACCATCTGATGTATATGCATGACATGTCTTCAACGGTCCAGGTGAATATGTCCTTGTTTTCGGCTAACAGCCTGAAGAGCAGGCCTTTAAACTTTGTTGGGAGGGTAGCACAGATCTTGATTTTTTGATCAGCGAGGCTCAGATCTAGTGACACTTCTTCTATTTGAACCTCGTCCTGGGGCTCGATTTTTGCTTTGCTCTTTCCCTTGGGCTCTGGAGGTTCGGGGATCTCAGTAGCTACGAGCCGAGACTATACCTTTTCTTCTCTCTCTCTTTGACTTGTAATAGGTTCTTCAAAGCCATCCCAGCTGGATGAGGCATCAAAAATTTTCAACTAAGCCTTGTCAGCAACAGACATCGTTTGCAATTAGGACTGCAAGGACATCACATAACAAGTTCGGAACTCCTGTTGGCTGCCAATAACTGTTCCCTCAGATCCATCCCTCAACATGAACTTTATCCCAATATGGAACACAGAGGGAAGGATCCTGTAGGTGTATTGAGTGGGTCGGCCCAGAGATCATATTGTAAAAGCTGTCCCTTTTGACGACGACGAAGTTGGTCATCTCAATTCTATGCTTTCGAGGGCTCCAAGCACAATGGGAGCATTATCTGCCCCTCGGGTACTACCAAGTCTCAAGTAAAGCCAACCAATGGGGCCTTGAAGGGTTTTATCAAAGAATTGTCCATATGCATTTTAACCCAAGCGTCCCAAAAGATTATGTCCGCCGAACTTCCAGTGTCGACGAACACACGGTGCATTTCGTATCCAGCCACATTTACGTGAATTACCACGGGATCATTATGTGGTATTCGGCTGGGAACGGGGTCTTTGGAGGTGTATCCGAGGGACATAAATGGCTTCAGTCGCTTTTCCCGATTCTCACCCGAAGGGATGCTTCAGGCGTATACACATCCTGGCATTGTTTAAGAGATCAAATACAGAGGCGCCAAGTATGCCCTTATCACCCCGGTGACACGGATATATTCGGCATGGTTGTGCCCCCTTATTCCAATTTTGATCGCCTTTATACACATCTAGATGTGTATAAGAGACAGATTGCCCTGGATTATTTTGATTGGCTGTGTTCATTTGGAACTTTGCTGCAGTTTGGGAGATGAACTGCTGTAAATTTCCTTCCTGGATGGCCCTCTCAATTTCAACCTTTAGGTGGTTGCATGCTTCGGTATCATGGCCGTGTTGACCATGAAAAGCGTAGTGCTTTGCCCGGTCTCTTTTATCTGGAGCTGACACCATTCGAGGGGGTGGCTCTAAAAGCCCCAGGTATTATACTTGGAATAAAATTTTCCTCCTCGATGCATTGAGAGGTGTGAAGTCAGACTCGAGATGACTCCTTGTTCGTGGGAGTCGGTTCCCGATATTGTTGCCCCGGAAGACCACCCGGTTCGCCAAAGGTGTGGCTCTGGAATAGCTCAACCTATCAGCGATCCGCGGCTTTTTTGATGATGAGGGGTTCGGAGTCTTGAGGACTTTTCTCTTTGTGTATCGTAAAGTTCTCTTTTTGTCCTGTTCGACTCTTTAAACCCCGTATGAACTCCGATGCTCTTTCCAGAAGTTCAGAGTAGGAGCTCGGCATTCTTTTATCCAGCTCGACGTTGAAGTTGCCTGGTTTGGTACCACTACGAAAGGAGCAACCAGAGCTGTCTCTTATACACATCTAGATGTGTATAAGAGACAGGTTTGGATAAAAGAATGCCGAGCTCCTACTCTGAACTTCTGGAAAGAGCATCGGAGTTCCTGTCTCTTGTACAAGCTGATCTGTATATACATTCAACTAGATGTGATAAAAGAATCTTCTATCGCCAACTCGTGGAACGTAAGGACAGATTGAGAGTCGTCGGTAACTCCTAGAACTATTTTTGCGCCGGACCTCGAAGAGTTGTTGAGAACAACTTGCTTCGAGTCGCGTAGCTGTAGCCATACAGGCTAGTGATTGCCACGACATGTTGCAAGTGATCTGACGAATCAGACTCTTCTTTGTAGCGATCAAGGTCCGGCAACTTGAATTGCATTGGAAGAGGTTCAAGTTTGATAGAGATTGTTACGCGAGAATGGATCTCCATCAATCTCTGCCGTAATAGGAGCATTCAGGAGTAACATCTTTTTTCTCAAAATCTCTTGGATCTTATTTTCAAGGCTCTGCTCTTCGAGCTGTTTTAAAACAACCGAAGAGAGTCCTCGCGATCCTGATGTTTTTGAAGAATGCGCACCGAGTCTTTCGTGCATCAGTAATTTTTTGCTTGTTGATGACTGTGACTCATCTGATTGCTCGTTCGAGCGCGACTTTGTTAGTTTATGACGTAGATCGGTTAGGCTCATGGCATCAACCGGCTCTTTGCTAGGTCGTCGGCCTAAGTCACACTTTTGTTTGGCTTGTGGAGTAACTACTCGGTTCGAGCGCTCAAACGGGGTTTTGCTCTGGCGCTATTTCACGAATGCTCAGATAAGAGTTGAGGTTGATCCCTGTCTCTTTAGGTGGTCTAGCTGTGTACAAGAGACAGATTCCGATGAGTGCATAGAAAATGAGTTAGACAAACAACCGTACACCACGAGGTATTGATTGCTCGCGTACTGTTTCTAGAACAATCTAGGTAATTATGCAATGTGTCATTAATCCACATCATCAGTGGTATTGTATGACTGGAACTTACCTGCTGTGGGCTTCGGCATGCATAGTTTTGCATGGAAGCTCAAGAGGCATAAGGTAATTTTAAAAAATTGAATCGAGATATTTTTGGTAAGCAAGTATTTTTAAGGCAGTTAAGAAAGCTGAAAACTAAGTTGAGGGTTTTGAGCAACAGTTTGAGAACTCTCAAAATCTCTTGGATCAGGAAAATCTTCAAGGCTAAGGTAGATTTATTTTACAAACTAAAAGTTGAGGAGATTTTTTGTCATCGAAAATCTTGATGTAAGTCGTTATCCGAGAGGGAACTTAACATTAAATTTTTTCATGCTTTCTTATTAAACAAGCGAACTCGGATGACAATTCGAAGAACTAAAAATAGCATGGCTCGATGGTCTGATTGGAGCCACCAGAGGATAATACGTGTGAAGTAGTGGATTTTTACAGCTACTTTTTTTTTTCTGATGGGAGGATTGATGATGTATGTTCTGCTAATATCCCTACTACTTTACTACCTGAACATCAGACAAACTTGTTCGGCCAATCACCACCTAACAAAAAGAGACCGGGCAAAGCACTACGAGCAAAAGAATGGTCAAGAAATGTTATACCTATATTAAAAAAAATTTCAGCAGGACAATATGGAGATTAAGTATCCATAAAAGCTTTTAACCAGGTATCGTGGAAAATTTTAGAGTTAGGGTAGCAAAATTTTCAATTATCTAATTTTTTTATAACCCTAGTGATGAACAATTTGCAAGCCAGTTGGTTCACCATCTGCATTAATGGTTAAGTTAAAGGTTCCCTAACAATGAATCCTAATATTACATTAAATGGGTTCCCTAATCACCTTTGCTTTTATCATGGCTTCAAGATTTATTGAGAGGTTTAAATTTGCTCATGCAAAATGGTGACATTACACCCTTTTCGGTTCCTCGTGGTTGTCCATTGGTGACTCATTTGGCCTTGCGGATGATTTGCGAGTTTTTATTAGAGGACAAAAAGCTTCAGTTATGACGTTAATGACTTTTCATCAAAGATATGAAAATGGTTCGGGATAGAAGATTAATTTGTCGAAGAGTTATTTCCATACTTATCGGTGTTTGACTCAAATCACGGGTGGAAGGGCAGCTTCCTATTCACTTATTTGGGCAGCCCGATTCGAATAAGGAATTAGCAGACCGACCTTCCCTTGCCTCAGTCGGGGCTCAAACTGGATAACTACATAACCTCCAATACAAAATAAAACCATATCGAGATCCTAATTGTACGACTTTGGTATGATGTCCTTCCAACGTGGATTCACGTAGAACATCGTGCCACCATACGAACATGGTATATAGGATAAATATGAGGCCCAAACTACACATTCTGCCGATTCTTGATCCTCCTAAAATGTTCTTAATAAGTTGGAAAGACTACAAGCTCACTTCATTTTGGGGGATTTTGACTATGGAGCTCGTCAACATTTGCGAAAATGGAGGGAACTTTGCCTTCCTACACAAGAAAATGGCCTGGGATTGTACTCATCTTTTTCTTGTAAGTAATGGTGGAATTTCATTCATCCTCATCTCTTTGGGCACTCTATTTGCGTTGTCATTATGGTAGGGGTACAATAAACTGAGCGTCATAAACATCTAGAACGCATGCTTAAGGTGAAAGAATTCATATAAGTTACAGCTGTCGGACCTTGATCGCTATACAATTTGAGACTAAATTCAGAGGACGAGAAGACTATTTGGAATTTCATTACATCAGGTACATTTAGTACTTCTTTTGCTTATCAACTCATTCGATCCAAAGGAAGTACTATGAAATATAGTGTTGTTATTTGGAATTCCCGGATTCCCATTAAGATCTCTATTTTTATGTGCAAAGCTTTTTATAGTTTTCTCCCATTTGCAGACATTCTTATGGAATTAGGTTTTAACGTAGTTTTGAAATATAACCATTGTAATTCCATTAATGCTATGGATGATTTATTTGTGGCTTGTATCTACTTTAGCCAATCGAGTATGGGATGAGTTCGAGAATTTGTTGGGCATACCTCGGGTCAAGGTTGATTCCATTTATCACAAGCTAAACATTTGGTGGGTGCATGGTTCTTCATCTTTAGTAGGCAAAATGGTAGAAGTTGTCCCTATTCTTATTTTTTGGCACTTTTGGTTATCTTGTACATCATACCTCAACAAAGTCAACACTTTTTCTGCTCAAAAGATTATAGCCAAGTTTTAGTACGACCTTGGATGGTAAGTTGGGTTCGGCCGTTAAGCTGTTATCATTACCACATATAAAGCAACTTACCTCAAAGTTAAAGTGACTGCTCCTAAAGTATAGGCCTATATCAGTTTCTTAGATTCACATATAACTTTGATTGCTAGAAAGAGAAAGAGCAGGCCAATATAAGTTTCTTGGCCATCCCATCTCTTGGTAAGCTTAAATTGAATGTGGATGGACCTACCTTGGAACATCCTAGATCATCAGGAGGTGGAGGACTAGTGGTCTTGTACGCTCGGATGGTGCTCTACTTGCTGGTTTTGCTCGTTTGTTTGGCAACAAAACAAACCTGGAAGCTGAGGTGCTTGCCTAAATTCCTGGTCTACAGTTCTATTTGGATCGTGGTTGGCCGGATGTTTTGGTGGAATCAGACTCCCAACTTCTTCGTCAAATGCTTCTCGGGTCCATATCCATCCCATGAAGATTGGATACTCTAATCCGAAAGGCTGAGGACCTCTATACACATTGACAATTTCACTTTGAATCATATATTTCACGAAGCTAACTCGACTACAGACTATCTCACCAAAATGGGTAGTGGTTCGTCTAATCTTGGACTAGATTTTGAAGCGTCTTAGCTCTTCAAGAACTTATGGATTTTATTAGATTAGACTATCTCCATACTCCTTATGTTAGATTAGTCAGTCATTAGCTAGTTTTTTTACTGCTTACTCTTATTGATGTATTTTGCAATCACTTTTAATGGAGGTTTTTGCCTTAGACCCCCTCCGAAGATTTTTGTAACTTTCTATTTTCTCTAATAAAATTGCAAGAGCACCCTACCAAGATTATGATGGTTAACTAATAAAAAAAAAGTCCCCCACTTCACTTCACATTTTCTCTTATTTTATGTTTGCTTTTCAACAAAGCACTTCTAAATCCATTCATGCATGTTAGGGAACCCATTTAATGTAATAATTAATGGTACTAACAAATGAGTAATATACTCACATTACTACGTGGCTTATCCAGGATTAAACAAAGTAAACCAAATATTATAAGTGGATCACATCTTTTCATATGAGGCTTGTATTACTTTGCACGTAATCCAAATCTAAAATTCTTCTGGCAGGATCAGGGAAAAGCATAATCATATATCATTCAAACTTGATAGTTTCTAAATAGCCCCATATACCATAAAATTAGTAAGTGCTAAAATTCTTTCTTTTTGATAACACTAGAAAATGAGGGTTATTCTAGTGTGTATAAGAGACAGGCTCCGCATTAAACATATTCGATGATTTTGGGTTTGAAATAAATGTGTTTTCGTTTATTTCTAATTTTATGTGTTAATATATGTTTAATGCGGAGCTTTATTTTTTATTTGATTCTATTTTACTTTTATTTATGTGTGTATATATTTAGGTTGTATTTAAGTTGTTCATCTAATTCCTCCCTGAATTAGTATTTTTGCATGAACAAGAACATGCAAAAATACTAATTGTGAGTATTTTATTTAATTGTTATGTGTCATTTTATTGTTATATTATATATATTAATGTGCATTTTTTTCCTAGGGTCACAGGGAAATAAACGGCATTTCAATCAGACGTCGAATGGGGATTTTAGAAGCAAAATGACAAAATTATATAGAGCTGTCTAGAGCGTCTCGCTGGGGCGATCTCAAACTTTTGCTATAGTCAACCTAAATAGAATGTTTTTGATGTTTTCCAAACCTTATTTTGATGATAACATAAGTACTAAACTCTGAAAACAAACTTTGCAGTCTGTTACTTGTTCTGGTGGAAATTGAGTGTTAGTAATCCGGACAATAAATGCACAACCGTTGAGGCTGTCTCTTATACACATCTATTATTTAGCCGTTAGGAAGTAGTTGCAACCACCATTTATTGCTCCTATAAATAAGTGCTCTACTATTCTGTAAAGATTATCTAATACATTGAATACAAGCCTTAGAAAAGAGTAACTTTAGTACAAATTGGCTATAGTGATACATTGTATTAGTGTGCACCTTAGAGTGCAATTCAATTTTGAGTGGAGTGATAATCTTGTACGAAAGTGAGGTTGTAAGTGATGAGTAAAATTCTTGGCTCAACTAAAAGAGTTTTAGTGTGAGCAAGAATTTCCATACTTTGTAAAGATCATTGATTCACCAAGTGTGTAAAGCATTCTAGTGAATTAATACTTCAAGCTTGATAGCTTGGAAGTATTGGTTGCTTAATTTCCTCTCTTTCTTACTTCACAGCTTCATTGATTCTATTATATTAATTGTTAGTTGAAAAATCTCAATAAGTTTAATCTTTCTAAAAGTATTTTTAGAAACTTAATTCACCACTCCTTCTTAGGTTGCTTTGGGACCAACAGTTTCCTTTTCGTAGTGAGGGGAAAACTTGGTTGCAGCAGACCATGAACGGGTCCAAATACACCAGAATCAACCTGGGGTTCAGTGTCCGTTTTAAGCCTATTTTAGTGCGTTTTGAAACTTATTTAGAACTCTACGTTTTTCAACTCTTAAAACTTAAAAATTAGGGGTCTCTAGGACCTAAAAAATATGTTCTCTTTCAACTTCCCTTTGGGGGATATGCAAGATTGTACCAGGATTTTCTTTATTTTTAAAAAGAGTTGAAGAGAAGGTATAAGATTGACAACCTTAGACCAAAAAGTTACAACTTTTCATCAAAGAAGTATTCTTACATCTTCTTAGATATTTCTTATGCACTTTATATATATTTTACTCTTTCTTTTGTCGTTTTCATGTTCTAGATTTCTTTGTCATGTTATCTAATCTTGAATTCAGTTTATTTAATTGCTTTGCCTTAGTTTACTATTTTGTTATTAATCAACTCAATTGAATTCAGTTTGTTCAAATAGCACCAAGGTTAATAAATTTGGTACTTGATACACTATCCATATGGGAACGATACTCAACTCATTTCTATACTACTTGATATGATCTCTGTACCTACAGAGGTGTGGAAAATTGCCCATCAAGTTTTTTATGTCTTTGTTGGGATTGGGTCTTTGGCAATATCAGTAAAATTTGGCAAGAATACTATTTTGAAGTATAAATTGTGTTTTATTTGAATCTTAGTTTCACTGTGTGTTCTTAAATTGTTAAAAAATAAAAAATGATTTTCCCTTTTTGTGATTTGTGTCTCTTTGATTGAAAAATACAAAAGGCATTTTCTCTTTTTAGCACATAGTTTAGACTAGCTACTTTTCCAAATTCTCTCATTTTTCCTATTTGTGTGATTTTGAGTTAGTACTCTTTCTTTTTTTTTGTTTTTCTGTCAGTCTTATAAGAACATACAAGGAATGAATTAGAATGACTCACACCAAGGATATTATCATTCTTATGATTATGCAGACATGAACAATGAGCATGTTTCTCCTGGTTATCCTCCCTATCCATATGATTATCAAATGGGATAGTCCAATCATCCAAATTATTTTCCAAACTACCAAGATTACTATTATTCTTTTCCTGCATAGCAAGAGCCTCGATATGGACAAATTGAGCCCCTGAGACTAAATGACCATTCAATGTTCACATTGGAAAGGCAAATGATTATCTAAATAAAGGAACCAGAACATATCTATGAAAACATGGTTGAATCCATGATGACTATCAGAGCTCATTGTGCTGAGATCACAAGAAGGTTTATGAGTTATAGATGCGCTCAAACTAGGCCGTCCTACATTTGTTGGGAAGCTACACCAACTCAAGGGAAAGAGGCCAAGGCAAGATTAGAAAAGATGATGATCGTCTTTATAGAAAGTCAAGCTGAGACTTTTGAGCACCAAGACAAATTCATAAAGAGATTAGCAGATCAACTTGCAAAACCTACAAGTATGTTGGTAGAGGAAGTCCCTACACCATTTCCAACTAAAGGGAAAGATGGTCACTTTGAAGGAAAGTTTAAGATGACCGGATCCTTGGGCGTGAATAAGAAGAAAAACCTCTTGCACAAATTTGTCAATAGCCAAATCATTCAACATTTATTTGGCAGTACCACCGACCTATCTTGGGCATGTGTGTGAAACGACCTCGATGTTTATCAAAGAGGTACCATTCAGTATTTTTGTGGAGAAAGAGCTAGTTCAAAATGTCGGATATATTGGGTACGTACTAGAAGGATTTAGGGAGAGGATGTGTTCATATGATTGAGTATCACCTGTCCTTAGGAATTTCAGATGCACTAAGTGATGGAGCATATTTGCCAATGATTTTGATAAGAGACATGGCAAGCTTTTTTGGCTTTAGACATGCAGTTTCTTTTTTGCATGTAATTCAATTTGAAGAGGTTTTTAAATTGGTGAATCAATGATCTTTATAAAGGGTTTAAGTCTCGTAATTAGTTAGATTCTATGTGTTTTACGTTGTGAATTACTTTTGGTTATACTTGGATTTACTTGTTCAGCCGATGATTATGATGATGGATTATATTGTTTCTTGTAGTTGTGATAATGATATGGAATACAAAGATGAACTTGAACTTGTTTGGCTAATTGGTTCCAGACATTTTAATCATAAGTATGCTATCTTTGCGATTGTTTGAGTAATTTGATTGGAATATTTATGAATGCTTGATATAGATTAGGATGATCAAGCTTTGATTGTTGAGTATTTTTGAAATTAATGTGCAAAGGTAAGTTCAGAGGGATGAATTGGTCACATATGTGACCTTTGTATTATTTTAAACTAGTTAGCACTATGTGTATCTTGTTTTTCATTTGTTTGAAACCCATAGAGCCCTAATGATCACTACTTACTATAGCCATATTGGTTGAAAAAAGAAAATTAGTTTCAAACACTCATGTTTTTAATTGAACCATGCATTTGTGTGATTCATTTAAACATGCTTTTTTCTTAATAATGTTATCTAGATTGTTAAATACATTTTATAATTGAGGGGGATTGTAGTCTTGAGTTGAATATTGTGCTTATGGAGTGGCATTCCACATTCACTTGTATATATTTTATTCCAAAGCTATCCCTGTCTCTTATACACATCTAGATGTGTATAAGAGACAGGTCACCAACTCGTTTTTAAAAAAAAATTTCCAAAAATTTAAAAACTTTTATCTGTTGAGTGTCTTTTTATTTTATCGTTTTGAGGATCTAGTTGCTAAAAGACCCCCCTAATTATAATAAAGCAACCTTCAAATTTTTTGTACCCTCTTTGCTTGAAGAATTGTTCTGGTCTCCGATTTGGACCCGTTTAGATACGTTTCGAAACTTATTCAGAGAAATACAGTTAGGTTGTAACTTTCAAAACCTATAAAATAAGGATCTATAGGAACTAAGAAACACATTCTCTTTCAACTTTCCTTTGGGAGCTGTAAGATTAGACTACGGTTTTCTTTATTTTTTAAGAAGAATTAAAGAAGAGGTTCAAGATTGACAATCTCGGACCAAGAACTTGCGATTTTTCATTAGAAAAGCATTGTTACACCTTCTTAGATCTTTTTGTGGACTTTATTTATAGTTTACTCATTCTTTTATCATTTTCATATTCTAGATTTCTTTGGTACGCTCTCTAATCTTGAATTCAGTTCATTTAATTGTTTTGCCCTAGTTTAGTATTTTGTTATATATCAACTCATCTGAATTCACTGTGTTCACCGCTTATACACTAGTAATAAGGAAAAGGATTTCAATACTTGATATGCAATCCTTGTGAGAATGATACCCAGTTGGATAAAAGACCAATTTAATCTCTTATCTTTGGGGTATTGACCAATCTGATCCCTTACTTATCCCAACAAACTAATTGGTTCCTTATCTTTAAAAAAAACTAACCAATCTAAGACATGTGATGGAAATTATGAAAACATTAATGAACCAAGCCCCGTGATAATCACATGACCATTAACTTGCAATAGATGTGTTGTCAATGACTCTATTAGTTTGTCTACAATTTTTGTCTAAAGGCTTAAATTAGTTGATTTTTTTTTTAAGAATGAAGAACCAAATTGGTCTTTTTGATAGATAAGAGACCAAATTGGTCGATATTCTAAAGATAAAGGATTAAATTGGTTTGTTTCCCATACACAATTCACTTTATATTACTTGATATGATCTCCTGTACTTACGAGAGTATGAAAACTTGCCCATCACTTTTATCAGTATATTCTGATTGGTCTTGGAATTTTTTTAACGAATTAGAGGAAATGACTTGATGATGATATTATCCTATTAACTATTTATTCTTAATTCCTAAACATTTCTAGCGGATATAGATGTGATATAGAAATCATGTCTCTTTAGTTTGTGCAGACAAGTGGATGCATATTAGATTGTGTAGACTAGTTACATAGAATTATATCTCAAAGCTCTAAAGCCTTTTTTTAGTCATCAGAATCATTTCCTAGGTTTTGTGTGTAAGCCTCTATTTTTGGTTTTATAAACCATCATCTCTAAGAGACAGGTTATAGGCACTATCTGTATCACAACAAGGAACATTTTTCCTTACTCTCTTATTTTCTTGTGATTGTTTGTTGTTTAATTGATAAATTGATTTGGCACCTTGCATTTTTTTAAAGAAAAAATGCTATGGTGCCTGTCTCTTATACACATCTTTTACCCAAAAAAAAGAAGCAAAAAGTATCAACAGATAAAGAACTAAGATGGTATGAAGTTATTACATTGATATCAAAGAGGGATAATAGTTCCAAAGAATAGTAATCAAGACTAAATTTCTTGCACAAAACCGCAATAATCCTAAACCTAATGCCACAACCAACTAGAAAACTGATAAGCTCATAAATGTGGGCTGTTTTATGGTCGTTTACCTCTGTTTTCATGTAATTCGAGCAATAAGTGAATGAATTATGAGCTTAAATGTTTTATTTTTAGTTTGTGTAGAAGTGAATGAAAAATAGAGACAAAATAATAAAAAAATTTGGAGATAAATCTAAAAGATGTAAAACCATGCTAGCGAGGAGCAAATTTGGACATTGTTCAGCATTTTGACCAAAACTTTCTTGTCCGAACTCCAATTGAGATCATTCAAGATGTTTCAGAAAGTAAGAAAGAACTACAACTTTCATGTTTTGAATTTTTTCAAATTTTATCATCATTGAGGTCGATATCGAGGTGGAAGTTGAAACTAGAAGATTGTCATTTGCGCATGTGCATGCGGAAAAGCTTGTGCAGAAACAAAAAAAAAAAGAACTTTCACCTCTAGAAATTGCGCACATGCACAAAAAGGCTGTGCATGTCTGCACGCCGAGCAGTTGGTGACGTGAATTGCTAGTTTTGGAATTTTTCTCTATCTGGTTGGACTCTTTATCAAGTTTTAGCATATTTTTATCATCTTGGGGGCCTAAAACCTGATGAAAAACCTATAAATACCCTATTATGAGGCAAGTTGAATCGTCATTAGTTAGGTTAGACATTAGATTAGGAAAATCTTAACTAGGGCTTCATTCTTCTTGTTCAAGACTACAAATTCCATCAACTTTTCATTCCGGCTGTCTTAGTATACACATCTAGATGTGTATAAGAGACAGGAAAACTTATTTAATTCCATTGTTCTAATTTAATTTTCCTACGATTTATTTTTCTATTTCATTATTTTAAGTTTTCTTACAGTAAATTTTATTGCTTTTGCTAGTTTTAATTAGTTTTGGTATTTGTTCTTGATTTCTAGTAATTAAAGGTAGAACAAAACTCTTGCAATTAATTTGTTAACTAGTTCGTAAGTTTATGAACCGTAGTACTTGACCAATAGTCCTCGTAGGAATGATCCTAACTCACTGATCTACAAACATACCTCGCATCCTTGAGAGCGTGATAAAAATATACATTAGGGTTAATAAGACTTAATCATTATTGTTCGTGAATTGAAAACCTAAGCAATATTACGCCAACCAACTGCTCGGCGTGCAGACTGAGATTATTGGAATAAGATTAGGTTTAGCGAACCTTACTAGATTAGACTTTTTATTTTCTCTTAATTATTTATAATTGCTTTTTGGTCTTTTTAGTTTTTCTTTTGGATTTTTGCTTTAATATTCAAACTTTGGTCTTTTTCTTGTAGTTTATAGTAAATACTCATTTTGCCAACCAACCACTATTTTTAGGTGATTTGGAGATTGAACGAACTATATCCAAAAATTGCAGAAAACAAGAAACAAGCCAAGGAGAGAGTATAGTAAGATTGTCGAGAATCCAAAGCATAATGCTGGGGAGCAAAAAGGAAAAGGCTAGCTAACCATCCTTAAATGCTTACAATGATCTAAAGTGCCAAAATCGAGTCTAGGACTATAAACAAGGGCATTGCATTAGAGGTAACCCATGTCTTTTTACATTATGTTTGTCATGTTTGTTATGTTTGTTATGTTTGTAATGTATGGCCTTAAGGGATTAAGTTTTTCCTAACTATTATGGAATTTTATTCCTCGATTTTCTTGTTTTCTTAATTTCTTAATGGGTTTAACGTTTTGCCTTTTGTTTTAGTCTAAATGATGTGTTTCAACTCGCTTCATGGATATTTATGTTGAGATACACTACTCCAACCGTTCTACATTTCTAGAAAAACTTTCCCTTTTCCTTTTTGTGCTTTTATTTTCATTAACATTGGGAACAATGTTTATTTCCAAGTATTGGGTAGGGAGCTATCTAGTTTTACAATTTTTGGTTCAATATTTTAGCTTTTCTTTTGATTACTGAGAGCTTTTTCAAGATTTTTGAAAATTTTTGTTTGATTTAGCTAAAATTTTTTGAAATTTTCAAAATTTTTGCAATCACTTAACATGTCTCGTTGATTTTCTGCTTAATAATTTTTTAGCTAAACTATCATGAGTGAGTAGTCAATGTTAATATTTTTCTTGCATGATTTCTAAATTTTTGAGCACTTAGCAATAAAATATTTGTTTCTCACAATTAGAGAATATTATGTAAACTCACTTATATTGCATCCCAAAACTTGCTTTCTTATATTTTCAAAGCGGAATTTATAGACAACTTAATTTGATTTAAAAATAAGTCTCTTAGGATTTATTTGGAGATTTGTTCCTTTCAAGCAAACCCTTATTGAAAATTTTATCCTTAGTACCCTATTTGATCTTTAATTGTAATGAATGGAGAGACCACCATTCGCTTTCTTTCATTAAAACTCATTTTACCTACCTTGATGAGCTTAATAATTTCTTTGACTTTTCTAACCTAAATGTCCCTTAAGAGTTTTTTGAGTTTTATTGCACAAATTTATTTGGGGATATAAGGGTAAAAGGTAGCTTAATGAGGGATGAAATTGTAGGAGTAAGTGCTACTCATTTATGGGGCAAGGAGGAGGTACTGGAAAAAAATTGAAGAAAATCTTTTACAAGTGCAGATAGTTCCTATCACTGGTACCTTCCTTGTTGTGATACAGATAGTGCCTATAACTGGTACCTGCATTGGGGTGTTTGCGGATAGTGCCTATCACTAGTACCCGTATTGGCAGACATAAAAAAAATGATAAATAAATGTCCGGAGAAAATGTTGGCATGTTGGGGATGAAATCGAAAGAGGAAGACTTCTTGTTTGTGGCATGAAATTTTTATGGGTGTTTGTTAATTAAGTGTAGGGTTATTTCTGTGAAGCATTGATATTTATTGTGTTAGAAAGGAAGTTTTATTTTGATGTGTGGTCAGCATTAATTTAAACCTCTTTCTTTGTCTTGTGATATCCTATTTCCCTTCCTTGATTGACCAATACCTGAGCCTTCATTACAAACTAAAAAGTCCTATCTGATTTAACTTGACTTGATTGTCTATATTAGTGGAGATGTGTAAGAAGGCAAGTTATGAGGTGTTTAAAAAAATTCTAAAAGTTTGCATAATTTAATCTGAATGTCTCTAAACTTAATTTTCTATTAAATGGCTATAAACACACACACATCGGATTTCACGTGTAGGGTTATATTAGCATTTGAACTCTTGAGTTCTTAGACTATTCATGGTAATGGATTGGTTCTTGATTATCTATGCGAACAATTATTGAGATGTGTGGGTGAGTTTTCTAGAGCTTATATGTTTTCATTCTATTTTTGCTCGAGAACGATCAAAAGTTAAGTGTGGGGTATTTGATAAACTCATAAATGTTGCATATTTTAGTGTTGTTTACCTCAATTTTCATATAATTCGAGCAATAATTGAGTGAATTATGAATTTAAATGTTTATTTTTAGTTTTCAGTAGATCTTGAATGAAAAAGGAGCTAAAATTATCAAAAAGTTGGAGAAAAATAAAAAAGATGCAAAACTACGCCGGTAAGGGGTGAATTTGGTTACTGTTTAGAATTTTGATTTTCAAACTCCAATTGAGGTGATTCAAGAAGTTTTGGAAAGCTAAGAGAAAGAACTACAATTTTCATGTTTTGAGTTTTTACAAATTCCTTAAGCATCGAGGTCAAAATTACAGTTGGCATCTCTTGTACAAGTAATTATAAGAGAAAGCTTGGGCATGTGCACAGGCCGAGAAAAAAAGAACTTTCACATCTAGAAATTGCACACATGTACAAGAAAAGGCTGTGCATGTGTGCATGCCAAGCAGCTGGTGACGTGAATTGCTTGTTTTGAAAGTTTTCCCCACCCGGTTGAACTCCTAATCAAGTTTTAGCTTATTTTTATCATCTTGGGGGCCTAAACCCTGATGAAAAACCTATAAATACCCTATTATAAGGGGAGTTGTTTAGAGAAGTCATCATTAGTTAGGTTAGACATTAGATTAGGAAAATCATAGTTGGGGTTTCATTCTTATTGTTCATCCTTATAAGTTCCATCAATTTTTCATTCCAACTACATTACTGAATTTGATTTTTTGATCTATATTTAATTTAATTTCAGATCTTATTTCAATTTCATAGTTCTAATTTAATTTTCCTGTGATTTACTTTTCTATTTCATTAGTTTAAATTTGTTTATGATACACATCTAGACTTTTGTTCTACCTTTAACTACGAGAAATCAAGAACAAATACCAAAACTAATAAAAACTAGCAAAAGTAATAAAATTGCAATTAATTTTTTTAATTTTTTAGATCAAAAAATCAAATTCAGTACTTGACCAATAGACCTCGTGAGAACAATCTTTATTCACCTTATCTATTAACATATCTCGTATTCTTGCGAGCGTGTATAAGTAAAATTAAGGTTAATAAAGTTTAATTATTACTTGTTTTTTAATTGAATTACCCAATCAATATTACACCGACCAAAAACAAATTAACATCTAATAGCTTTGGCAGGTAGTGAATGTGTAAACTGTGCACAGAGAATTGAAAGAGTGAGAGAAAGGGATTTGGGGATGGGGATGTGGGCATTAGGAATATCGATAAGAGAGTGTATGTGAGGGAAAAAGTTGTTTAGTTGGAGAAGAAAAGGGAAATAAATAGGGACAGTCTTAAAAAATACATTAAAATTTATCCACTTAGTGTGTTTTGCATTAAGTTAGAGCTGTATCTCTAAAATTTTGGTCTACGATTTCAACCTACTTAAAATTTTAAGGAATAACCCTACATGCTGTATATATATATACCCATCTAAATGTCATAATAAGAAACAAGAAATCTCTTAACATATTCATTTTAAGCATAATTTGTCTTATTAAACACACCCTAAGGCTTATCCTAAGGAATTGTTTACTGAGTTTTTTTATATTACTCTAATAGGGGGCTTAGAAAAAATAGTGTTTGGTCGTGCCCCATTCAAAAGTCTTGGGCCCCCTATTAGCTGTACCTAGTGGGATACATGTTTTTTCTACCAAAGATTCTGATCTGTGGTATGGACTAGTATCATTCAGTTTATCAATGAGTTCAATTCCCTCCTAATTTATATGACTCATTTGTCCATTTTATCCCTAAGTGTGATAGTCCTAAAACTATTAAGAATTTTAAACCTAACGTTCTTTCTCACTCTGTCTGTACGTTCCTTTCTTCCGTTGTAGTCAACAGAATTATGCCATTGATAGACAAGATCATTCTCCAATACAGTCTACCTTTATCCCTAGTAGAAGAGTCTCTGATAATATTATTATTGTCCAAGAGGAGGGTTGAGGGTTGAGGATTGAGTACAGAAAGGAAAAATGCTTTTTGTGCAATCAAGTTAGATCTTGAGAAGTTTTATAATAAAGTTGAATGGAGTTTTGTAAGAAAAGTTCTTTGGCACTTTACTTTTCCTATCCAAATTATCAATCTTATTATGAATTGTATTACTTTTTCTAGGTTCACTGTGCTTATTAATGGTCATTCCTTTAGAGTGCATTACTCCCTAAAGAGGAATTAGGCAATGTCACCCCATTTCACCTTGCACTTTCCTAATCCAAATGGAATATTTAATTGTAGTATTGAACAAAAAAGAGTTAATATTAAGTTTGGACGAAAAGGGTACACTGTCTCCTCTTCCCTATTTGCTAATGATGTGATTTTGTTTAATAGTTGTGAGGCTCATTTTGTTGAATCTATGAAAGAAGTTGCAGATGATTTTAACCTCAAGTCAAGATTGATTATTATCAAGAGTAAATCTCATATTTTCATCCCTACAAACCCTGATGAGGAGGTAAAAAAATAGAGAGAGAGAGATCATCTTAGAATGTATAAGAGACAGCCTTCTTGACAGAACATGGAGCTGCAAACACGCATACGGTGGAGAATTTATAAATCAACTTATAATTTCATTTTGACTAAAAAAAAAATGGAAAGGAAGTTGGATGGTTGGAAGGCAAATATGCTTTCCTTAGCATGCAGGAAAGCAGTGGTGAAACAAGTGCTATTCATACTTTTCATGGCAACTGTCCTTTGCCTAGAATTGTTGGAATAGATTGATGGAGTTAAAAGGATGAACCTTTGTGGGCTACACATCTAGAGAAAAAGAAAATCCATATAGTGAAATACTTGTTTCAACCTGTCTCTTATACACATCTCTCTCTATTAGATCTGTCAGGTTTAACTTGTGGTTGCTCTTGCTAGCCTTTGTTGAAGGTTGGTTTCTAATCCTAATCAACCTTGGGTTAGGTCCTCCTTTTTACATGTGTTAAGGAAAAAGATTCGTATATGACTGGAAGGTTAACTATTTAAAATGGTGTTGGTTTTGTCAATCTGAAGTGTCAGAGACGAGTGCTGGATATTTTTAATAAAGGTGTCATGTGGTTGGTTGCCAACCTTTGGTGGGACAATTGGATTTGCAAGAATTCCTTAGGCCTATTATAGAAGAGGAGAAGAACCACAAATGGTCAAGCTATTTTTATCTTTTATGGGTGATTGAGATCTTAATGGTCTTTACTTGAAGATCCTTTGGAAGGACCTATTAATTAGACATATTCCTAGGCAATTAGGGAGTGATTGGTCAAACTCTGAATTAAGGGTGAATTTGCTGCATAGATAACACGAAAATTGATGATTACAGGAGAAAAATAATCAGATCCTATAAGCAGGTGGAGATGGATTTGAAAAATGCTTAATTTCTTGGATATTTCTGTGTACCTCGCCAATTGCCACAAGCTGCCTACTAGGGAACATCTGCATCATAGACATCTTTAACGGGAACCTTTTTGTTATATGTTGATGATATAGAAAACATTGCCTCTGATTTTTTTTCCCATTGTTGTCTCTCTCTAGAAAGAATTTAAACTTACAAGCACTGTGGAAATATAGGAACATGAAAAACCTTTCAAATAAATCAACTCCATCCATCTCCTGTTTCTTTAATTATTTCTCTCTCAGCTGATCACTCATATATTGGACCTCGTCGGCTTGCTTCAAGAGAGAGTTTAGAAGATCTTATTAATTGTAATCCTCCTAAGGCTAGATTTTTCGAATTCAATTTAAATGATGTATCTGTTGATGCAAGAAAAATTTACGCACCAAAGTATAAAAATTACAATCCAAAGTCTAATTACAAAAATACTCCAAAGCAAAGGTATTGACATGAGTCGAACCCATGAAGCGATAACCTGCGATAATAAAAAGAACGGCGGGACTGTATCCCCCTAGGGGAAGCTCTGACGCTCAAGTCAGAATTGGTGACAAGAAGATAATTGAGAGTAGAATGAGAGAAAGAATTAGTAAAGTGTGGAGTTGAGAGAATGAAATTCAGAATCCTTTATTTTACCTTCCAAATTACTATTTATACTCTTCTATGACCTGGGTTTAGGAATAATTATTAGGCTCATGAAAGTCTTGACAGCTTTGACAGACTGGTCACGTGTCCGTGAGCTATTGGATAATATTTTAGGCATCATCACTTGCCTCCCACTATCAAGTCAAATTTGTACAAGTTGAGAGTAGTGCGATGATTTCTGACTTGCGTCTTGAATGGAACCAAAAAAATATTTTAACCGGAGTCACTAAGAATTTGACCGAGTCAATAATATCTTGGCCGGAACCAAGAATTCGAAAATTTGAATTCCATTCTTGGGGAGAAAGGTTGTCCCAACCCCTTTTGTACTTGCACACCTTCTCCATAAATTGAGTAGTGGTACTCATTTACTCATTTTTGAGATTTGGTGATACTTGTACTTAATATCTCAAAATAATTTTTTTTATTCAAAACTCCACCTTTACACCAAAATCCAATACTTCACCCTCAACCCTCCACCCTTACGTCAAAACCCAACACTCCACCCTCAACCCTGTACTCAATCCTCAACCCTCAAAGTTACCCTCCACCCTTATCACCCCACCCTTAAACCAAAATGTGTATACACTCCACCCTCAATGGTCAATACACAACCCTTCAATCCTAACCCTTACGCCAAAACCCAACACTCTACCTTCAAACACTCCACCCTTACCCACATACTTAATAGTTTACACTCCGCTTAAAACCCTCCACCCTTAAATCCTCTATATCCAAACTCCAACATTCCACTCTTCTCTATTTTTCTTAAGATCCAAACCTACATACAAGATTTCAAGATTATCTTGCATTTTCCCTAAGACGTGGATCAAGTAAGTACACTTTGTACTTTCTTTTTATTTCTCTCTCTTCATTTTTCTCTTGAACATTTCATCAAATATTTCATGTGCACTTGTATGAACCTTCATATTCATCACTTTCTTGAATTCTAAAGTTAAAGATGAAGTAGATCTAAGATTTAATCCACAGATTTGGGAAAGGTACATACTTGCTAAGGGTTTCTTTTGGTTTTAAGATGGATACTAGATATCTGTAAGGGAAAGAGAAAGATGCGAAGAGAAAAAGAAAAAAGAGATAAAAGAAACCAAACGGGAAATGAAAAAGGTAAAAATGAGAAGTAATATAATGGACAATTTGGAGGCTGCACAAGGAATAATCACTCAAACTTCCACTGTCTTGACTATACAAATACCATGCTTAGCATCCCTCACCATCGAACAGCGAAAATCAATAGCTCTTGAGGAACCCACTATGCTCTTGGAACCAAATGATACTGCAGCAACTTTGGAAAAGATAGAATCTTTCTCACAAATCCAAGGAGCTAACACCATTGTTGTTCCTCTCACTACCACCGTATGCGTGTTTGCAGCTCCATGTTCTGTCAAGAAGGAGGTTAATTCGCCTTCATACGGCTCCTCGTTTTGGGAAGGAAATGTGATAGAGAGTGGTAAGGTTGATCCACGTGCTTCGAGTGCTGCCTTAGTTGTTAGAGACAACCTCAAAGCAATTGGAACTGATGTTGAAACTGCTGCAGGAGCTGTAAGTGATCCTGTTGCTAACGACGCTACTGCCACAATGAATGTTGATTTATTCACGACACATGGAGATACTGCTGTTGCTCGCCATGGGAAAAAAGACGTAGCAACAGCTCATATTTCCACAAACACAGCTTTGCCCCACAACGCCACTGCCACAACTACAGAAAATGACAGAACACAAAGCTGCTATCGAGGCTGAAAACCAGCATTTTGCAGCTGTTGGAATGGGGAAAATCAACCTAGCAACTGCCCTTATGGAGGGATTAGATGCGGCTGCTGAGCAGGCTGCTATTCCAGCCATGAAAACTTCAGAAATTAGAGACATTTCAGCCACAATTTCGCAAAGAAAAAGTGCCAAACTGCTACTACACAACCACGTAATGCAGTAGTGAGTACTAAAGACATTGTAGCTTCTCAATCCTTCAACAAGGACCATGGAGTTTCCACTTTTTCTACTCATGTAGACACAACCTTAAGTGCGGTGAGAGTCCATAATTCAACATGGAGAAGAAGTCTTCAAGAGAGGTGGGGATGTACTTGAGAAATGTTTTAAGTGAGTTGTGTGAGATCCCTCTTAAGGTAGTTTGCCCATTATGTGAACCTTTTGACTTGGATTTTCTTCAAAATGACCTTGATATGAGACCAAAACCAAGAAAATTTTAGCAAAGTATGTTTGTGGGTAGACCCTTGATTGGTGGCGCTTCATCTTCCAAGGTGAAAGTGAATATGAGTAGAAATACCAATCTATCTACAATTGTGTCATCGGGACTCCCTCAAGTACATCGGGTTAGAGAGCAACACCTTGTGCGGAAAAACTCTAATTAAGAGGACTTATCTCAACATGAGCATGAGCCTTCTAGTGAAGAGGTTATGGTTCCTCTTCCATCCAAGAGGCAAAAGAACAAAGGTTCTCCTAAGCAAAAAAAAAAAAAAAAAAAGTTAAGGGTGATATTAATGACCCTGCATATGTGTATTCTCAATTGTATCATTCGCTTGTCGATGTATAAAGAGGATCTACAAGAGAGTTGATTAGGAAATGGATGGAGAAATCTCACATTCGTAATTTTTACAAGGTGAAAGTTCCTTCTCTCGACCATAGACCTTGCACAAACTCTTTCGGATATGTGTCCGTGTATTTGGTGGAACTAGAAGCAGGATTGAGTTCCCATTGCCGTTGTTTTTTCACAAGGTGTTGGAGCATTACCAAGTAGGGCTTGGACAATTACATGCCAAATCCATCCGCCACATCAATGCATATTTGATTACTTGTGCCACTCTTGGGGTAAAACCTTCAATAGGCACCTTTAAGGAGTTTTTTCAACTTGCGTCGAGTAGAGTAGGGTACACCTTTAGTTGGCAGTCTAACAAAAAATTGGCCGAAGAAGCTCACCCCAAGCTAGTTGATTGGAGAAGTCATTACTTTTTGATCCAAATGTTGCTCGAATTGAATTTTCCCACTTGGAACTATAATTTAAAGGTTTCAAATATCAACAAGCTTTCTCCTCTTAGTGGGCGCAAGAGTGGGAATCTTGCTATGCTTATGGAGACTGAACCACTTGCTTGGCAAAAAGTGGTTGATGAACAGTGTTGGTATCAACGGGGTTGAGCCCGACTGATCTTGATCCTCTTGTCCCTCTAGGTTGCCATGCATATGCATTTTACTTCGTATTTTTTGCACAAATTTTTTCTAATCTTCATCTTGTATTAATATTCAACTTGAGCTTAATTTGTTCTTCTTGATCTTTTATTGGATGCTTTGAAGGATATCATTTGTGAGTGCGCTTTGAAGAGAAGACAAGCAAGGCATGAAGGCTCATCTCAAGCTCTCAAGAAATCTACCTTTGGGATCTTGGGGCCAAAGAGGCTAGCACAAAAAGCTCTTACGCCGTCTTTACCTAGAAAGAAAGCAATGCCTTCCAAAGAGGCTACTCCGACACCATTGGCTCAAGTAGAGGCTTCAACTGAAGAACCTTCAACCCCATTAGGTCTTGATTCAAATCCATCTCAAGAACAAGTTCCCTCATGGGTTGTTCTCTTATACAGGTCTCTAATTCTTCCCGCATGATCTATACTCCTTCTTGGGAGGTTTATGAGGATTCCTCTTTGGAAGAAGTGAGCCGCTCATTGGTAGAAGTATTAGCATTGCCCAAATCGTGGAAAGAGAGAGTTAGGAAATCCTTGACCTCTACTTGTGTCACCGATGCTGACGCCATGTTTAAACATATTGCTTAGGTAAATTGCTCCTAATACTTCATAAAATGACTAAGTATTTTTATTAAACTTAGGAAACATCGTTCTCTCCTCATGATTTATAGATTGGCAATCTTTACTACCACTTCTACAAAGCTCAAGACATACCATCTATCTCAAATTTTGGCTTTGGAAGCTAAGCTTAAAAAGTCAGAAGAAACAAAAGAAAAACACTTCCAATCTATGTTGTTGCATCTAAACACAATCAAGAGAACCTCCAAGAGATCGCCAAATTGAGGAAAGAGAACCAGGAACTTCAAGCCTCTAATAAAAATGAGGTTTATGATATTCACTTAACAGCTAAGTATCTCATAAGAGTGAGGTAAAGAAGCCTTGTGTGTTACACAAGGAGGAGCTTAAATCCATAGAAAAGAAGATTAGAGATTCCGCCATCTTGGAGGTTTCTTGATTCTCAAGACTGCAAGGATTGCATGGAAAAGCATTTGGTAGACTATCACGCTAGCCCCAAGTTTGAGGATTGGATAGAAGACTGTAGCATGGGGTGTGATCGGGCCCTATCTTATGTGAAGAAGAAGTATCCAAGTTTGGATATTGAAGACTTGCTTCAAGGCCATGTTCCTTCTACCCCACTTCACCCTAGCCCTTCAGGGGTTCCCCCTGAGGATGGAGCAGCTTAGTTTAGCCTTTTTCTTAGCTATTTTACCTTCTTTTTTTTTTTGGAGACTTAGAGCTCGGGTCTCTTATATGTACAAGCTCCATTTTCGGCTAGTATTATGTTACTTATTTTCCTTATTACTTACTTTTCTTGTGTGTGTTGCTTGGCTTTGAGTTGGGGCCTTCCTTCAATGTGTGCTGCTGTCTCTTATACACATCTAGATGTGTATAAGGAACCTGCTAGTAACATGCATAAAACTCCCAAGGGGAGCCTTAATGTTGTTACTAAGGTTTTCTTAGGCACAAATCTCCTAGGAAAAATTTTACGCTAGTCCTCGGAAGGACTATGGTCACTCTTTCAAGCATACTTAACCAAGAAACTACTTCTCTAAGGATAAGCTAAAACTTATTTTCGCCCCCAGAGAGGTCGTCCTAGGCAAAAATCTCAAAAGTTAAGCCTTAGTGTTGTTATTAAGGTTTTCTTAAGCACAAATCTCTTAAGAAAAATTTTACTCTAGTCCTCGGAAGGACTATGATCGCTCTTTCGGGCATACTTAACCAAGAAAACTTATCCACGGATAAGTTTATTTTCACCCCGAAGGGTTATGCCGACTTCGAGAATGGACTTTAATTTTGTTCCCGAAGGAAATAAGTGACCCCAAAGAGTCATGGTATCCCGTAGGATGCTCCTTAGAGGGAATAAGTGACCCTGGGGAGTCATGGTTTTGCATTTGAAGGTTGGGTGGAGGATGGCCCGCTATTCTAAACAAAATATTGAGTTATTACATAGGTAAAAGACTTAAATATTTTCATTAATAGAAAAAGTGAATATTTACAAGTTGCACAAACTTGTTTCACCTCGGAAGGTGTCACTTGGCTTAGGGAATTTCAGAAAACAAAGGCAAATGGAATAAAGAAAGTTTAAAAATAGAACTTTTCCAAGTTTTGGGCATTCCAAGTGCGAGGCACAAGCTTTCCATCCTTGGTTTTCAACTTGTAGGCACTGTTAGAGTATGTTTCAACTACTTGTAAGGACCTTCTCAACTTGGCAAGAGCTTTCCAGAAGCTTCGGGTTGGCTCACCTCTGCTTTCTTGTTACCCAATCTCCTACCTCGAACTTGTCAGTTGTAATAGCGAGCAACCCTGTGCTTATCTTCTTGCATTTTGAAGTATGCCTTATCCCTTTCCTCCTCAAGTAAGTTGAGGAAAGACCTCAACCCTTCTTCATTTTTCTCCAAGTTGAAGTTGTAAACACGAAAACCCAGCATACCAATTTCCACAAGTATAATTGCTTCGGTCCCATAAGTGAGGTTGAAAAGAGTATCTCTGACACCATTTTTGTAGGTGGTGCGGTATGACCATAAAACACTTGGAAACTCTTCAACCCATTTACCCTTAGCATCATCAAGCCTCTTCTTAATGCCTTCAAGAATTGTGCGATTAGTCACTTCAACCAAACCATTGCTTTGAGGATGGCTCACTAATGAGAAACATTATTTTATACCCAAGTCTTGGCAAAACTTTTTGAAGGGTGTTCCTTAAAATTTCAAGCCATTGTCCAAAGTAAGTGCCTTGGGTATTCCAAAATGACATATAACGTTCTTCCAAAAGAATTGTATGATTTGTTGATGAGTAATGCTCGCCAAGGCCTCGGTCTCTACCCACTTAGTAAAATAGTCGATGGTTACCACCACAAGCTTCTTTTTTACCGAAACTATTGGAAAAGGACTTAAGATATCTATGCCCCACTGAGCAAAGGGCGAAGAAGTAAGAAGAGTAAGTTGTTTGCCGGATGGCAGGTTGATTGGAATGAAATTGGCACATATCACATTTTCACACATAATTCATGACATCATCTAACATTCTTGGCCAATAATAACCTTCCCTTTTCACCTTTTGGACTAGATCTCTTATAGCCTCCAACATGGTGTCTGCAAATCCCCTCATGTACTTCGACTAAAGCTTCGATACAAAGTTCCATCAATGAGCAAGTACTTGGCCGACCTTCTTTCAAATATTAAATGATTGGGGTCATCCAATTTGGAGTGGAGTCAATATCCATGATCTCTCCGTGGTCTATACTTCTTTTCTTTAGAACTTCTAAGAACACCTCCTTCAACACATTGGAATGCACTGAGTTTGCAATTTTCAAAGAGTATCGGCTTCCTTGTTTTCATCTCGACTCACATGGACTATGTCAAATTTCTCAAAGTGTGAGATCAAGTCCTTCACCTTGGTTAAGTAAAATTGCAAAGATGGCTCTCTTGCTTCATACTCTCCTTTAACTTGCTGAACCAATAGGTTTGAGTCCCTATTTACCAACAAGTTTTTAATTTTTAATTCTTTAACTAGCCTAAGTCCCTATTTACCAACAAGTTTTTAAGTTTCAATTCTACAGGGGTGGATCTATGATTTTCCCCCAGAAAAGGCAGCCTCTTTCTGAATTTTCTCCTTACTTAGATCTTCTAAGTTCTTCTCTTCTACCCCTTCCAAGATAAAATCGGCTAAAGCTTGTACTTTATTGCCTCCCTTGGTTGGAAACGAATGTCATACTCACTTAGCTTGATGGCCCATTTACCAACCTCCCTGAGATTTCAGACTTCAAGAGGACGTACTTGAGTTGGTGATTGGTAAGAACTACAATTGGATGACTCAATAAGTAGGTCCTGAGCTTTCTCGCTGCCATCACCAAGGCTAAAGCCAGTCTTTCAATGGTAGGATATCGCATTTTTGGGTCACTGAGCACTTTACTCACATAGTATACCGGCTTTTGCACCTTATCTACTTCTTTGATGAGAACGATGCTTACTGATGTAGATGAACAAGCCAAATATAAGTAGAGGGTTTCTCCGGGTTTGGGCTTAGTTAGGAGCAGGGGAGAAACCAAGTATTCCTTCAACTCTTCAAATGATTTTTGGCATTCTAAGCCTCTGTCCATTGAAAATTCTTGGAATTTCTGATCAAGTTTTGAAGAAAGGCAAATTTCTATCTTGGAAGATTGGATAAGAAACAATTTAATGCGGCAAGTCGCCTCGTAAGTCTTTGCACTTCCTTGATTCCCCTAGGAGATTCCATGTCCTAAATGGCTTTGATCTTTTTGAGGTTAACTTCAATGCCTCTTTGAATCCCAAAAATTTATCCCCAGAAACTCCAAAAGCACATTTTTCTGGATTTAGTCCCATCGGTAATACCCTTTGTTTGCATCCAAAAAAGACAACTTCATACACGGAGGTGGAGTCTACCACGGTATCTATGCGGGGTGTAGGATAGCAATCTTTGGGGCAAGCCTTGTTCAAACTTGTGAAGTCCACACACTTCCTCCACTTAGCCCCTGGTTTCAGCACCATGACTACATTGCTTAGCCATTCAGGATGTTGAATTTCTTCTATGATCTCGGCATCTAAGAGATTGTCTACTTCCACCTCTACCGCTTGGCTTCTTTTCCTTCCAAAATTTCTTTTCTTTTGGATGACGGATTTAAAACTCGGATCTACATCGAGAGAATGCTTGACAATATCGGGGTCAATCCCTGGCATGTCCAAAGGATCCAAGTAAAGAGATCTTTGAATTCCCTAAGCAAAGAAATGAGGTTTCCTTGATGTCCCCTGGGAGGGACTTTCCCACTTTCACAACTTTGCAAAGATCAGGAATCATCTAAAAGTTCAGCCTGACAGCCCTTGGATACATTACTCTTCCTGTTATGTTCAGTACATCTACAAGTTTCTTCCAAGAGTTGAACACTACAACAGGAACAACCTCCTTTCCTTTCAACCTCAATGAAGATACATAGCACTGCTTCGCTGCGACTTGATCTCCCTTTATCTCGCCCACTTCATTCTCTGTTGGAAATTTCATCTTCATGTGATGGAAGGAAGGGATAGCACCCAGTGGTCCAATCGTAGGTCTGGCAATAATAATGCTGTAAGGTGAAGAGGCATTGGCAACTACAAAATAAATCAAGAGTTGAACATCTTTGGGGGAAGGGGGGTGTACCAAACATAACAGGAAGAGTAATGTATCCAAGGGTTTCAACCACTTCTCCGGCGAACCCAACCAGGGCGAAGTCAGGGTTTCAAATCTTTTTTCTCCAATTTCACTTATTTGGAGACTTCATAAAAAAAAATCCAATATGGAACTTCTATTGTCAATCAAGACTCTTATTCACATCAGAGTTTGCAACGGACAAGGTCATTACCAAGGGATCGCTATGAGGGTGAATCACTGAGCCGTCTCTCTTCGGTGAATATTATGTCTTGGCACAACCTATATCTATTCATGTTAGATTGGACCAAGTTGATTTGTGAGCATAGGCCTTGCGAGATGATGTGGAGTCAATATTTGTTGCCCCCCAGAGATAGTATGAATGATGATTCTTCCTTGGTTTTCTACCCCTTCCATTCTTTCTTCTCGAGGTGGACCTCGATCTTCTTTGTCGGGGTTTTGTACTTGGTGTTAAGGTGATCTTCCTCTATCCATCCCTTGGATGAATTGCTTAAGGTAACCCCTTCTTATCAAGTCCTTAATCAAATTTTTGAGGGAAATACAACCATTGGTCTCATGTTCATGATCTTTGTAAAAATAGCACTATTTGTTCTTGTTACGCCGCTCTGGATCACTCCTCATAGGCCCAGGCCACTTGACAAATGGTTCTTTTTATATGATAGCCAAAATGCATGAAGGTTGTGTATTGAGTAGGGTATAAACTCTAGGAGGGCATCTCGGGACTCCTCCTATGAGGAACGGTTATAGACAACCTATCCCTCACACTAACCTTTTTTAGAGGTGTCGCTCTACTAACTTCTCCATTCATTTTTCTCTTCTTCCCATTTTCTCTTGAAGACTCTCTTTTTCTTATACACATCTAGATCTTCTTGAGCAAACTCTTCGACCCTACAAAAAAGTTCATTGAGAATGGAGGGTGATCTCAAATTAAGATCAAATGAGAACTTTCCGGGCTTAACCCCACTTTGGAATGCCATGATTTGCATATCTTCCATAGCTCCTTGAATTCCAATAGTTTCATTTTTGAATCGATCCACATAGTCGAGAAGCGATTCTTCTGGCCTTTGCTTAAGAGTAAGCAAGTGAGTCCTTGTCTTTGGAATCCTCTTTTGGTTTCCAAATTTGTTCAAGAAGAGGTCTACAAGTTGATCAAAACTTCTTGTGTCTCTTCTTTTATATCCTCTGAACCAATCTGAAGCTGCGCCCTTTAGGGTTCCGGGGAACCCTCATGAGCACAAAATAGCATTTGAAGCCCCTTGCAGACACAGTTTGGCTCGATAAGCATCAAGGTGTTCCCACGGATCCGAACTTCCATCGTAAGAATCAAAATGAGGTGTTTGCCAATACCTTATAAGGGGTTCTTGCATTATTTCATCAATGAATGGCAAGGAGTACTTGTATCTTGCAGCTATCCCTTCCTTGTGATCCATCTTTTCTACCCGAGCTTGGAGCTCTTCCAACTTTCTTTTTAACTCTTCTTATACTCGGGTAGCGCTCCAAAATTTTCTCCCTTTCACGAGGTCTTTCCCTCTCCCTTGCTACTGAGTCTGCCTTGCTTGGGCTCCTCGGTCTAGCTTAGCTTGGTCTGGAAAAGGCTTATCTTCTAGACTCATGCCGAGCGTACTGGCCTTAACGTTTTTATCGGGCATACCCAACTGGAGTTATATCCCTTCCTCCTTGATTCTCCCTATAGATTGCACGAGAATGTTTTTCATCCAAGGGGCTATGATTTGATTACAATTAGAATGGACAACCCAGGGATTGCCACCAGAGTTGTGCGAATATTCTTCTCCACCTTTACCACCTTGTTGCTTATGTCAATGTTTCATGAGAAACTCCTTCAACATGGCATTTTGTTGCCTTAACAATTGTATCTTTGAAACACTCTCATTAGCTTAGGGACTGGGACCCCAGCTTGCCCCTCCGATCGATCAAATACTCTAATTGATGGATTTGACTGGTGTTGGGATATAACCTCTTTCCCTCTATCTGGATTGTGGCTATGGGTGTTGCGCATGCTAGGACCCATAGGTAAAGACACAAAAATGGCTTCTTGTTTGTTTCCCACAGATGGCGCCAAATGTTGATGTGAGAAAAATTTATGTACCAAAGTATAAAAATTAAAGTCCAAAGTCTAATTACAAAAATACTCCAAAATAAAGGTATTGATGTGCGTCGAACTCATGAAACGATAACTTGCGATAATAAAAAGAACGGCGGGGCTATGTCTCCTGAGTGAAGCTCTGACGGAGCTTAAATCAGAATTGGTAACAGGAAGATAATTGAGAGTAGAATGAGAGCAAGGATTAGTAAAGTGTGGAGTTGAGAGAATGAAATTCATAATCCTTTATTTTACCTTCTAAATTACTATTTATACTCTTCTAGAATAGATTTGATTGGTTCATGGGTTTAGGAATAATTATTGAGCCCATGAAAGTCTTGACAGATTTAATGGACTGAGCACGTATCCGTGAGCTATTAGATAATATTTTTAGGCATCATCAGTATTTAGGGGTAATCTAGAGCTGGCTGGAGTTGGGGGAATCATTCGTAATCATCAGGGGATTTTGTGAAAGTTTTTACGAGAAATATTGGGTTTTTCTCTAGGCAAAGACTTAGGTATATCTGGTCTTTGGTTCCATCTGTAGACCTTGTGGTGTGGATTAAACCTTAGAGAATATATGACATCAGCTAATGTAAGCAAGATTCTTTAAGTTTTAATCCTGACCATAAAATCTATAGGTAGAGCCAAAAACCGTGGTAGATCTACCTAAGTATTTTTCTTTCCTCTAACATTCAGGCTGAACTTTGGAATTCCAGAAATGGTGTAAGTTTGACTCATTCATTGAATATTCATTTCTAGAGATTGAATTGGATATTCTTATTGTTATTCAGTTAAGACAATGTGCCGACGTAACTGCACATGAATATTCAAACTGATGGAGAAATTCCAGAAAGCCAACATCAGTCGTACATTTCGTTAAACTAACATGTGCGGATGCTCTTGCAAAGCCTGCAGTGTGTCAAATTGATAGCTTATTTTTAGGATATACCTCCTATTTTGTTTCAATTTTTGGAGGAGGACATTAGCATTGTGTTTGGATGAATAAACTTGAATTAAAAGAAAGATTTGACATGAATGAATTTGAATTTAAATTTGAATTTGGTGGATTTGAAATGACATAAAATTTGGTTAAATTTCAAATTTAATTATTTAACCATTAAAATCGCATTCTCTACTTGTTAATAGATTTTAAATCCACACTCTCCATTCAATCAATAAAATTGTTTGAACAATTTATTATAGATTAGAATTTTAAATCAATTTTACCCAAATCCCTCTATTCAAACACAATCTAGAAGAATTTGTATTCCTCATTTTATTTCTGTTTAATGGTTTGTACTGTGTCTGTGTTTGACGTGCACTGTTATTTGGGTTTAGTGATATTCTTGCTTGTACCAACAAAAGAATAAAACAGTTAAGAAGTATTTTTAGAGTAAAGTAATTAGTTCTTATTTATTTTTTAAATCAAAATTCTACCTAATAGTTATGAAGATAGAGCTCAGTTTTTGAATATCCAAAACATATCTAGTTTGCTATGTGGTGGATTTTATTAGTTTTTATTTAATTAATGATAGATAAAGGAAATAAATAAAGTGACGTGGTATTTTCGTTTGCTTCCCGCAAGAGGGGTTTTTGTTATAGTATAAATAGATAGATATGGATGGATTTTAAAAGGGGAAAAAAAAAATTGAGGGTTCCATTTGGGGAGCCCTAGAAGCTGGAAATCAGGGAGGTGCTTGTTTGTTAAAATCTTTCTCTTTTTTGGTTGAAAGCTTCACTTTAAAATGATCCAACAAAAATAATCCTATATAGTGTACATATATGCAATTCTAGTCGAACACCCATAATGAGGTGTTTAGTTGAAGTAATTTAGTATTTCTTAATAATCCAACCACATCAAAAATAGCTTAAGATGATTTTCTCAATATAAATTTAAATATTTATGAAGAAAAAATTAGTATCACAGTTCCCTGTCATTTTCCATGGATCAATGTAAAGTTCTTATAAAAATTACATCTGATTCCTTATCAGTACAATAATCTCAACTAATTTAGTCCATCAAGTTTTTGCAAATCTTTTACCCAAAAAAGACCTGTATATGTTTGGGTCCTCACATCCCGATTATTGCCAATCGAAAGAGGATATAGTATAAACTCCCTTTGCAGGGCACTGGACATGACTCTATGATCACTTAGCAAATCTCATTTAAATGCTCTCATTTAGCTCAAAATTAAAAGACTCAAATGTTAAAAAAGAAAAAAACATATATAACATTAATTGCTGCGAAAAAATATAAGTGATCAAATTGGTAAACTAATAATGTTAAAAACAAAAAAAAATTGAAAGAACACAGAAATGTTCAAGGGACAGAATATACAAGGATCTACAATTGATCCGCTCTAATGACCACTAACAGAAATAGGCTTAGTTTCTAGTCCAAAACCAAATGGAAACAATGGATCATAGTTAGGATCTCCAAAATTCATTGGTAGCTGATCTACCCTCTTGAACCAAGTTGTAGCAAGTTTTCCTGTGAAACCAAAATCTCCAAAGAGGACATCAGCCACACCTTGGCCTTCAGAGCCAGGTAACCATGCTGCAACCAGAGCATCAATCTTTGAAAGGTAAGGCTCTATTACAAGAGGTCTACCTGAAATTAGCACGACAACGCACTTGACATTGTTGCACACATTTTCAATGGTTTCTAGGCCTGATAAAGGAATTGTTAAATTCATATCGTCTCCTTTTGACTCGGCATATGGTGGCTCTCCAACAACAACAATGGCATAATCGAATTCAACTGGTCTTAACAAATTCGCTACTAGCATTTTGCCTATGTACCACTTCCGTGCTCTTATATCAACAGAAGATTGAATGCCATTTAAGATTGTGGTTCCTGTCGAGCATAAGATGAGAGTTAGGATCATATGAAATTCCCTAATATAGTTACCGGAACCCTCCTACATAGATTTATGTATATCGAAATACAATTTAGTAACGTTAGTAAATTTTTATTAGGATAAAGATGTTCTGCTTCTTTTTTCTTTTTTCTATATATTTCTTTATTTTTTTATTATTTATTGAAAAAATGAGAAAATACTCTCTAAATTTATCTATTTAGTATTGAACTGAATATAATAATTCTTAAAAGTTGAATATTTTTTTCTCTAGTCACTAAAATTCAACATTTATTAAAATTTAATAGTATCTATTATCAATTATTATCTTATCCCTAAAAATAATATAGTAGAAATTTTGTTAAAAAAGTGATGTGCCACAAAATATCTATTAAATTCATACCTACGCATCCAATATTTTAAAAAGTGATGAATTGAATCTTCCTACCCATGCCACGTTTCTTAAGGTAACCCTAACTATGTTCGCTAATAGTTCAAAGAAGTAGAACAAAAATAGTTATTAAAAGTAAAAGCGTAGTATATACCGATAGTCATGTCGTTGCCTGACATCCCATTCCATGTAATAGTCCAGCCACCACACTGAAAACCTAAATCATCAGCATGAGTTCCAGCAACGAGAATCTTGTTCGCTTTTTTGGGGAGAGGAACCAATGGAATGGTTAGATTTTTTCCATTCTTCAGTAAAACTAGGGACTTCCTCACAGCTTCTCTTGCCAACTCCCTATGCTCCTGTAGATAGATATATTGGCTTAGTTTCTTTCATATATATATAAATATGATAAATTAGGATATAAAATGATAGCAGAAAATTAACTAACCTGGTCTTCCTATTTGATCTGCAAGACTAAGATCAGCATAAGGATTCTCAAAAAGTCCTGCTACAAATTTCACTCTCAATATCCTTCGAACTGCATCATCAATTCGACTCATAGGAATATAGTTTTTCTCCACTAGATTGGTCAAGGTGTCAATGAATTCAACATAGTTGTAAGGAACCATAATCTGCAAAGAAGCATGGTTAACCACCAGCTTTAGTTATTTTAAGCGTAACATTTCTGCAGGCATGAATTTGGAAGTAGTGGTTCATGGATATATTGGAATCTAACCATGTTAAGTCCAGCATTGACAGAAGCACATTGTATTAACTGAGTATGTATAGTTCGAATGCGGAGGGTAGGTGATTTTGTCGATCCCTTGCCAATCAGAGATGACAAAGCCCTGTCAAGGAAAAGAAGAATAAAGTTTAGAACATATATAGTTACTGAATACGTCTAGTCTATAATATATGTAATAAGAGTATCGAAATATAATACGCTTTTTTAAAATATATATTTATATATGGTGCGTGCATTCTATCTGGTACGGTATACCAATATGTACGAATTGATATGTAGAAGATTACACAGTAAATTCGATAACTATAGTTTAGAATTGAGTTTCTATCTTTTTGACAATGTAAAAATCATGCGATCATTAAATATACCTTGAAACCTAGGGTGCCCTTAAGGTAATTGGTTACAAGGTCATGGTTAGCATGCATTTTCACTCCATTCCAGCTGGAATAGGAAACCATGACTGTTCCAACACCTTTCCTAAATGTCAGGGTATGGAGGCATGTGAATATTACGCAATCCATAATAATTGATGATTATATTATTCTCATTGATTCCTTTAATAATTACCCCCGTCTCCCACGTAGTGTTTTGCACAACCAACCACCTTTGTTCTACAATACAGATGAAATGAAATTCCAGGTAAGATAATATGGTTTATCGATAGTAATCTTACTAGTTACGAAATTGAGGAGTAAGAGGAATTACTTTCCACCAAGATAAAGGGATAACCCTGAGGCCGGCCAGAAGGGATATCACCTTGCAAACCGGGCACAAGTTCAGTCATTTGTTGCACTATAGTGTGATCCTCACTATAGCTTTCATATAATCACATATAATATTTTGGATCCCTACAAACCTTTTTATTCTAGAGTTTTCATAAAAAACAATTTAACAAGGTGATACTAAGTTTAACAACGCAAACAGTAATTTTATGGTTCAATAAAACTTAAAGATAGGGAAAATTAAGTTTTATGGAGTTGATGTATACCGCAACAGTTGGAGCAAAAGCATATTGAACACCTGTGGCTCTGCATTCAAGAGCAGTTGCAGCACCAATCCTTTTAACAATTTCGGGATCCCTAAAAAATATGCTGCCAAAGAAAATAAAAATGATTATAAGGACATGTTAACTTTAAATGAACAATATTCTTTCAGTATGTATCATGAAGGATGTAGCATTAGGTGAGAATGATTCTAATTTCACTATTAGCACATATTAATCATTTGATATCTACTTAACAAGACACGATCTAAAAATATTTTTTAATAAAAACACAAATAATAGTAGTATATTTTTTAGTCTTTAATAAAGTATGTTTTTTTTTTTTTTATATTTACATACTAAATTTTTATGTTAAACCTTTTTAAAAGATTAAATTATTAAGATAAAACATTGAATTTTCAATCTTAAACCCTAATAGGGAAAACAGCAAAACTGGTCCCTAACTTGAACTTTTTTTTTTGCACAATTTTAGTCCCTTGATTTTCTAATTTGGGCACGAATAATCTATATTCTAACTAGTGACTCTACCCAAAACATGGATTTCAAATACAAATAGGTGGAGGGGATGGGAAGGGGGTAATGACGGGGGATTAATGACTGGGGCTGTCTCTTATACACATGTAGATGTGTATAAGAGACAGCTATAGACTAGGCAAAATCTACCCCCCCCTCTCCGGTCTCCTCTACCTTTCCCCGCCTCTCTTTCTCACCCCATATCTCCCTCCTTCATCCCCTCTGTTAGCTAGTCCCCTTCTTCTTACGTCTCCCTCTTACCCCATAATCCCCCCTTTACCACCCCTTCTCAGCCTTCCCACCCATTTTTCATTTTACTATGCTCATGAAAAATCGCCTGCACAATCACACTTGCCCTCCTTGCTAGATCCCCGCTCTTGAACAAGCCTAAGCCCACGAACACGCCATCACATCCCAACAGCATCAGCCGGTGTCGCCACTCCTCCGGCTACAAAGTGGACTACCGGAAGCTTGGTCTGCATCACCAGGTCATGGAGTGATTTAATTTTCTTGGTAAATGTGAAGAACTCATTATAATCCTCTCATCCATGTTCCGGAAGACAATAATATAGCCCATCACGGAGTGGACGTTGCAAACGGCATTGATGACGCCACCGGTGTTGGCCTCCCTTTTAGTACGAATCATGGCCGCGCCTTTCCCGATTCGGCTAAGGGCCTTGACGAGGTTCCGATCAGCCGCAAACAAAAGGATACGGAAATTGTGTTTGTTGATGTGCTTTTCATCGTTGGCGAGTGAGGCTGAAAAGCCTCGTCGACATGGTCGATTCCGATGGCTTCAAGGATTTGGGCCTCGACGAAATGGCCAATCAAGGCCTTGGCGGGATGGTGACAGCTTGCTTGATTTCTTTGATAAGTTGAGGGTTGGACATGCGGGCAACGCCGCCTTGAGCTCGGATGTCAGCGGGGACACACTCGAATGAGTACTATTGATGGCCGGGGATTGGGGTAACGGAGAAGGGTTGGTTCGGGTGGGGATGTGGATGAATTTTAACTTTTTTTTTTTTTTTTTTTACAAAATTCAAATATAGAAATTGCTCTCAAAATTTCTTTGTTGGGGCCGAAATCAATGTTTTGGGCGAAGCCACGGGGACTATTTGTGCGCAAAATAAAAAGTTCAGGAACCAAAAACATGCACACAAAAATTCAGGAACTATCTTTGTTTTAATAAAAAAAGAAGAAGTTTAGGACCATTTCTGCTATTTTCTCGCCCCAAGTAATAAGATCCAAATTTTAATCAATGAAACAAAGCACTATCCTAAAATTTTTTATATTTTTACTTTCTAACTACAAATAGTTCACATATAAAATTTATTTTTGTGATAAATAAGGACACTAAATTAATGGACAATAAAATTTTACAAAATATTTCTATTCAAATATATTGTTTTAGGATTAATAACACTTTGCCCCCTTGAACTAGGTAGGTAATTACACTTTGCCTCCCTGCACTAAAAAACAAATCCTACATAATATGATATGTATATGACTCATGATGAGAAAATGAATTTCAAAGTTTATATCACTAAAATACCCTTAGTATTATATTTTGATTTTTCTTGTATTTAATTTTGATGTTCGATACGTATAAAAGAATTCGAAAAAAATAAAATATAATAACAACTAATATTATAATAAAAATTATTATTATAATAAAATATAATAACAAAATAATTAGCAAGTGAAAATGTGATAAAATGTTGAATTATATTATATTTGACAGTATATTGCAATTTGCACAGGTTAATTCAAATATAAAAATTGTAAAATGTTAAGAGACATCAAAAAAATCACAAATTTTATAAAAAAAAAAAGTATATTGTCACACAATATCTTTAAAGAATAACTTTTAACAAAAAATTAGACCATTTAGGAATTGTTCTACCATTATAATTAAACATTTAAATTTGAAATAATATAAAATGAAATAACAAAATTTAAAAATTTGATCAAGATATATATTGATATGGATTATATTAAAATATTATATAATTTATTTTTTATTATTTTTAAATAATTATCACATCATTATCAAAATTTTAAATACAAAAAATAAAATATAGTGCTAAGGATATTAAGTCATTTAACATGATATTATAAATTTTTTAAAGGATGAATCATGTGACTGGGAGCAAAGTGTAATTTTTTAATTTAGGGGACAAAGTGTAATTACCTACCAATTCAGGGGAGTAAAGTATTATTAACCCTTGTTTTTATTAGTCTAGGGGCACGTTTCCGACTAAAGTGTATGTAGGTTTATTTTTGCAAGATGTGTCAATCGATGTATATGGAGAACTGAATTAAGTTTTAGGGTTAATAATACTTTGTCCCCCTAAACTATATGAGTAATTACATTTTGTTCTCCTAAACTATAAAAATTATACTTTACCCCCATTCACAATATTCATCTTTTAAAAAATTTGAAAATATCAAGAAAATTTAGTTAGATGACTAAAATACCTCTTGGTATTAGATTTTAATTTTTATGTATTTAATTGATTTTTGATAGTTATAAAAAAATTAGAAAAAAATAAAATATAATAACACATTGATATCTTGGACTTTAGGGAATGAAAATGTGAGAAATTGTTCAATTATATTATATCTAACATCGCAATTTACACAGATTAAATCAAATATTAAAATTGTAAAACACTAAGAGATATAGAAAAAATTACAAAATTTTATAAAAATTATATTTTAATACAATACTTTCACAGAAAAAATTTTCATAAAAAATAAGCTCATTTGGAAATGTTCTACCACTACAGTTAAAAATTCAAATTCGAAATAATATAAAATAAAATCTAATAATTTTAAAATTTTAACCAAGAATTATATTGATATAGATTACATTGAAATATTATATAATTTATTTGTTCTTATTTTTAAATAATTATCACATTACTATCAAAATTTAAATACATAAAAATCAAAATATAGTACCAAGAGTGATTTTAGTCATCTAACTAGATTTTCTTGATATTTTAAATTTTTTAAAAGATGAATATTGTGAGTGGCGGGCAAAGTGTAATTTCTATAGTTTAGGGGGTAAAGTGTAATTACCCATATAGTTTAGGGGGAAAAGTATTATTAACCCTAACTTTATTTATACTTTTTTCTATGGGATGCTGGAAATTTCTTGTACCGCATTACTAGTCTATAGTATGTACTTTTTTTCATTCATTAAGATTTTTCAATAGATCCCAAGATGCAAGTGTACTACAAATCTATATATTGAATTGTGCATGAAGTCAATGACCATACCTAGTCGCTCCAAGGCCAACATTGTGGGGGAAAATTGTGGCCTTGTACACGTTATTGTTGCCATGGACGGCATCAATACCAAAAATGATCGGAATCCCAAGTCTAGTAGACATAGCACCTCTTTGAAATTCGTTTACCATATCAACCCAATCCTTAGCTGAAGTATTTTCGCGAGGCCATTTGCCTCCTCCACTAATAGCGCTACCGATGGAGTAGTTCTTTATAATGTCACCATTCATATTAAGCCTTTCAACCTGTGTCATTTGACCTATTTTCTCTGCTAAAGTCATTCTCCGCATAAGATCATCCACTCTGGTTTCAACATGCTGTTTAGGATCTTTGTATAATACATGTTTTGCCTTTATTGCAGATAGAGTAAAATAAAGAACCACAATTCCCACTAGGATAACAATTGTTGGAACTAAAATCTTCAGAGCTATTGACCTGCAAAATTATGATACGAGTTCAGAGAAAGACATCTACAAAATAATTTTATTCATCACCCCAAAAAATTTGAATTCTCTATTCAATGTGTATAATGTGGCTGAGATTGAGATTTCAAAGTACCAAATATAACATAAAAAATCAATGCATTCTATCATATGTATAGCAAACGGCAACCTAGAATAATCATCTACATATCTTCTAAATTCATAAAAGAATTTAGATTAAAGATAGGAAAAGTTTCCGGTCTCGTAACGGAATTATTCCGTTATAATTTAAAGATTTGTACAGTACAGTATATACTTTACAAATTTATACTGTATAAACATTTAAAATCAACGAGATATAATTTTCTCAATGAAATTGTATAATTTTCTAAAAGATAGATATAAAATGCAAAATACCAAAATTGACAATCATATTTGTAATCCATAAACACCTTCATATTTCAATATACATACATCTTACGGGTAGACATTTTGAATGAATAGCCCTCCGGAGTCTACTGGCTATAGACTCTTTCAGGCTACAAGAGACAAATGTTGATGTTGCGTTGATACCTTAGCATATGTCCCAAATGAAGTTAGGACGGGTATATCAAATCGAAAATGTAATAACCGTTCGCTACAATAATGTAGGTAACCAACGGTGTAACCTGAATGGCGTATTCATAGGCATGAAAATTATGGTATAAAAAAATTGTCCCATAATAGTTAACTCAGCTTTTTTTTAAAAACATCTCTCCTCCATTAGTTAAAGGCTTAAAATTGATGTCCGCAATTGGAGTAACAGAAAATTTCTCTCATCTACAAACTTTTCCTGAATAGAGTACCACTAAGTGTGGAGTACATATGGTGTCAATTGGTCGTGTAGTATTATTATCATATAGGGTGAAATTCATTTTTCATCATGTCATATACATATCATATTATGTAGGATTTGTTTTTTATTGTGTCATATTTATATCTGATACGTTCATTTTCGTATCTTATTCTCGTGTCACCCGTTTACGCTACTAGAGATGTACTAGCATATTTGTATATAATTCTAGAAGTTCAATAACGTGTGACTTATTTGAATTAAAATTTCAAATTGAAATTTTAATGGCTTAACAATTATTAATACTAACCTTGTTTTTATAGCCACTTATAATATATTATTAAAAAAAAAAATTTAATTTTTTAGATATTGTTTAAGATAATTATTATGTTTGATTTAGTAATCTTATATTATAGCTATTTTTATATTGTTAAAATATGCTATATTAAATTATACTTGAGGTAAGATTTTAGCAAAATATATTCATACAATAACTTATCGGTTTATCGTATCAATTTATGGGTTAATCCAACCCAACTCATTTACTTTCTTATCATAAATGGGTTAACCCAATAATGACCTGATAAAATTCAGATTGTATAATAAACTATTAATTTCATATCGTGTTTGTGTTACTTTATGGAGTGGTGTCAAAAATTGTCACTCCTATAAAGTACATACCATCTTTAACCATACAGTTTGTGCTGATATGCATTTTTACATTCAACAAGGACCCAAGTCTTGTTCAATATGCTACCCAAGAAAGATTAAACTTTTTGAACAAGACTTGGCTCCATCTTGGTTGATTTTTTTTCTGGAAACACGAAGCAAGATAGAAATAAAATTACTTGAATTTTTGTTTTCAAAAGTAGTCGATTGATGAGGTAATGAAGTCTATTTGTTAAATAAATATCGATTTAATCAGTTTATACTTTTCACAATGGGTAATTATGTTTGAAATATAACTAATCCAATTTCAAAAAAAAAAAAACCAAAATAGTATTTGAATATGCTCTAAAAATATGATATGAAAATTTTTCTATCGATAGTTTAATTTAGTAATTGTAGTATTTACACTAGCTCTAAATGTCATTTGATAGTGTATAAGACACAAAATACTAAGTGATAAAAAGTTTAGACTATGACTAATTATAATACTTTATCAATATATCTGTGTATAAGAGACAGAGCTAAAAGTGTATAAATGTTCAACTTTCGGATGTTTTTACTCTATTTCCAATCTCATGCATGCCAGTTTTTTATTACTTAGAGAAGTGGTTTTGGACTTGCAAGGATTTTGCATGGTATGAAGTTAGAGACGTAGCTGGAAAATTTGTTCAGTGGGAGTAAGCTTTATGTACTTTTAAAGATAGTATTTCATCTCTTATAACATTGCTATGTGTATCTAATTATTAAATTAGATTTGGGGAAGGATTTCAGATCTACTCATTTATTGGAGGAATTTGTAAAACCAGAATAGATGAATTTTAAATCTACCCAAATTAAAAAATTATTTGAAATCCTTCATTTTACACTTTTTAATTTGAATGGATATAAAATTCATCCATTCAGCTTTACAAATCCCTCCAACACATGAGTGAATTTCAAATCTTTGTTTAAATCTATCGACCCAAATACAACATTAAATTTTTAGGTTAGGATAACCAATAAAAGCCAAGTAATGTAGGTATACAATTTATACAAATGGAAATAATCTACATAGAAGTTCCAATTTACAAGAACCATCTTGCTTTAAATTGACATATAATTTTCACGATAAGAGTGCCTGTCTCTCTATATTTATTCATTTGAAAGAAATAACTTGATGATGTTATAGTTATTGATTATTAGAAAGACTGGAAAAAAAAAAACAAAAAAAAAAACACTTCAACTTTATGTTTTGGTTCTATTGTATATTTTTACTAATATTTAAATTAATCTAATTTATAACTAATTACTAATACAATAAAAATCTAGTTAGATTGATTTCAATTTATAACTAAATTACTTTTCCTATTAATCAGCCATAGTGACTAGATTGCATGAAGTTGTACAAATTTGATTATATTTGTTCATTCATACTATATTGAGTAATGGCGCCACTGGTTTATAAACTTTTGACTTAGTTTTATTTTGGTACCCCATCTTTTGATTATATCATTTTGTTACCTCATCTTTATAAATAATATCTAATTAGTACAATTATTTAATTTCCAATTTGCCCGAAAGGTATTGGATATCATCATGTGCAGCACACAAAAAATCATAAAAGAGTAATTTTGGGAGACAAATTGAACAAAATAATATGATTTCATTAAGAAAGTTTTAAAAAAATAAATAAATAAGAGACAGTACATCTAATTACTAAAAGGTTTGAGAATTTAAGGAATTAAATGCGAACTCTTACTTTCTTATTTTATTTTATTTTTTAGTTTCATCAATTTTATTTGTAATAATCTCTTGTGGTATCCACATGACAATCTCTAGCATTTTTCGGCCTCCAAAAATTGACAATTATACCAATTAGAGACTATTCGTAAACATAGGTACCAAAATGATACAATTAAAAATGACGTAGCAAAGTGTAACCCAGTCAAAAATTTAAGTACCAATAACATGATTTATTATACTATAGTTTTACTTGTTAGTGGGGAGGGAAGAAAAATATTAAAACTACTATATTTTTTCAAACTTTCTAAAAAAAAAAAAAAAAAACTCTTACATATTGATACTAGGGGCAAGAGACTGGTCAATGGGGCAGTGGCGCCCTCCACCCCTGGTACACAAATAAATGTATGTAAGAATGCGTTGGATTATGAAAAGAACCAGAAATTATTTAATGTTATTAATTTTCAAGACCGATACAGACACTACAAGAAAAAAGAACAATCGTGACCAACAAATTAAGTCATGAATATAGTCTACTAGTCAGAAATAGTTTTTTATGATCATTTTGTAACCCTCAAATAGGGTCGCTGTGTAAAAAGATACAATACTAATTTGTGACTTAAAAATAAAAATTACATCATTATTGTGACTTGAAAGTTGGGACTATAGATTTTAAAAGTCACAAAGCATAAAAACTTACCTTTATTACTACCATCTCAAAAAAATTACAAGTTGCAAAAAATATATTTTTTTTACGGTGAGATAAATCGTTCTCTTCTTGCATGATTACCCCCTTCATGTTTTGGTGATGGTTAATTTCCTCCTCAGTTGATTATAAGTAGGGATGGGGATGTATTTAGTTAATTCAATTTGTAACTGATTTTGATGTAAATTTGGTTAGATTAATGAATTTAATTGATTTTGGTTAATTTTAATTTTGATCAAAAGTCATTAACTCAATGCACGAACTAGGTTGATGAATTTGAAAATAGTTGATAGATTTTTTTAATTCACTTAACTGATAACATTTATATATTTTTTTATTTGAAAATATGCCTTCTTTATATATTTAATATAAATTAATACATATTTTTTATAAAAGAATCTATAATGAATTTTCACTTACTCGTTAGTCACTCAAACCCATAACTTAAATCATAAAGGAAGTGTAGTCTTACCATTTGTATTACACTTCGTTGTCATATAATTAATACACTAACTATATATATATAGGCAAATACTTAGGTAGACCCAATCTTTGGTCCCATTTTTAAACCTTGTGGTGTGGATTAAACCTTAGAAAATCTATGACATCAACTGATGTAAGCAAGATTCTTTAAGGTTTAATCTATATATATATATATATATATATATATATTCAACTACGGTATCTTTTATATTGATAAAGTATTATAATTAGTCATAGTTTATGAACTATTCACAGCATTGTTTTATTCTTATACACTAAATTATGTACTTTTTAGGGGTGTATAAATATTACTTGCCTTAATTACTGAATTGTTACCTATAAAGTCACGTAGCTACTAGTCATTGGATACTTATGCTATTAATATTTGGGGTTAAAACCATTATGCCCTTTCAATTTTTATCCGGATTGTAAGATGTCTCTTTCAATAATTTTCATAGGCATTTAAAACTATTGACCAATTTCAATCCAAAAAGTACCCCTTTTCTAATAGTTAAATTATGTGGACAAAAATGCCCTTTCGACTAAAAGCAAAACACCCCTTGATTCTCCAGAACAGTTGCAAAATACCCCCCAATAATTTTAATAGGCAAATTTAAATATTCTTTATATTACAAACAACATATTTTTATTTTATACAGTTTGGTGATTATTTATTAAGATAAACGTCACAAACAAACCAACTACGACAAAATAAAGTATCGAGTACAAAAACTTTAAAAATTACTCTTAGTATACACATAAATTATGGAATGAGAACTCATGCGGAATTTTGTATTTCTAGCATAACGACAATAAAGCATAGCAAAATATTACAACTGCTTAACATAAAGAGTGATGGTACAATAAATTTAGCCAAAATATGTCAACTAAAAACTCGTCACACACAACTTTTATTTGTATACCTAGAAAAAAAAAACTTTTTATTTTTTTGAGATTATTTCTTTTGTACATTGCTTATTTGTTAATTTAGTATTAATAATTCATTAAAAATTCAATGTTACAATATAATATATATATATATATATATTATAATGCAATTTAAATTAAAAATTAAATTATAAAACACTTGTAAAATTAGATCTTATAGTGAATAAAATATTAAAAGTAATATAATTATTTAACACTAGCAAAAAGGATAAGAAAAATTAAATGAGAAACCAGAGAAAAGATATAAAAACAAGAAAGAAAATTTGAGATAGAACGGGTAGTTTGCTCCAAAACATGTATGAGAGGGTTAAGTATTTATTAAATAATTTAAAGGAATAAACTGCGATCTCCGACAAAAGTGGTATTTCACTTAACTACTGTATTTGGGGCACAATGGTCATTTCAATCATCAAGTTAATGGAGAAATTTTTTTTAGTTATTTGACTAGATATCAAAGATACAAAATGTCTATTAAAATTGTTTAGAGGGCATTTTGCAACTAGAGTAAAAGTTGGAGGGGGAGTTTTCTTTTATCTCTAATATTTGGAATTTACATGATAGTATAGTGTTAGAGTAATTATATTGTTAGTTACTAAATATACATTACATTGTATAGTTAGGCTAATTCCTCCATCCATGTGTATATCAAGGGTGAAATTGTAATTTTACCTCCCATGTAACCCTGAGTTGGGTGAGTTATTTTCACTTCTCAAATTCTTTTCAATCTTCTTCTCACACTCTTTCTCTTCTTTTTTTTTTGCGTGTCAGATGTTTTCGGAGATATGTAAAAAAAATTTATATGGATATAACTAAACTTATCAAATTAAGATAGTATTTGAAAATATTCAATCTATATGTGAAGAGTGATAGAATAGTGGAAGTTTGTCTCACTATTTGTGAGTTTCATTCTAGTGGTTTTTTTTTTTTTTTTTTTTTTAGATAAATTACAGACAGATTTTATTGAATCCCAGAAACGTCCGTATTGAGAGTGGAAAGTACAGTAGTTGGTGGTGATGAGAACCACGAACAAGAATCAGATAAATGTAAGGCTTGCTTGGCTAAAAAATGAGCAGCCATGTTATGACCATGGTCATAACATCACATTAGTTCCTTGGAAATAGATGGTGAATTCTTTAAGTACTTCTTCTTTGGCCAACTTATTTATGCTTTGTGAAATGATATTCAATTGCTTATATACAGTAAATCTAAAAATTCTAAAAAGCAAGATTAAAAAGTGCATATCAATCACTCTTTCTCACAACAAATTAAGTTGTCAAATTAGTACATTAGGGTATGGGATCATTATGATACAGATCACAACTACATAAATGTTGTGGTAGTTGTCCAAGTTGGTACTTCATTATACGGTGTAAAAATATCCTTAGAACCGGATGAAGAAGCAAAAGACTTTGGAGTTCAATCTCAAGTAGGAAGACAATAAAACCCTACACATTTGATCTTGACACTTGTAGAAAAGCCTTGGCTAGGATATTATTATAGATGAACTACCTTTTGCTCATGTGGAAAAGGAGGGTTTTGGATTTTGTGAAGTAATGCAGCCAAGATTTCATTTCTACATTTCTTGATAAGGATTTAATTTTAAAAATTTGCTTCACGGATTTGTCTCACTATAGATGCTTGTTGCATCCATCAAAATCTTAGTCATCTTCCTCACTTTACATCACTTGCTGAATTTTTGCCTGCCCAAGCTCTAGAATTGGTAGGATCACCTGCATTAAATGGAGGTCCAGCTGCCACATATAATGCGTTCACAAACTTGTAATAATCCTTATCCCGAGCCTGTTCTTTCACCTCTCCTCTGAAAATATGTTCTTCACTGAGCAGATTCCCTTGTATTGGCATAGATGGTGCTTCCGTCGGCCTACTGTAGCAGAATCGGGGTTGCGCTTGGCTTCAAATTTTTATGATTCACAAAATATCCAATGTAGAAATGAATACGAAAGAAATTCAGGTGGATGATATGTTACATGCCGCCCGGAACATAAAAGAATGGCTAAACTGATAGCAAACATTTCCAAAATTTTATCAGCTATGGAAATGAAATTCTGCTACAGTTTTCTGAACAAATTTGATTCTTAGATTCTAAAATCCAATTGTGGACAAAGTGGATTTTGAAAAATTAGAGTAAAAGCATAGATAAATACAGGAAGAAATACACTTCTAACTTCAAATTATCGTAATAACTTTATGATTGGTGGTCTCCTAGTTATTCTTGTTGCTAAAAGCCAAATGTTCTACGAGCTTGAATCGGCTTTTAGTGGGAGGACGTTTTGATTCTCTACCTACTCTTGAAGAGAGCTTAGGAAAAGAAAAGACGTAAAATTTTTAATTCAATTTTATGAACAAAATTAGTCAGCTACAAAGATTGTGACATTAAGGATTGTGCAATTTGAACAGCATCGGTCACTCTTGAAGTTGAATGTATCAAAACCTTGAGAAGCCACAATGGTTTGTTTTACATACAAGGGACAAATTCTCAAATTTGTGAGAAGTAATGTCAAAGCATTTGTTGGTCTTTCATGTTTGAATTGAGATTTTTGAGATTTGTCTTATGCAATCCACGGAGGCTCGGCCGAGTCGATATGGATATAACTAAACTTATCAAATTAAGATAGTATTTGAAAATATTCAATCTATATGTGAAGAGTGATAGAATAGTGTAAGTTTGTCTCACTATTTGTGAGTTTCATTCTAGAGGTTTTTTTTTTTTTCTTATACACATCTAGATGTGTATAAGAGACAGGTTCTCGAAACTCGTATTAAGGTGGGCTCCGTAGTAGGTGGTTTACAAGATAAGAGTGCATTCTCAGACTCTGTTCTTTACACAAGGTTATGACCTCTAACTAGGAACCCAGGAGAATTCCCAGTCTCGAAAAGAACTCCAAGTAGTGACAATATCCCCTATTAAAATTCCTAAATGAGAAAAATCCAATAGATGAATATAAAAATCCTTAACACCCTCTGAGAGTTCCCTTCTATGATAACATTTTTTGAAGTTCATTTGGTGGAGCAGAGTTACCGTGGCTTTGGCAGCATATGCCTTCATGACATTCGGAGATAGAACACCAAGAAACCTCTTGGACAAGCCAGCAATAAATTTGCCACTCCAATCACGCACAACCTCCCCAACTCCAGAACAATTTGCAGTTGAGAAGATATCTCCATCGAAATTAGCCTTAAAGAAACCTTGCTTGGGCAAGACCCAACTATTCCCCTTCCTTGTGGAATGAGAATTCAGATCAGAAGAGACAAAGTAGCACTACTAAGTTCCTCTAGATAATGGATGGAAGTTATGAATAACTTCTACTCTGTCTTGGAAACATAATTTATTATTAGCCTAAATATTATATTTTGTACATTTTTTTAGGCACAAACAATTATATAATAATGCTGCGATATTTGCTTTAACTTAACGATGCGATTGCACGTAGGTGATTTTGCAAGATTATTATCATCAACTAGCATATTGCAGATTTTAGATGCCAATAGTGGATGATTTCCAAAATCCTCATTTATTGAAAGACGTGTTGGTACTTGGTAGTATATTTTTGTCGACAGAAAATCATGTTGTCATATGGGTAGAAACTAATGTTTTGTTTCTTGAATTTTTTTTTTTTTTTTCCAATTTTGTCTATAACGGGAATTAGTGTTTCGATGTAAGAGCAAAAAACTCGTGCAAGAGTTCTTTTTTGGGGAGTAGTATATCCAGATTGGTAATTTAATTCACATTTTTTTGGATTAAATAATACATGAATCAGTTCTAACATATGATTTACATTCATATTCACATACTACGTACATTCACATATTACAAGCAGGTTAGCATTTATGCTTGTATGAATAAGATATATTATACACTTCTATATATGTAGATTTATTCAATGATTTAAATATTATATAAATTTCAAAGTTTAAACTATTTCCTTAAATTTTTTTTTTTTTTTTTTTTATCATTCTATGATTCTACAATTACAACAATTTGTTCAATATTCTTCCCTAACCTTAATTCCTAATTTTGGATATATTGCATTTTTTTTTTATGTCTTACACTATATTTGAATAATTATATTTTTTTAGATCATAAATATTTTATATAAATCTAAATTACATTATTTTTTTAGTCTTCCAAGTCTTATTTTGTAAATACTTAATGGTACTGACTACTGTTCAACACAGTAATTCCGTGTGTTTGCACGGATGAAAAAACTATTTGAATTTCAAATTGAAACTGGACAAAAGTTTTAAAACTTATTTCTGTCTTAATCAATTTCGTAAATCATTGAGTGATCGATTAACTGATTCTCATACCTATTTATAAGACCTATTTATAAGAAAGAAGAACAAGAAGAATTTTTTTTTACTGCAGTGTAAACAAATTTATCCAGTGCAATGCATTAACTTTCAGCTTCGCTTAATCATTAAAATTACAACGGATGATTTGGTGGTTAAACATAAAGGTTGGTGGAATTAACCCCATTTTCACTAGCACACATACTGGAATTCTTTTTTTATTTTGTCATAAAAACTAGCTCAACAACAAAGTTCCACTGCCAGTTTTCCTCCGTAGTGATAAATGTTTGTATTTACAATTGTTGTAATCCTTTGGAAGCTGATATCACCAGGTGATAAGTTTCACATAATTTTCAATCCTTGAAAATTTCATTTGGAACTTCCTACAACCAATCTTTGAAAACATCTAGATTATCGGCCGGTTCAACCGGTCGGACTATGAACCGGAAGAACCACCGGTCCGGTCCAACATATATCCGGTCTGTCAAAAAACATGACAGAACCGGTAAAAAATCGATTGAACCGGTTTTAGTGATTTTTTAAATTTCAGAATAAAAAATAATTTAAATAAAGAGAAAAATTAAAAAATCGTGAAATAAACTCCAAAATGGCAAAACATTGAACACACCAAAGTCTAAACTATTAAATTATTATTTTTTTGATCTTTTTTATACTTATTTTTGTACAAATTTCACTTTACTTATTAGAAAATTTGATTAGTATTTTTGGATATTAGAACTATAATTCTCCAAAAATAGTGTTTCACTTCTATTTTAGATTTTATATAAATATATTTTGGCTTATTTTAAATTATATCACACTTTAGTAAAAAAAAAAAAACCTAAATTAGTGAACCGGCAAGTTCAACGAGTCGGACCTGTTGAACCGCGAATCGGACAGACTACCGGTTCAATGCCCAGTCCGATTTTTAAAACATTGCATGATAAGTTTACGGTAACTATATATAAAAGTGTAAATGAGTAGTATTTAGGAATTTAGACGAATATTAGGATTTTTGGTAGAAATATGTACTAATTTGAGCTTAATTGACATTTATGATATTAGGTGCATTTTAATTTGTGTATTATGGTGTGTTTTGTAGGTAATTTTGGAAAATTGCTACTAGTTGAAGCAGTAGAAGAAACAAAGGGCTAGAATGCAATTAGTTGAAAAAATCAAAATCCTGTCAACGGCTTCATAACCGCGGTCAATGAATATACGTTGAGCTAGGAAAGTCACAATCGCGGTTTCCTCCACCTCAATTTCAAAGTGTAATAACTGTGGTCATGAGATCTCAAAAGCAAATTCAATAACCACGGTTTTAAAGCAAAAAATGAGATTTTTTCAAGATCATAGTCGCTGAATTTGTATAGTTAGAATGGCAATCGCAGTTATAGACAAAAAATCAGTACTTTGACCAAAAGAATTTTTGAAATTATCTCAGAAAAACACCTACAAATACATAGTAGTAGGTGTAACTTAGTTTAGTTTAGTTTAGTCTAACCTCCATGGAGTAGTCTTATCATAGTACTATTTCCTACTTTTATCTCAAACTCTAATTTTAACTTGATTCTAATTGTAAAAATTCTACTTTTTACTCTTAAATTATTGGGTTTTTAATTCTCTGCAATTTGATATCAATTTTACTTGCTTTCATTTTCTCTCCCTTGTATTTTTATTTGAGATAAATTTCAACTAGTTTCTAAACTTAGCTTGAATTTTCATCTTTAAGTTGCTAATGTTGCTTTAAGTCTTGTGTTTTCCAATGTTCTAAGCTTTATTTAGTTGTGGAGTTACACTAAATCTCATTTTCTTAGCTTAATCATTAGCCAAAGTCTAAAAATTTTGCATTTTACTTTCTTTCCCAAAATAGCAACGAATGAAGAACTTCATAGCATGTGGTGCAGGAATTTCAATATTTAGCAATTTCCTTCTTATTGTTCAATCATTATGCAATCATTAGCTAGTCATGATTTAAATGCTTCCTTAAAGTAGTATTTAATATTAGTGTCTTATTATCATTTAATTTCTTGCTTTCCTAGCCTAGTGGTAGTGTAGTTTAATACTAGTGTTAGTATAACTGCTCACTTATTTAGATTTTACTTGCTTTGTAGTTTAGAATTTTAATTGCCTATTTTATTGTTCACATTTTGCTAGCGGTTTTGGTTTGGTAATTTAGTCTAACATCCTAACTTAATCTTCTTGCTTTAGTTGAAATAGTTCTAGTTTTGGCACTTAAAATTTATACTAAATTAAGATAAGCAACTATGCAAATAAAGAAGCTGACACCTACTTACCACTAACCTACAAACCTACCTTTTTCATCCGTGCAGAGTATGGGTGTTAATTAGGTGAAGTTTAGAGTTATTTTTATTATTTGTTTGTGTGTTTTTCACCTACCAATTTTTACTGAAAAAGTTTTTGGTACCGTTGCAAGAATTGAGTTGCAATAGTGATATTACATACTAGCGGGTCATACTAGATTAGATGCTTTCTTTTCTTAGTGTTACTTGTAGTAGGGATTAAGTATAATTGCTTTAATTTTCGATTATTTATTGCTTTTGAGTATTTGCCGTTGGAACTTAACTCTATATTCTTGTTGTGTAGTTTATGGTCAAGAAGAGGCGATCCTTGAAACCATTTGATTAGGAAATTGAAAGAACATCATCAAAACCCCGAAAAGAAAAGGCGCAACAAGAACAAACTGATAATCAAATGGCAAATCCACACATCAACGCTAGGAATTTTGATGAGAATATTGGACAACAAGATCAAGTAGTAGGGGGTAATAATGGATTTGAAAATGGGCACGGTGATGAAAATAGTATGCATGGTGAATTTGGTAATCATGGACATGGGGCTAATGCCAATGGTCGACACCTTAGGGACTATGCAACGCCAAATTTCGAAGGGGTGAACTCAAGTATTCCCTGAATGCCCGTGCAAACTAACAATTTCGAGATTAAACCCGCCCTTATTCAAATACTCCAAACTCATACTATGTTTGGAGTTGGACTAATGAGTACCCATATACACAATAGGTGAATTTGAGAAGGTCATTGACATATTCAAATATAATGGTGTGCATACGAATTGTGTTAGGATGAGAGTTTTCTTGTTATCTTTGAGAGATAAGGTGAAGGCATGGCTAGACTCTTTTGAACAAGGGATGTTTGCATCTTGGAATCAATTGGCTCAAGAGTTTCTAGCTAAACATTTTCTTTCTTTTTTTTTTTTTGGTAGAACTAGCTAAACAATTTTTGTCCTCAAGGACCGCTAAACTCTGTAGTGACATCATATCTTTTAAACAAGACACGGGGAAAAGCTTGAGTGAAGGATAGGAACAATTCAAGGATCTATTGTGGAAATGCCCATATCACGCCATCCCATTATGGCTTCAAATCCAAACTTTTACAATGGGTTGTTTCCGAAGACAAGGTCAATAGTAGATGCTAGTGCGAATGGTTCTGTATCTTTCAAGACTCTAGGAAAGGCACAAGCTCTAACTTAATAGGATGGGCTCAAATTACTACACATCTAGATGTGTACAAGAGACAGGGTGACTCTTAGCTTACACCATGAAAAATATCAGACATTTGCCAGGGAGAAAATGAAACTGAACACTAAATGATGCCTTAAAATTTTTTGTCAAAATTTCATATTGAATGTGATAACGAACTTGATTAGAACAATTGAGAATCTTGGGTGGGGAAGCATGGTCAATACAATATCTTCGACCCTCAAGGACCGGTTTCTTGTGATTTTTGCGGGGACAATCATCAAAATGGCCAAATTGAGGTGCCAATGGGATTAAGTGAGCAAGTCCAATTTGTCTCCAATCAACAATCCAATACACAAAATCCTCCTAAAGTGTATGGAAGTACCTATAATCCCTCGTGGTGTAACCATCTCAATTTCTCTTAGAGCAACCAAGCAAATCAACAAATTCCATCATTGCAACCCAATCCTTAACCTCAAAATTTCCAAAACCAAGCTTCCACTTCTAGACCCTGTCAATCCCTCATCAAAGAAATGCCTCAATTCAACCCTTCATATAAATCCCAACAACAAAGACCTCTATTTCGACCTCCAAATTATTCCTAACCTACATACAATGACCATTACTCTCAGAAGAATCATACACATAAGGATAATTTGAGGAGAGAATTGGAAGCTTTGAAAAGAGAAAATGAAAACCAAATGAGAGATTTGGAGAACCAAAGGAGAGAGTATGAAAATTTGAGGTCCACTACAAGAAATTTGGAGATTCAAATAGGTCAAATTTCCTGCCAAAACAATGAAAGGCCATTGGAGCATTGCCTAGCTATACCATTTCCAATCCAAGGGATAACCATGGGAGAGAGCAATGCAACGCCATATGTTTGAGGAGTGGAAAAGAATTGGTTGGGAAAAGTGACAAGCATGAGGTTTGATAAAGAAGATGAAAATCACAAACACAAGATAGATGAGGAGAAAATTGAAGTCAATTGTGATGAAGAAATGATGGAATAGGTAGGTGAAATTGTGTTACAAAGAAGTAATGAGTGCAAAAAGAAGAAAATTGGGGAACCTTTGGAATCTTATCCCTCAGTGAAGATACCTTTTCCTCAAAGGCTAATTGATTCAAGGAAAGAAGAAAAAGATAAGCAATTCAATCAAGAAGCTTCATGTCAATATCCTACGCTCACCAAAATGCCCTATATACTCAGTTAGGAGCTAGCACTCCGTGATAAATCACACTTCAATTGGCGAATTTGCCTGAGAGAAAACCTTATGACTTATTGGAAGATGTGGCAGTGAAACTGGACAAGCTGGTTTTTTCAGTCAATTTCTAGTGCTTGACACAGGCGAAGATGTTGAAATTCCATTGATATTAGGATGCCCGTTCTTGTGAACCACACACGCCGTGATTAACGTCAATAAAGGGAAGTTAATCATACAAGTTGAAAATGAATTGATTGAATTTGATGCCTTTGATCAAAATGATAATGTTCCAATGTTTCAAGCATGTTATGTCAACCACTCATGTGATTCTCTTGTCGAGGTTAAAAGTTGAAGCACTCAATGGTGGAGAAGGCAATTCGCTTAAGATGATTAATGGAGAAAAGAATGACTTGAATCATAAAGTTGAAGAAGAGTCACCTGATGTTGGATGCAAATTGTTGAAGAACCAAAGTGTGACCACCAAAGATCTGGGAAGGGACTTGGACAAACAAGTAATAATGCGCAAAAGAAGATGAGGATGGTTTATGAAGCAAATTGGGATAGTATTTAATGCATTAGCTCTAGCAAATGTTTTGAAAAAGAGAATTACTCCTAGAACAGGTGATAATCAAGCAATTGTGATAAAAAATAAGGGAATCAAGCTCTTTCTATGAAGACTAAATGGAAAAAGGGTGGTCAACAATCCTTAAAAGTCTAACTTGATCTCACATTCTAAAGTCAAGCCAACAACTATAAACAAAAGCACTTCTAGGGAGGAAACCCAAGTTTCTCTTCCCTTATTTATATTTTGTTTGTTTAAGCTTAGACAGGTTAATTTGCTAGTTTTAGTATCTTTAGGGAAAGTGAAATGTCTCCCTAAATCTATATTTTTATGTTTGTAGGTAATGGAGAGGCCAAGGGAATGAATTGGAGAAAAAGTTGGAAAAGTTGGCCGAAAAATTTTCCTTGGTCATCTAATGTCCTATTAAGTAGAGCAAAGCCTTTCAAAATTTCCATTTGAGAAATTTCATCAATCCCATGGACATGTCTCTTAAAAAAAATTTCCATGTCTTTAGGACTACGATTTACATTTTTTAAGTTGAATTTTGGATACTACGGTTATCAGTGCAAAAATGTTTGAAAATTTTTCTAAGTGTTCAAAATCGTGGTTTTGAAAAATTCACAAGCTTTCTAGAAATTTTGACAAAAATTTTTTCTAAGTCTTTAGAACCGCAGTTTCATCATATGGGTTTTCAAATTTTTTTCTAGGTGTTGAGAATAGCGATTAGAAAATTAAAGCTTCATTTTCAGTGACCGCAGTTACCAAGCCAACTTTTCGAGAAACCCTAGCAACTTTGGATACCACGGTCATTAGTTTACTATTCAAAATTTCAAAACTGTGGTATCCAATCCCTCTAGTATAAATAATTTTTGGCAATTTTTTTAGAAAAACTCTTTTCCCCTCCAATTATCAGCCAATTTTCTTTCCCTTTTTCCCTTATCTTGCAAGATTTTTACCCTCTTTTCATCAAATTTCCTCCATTGTTATCTCCTAAAGCACTCTAAAACCATGATTGACGTAGGATTACAAGGATTATTAAGGCAATTATAAGAAAGTAAATCAGAGATAACGCAGCGGAATTTAAAATTTTTACTTTCCTATCGCGGATCACCTTGATTAATTTATACGTAGAACAAGAAAAGTATAGAGATTGTACCTTAAATTGCAGTAAAATCTCCAATACACATCTAGATGACGTCGATCCACAAGCCACACAGGTGCCCGGCCTCTAATGTTATCCACACAGATAATTAAATCAGGAATCTTCACAAGATTGATTGACCCAAACCACGGAGTGCTAGCTCCTAAATTATTTCTCCCTTATTTCTCAATCGTGACTCTCACGATTTAAAAAGGAATTTTGTTGGCTTTTTTTCCCTAAAAGCCGTACATAGTACTAGTACTAATCATATATGTACTACTACTACTTTTCCATATATCTTATAATATATCATATATATAATAATATAGAATCCCAATCAAATTGGGTATTTAGGGAATTATAAATTCTAATCAGTTTGGGTCATGGGTATATCAATAATTATAAAACCATTAGGACTCTTAATATGTCTTACATATTAACTCCTAATATTTATAACTTGTTATAATTAAACCCAAAAGTTAATTTAGATGTGTATAACCCATAAGTATGAGATACTTATCAAATCATTTTAATCTGAATTAATTATCCTTAAGTGTGTGACCCTTTAGGTTCCCAATCACGTTGGTAATAAGTATAAATTATAATCCTAAATTAATTAGGATTAGATAAATTAAACACCTTTAATTTATCATTAATTCTCCAATTAATTAATTTACACTTATAGATCAAGATTGGCTTCTAGCAAAGCATCATGACCACCCAAGTGTTGAGATATGTCAAGTGGTTCGACATCACCCATCCGTGACTAGTTCTCCTGTAATTAATATCATTTCACCAACCTATATCCCGATTAATTCAAGAATACAGATATAATGCCAACTCTTATCGAATTAATCAAATTTTACTTCTTTCCAAAATACAACTCACTTGAAATAGAATTTAAGACACTCTTAAATCTATTTCCACTTTGCGCAAAGATTTCTGAATCGTATTTCAAGAAGTGGCCATACTGGGATATACTCTCCTATTATAAGGAGCGGTGAATCCTCTATTGGTCATATCTTATCTTCTCATGATTCATATTATACCTGAACTCTACAGTATGTGCGACTCATTAAGAGTAACACTAATAGAGCCAAAGAATAATAATCCACAGTCAAGATAAACTCATGACCTCAAGTCAAAGGACCATTACACTACTATCACAAAGAGATTAATCCACTGGAATTTAAATAATAATCCGTGTGGAATACTCTTAGCGGGTCAATCCGATGCACTTATTCTTAATAAGCATCCACATACTCTTATGTGCTAATATACTAGTGTCATACACTACGATTAGGGATATACACGAATAAAATATAATTAAATCATGACTCCTTATGATTAGATTACATATAAATATTTTATTCGCTAAATGCCATATTACAAAATATTCATAAATATAAAAGTGTAATTTATCCCTAAAATTAATTGGCTTTAGGGCATACACTAACAGCAATAACTTCATCAACGGTCTTCTCAACCACACTTTCACCACAATAAATTCCTTCTAATCATTCAATCCAAGTTGTAAGTGTTCTAAATGTTAAATTTTATCATATATCTATGCCATTTTGAAGAATTTTCAATCTTCTCTTTTTAGATGTCATTCCCTTGGCCTCTCCATTACCATTAAATAAAAATATTGTTTGGTATGAACATCTAGATGTGTATAAGAGGTTGCACTACTAGTATTTAAATCTAAAATGTATTAGAGACAAGGGAAAAGGTAAGGCTGTGTCAACGGGTTACGGTAAGAAACAAAAATAGGTGCAAGTAGTAGTAGTGGCAACACTAATTTTGATGACCACCTTTTTAGGAATGCCAAACTTGTAACCTTTTATAAGTCTGACTTATACACATCTAGATGTGTATAAGAGACAGAGTGTAGAAAGATCACTAAGACTTGTTTTGAGAAATTTTGCATAGAGATTGAGCACCAATTAAGAAAGAGAACCTAGCTAAATTTCAACGAAACAACACCTGTGGGCCTTGTAAATTTAGTCAAGGAATTTCATTGCAATCTTTGTGGGATGGAAGATAAGAAAGACTATGTGAGATTTAAGTGGGTAGACATTAGCCCAAAGAAAAACAATGCTATATTTAGGACCCCGAATCTGAAGGGTAATGGTTATACCTGATCTCTTATACACATCTAGATGTGTATAAGATTTGCCAAGCTTTGGAGTTGAATTTCAAAAACCTAATCTACTAAATTTAATAAATCAAAATAGATTGCATGTATTTTTTCTAGAACTCCAAAATTTTGGTTTTTTGCATAGTTATAGTTCTGTCTCTAATACACATCTAGATGTGTATAAGAGACAGGACACTTTAAACTAAACTAAGCTACGCCTACTACACAATCTGCATCTACATTAACCTGTCTGAATATGAGGGCACTGTCTCTTATACACATCTAAGATGTGTATAAGAGACAGTGCATTTGTAGTCAATTAAGTTTCTAGGAGAAAAGATGTGTATAAGAGACAGTAAAAATTGCGGCGATGTGACACCTAGTAAACCTTCTCAAGCACCATCTCAAACATCGCCGCAAGCATAGAGTGTCACTTAGCCAATGGAAGGCATACCCCCCCCCCCCCTCTTAAATGGACTATGAATGGGAGGAGCTACAAGCTAACTAGATGTATAGCCACATGGCCCTCCACAATAATATGACACTCCTTGGCCAAGCTCTCAAGACCACAACTCTCGAGACACATCTAGATGTGTGTGTATAAGAGACAGATAGAAGATTTAAAGAAAGAAAATGAAGAAAAAGGGGATGCGAGAGGCCAACCCGGAGGATCAAGCGATGGAATGAATTAAGCCTATGGAGAAGGTGACGAAGAGGAGGAATGAGATTTCGAGTCGGCCACACCTCCGATGAGTTTGAGAAAACTGCCCCTTTATCTATTTACCGCTTTACCCCATCACTCCTTTATTTTATTATGCATGATTGGTTGAGAGAGATATATTTCCATGACATTCCTTTTAATTTCTATTTTCTTTAGCATTTGCACGTAGTTTTAATGGTTATGGTTTGGAATAACTTTTTGGTTAAGAGGTCCAGTTTGGATGATTGTTGGTTTTGACCCCTTAACATAATTAGTACTTGGTTTTGAACGGTGACCGTTGGGCCATTTTGGTACGGTCAATCCTTAGGTTTATGATTTATGTTTTAGTTGGATACTTGATTCTTGGAAGCCTTGTTGGCATGATCCAAGTTTGGTTATTATTATTATATGCATATGTTTTGTTCTTATTTTACTTTCTTGTGCTCAATGGTAAGTAGTTGAATTAGTGGCACTCATCACTTCAATAAGATAGAAAGTGTGGTGGCATTTTTTATATATATTTTATGGTTTGTATATTTGGAATGGATTGATTGACTTGGTGAATTTGATTGTATTACTTGTGCAAAATGGCCTTTAACTCTTTAAACTTTACCAAGCATTTGATCACTTGTATGCAAAATATTTTTTCTTAACTAGTTTAGATGTTAAGCACTATTTTGACTCTAAGTATTGGTTGAATGCCACATTCATTTCTTAGTTAATTTGATTTAAATATGTTCAAATTTTTTAAAATTGGTAGATAGTACAGAAAGAAATGATTTAAACATCTTTGGTAATTTTGCATGGCTTACATAGTAGGATGTTTTGTGGGCTAATAAGATTTAATTTAATACATTAGTCAAGGTAGTGTGAATTCTCTATTTACCACATAACCAGATTCACCGCTCCTTAAATTTATTATATCCCTAGTGTTACCTTTTGAGCCTATAAGTCTTGATTCTTTGGATAACCACACAATTCAACCATTCTTTTTTCTTGATTTACCATCTCCTTGGTCAATTTGGGAGCTAAGTTGTAAAGTTGAAATGACATTATGGAATGAAGTCAATTTTTGCACATTGGTTGGGAAATTGAAGTCTTGTTATTTAATCCTTCCTCAATTTCATTTTTGGTAATTAGTTTTATTAAAATCTGATTTATCTTGTAATCTTGTTATTTGACCTTCAAAAAAAAATCTATTCTTGTTCTTTTATTTTATGCTTTTGGTATGTTAATTTTGTAATAAAGGAGATTTGAAAATATCTCCTTAGGCATAGATATAGTTCTCCGGTAATTCAAGTAGAATTTAGTTCATTGTGGCATTTGTGGGGATACTTGTTTATAGGAAAGGTCCTAAAGTCAGACCGTTAAGTGCCATGATTCACAAAGGTGAAACATACCTACTTTTATCTAAATTTTATCCTACTGTCACCCTTAACCTACATTACAAGTTTGAAAGTCCTATAGGATCCTTAATCTAGACTACAAGATTTTAGAGATTCATTGAGTGAAGCATTATCTTGATTAGTGTTCTCTGTTCAGTCTTATGGTGTATATAAACATCCTTGCATGTTCACTTGCATCATAGTACTTCTCAAAACAAGTCTTAGTGATCTTTCTACACTTGAAGCCAATTTTTTAGAAATTCAACTTGTTTATTCTTCATCATCTTAGAATTGAATTGACATTCTCTTAATACTTTAGTTGTCAACGTGACACCTGCATTTTGAACTAGTCCTGTTTTTCAAACTTAGCAAGTTATTGAATATATTTAATTTGTCGAATTAAATTGCAATTTGCACATGCTTGAATGCCTTCTAGTTATTCTTGTCAATTCGTTTTCATTTCTATTGGTGGTGTATTTAGTTCTTTTTCTGACCTTGTTTTTGACGGGACTAGTTCAAAATGCTAGGTGTGTAGATGACAATAACTCTATTATATAAAGTTATTTTGCCCTTAATTCTTTAGCCATAATTTTGACCATGTTAGTCCAATTTATATTAATTTTGGGTGTTTTTGTGTACATTTCACGTCTATTCAAGATTTATTAGAATTTAGATGAATATTAGGATTTTTGGAAGAAATATACTCTAATTTGAACTTAATTGACATTTATGATATTAGGCTCATTTTAATTTGTGTATTGTGGTGTGTTTTGTAGGTAACTTTGAAAATTTGCGGCTAGTTGAAGAAGTGGAAGAAACAAGGGGCTAGAATGTAATAAGTTGAAAAAATGAAAGTCCGTTCAACAGCTTCACAACCGCAATCAAAGAATATAAGCTATAAAAATGTAAGCTGCGGTTTCCTCTGCCTAGAAATACTTTGACCAGAAGAATTTTTGAAATTACCCTAGAAACATGCCTACAAATACATAGTAGTAGGCTTGTAGCTTAGTTTAGTTTAGTCTAGCCTCTAGAGTAGTCTTATCATAGTACTATTTCCTATTCTTATCTCAATTTCTAATTTGATCTTGATTCTAGTTATAAGAATTCTACCTTTTAGTCTTAAATTATTGGGTTTTTAGTTCTCTTTATTTTGATACATTGAAAAAAATAAGAAAAATGCTTGTCTTGCATTTCATTTGAGACAAATTTCAATGGTTTCTAGACTTAACTTACATCTAGATGTGTATAAGAGACAGGCTTAGAACCTTCTATTTTCCTAGGTTTAAAGCTTTATGGGGGTGTGAGCCTGTCTCTTATACACATCTAGATGTGTATAAGAGACAGCCAAAATCTAAAAATTTTACATTTCACAAAATTTCCCAAAATAGTAAAGAATAAAGAATTTCATAGCATGTAGTGTAGGAATTTCTATGTTTAGGAATTTCCTTCTTGTTGTTCAATCATTATGCAATCATTAGTTAGTCATGATTTAAATGCTTCCATTAGAGTAGTATTTAATATTATTGTCTTATTATTATTTAATTTCTTACTTTCCTGACCTAGTCTTTAATTGCTTTCCTAGTGGTTGAGTAGTTTAATACTAGTATTAGTATAATTGTTCACTTGTTTAGATTTTACTTGCTTTCTAGTTTAGAATTTTAATTGTCTATTTTATTATTCACATCTTGTTAGCTCTTTTGGTTTGGTAATTTAGTCTAGCATCCTAGCTTAATCTTCATGCTTCTAAAATAGTTCTAGTTTTAGCTTAAAATCACCTCTTAATTACTCTTGCATTTTATGTTACTTTTTATCTAATGTACTCTCATATGTGCTTCTTTCTTTGCATGCATAGTTATTTATCTTAATTTAATATAAATTTTAAGTGCTTTCTAGATTAACTTTAGTGTTTTCCTCTTTCTTAAGTCTATATCGCTTTAGTAGAATAGGAAATCCCTTTTTCTTTCAATTGTCTAACTAGTGTAATGATTCAAATAGGCTAGTAAGTTAGTTAGGTCAGATGTTTAATTATTTTTATTACTTGTTTGTGTATTTTTCACCTACCAATATTTGTCGAGCACCCATTTCGGCATTTCCCATACATAGACTTTATAGTTTAAACACCTAATAATCATCAATTTATTTCTTAGAAGTTCTGGTTTAAAAAATAGGCCTTTTATTTTGGAACTGCATGATAAGTTTTAAGCACTCCACTCACACTTTTTTATTGATAAAAATAACCTAAATACTCATTCCCAAATAATTTTAATATCAAAACTATTCAAAGCCATCGTGGATAAACTTTATAAATATATGCTAAAAGATGTATATAATCATGAATAAAAAAATGTCAAATTTTTGAGAAATTCAAAAAAGTTAAATGAAAAGTCAAAGAAAACACATTCACCAGATAAAAATTTCTTGCCTAATTCATAATAAGAAATATTAATTCTTTAACTAAATATTTTTTTTGATTAGTTTAAAACTTTAATACCTTCGAAAAAGAGTACAAGATTAAATCAAAATGTTGTACATTTAGAAACCTTTTGTCTCTTATTTTTTTTTTTTTTTGTGAGTTCTTAGAAGAAGTTAAAAACACTTTCTTATTGTTAGAGGAAATTATTTAACTAAAATGTTACGAGGGTGTTTAGTCATTTGTTAATGAAATATTAGTGGTGGAGTGAAACTAAATCTAGAGATTCAAAATTTTGGTCTTAAAATTATGTGTACAATTTTACCATAAATTGAATCTATTAGAACGTCTGCATCAAAAAATTAGTGTAGCATTTCATATAAATATAAGACTGAACAGAGATATATTCTTATACCCTCATACCTTGCGTGAGGCTTTTATTGCTAGTAGTATTTAAAATGTTGGCTGCTTGAGTTACCAATTCCTAATTCATCTTAACTCTACACAGATACTTACGATCCAACATTTAGATACAAAAATTCAGCCCAAGATGCACTACGGATACCAAAACCTAATTCTGAGACTAATAAATGTCATGCTTGGTCGCGACATGCCGATTGGGTTGGATATTCACAAGATTTCTTTTCAAGCATAATTGAGCTCAAAAAAATGTTGGAATATATTGCTCCCAAAACGATACTTTTACTAGACCTTTTGTAGGTTTACGAATCCCATTATTTATTATTGTCCAATTAATAGTTTATAATCATTTGTTAACATATTTTTCAATCATTTTTTATATTATATACATCACAATCCAAAAATTATTACACTACTTTTTAAAAATAAAATTGCAAATAATATCTTAAATATTAATTGTCCTAATAGAGCCATAATTTTGCTCCTCTAAATACTTCTCTTAAATGCAATACCATTGGGTGTAGAGTACATGGCCATCTTTAACCATCCGATATGGGTAAATATGCATTTTCCTATTCAACAAGGATATACATCTGATTTGGATATCCAATCCAAGTTTATTTAGGGTTAACCATATCTAAACTATGGCGGTAAATGAACTCAAGTAACTTTATGCTCGACTTGAGTTTGGTTCAAGACAAACTCGTTCGAACTTATTCATTGAGTTATCAATCCAACCCTGTATAACTTTTGATGGTCGACTCTTTTAACCAATCAAGCACGATCATCATGTAGTCCGACTTGAAAAGTTCATGAACAATAAAAGATTAGAAGTAGGCAATTTAATTGTACAGAGTCTCTTCTATTTTTCCTACTCATTAGCCTCATTGACTCCCTTTCTTCTTATTTTTTTGCATGTATATTGAATCACAAACTGCAAATCACATCCCTTAACAACTACTGTAATAGATATATACATCACATTTTTTAGTCATCATAGTTGAATTCTAGACTATTATAAAGTAAAATTTTAGAGCAAAAAAATAACAAATTAGGGTGAAAGTCACAACGAACGAATTACAGAAGTGTTTGAGCTCGCTCGAAATGTATGAGCTAAGCCAAGACTTTTTCTCAAATAAATTACTAAACATTCAAGTCAAATTGGATCATCACTCTTTATGATTAACTTGAGCTCAAATTAAATACAAATAATTCTCTATATCTAATGAGTCAAATTTGAACATGGTAATATTCTGAATTGTCAAGTCGTTAGATTATAGCCCTAATCTGAACAAGACATGATTTATTCTAGCAGTGTAACTTATTTTTTGGGTGCATTAAACAAAATAAAGATAAAAATATTTGAAGTTGTGTGGTTGAAAGTAGTCGATTATTAAAAAAATGTACTTGTTAATTACTTTCTTGGATTTTAAGAATGGGTATTAATATTTGAAATATAACAAAATCAAATAGAAAATGGCTCGTTAGCCTAAAACGAAAACAAGCATGTGAAGCTTATGTGCTCCAAAATACGTTTATATTCATCTATCTATCTATAATATAATAAATGAGGAATCCAAGAAAGTAATTAACAAGTACATTTTTTTAATAATCGACTACTTTCAACCACACAACTTTCAAATATTTTTATCTTTATTTTGTTTAATATAAATGTTTAAACTATTTATGCAAATACTACTCAAAGAGTAAAAAAGAAAATAAAACCTACTTTTAAGACTTTGGGAACTAGAAAATATATTTGATTGACGTAACTTTCCTTATAGAATAGAATATTAGGAATGAGTTTTAGAAATTAAATAAGAGTGAGAAATAATTTTATTAGGACGAATTTTAGAAATTAATTTAATAAAGAAATAAAATTTACTTGTTTATTAATTAGACTTATATTTCTGCTTTTGACATTTTAAAAAAAAAATCAAAAGGATAAAAGATAAAATAAAACCAACTTTTTTAGACATTAAATAAAGTTATTAAAAAAAAACTTAATTGAATAAAATTTCTAGTGAAATGGAATTACGCACGTCATTATTATCAATATATATGGGTTGTGGATACATCAATAGATTAGACAATATTTATGTGTAATTAAAGATACTAACAGTTTGTTAACAATTCTATTCGTGCTTTACAAAAGAAAAATATCTAATTAGTTTGAAAAAAGAAAAAGAAGGAAAATAAGCCTATTTTAAAGGGTTCTTTTACTATTTTGGCCCTAAAACTAAGCAAAAAATGTTCTAAATATGGCCTTTCAAATTGAAAAGGTTTCAATTTGATTTCCAACTTGGAAAAAAAAAATATTCTAAAATACTCTTCCAAATTGTCAAGTCTACAATTTAGTCCTATAAACTAAAACAAATGTCCCATTGTGACCCCCAAATTGAAAGATTCTCAATTTGACCTCCCAACTAAAAATCTATTCTAATTTGATCTTCAAACTGAAAATGTATTCCGATACAACAAAATATTATTAACTCTTTAAAAGCACATAATTTTAAAAATATACTTTCAATCTTAATTATTATTACTTTATAGTTAGAATAAGATTTTATTGAAGTAATTTTTTGTGTAGAATAGAGACTTCTATCTAGTACCATTTTTTCAAGGATAAATTTTAGAAATTAAATAAGTATGGTAACAAGCCAGTTTTTTTTTTGGGATTAGTAATTAAGTTCAATAATAGCAAGAATTATCCTTAAAAAAAAAAAATAGGACTTGTCATGTATAAATCTCTTGGATTATTCTAAGAGAATACTTTTAATTTTTTTTCTATTTTGGATACAAAAAGAAATGGAAATAAAAGAATAATGGAAAGAATAAACTGTTTAAAAGCCTCAAGGTCATCTAAACTTGAATTAACAAAGATGTTATCCTTCATAGATATTGTCAACATCTTCACCTTTCTTCACCAAATGCCAGTTATTTTGTTTCTAATATTGTTGCCTTGACTTTGTAATGATAGAAGAGTCCAGAATATGATAAAAATTTTGATTTTTGTGTGGTGTACAAAAAACAACTTAATGTACAACTTATCTTTCTGATTATTGTTAAACCGATTGGATGAGTAGGAAAGGGGGTTTCTACAAAAAATGTTAAATAATAGTAACCGTGTAAAATTCATACTAAAAAAGTAGGGATATTAAATCAGTTACTAATTCGAAAAAATTTTAATTAAACTCTACTTTATCTAATAAAACCTAAATACTGAATATCAATTATTACTTTTGAATTATTACTGTACAGGTTGATAGCTACTGCGACTATGCAGCTATTTGTGGTTGGTTTTATTCTATCAAATAAAATCTATAATATTGAATATCTACCTTTACATTTACTATTATACAGATTGATACTTTAACATAATAGATTAATCATTAAATTTCACGTCGTAACTTGCCAAATGGTAAAATATTTTTTCTCTTTTCTCTATTTTTGTGATATAATTCCTATTAGTTGTACAAATCACATATTTAAGGGAGGTACTTTGATTCCTAAATTAGAAATTGTAATTTAGTATTTGCACACAAATATTTTCTTCAAGTTGGTTTCAAGAGAGAAATGCAAATTCAAAAATAATCTTATACCCTATGTTTGATAAATTCAAAGTTGTTAGAATAGTACTTGAATAATTGAAAAGAATAAAGGATTATAATAAACTTTAGACAATCCTCCAAATTGATGATCTTTTAGAATTGTTCTAATCTTTGAAGTTGTAGAGATTACCAATAAGTTCATGATACCATACTCTAATAAGTTACTCTGTCCAGTAAATGGAGTTCTATTCAGGAATTGACATGGTTAGATGTGTTATTCACAGAATTAATTATTTAGATTTTATAAAATTGTTTGAACTATTAATAAATATATCTCTTATGTTTCTAACAAAGTTTACCTAAAGAAAATACATAAAAATCACTTATGAACAAATATTTCCCTAAACTCATACAAACTACGTATAACTAGGCCAATGTTTGAGCCAATCTTTGGCTTAATTAAACATTAAATAAAAAATTATATAAGAAGAAAACAAAGTGAATTAAAAAAAATCAAACAATTAATATCTTCAAATAAGGCTTTATTATTTAATTATAAGTATAAAAAATCAAACAATTAATATTTTCAAATGTGTAAAGCACACGTATTCCCATATTAATAAAATTAAAAGTGTGGTTATTACACTAGCTCTAATAGTCAGTTTATTCATATGAAACGGTTAAAACTTTTTATGAAACGTTCATACCATGGCTTTTTAATTATACAAAATTATTACGAAAATTTTGCAAGGTGGATAGACATTAAAAAATTTAATGATTCTACTTTATTTCAATCTCTTATAAATTGTCCATTACTTAGAGAATTTGTGGTGGATTTTTCATATTTTTCAACATATTTGTCCATGGAGTAGTATTGAATTATTAAAAATGCTGAAGACATTCGATACCTATTCCCTTTTGCCTTCTAGGAGTTCAATGTTAATTATAATTAAAAAAAGAAATTCAATTTACATGAAGATAACCATCTCCTCTCAATATTAATTGTTCAAAGATAGTGGCAATCTTAATAAAATTAGAGTAATAAATCAATTGATTAAACTAGCCCATTTGCTTTGTATTAATCTAAATGTAATTTTTATTAATCTAAATTATTCCTTTTTAGCCTGTTTAATAAAGTTATATGAGTCTGATTTACAAGTTACCAATGCATTAATACCTTGTGGTTATTCTTCCACTTTCAATCTTGTAAAGTTTCATAAATTACACATAAATATCTGTCATGGTTCAAAACATGTTTTGTCAGATAAACCTAGTTCACCCAACTTAAAATAAATAAAATAATAAATAAATAAATAAACAAAATTAAAAAGAATACTGCTGCAGTGCAAAAACAACCAGAAATTATAAACATGCCAAATTCTCAAGGCCTAAGAGAGAAGAAAAAGATAAATCCTTCTGTTATAGAAGGATTGACCTCATCCTGCAGTTGATGGTTAACAAGTTTATTTCGTCTTCAGTAGATTACTGTAATCATGAAGAAAAAGAAGGCACTTGCTGCACTCTATACAAAATGCATTCATCAGAATGCAAGACACAGACTTTCAGCTAACCAGCTATAGCATAACCATTACAATCACAATTCATGAATTGCTGGTTAAACATACTGTTGATGATAACCCCATTTCTACTAGAAGAACTAAACTTCTTTTCTTGTAAAATTACTAGCTCAATAACTGAATCTGCCGCCAGTTTTCCTCAATAGTATGTCAATGCTTGTAAATGGAATAGTTTTACTGCCGCTGAAAATTGAATCACCTGAGGATCTTTTTTAAAGCCTAATCTAGCAAAGTATCTGTCTCTTATGTGCTATCTAACAATACCTTCATGATTTTAGTTGCCCTTTGTTGGATTTGTTGTAAGACCGAATCTTAAAAGGAAATAGAGGATTATAATAGTGATCACCAACATTCATAGGAAGCTGATCTACTGACTTGAACCAAGTTCTTGCAAGTTTGCCTGTGAAACCATAGTCGCCAAATAACACATCTGCTACTCCCTGTCCCTCGGTCCCTGGAAGCCAAGCAGCTTCACCAGTGCTTCTATACTTGCAACATATGGCTCGAGTACAACTGGCCGGCCTGAGATGATAACGACGACACATTTGACAGAACCACAGACGTTTCTTATGGTGCTTGGACCGGGTTCAGATATTGTTAGGTTCATGCTATCACCAGATACCTCTGCATATGGTATCTCACCAACAACAACGACAGCATGCGAGAAATTGTTGGACTTGACAAAGTTTGCATCAGGATTTTCATTGTAGACAACTTGGGTTGATGGATCAAATGTGTTCTTTATGGCAGTCAAGATTGTGGTTCCTAAAAAAAGTAGATACAATTACTATTTGATAGCAGTAAAGATTGGATTAGAAGCAGGATCTAGTTTGCTTCATAAAACTGATCATAAACTTAGAAAATACAACACATACCCACTGTGAGGTCATTGCCACCAAGTCCCTGCCATTCTATGGTCCAACCACCACACTGATATCCCAAATTATCCGCATGACTTCCCGCAACAAGAATCCTTTGGCAATTTCTTTGGAAGAGGAAGTAATGGCCGACTATCAATACCATTCTTTAGAAGCACAAGTGACTTCCTTACAGCTTCCCTTGCCAGTTCTCTATGCTCCTGCAAATGGGTCGTGATTTGATCTAAAGAGTGAGCTCCTATCCTAAATAAAAAAGACTAGAGATCAGGTAATAATGGAATAAAGTGCTTTTAATGATCACCTGGCTCCCCAGTTGATTTACCAGGCTTAGATCAGCCAATGGGTTCTCAAAGAGATCCACGGCAAATTTAACCCTTAGGATTCGTTTAACTGCATCATCAATCCTGCCCATAGGAATGACATTGTTTTTCACTTGAAAGGTTAGATCATCTATGAATTCTGTGAAGTTCTCAGGAAGCATGACCTGAAAACCAGAAAATCGTCAAAACAACGCAACAGTAAATCAGCAATACATAAACAAATCAATTTCCAGTGTTTTTCTTGTATTAATCATTTCTTTTTTTTTTCCTTCGCAATCTATGTACATCAAAACACTTGATAAATTTTGCTTCATGTGGCCTGATTTTCTGTTACTTAAATCATTTGAGCTAACCATGTCAATTCCTGAAAGAACTCCAGCTTGGACAGAGTAACTGTAATTAAAGTGTGGTGGATCCGTAATTCTGTCAATACCCTGCCAATCTGATATTACAAAACCCTGAAACATAAACAGAAAAATAATTATGCTGCTCCGACCACTCCTGCTTCATTTCAACTTGATGGAATTTTTAAATTAGTTTAAACGCTATTTCAACTGCAAGGTATTCACTCAAGCATTACCCTGAATTTGAGTTTGTCCTTGAGGAAGCCTGTCACAAGGTCATGATTAGCATGCATTTTCTTTCCATTCCAGCTTGAATAAGAAACCATCACAGTTGCAACACCCTTTCTGATAGAATCAAAGTATGCAGGCATGTGAATGCTAAGTAATCCATTATAGTCAATCACAGTGTTGTTCTCATCAATGCCCTTGACAGTGCTCACCGTCTCCCACGAAGTGCTTAGCGCAAGCCACAACTTTTGTCCTTTAATGTTGACAAAGAATCATTATTAAGATAACAAATACTTGGGAACTTTTATATATGCCTGAAACTTAGCATTCGAAGGTAAAATTTCCAGATGCAAACCAAATAACTAATGAGGAAACCACATTATAAGTCCAGCAAAGCATCTTCTTTATTCAAATGATAGCAAGTACAGCATCACTGTAGAAAAATGAGTAAAGCCCCTTTGCCTAATTGTCTGAGCTCATGGGTTTCTAAAGAAGAGTTCCAAGTTAAGAGTAAAAAGAATAACCAATTCTCATCACTACCCCAAAAACCTTTCTATGTTTTGAATAACCACAATGCAGTTAATACGGTCGAGTGACCAAAGGAGAATTTGGAATTTGTAAGTTTAAATGATGTAAACAAGGTGAAATTTTGTGAAAGGAAAACATGTAGGGAAGTGCAGATGAGTGTCTTTGCCGTTCTCAACTTCCATTGATATGGTGGGCCGTAAGACAACTTACGGCCCACCATAGAGACCTGCCATGTGATGAAATTAAATCAGTTTAAATGGTGTCATTCTCACATCATGTGGGCTTGCAATATGGATTATCTACTACCCATGTGATGCTGTTACTGATATAACAAGATAAATGAATCTAGACATCAGTTCCAATTTTGGATTCAATAGATTAATCAATAAAGAGAGAAGATATAAACAATTCCAAATGAATCTTAAGGTTAAGTCTTTATAGGTTCATACTTTCCAGTTACAAAAGGAACACCCTTGGTTGAATTAGCAGGAATATCTCCTTGTAAGCCTGGTATGATCTCGGTCATTTCTTGTACAATTGTATGATCTTCACTATAGCTTTCATAGCAACGGCCCCATCTGGGATCCCTACAAACCTAAAAGAACAGAATAATGAGGAATGAAAATAATTAAAATCAGAAGGTGACGTATGAGCATTAATGCTTATTACCGCAATGCAAGGAGCAAAAGTATAAGGGATAAGCCCAGTTGCTCTAACTTCCAGTGCAGTTGCAGCACCAATCCTCTTCAGAAGTTGTGGATCTCTGATACAACATTGGATGATCTTAATAAACATGTACATAAGAAAACTATTATACATACACAACTAAAAAGGTGTGGCAAAAAATCTAAGAAAGTTTGGAGATTCTTTTAGCACTTCTCATCCAAAAGCAGCAGCATGATACCTGGTACCAGTATCCAACTCCAACATCTATATTCTACAGAAATACCACTTGAACAAAAATAGGCACAACCATGTAAACACATTTACACAAAAGACATGCCAGTCAACTGAAAAGGAAGACAACAGCTCGGGAAATTGTTAACTTAAAGGTCTGAATGTAACTTTCCGGCTTTGATGGCCAGTTTTAGAGACATTGTGGCCATGAATGGCATCAATTCCATATATAATGGGAACTGGAATGTTCTAACATGGTAACTTATCCTATTAAATTTTTAATTCCATACAATCTAAATATGTTAAAAATGGAACCCACATTAGTAGTGGCTTTTGCATCATATTTCCATATCCCTCTGAGGTACCACAATATGGCTTTAGTTATTCTATAAATTCAGAGCTGAAAGAATGCCATATTAAAACAAATTTATCATATCTATTTTCATTTGAATTCTGAGATAAATAATCAAATGGTTCAATTTTCAGATTCTTTTAAATAATTTGTATTCTTTTAGTATTTAGAATCACAAATTAATTTCACCCTGCCTTGTAGATATAATGAATCAAAAGAAGTTGTCATAACTCCATATAGTCAAAATTAAAGAAAGCATTCAACTACCAGGCGCTTCTTAACTCAAGAACTGAAAGAAAAAATTATCCGAATTTAACAACATTTTCAACTTGGCTTAATTCAACAATCTAATCCAAGCATTTAAATGGTTAGTTCACCAAAACATTAGAATGACAAAGAAAGAAGCACAATGATCCTTACCTGGTGACCCCAAGGCCAACATTGTGTGGAAAGATTGGATGTAGCTTTATAGACATTGTTGTGGCCATGAATGGCATCAATCCCATATATCATAGGAATTCCAAGACGAGTAGAAAGGGCAGCCTTTTGAAGCTCATTCACCATATTGATCCAAGTTTCAGCAGAGGCATTAGGTGCTGGCACACTTCCTCCACCACTCAATACACTCCCTGCCATAACCACCATAACCAAATCCTTCTTAGAACATAATAACACAAGATTTGAAGCAACAATCTTATTATCACTCAAAATCAGCAATCTCATAAACACATCATACACTAATCTTCACTAATCTCACAAGTCACAAGGGATTATCCAAATAAGGAAAACGTGACGGTTTCTACATAAAAAGATCAAATTTTTGACATAAAGAAATTCAAGAAAATGACATATACATCAGAATGAAACAGAGTACGAGAAATGTACCAATAAAGTACTTCTTCATGATGTCAGGTGAGGCTAGTTTTCTCTCAATCTGAGTCATCTGCCCAATCTTTTCTGATGCTGATTCAACAGTCATTCTGTTCATCAAGTCCTTTATTCTTGCACCGATTGGCTGTCTTGAGTCTTTATACTTCACATATTGTGCAGCTTCTGCAACTTCAACAGCCCATAAACACAACAAAACCACAAATCCCATCATGGACATGAAATTTCCCCCCATTTTTTCCACCTTCTTTAGCCCTTTTGCCAGCAAAACCTGAAATTTAAAAAAAAAAAAAAAAAAACCTTCATTACTACCTTCCCAAAAATGGATAAAAACCCAAAATTCAAAAGGAAGATAGACAAGAATAGTGGGATTCTTAGGCCAACTTACTGAGTAGGAGGAACTTCAAGAATGTGGAAAGGTTGGTGTAGATGGTGTAGAAAAGTGTGTTGTGTGTGTTTTTCTGGGTGTCCCTTGTAGCTAGTATATATAGGAGTGTTTTTTGGATAGGAATTTGAGCTATTTAGCTTTTCCATGAGGAGCAGGAATTTCTGACATGGGATGGAAAGAAAAGAAGGTGGGCGAATATGAGGACTACTGTTGGTCGTTGATTGGAACTCGGACCCCGCTGAAGATGTTGGTACAAGTTACAACGGATATTTTGGAGAAATTATTAGTTTTACGAGGATTGCTTTTTGACAATTGGGAAATCAATTCATTTCAAATTCAAAATTTGTACCATAGACAGGGAAGATGGCATGTTCCCTCATCGGGGTTGATGTTTTTTGTCATCTTTTCCAAATTCTCCCACAAATTTTGAAGTTAAATTACATGAATCATAGTAGTAGTTCCTATTTCCCAAAGACTCCCTCCTTTCTTGGTTGGGCGTATCCATATTGATGTTGATTATGACCAGTGAAAAAAAAAAAAGAAAAAAAAAACCAGTGACATGATTTATTTTCAAATTAGTAACAATAGAGTAGTTGCATCACTTATTATTAGAGGATGAAGTATTCAGATAATCGGGTCTGATAGCAAATGAAGAATGTGAGACCTGACGGGTATCATGTTCGGCTAAAATGCTTTTTGAAATAATAAAGGTAAATTTTAGATTTCTATAAGATTTTGTTTTATCCTTGCATTTATTGTAATAAAGTCTTTTAATCCAATGATAAATTTGTGTAAAAGTTATATTTAGATTGAGTCAATATCCTATCATCCGACCAATTTATTAGTGGTAACAAGTATGTATATATATTGGATACTGAATTGATTTTTTAATTTGAGTGTAACCCAATTTCATCGAACCGTATGAACTAGATTTTCCAATTCATGAACACTCATAAATATTCATACATTGAGTTCCCAAATTAAAGCCTTGAGATTACTTAGGTTTCGAATTTAGGAGGTGTTTGGTTTATGAGTATGAGAAGGGGGAATGGAAATCAAAGATAATTATACTTATAAATGATATTTGGTTGAACACTAGGGGAATCATTTTATGGGAATGAAAGTGTTAGAAAATACCTATTTTTATTCCCCACTTGTGACATGAGTTTCAAGTTGAGTAACTTATTAATATAATGAAACTCATTCATATGTTAAACCAAACAAGTAATGTTTATATCATATACAACCTATACCAATAATGGAGTTTATGATTTTCATTCTGATTCCAATTCTCGAACGTGAACAAAATTATTTCAAATTTAACCCAACAAGTATAAAGCGCAAGTATTTTTCGAACATCGAGTTATTTGGGAATCCTTGTTGAATGGAAAGAAAAAGCATGAATGATTATTGGATCTTTGACTCTAGTTCTCGGAAATATATTTGTTTTAAGGAATTTATGGTGAGTAAATTTGGAATAAAGTATTTAGGAGGTGTTTGGTTCACATTCGGGAATTGGAATCGGAATGGGAATCATAAACTCTATTATTGGTATGGATTTATATCATTCCTCCTTATTTGTTTGGTTTAATATAGGAATGAGTTTCATTATATTAATGAGTTACTTAATTTAAAACCTATGTCACAAGTGAGGAATGAAAGTAGACATTTTCTAACACTTTCATTTTCATAGAATGATTCCCATAGTGCTCAACCAAACAACATCTATGGGTATTATTAACTTTGATTCATATTCCCCCTTCTCATACCTATAAACCAAGCGCATCCTTAATACATGTTAGGTTGTAAGGTTTTCAATATAACACATGTTGGGTGTACAGAATGTCCAAACATATGACGAATGTCTTACGGTTACCGTACATATTTACTCCTTTTATTTTAAAATATCTGTTACATTTAGTTAGTTAGTACACACCAATTAAAAAAAAATTGTTATATATATCAATTTTACAAAATTAAAGTTCAAAATAAATAATTTTTTTTTTAATACAATATCTCAATTACATAATTTTCTCTTTATTAATGTGGCACTAAGAGTAAAAGTTAGAAAAATATCATTTAATATTTTTTTAATTTTATAATACCAAACTCTTATAAACATTAACAGATATGTATAAGAGACAAGAGGAGTAAATATGTCCATTAAAAGTTTTAGATGGTTAAAAGTACTAGATACAACTAGTAGGTATAATATGAACCTGGCATAATTGGTTAATGTGTGGTTTCACCAACAAATTAAATAAAAATGGGATATGAACATGATGCTTAAAATAATATTATGTTACATAGTGGAGAAGTAATCTATCAGCAAATCTCATATTCTTCACTTGATAGTGGATTTTAGGAAAAAGAGTGCCGTACATAGGCAGATCATGCGTGCAATGTTCCAAATTGGCTTGGCATTTGGGAAAATTAGGCCTGAGAATCGGTTAACTTATCTGTTAATTGATTAAATAATTTGATCATATTTGAAACGAAATTTTAAATTTATTAATTAGTTTTAATTTTGAATTGAATTTGAAATAAAATTCGATTAACTAAATTCGAATTTGATAATCGGTTTCGAATTCGATTAACTATATTTGCCAATTACATCCATTGACATTGGATTAAAATTCTTTATATAAAAATTGAAAACCCCATCTAATACAAAATCTAACTAGTAATAAAATAATTCATAATTTTATATCATCAAAATTATATTATTTTCTTAGTACTCTACACACACATATATACAGAGAGTATGTAATAGGACCAGAGATCGATACATAAAATGTATATATACATGTGTTTGTATATTCGTTGTGTGATTAATTTATGTACAATAATTTATATATATAAATTGTATATATAAGTGCAATTGTGTTTACGAGTATATATATAAGATTATATATGTATTTTATAAGTAAAATTATAGTATTAGTTTATAAAATTATATTACATAAAAAATATATTTACTTGAAAATGAGATGTAACATTGCAAATTGAGTACTAAAGATTTTCTTTAAAAGTCTGGACTTTGTTAAACATTGAGGGTGTGTTCGTTTGGATTGAAAATATTTTCAGAAAAATATTTTTTAGAAATTTTTTTGGTGCCAAACACTGGAAAATATTTTCCGGTGTAAAATATTTTCCAATTTTCCTTCCTCTGGCTGAAAATAACTTACAAAATTTTTGAGCGTAAGTTATTTTTCAGATAATTCAAGAGTGACATTAAATCTCAAAGTATATTTACTTTTATAATTTCACTTGCTAAACTTATTTTCGTTTTCAATTCTTTTCCATTCATTTTCTCTTAATCATGGGTCCCACATTAATATAATTATTATTAAGCATATTTTACTATTACATTATACTATCATTTAATTTTAAGCAAAATCAATCTTTTATTAACTACAATTACTTGTAAGGTATTTATTACCATTGGTTATTAGTTTTTTTAACTTGTATTCATAAAATTAAAGATGAAACCGTTAAAAAATTTTATTTCAAAATATTTTCATTTTGTCAATCGAACACCAAAAAATTGTATGAAAAATGGACTTTTTCATGTAAAATGTTTTTCAAAGAAAAAAAAATTTTCCCCACGAAAATATTTTCAATCCAAACGAATTTTCAACAGGCGAGCACAAATTCGATTAAGGTGATTTTCAAAACTCAATTCCAATATCATAATCGATTTCAGAATTCAATCAAATAAATTTAATAATCGAATTCTGATTAATCAATTTTAAAATATGTACGGTNACCGTAAAACATTCAAGAAATATTTGACAGAATTAAACCCAAAGAAGTTTTGTTCAACAATTTTATTTTTATAAAGACCAGGTAGGTTGTTCTTTATATTATGAACGCGCTAAAAATCACACTAATTCTTTAAGGAAACTTAATCAAAGAAACATGATACAATAAAGAAAAGAACCGTAACTACCTTTCTTGCACTTTTTTTGGCACTATGATTTAATCAAAATTTTCAATTTAGTGAAAAGAAAGAAAGTTAAAATTGAGTTTTGAATATTAACACTTCCTTTTTTTTTTTCTTTTTTTTTTAATTCTATAGTGTATCACTACCTATCTTTTATTGATTCGAACCCATGATATAGAATGGAGCTAGGACACCCTCAATGTCAATGGAGACAAAAAAAAATTAAACGCGGAGTGTAAGGACAAAAAAAATGTTAATGATAAATAAAAATAATAATAGATAATTAACTTAAATTTAAATTAAATTTTTCGATATAGTAAGTTATAATAAATATTCATTTCGATATTATAAATTATAAATATATTTTCATAATCAATTACTATATTTTGTATATGAAATATTTTAAAATGCTTTGTGACAAAGGAGGATTTAAATATTTTTAATTTTGAGGGATTAATGGATCGAAAGATATCAATTTTAAGAAATTTAAAGGGCAATTGTAAAAGTTCCAAAACTATCTAGGTTATTTAATAATTTTTCCAAAATTGAGGGATGTAGTACCCATCCTCAACTCAATATGTGGCTTCGCCCTTGCGATGACAAATTGCTCAAAAGCGTACATTTAACCAACTACATTGTGCAATAAAAACAGGTCGAATACTATACTTCAAATATAGTTTATTGAATAATTGCTCAATTTCCTAGCTCCATTCCTGTCTCTTATACACATCTTAGAGGGAAAAGAAGAAGAACAAGCATTTCTTAGCTTGAAATTATGGTTATACACATCTAGAATTAGGTTAACTCGTGTGTAATATTGTCCAACGAAAAAGTTGAGTACCATGCGTAATACTAACGTCTGGATCACCTAAAAGGTAAAAAGGGCGGAACTTTGTCTCTGGATAGGTTCTATTTTATACTCAAGTCAGTATTTCGACAAGAACGTAAATTTTAGAAAGAAAAATCGATATTGAATAATTATAAAAGTAATTAATTGAATCTGATTTGCTACTTTGATATTTATACCTGAAATCGATAGGTCAAATCGATCCGTAGGTCAAATATATAATACTTGATCTATTTGAACTTCTATTTGAACTACAAGAGTAAAATTACTAAAATACCCTAATGGATGCCGGCCTAGAGTCATGTGTAATATTTTTAGTGGATGTATTATTTGTCATCATAATTTGCCCCCAGTCTCAAGTCAAAATTTTTTGAATTGAGAGTACTGAGTACTTGATCCCATATTCGTATTTCGGCCGGAGCCGTAGTATTGATGGGAACCAATTTCATGATTTAGAAAATTATTTTTTCGGGGAAATAGTTTTTAATGTTTATTTGAGAATTATTTAAAATTTTCTATCTACCAGAGTAGAAAAATAAAAAATTTAATTACATCGGAGTAGTATACCTGAGTCAAGGCTTAAATTGTTATATAGAATTTCCCTTCATGTAAAATATATTTGGAATTTCTCTATCACTGCTATCGATACTCTTGTAGAGTTCTCAAGCTATTTGTCTGATATCTTGTGGAATTCCTCTTGGCGTGGAATAGTACTGTAGAATTCTTTACTGCTATGGAGTAGTGCGTATGAGTTCTCAACTGCTGTACAGTAATACTGTGGAATTCCTTACTGGCGCGGAATAGTACTGTAGAATTCTTTACTGCTATGGAGTAGTGCTGTGAAGTTTCTTACTTGTATACCCCATGATTTTAGGATTTATATGAACCTCATATTTAGAACTTTGGGCTGCTCCAATACTGCTACTATAATTTACTCGACGGCCAATATTACTCCTCCTCCACTGCTAAGATACCTTGTATCACTACTCTATGCTTTGAGATTATTTAGGAATATAAGTACACGATTCTTACCTCTACCTAACCCCAACAAGCAAATCCTCTACCAAAAGGACTTTTAGCTTTGCACCAAGTCAACAGGCACGGCTCTACCATCCTTATCACAGTAAGTCCCCTATTCCTTTACATTTCATATTCATCTTGGACGTTACATTGTTGTTGTTCTGCAACATGAAACCACCAAATCTAGGATTTTATAATTAAGATAAAAAAGTTCTCAAATTCCGTGCCTATAAGACTAATCAAGCATTACAAATTGGGGACCAACCTTTCAATGCTTGAATTAATTTTTCTATTGTGTACCGGGGTTGATTTCTTGGATTCGGTGATTGTCAAACAGGTCCATGGAAAATTTCATAATAACAAATCTCAACTCCACGGCATTTAACGTAGTTACGGTTCTTTTCTTTATTGTATCATGTTTCTCAATGACCATGGTTCTTCATCGGACATGGATACCTCGGGTTACCCGTCAACCTTGCTGTGAATATACACTTGATAGATGAACTAGCTAGAAAAATTCATGATAATCAAGACTTTGTCGATGACTGCAATGTTAACAATAGATCTGCACCCAAAACCATCTATACTTTAAATTTCTTTTAATTACGACAACAAAACCGGTTGAGATATGAGAATGGCATGGTTGATACTGGGGGTGTTCCTGAGCCAGACGGAACTCAACAACCCATGCTCAGGGGTGTTCAAGATCTTCCATCATACAGACGCAATTGGGGTGTGGTTTTCTACCATATACACCCAAGGTGTGGTTTTCCATCATGTAGACCCAGAGTGAAATTGTCCAGTACTACTACCTCATGTGCAAGCATGCCACCTTGTGGTTTTCTACCGTATACACCCAAGGGGTGTGGTTTTCCATCATGCAGACCCAGAGTGAACTTGTCTAGTACTACTACCTCATGTGCAAGCATGCCACCTTTGCCCTATACCCTGGCCGAGGTAGGGAACAGCCACATTGTAATTCCAACGTAGTAGTTGAGACCAAAGTATAGCATGGTAAATCGAGTGGGGGTGATGTCTCTTCCCTTTCCCAAGAGAAAATTAGAGGGACATCAAGTGAAGATTAGAACATTTACGCCTAGCTACTTGTGGCAGACGTCAATGCGGATTTGATTGAGAAATAACTTAAACAATATCATATTTCTGTGTACATAAAGGTCAAGGCATGAGGGCCAAAGCATAGATCTTGTTTGAATTACAAGGATTTGGTATCTGTTTAACCTAGTTTAATTGGAGGCAAGTTTAAGGTTTCTGCTACACCCCTTCTTTTTGGAAGTCTTAAATCACTATCAACTCAGGCTTGGATAGATTTGTATTCGGTATCATCTTCAACTTCATATCTAAAATGGGTTTACTTGAGAGTTCGCAACCCTAGAAAAAAATAGAGGAAAAATATCTATGTATTGGTTAAATTCCTGTCTCTTATACACATCTAGATTGTATAAGAGACAGCCTGTCTCTTATACACATTAGGTTACTGAGCAACTATGATCAAGAAGCCATTGAAACCAGGGGCCCGGTCCATGAGCCTATGAAGTGATCCGAACCGATCTTACCGATTCACTAATTTATTAAACCGTATCTGATCCACACATTTTGAGTAACCGAATGTCCGGTTACCCGATTAAAGTGGTTTGGGACCTGTGGATACCCAAACCGGTGTGACAAAAAAAAAAAAAAAAAAATCCTCCCCCAAAAACTCCAAAAATCAAAGGTTCATAACAAGCCAACTTTATGTACTTATAAAATAAAATAAAATCTCTTTTCTAATTATAGGTAATTTATTACAAACAAATACAACTAACTAAAATAAATTTACAATTTTATAAATTCGCTTTTCTAAACTGAAATTATAATCTAGACAAATATCCTTTTTCCCTTAAAATATCAAATATCCCTTTAGACAAAAAAAAAAAAAAAATATATATATATATATATATATGTATATATATATATATATATATATATACTAGTTACTCAGTCATGCATATGAACATAAAAGGAAGGGAAAAAAAAAAACTTACTATCAAAATAAATTATCAAATATCCCTTTAAACAAATTTACAGTTACAAAATAAATCAATAATCTATGAACACATGAATAGAAAATTTAGCCATATTAGGTGAAATTACACAATTGCCTTTGATTATGGACCGGTTCGGGTAACCGGTTCCCGAATCAGGCTCTGTATGTATACCGGTTCACTATCCGAACCGGTTGTTTGACCTGGTTCGGACATTTATCATCTAGTGGGTCTTTTATACATCATCGGAGTTTTCGGATCAGTAGGTTATGTCTCTTCCCTAATTGAAAGTTAAGGACGGAAAAAAGGTCCCTTGTAAAGTAGTGAGTGATGACCAAGTGTTGGCTTCTATGATGTTAAGCCTTACCGTTCTTGACCATCTTAGTCTCGTAGGTTATCCTTGGAAAAAATTTTCTTTCATCACATTGTATTCTTTCTTTATTTATCCAACATTTATTTATTGATTATTCTAGAGAATAATTTATTTTCTTGTTTACAATAATTACAGATCTGATACTGTCCTGGAACGAGCACTAACCCAAAGAAAGGACATGGATCTCGATAACCTTGATCTCATGGATGAAACTTGCGACACAAGAAAGAGTCTCTAAGAGATCTTCGAATCCACCTCTCTGTACAGTTCCAGTTGAGGAAAGAAAATCAGGTTTCATTCGAATCTGTCTACTCTACTTCCTAGGTCAGCAGTTGATGTTCCTACTTAGTCGAGCCCCTGCTGTGGAACCAACAGGTCAAGTGTCCAAGGATTTGGCACCAGCGGTCCAGGAAGTAGTTCAGGATCGTGCTGTTCCTCAGGTTGGTTCATTTTACTACTACTGATGTAGGCTGAGGACTTACATTTTCCCTGTATTTCTAAACTTGAGGAGAAACTCAATTGGATAACCGTGTTGTATGAGGAAGAGACCAAGAAGCGTAACGAAGCAAATAGGAAATGCAAAGAAGTAACCAAGAAGATTGATGACATGATGAAGATCAAAGATCAAGCAGCTGAGTCCTTGGAAAAGGTTATTGCTCGTTTATTCTCTTACTACAGAATTGTCCTAACTAAGAGCTAAGGAAAAGAATATGGTAAACGCCAATAAGAAAGAGCTCACAGCCATGGAGAAGAAGAGCAGATAAAGCGTGACTTGAATTCCTTAGTTCCCAAGACTACCAAGTTTGCCTACAGAAACATTTGGAAATGTAGCCTGTCTCTTATACACATCTAATGAGTTAGTGGTTGATCAAAGCTCTAATAACTACAACGAGGTTACATTGATGCAGTGTGGGTTGTGAAGAAACCTCATCCCCATATAAACCTTAAAGATCTGATCTAGGATAATACAGGAACTACCTCTACTCATCCCAATATATTAAATGCTCCAACTGATGGAGGTGCACCAGGTGATGGTTCCAAAGACATAGTTTCAGGAACTACTAAGGAATAGGAGTAGATTAGGTAGTCACTTCAGTTACTTTACCAGTTTAGACTAGCACATAGTTTCTTAGTTATTTATTTTTGTGGCCTTAGAGCTCAGGGTCTTCTCTTTGTATGAGCTCTCAAATTTTGTTATGTATTTTTGTTATGTTATATTTTTCTAATAATTGCCATAGCTAGCTTGGCTGGGCTTTGAGTTGGGGCCTCTCGATGTACCAACTTCTTAGATGTCGTATTTTTCCTCTTTCTATAGTAGTATACATTTCTTTTTACCACATGTTCGCAGTATATTGAGTTTAGTGCTTATAGCAAATATAGTCTTCCTATCCCCTTAGTCATTTAGTTTCAGTTAAAGTGACTAAGTGCTATCATTGTCCTTAGCAAATTTAAACTTATATTTTCAATTGGCAAGTCCTACTCTGAGGAGTAGGTACGGCCTAAGTGTTTCACGTTAGAAGGACCTTAGCGTTGTCTCCTTCAGGGAGCAATTCCTACTCCGAATAGTAGGTATGGCACATGTATTTCACTTTTGGAAGTCCTTGGAACTGTCCCCAGATGGGCAAGTCCTACTCCGAAAATGTGGGTACAGTTCCAAGGACTTCCACTGAATATTAGGAAGTTCTTAGAATTGGCCACAGTTGGGTAAGTCCTACTCAGGGAGTAGGTATGGTCTAAGTACTTCACATTTGGAAGATCTTGTCATTGCCCCCAGAGGGGTTAGTCTTGGTATTAGAAGACGTAGTTTTTTTTTTTTTTGCTCTACCCCCGGAAGGGGTATCCCTATCCCAAAGAACAGGCATTAATGCTTTTCCCTGAAGGATTTAGTTGATCCCCTGAGCGAAGTAGAATCCTAGAGGACTTTGTTGTTCAAGCTCAGATTGGTAGTGTTATCTTACAAAATATTAACTACTCGACTATATGTTCCCAACACTTAGGAAATTTTATTCAATAAAATTGAAAAATTACAAATTGTACAAGTTTTACTTCACTGCGAAAGATGATTCTTCCTTTATATATATCTGTCTCTTATACACATTTCCGTCCTTAATGCTTTCAATTAGGGCTGTCTCTTATACACATCATCTAGATGTGTATAAGAGACAGCTCAGGGAAGTGTGCCTTCAGATTCTTCAAAATGCAAGTAGACAAACAGTGAGCCACTGGGGCACCCATCCCCAGTGGTCCTATACACATCTAGAATTTGTGTTATAAGAGAAAGTGGAGATAAGTTTGACATCTTATTTTTCCTAGATAGTTGTATTTGTTTGTAATAAATTACCTATAATTAGAAAAGAGATTTTCAGGAGGGCTTTCCCTCAACCCAGTGGTCCACTGGGGAGGGCCTGTGCCCCAGTGGCTCACTGTTTGTCTATAAGAGATTTTGAAGAATGTCATAAAGGAAAACTTCTCAAGTAGATCGAGAATAGAAGATGTCATAATTACATAGAAACTCAGGCCAATAGACTCGGAACCCGACATTCCAACCTGCCTTAATGCTTTCAATTAGGGATGTTCAACATAACCTGTCTCTTATACACATCTAGATGTGTATAAGAGACAGATTGACCAAAGTACATTAGGAAGTTCCTTCACCGGTTATACACCATCTAATGCTGTGTATAATTGCTTCTAAGATAGAGCGGTTGGTGACTTTTCTCAAGACATTACTTTAGGGATGACTTACGAAGGTGAAGTACTGATCTATTCCCAAACCTGTACAAAATTTCTTGAAAGTTTCTGCTTGGAATTGTGGTCCATTGTCTAAGATAAGTGCCTTGGGTATGAGTATCAAGCTGGCAAGTCACTACCCAAAAAAGTTGATGATTTTTGAGGAGTTATTGTTGCTAAGACTTTTGCTTCAACCCACTTTGTGAAATTATCAATTGTGACCATTACAAATTTTTCTTGGCCAAAGCAGTAGAAAAGGTCTTAGGATGTCAATACCCCAATGGGCAAAAGGCCAAGCTGTAAGGATAGGGGTAAGTCGCTCAGCTGGGAGCTGGGGTAGGTTAGAAAAATATTGACATTTTTCACACTCCACATATAGTCCATGGCATTCTCTAGCATCAATGGCCAGTAGTAGCCAAGCCTTTGCACTTTCCACGCAAGTGCTCTACTGTCAACGTGGTGTCTGCAAATTCTTTCATGCACTTCAGCCAGTACATGCTTCTCTTTATTCTAACTTAGGCCCTGGAGATAAGGTATTGAATAAGATATTTGATACAGAGTCTCTCTAATGATCAAGTATTTTGCTGATCTCCTCTCAACCCTTTGGGATTCTATCTTGTCCTGTCTGGCAGTTTGCATTCCTTAAGATATTGAATGACTGGGGTCATCCAATTCAAAATTGTGTTAATGTCCATGACTTCTACCTATTCAACACTCTTTTCCTATAGCACTTCAAGGAAAACTTCCTTAAAGATATTTGAGTACACTAAGTTGGCTATTTTGGATGGGGCATTTGCTTCTCTGTTCTCTTCTTTAGTTACGTGAATTATCTCAAATTTATCAAGGTATCATATCAAATTCTTTGCCTTAGTCAAATAGAATTGACGTGATGGTTCTCTTGTCTCGAACTTCCTTGTAACATACTACACTACTAGGTTAGAATCCATGTTTGCAACCAAGTTCTTCACTCCTAACTCTTTGGCTAGCCTAAGTCTACAAACCAAGGACTTATACTTTGCTTCATTATTACTTGTATGAAACTTAAACCTTAGGGCATAGGCTGTCTTGAGTCACATCTAGATGTGTAGAAGATTCATGAGGTTTACCTTCAGCATTGCTTGCACCGTTTACATGCATAATCCACTAAGGGGATTCCCTGACTTGCAAGTCAGGGAGGTTGTCTTATACACATGTAGATCTGTCTCTTATACTCCATCTATGATGAGGTATAAGAGACATGAGCCACGATTCTTGTCCTCATTTAGGCAGTCATACTCAATTAGTTCAATAGACCACTTAACCAGACCTCCTGAAACTTCTTGCTTCATAAGAACAATTTTAAATGACTAGTTAGTTAGCACCACTATAGTATGACTTAGGAAATACGCCCTAAGTTTTCTTGCCGCCTTGTCGCTGGCCTTATACACATCTAGATGTGTATAAGAGATACCCTCACTAAGAGCCTAAATAACGTGTAGAAGTTGATTAGGTCTAGATGTGTGCCTCCTTAAGCCGATTCTTGTCCCTTCAGAGTGGCAAGGGATATGTTACTAGGATTCATCTTATACACATGGGGTTAGTAAGAAGTGGAAATGAAGCTAAGTAAACCTTCAATTATTCAACGAAGATTCTTTGACATTCTTCAATCCACTGAACGTTCTTAGTATTTCTCAAAGCCTTGAAAAAGGGTAAATTCCTAACCCCAAACTTGGACAAGAATCGGCTTAAGGCTGCAAGGCGACCAATCAATCTTTACACGTCCTTTACTCTCTTAGGAGGTTCCATGTCTTAAATTACTTTTATTTTAGCTGGGCTAGCCTCAATTCCCCACTGAGTTACCATGAATCCTAAGAACTTATCCCTTGCCACTCTGAAGGCACACTTCCCTGAGTTATGCCTCATCTTGAATTTTCTCATAGCGGTGAGGGTTTCTAGAAGGTCCTCCACATGATCATCTTTTTTTTTTATCTTAACAAGCATGTCATCAACGTAAGCTTCCATGTTGCGTCCCAACTGATTAGCAAATATTTGAGCTCTGTCTCTTACCAAGACAACCCAGATTCTTAAGAGACAAAGGATATGACCTTGAAACAGTAAGTGTCGGATTCAACGACAAAGGCTACCTTATCCAGCAAAGTATCTAGATGGATTTAGCTAAATTTGATAATACCTCTTATAGGCATCTAGGAAAAATAAGATGTCAAACCTAAAGGTTGAGTCTACTACTTGGTTAATATAGGGGTAGGGTAACAATCCTTAGGACAAGCCATATTCAGACTAGTGAAGTCAATACACATTCTTCACTTGGCCCCAAGCTTGGGCACCATTACTACATTGTCGAGTTATTCTGGGTATTGAATTTTTTCTATGGCCTCGGTATCCAACAATTTCTTTATTTCTACCTCTACTACAAGCCAATCTTTCTATGTAAGTTCCTTTACATCTAAAGATTGTAGTGTACCTAAGAAAGTGTCTCTAGATTGCATGGCCACCTTGGGGTCAATTCCCAGCATGTCTGATGGACTCCAAGCAAAGAGATCTTTAAATTCCCTAGTAGGAAGATGATTTTTTTTCCTTCAATTCCCCCGGGAGGGACTTTCCAATCTACACCACTTTATTAGGTTCACGTTCATCTAAGATGACATCTTCTTTAAGCTTTTCAACCAGTTTTCCTTTATGCAAGTACTGATGAGAGTGTTCCTACTGGACAGACCCAATAGGAGTTAGTTCTTATAGTCCTTTATTCCTCTCTAATTGAGTTCCCCTTTCTCCCTCACTAGAATGAAGTTGGAATAACAATCAAGGGATTGTCACCTGAATAGCGAGGGTATTGTTCGCCTTGAAAGAGGTGTTGCTCCAAATGCTGCCTAATGAGGATTCCTTCAACTGTGCATTTTGCTATCTCAACTTGAGAATTTCTTCATTCTTGTCCATAACTCGGGGACCGGAATCCCCCTTATGACCACCCTGCCAATCCATCTCTTTCCGGGATCGGCCGAAGTGATGTTGAATTGAAATTTCTTTTCCCTTGCTAGCGTTACTCCTGTGAGTGTTATGCGTGTTTGGTGCTATATCTTTGTAATGACTTTTAGTTCAAGATTTCCATAGACTGCGCCAAATATGGTTATAAAAATCTGAATTAGAGTTATCCCTTGTGCAGCATATTTTCCAAAGCAAAAGTTGAGCACCACGCATAGTACTCACGTCTGAATCACCTAAAAATAAAAAGGACGGGGTTTTGTCTCTCGAGGTAGGTTGCGATGTCAAGTCAGTACTTCGACAAGAACATAAATTTCAAAGAGAAAATTTGATATTGAATAATTAGAAAAGTAATTAATTGAATCTGACTTGCCAGTTTGATACTTATACTTGAACCTGAAAGGTCGTATCGATCCGTGGGTTGAAATATAATACTTGACCTATTTGGGTCTATTTGAACCACAAGGGTAAAATTACTAAAATACTCCTAATGGACGTGGGCCCGTAGCCACATGTAATATTTTTAATGGGTGTATTATTCAAGTATCATTAGAAATATTTTTCTTTCAGTTGTATGTGGAGATTCACTAGGTTAAATTTTTTTTCCTTTTGGCTGTAAGCCTAGGTTGAGATTCTATCTATGAAAATTTATGCAATTTTTTTTATTTATAAAATGTGATAAATTAACCCAGATGTTAAGGAGGAAACAACTTATAAGGATACTTAACAATTGTTTAAGTAATTTTCTTATGTTATATATTGCAGGGCCTCAACTTAGAATATATAGGATCTAATGGTGGTTGTGCTAATCTTTTATAAAATAAAATAAAAATTACTAATATAGATTAATTTTATAATTGAAAAAACAACATGCTGCTCAATTTTTACACAATATGTAATTGAAAAATGAATTCAAAATGAAAATTATATGTCCACTTTATTTACTAAAAATTAAAGTCCTTGAAATTTTTATATTTTCAAGTAAGGCTTTTAATTTTGAATATGCCATCATTTATAATTCTATGATTTGAGAAATTCAATTTTTTAGGAGTCAATATAAAGAAAAAGACAAAATTAACAAACTTTTTAGGGGGTGAAATTATAAGATAAAAGTAAAAAATTTAAATTTTTTCTTGACTATTTTATAATTTTTTCAAAATTGAGGGGGTGCAAATGTATCCCTCACCTGTGGCTCCACCACTACCTAGAGCAATCATGAACATAGCACCAACAATTGGTATAGTGAATTTCTTGAACACAACATATGTGTAAATTTGACAGCTAATTAATGTCTAGACACAAAAGTTATCTGGAAAAAAAATTGACATTATGATACAACACATAAATCCAATTTTTCTTTCTTTTTTTTTTTTCAGATTTATGTTCTAGTTAACCCATCTTATGAAATTTCACAACTGCATATGAGAAATTTGTAGTTCTCACAATTATGCTTGAAACTGGAATGACTACATGTAAAATCCATACTTTTTTGCCCAAGTTAAGTTTGGGTGGCCTAGTAGGAACTTGTTCTATTTGGGGACTTAAGTTACAAGCTACTTAAATTGGTTGTACTTGATTACTAAACAATGCCTTCTCTCTTGGAAAATAAACTCCATGACTATTAGAAAAGTCATATTAGTAATGTAATGTCAAATAACATTAGCAAACACTACATCGGTGATGTCATCCGACATTACATTATTTACGTAACTGTATAAGAGACAGAAGGTTAAACTGTAAAGGAAAACTACCTAAATAGATTTCCTTCTCAGAATTTAACTTCCTCTGCTCACGATTACCAACGTGGATACTAGAACAAGTTGTACTTAGGTTTTAATACACAAACTTTAAAAGTGTTAAACATTAGAGAAAAATGTACAAATATTCATCAAATTATTGTATTGTTGCATGCATGATTACTGGATTATTTGTTTTGCAAATTAATCAGTGAATTACTTTAAGTATATGTTATTGAATGGAATTAAATGGAGTAAATATACAAGCATCTAGATGTCATATTAGATGAACGTAACCTATATAACTGTCTCTTATACATATCCCAGTGATGTGTATAAGAGACTAGGTGGTATATGAGACTCTAGATGTAAGCTAGTGTGCTTAAATATTATTACCTATACATAAATGGCTCTATTAAAATGGTTGACGTATATAGACTAGCATACTTCACATTGATAACAAATTACAAAACTCTTTTTTCAATAAGATCCACTATCAATACCTTCCAAGAGAAATATGATAATAAATTGTAGTTCAAATGGTAATACTTAACTTTTCTTATAACCTAGGTAATGGATTTAAACTACTAAAGGGTAGGTGGTGATTCATGGTAAATCTGCTTTAAGATAAAGAATAAAAAAATAAATTAAAATCACCTACTTTGCACCATAAACTTTAACAATTTTTACTTTAGTATGTTGACCCAATTGTTTAAATTTAATTAATTAACCAACTAACAAGCTTGGGGAAGGGTGTTGCATGCTCAAATCCCATCCTTTGAATATAGGAAATTTAGTAGTCTATAGTTTATTTATCTTACCAAATGTGAGTTTAGTCTATTCCATATTTATCCTATACTTGTGGGTCTTTAATTTAATTTGTAATGAGTTTATATTTAATTTATAATCTATCTAATTGTATTGACCGCACTATTAAAAACAAATCTTTTATGAAACAAAAGTTCCAGTAATGGTTTGAGCTCCTGAGCGGACTCAGAGTCCACGTCCACACCAAAAGTAAGAATTGAAAATTTGTATCTTTTGCTTTGTTTCTAATGGTCAATTATACTTCTAGTTTGAGACCTATTTGGAAATTATTTAGTACATAATTAAGTGTTGAAAACCTCTGATTTAAAATTTATATAACTTGTCGAAGTGACTGAATTGACATCGCAAACCTAAATCGAGAGACAAAACCTTTTCATTTGAATATTTTTGAAAGATTCATGAACGTGAGTACTATGCTCTCTCTCTTGAATGTTCAAGTGAAGAACACTTAAGATTGTTGAAAAAGTGTTCTTGTTCTACATTTGAATAATTCCTGAAAGTTATATTTCCCTGAACCGTTCAATAGTTATTTATAATGGGGGCAAATAACACTTAAAGGACGGAGATCATTTACATCAAAGTCTTATTAAAGTTGTTCTTTATTTTAGTATTTGTAGTAAATTTCAACAACAATCTCAAAGTATTATATCTTTTTTGTTGATATGAAGAAGAATAATGATAGTTCATGCAATAAGAAGGATGACTCTCCATACGAAAGGGATGATCAAGACTATGTATATTATAGAGGATGCATTAAGAACAACCTCTCCAACTATTGGTCTAACCATTTCCACAACCATGAAAAACAAGGAAACTTATGTAAGGCCTTAAAGCTCAAGTTCATAAATGAGGAACAAGGTATGGATAAATTTGTTTCTTTAAAGTACATAGATTATTTTATAGTGGACAATAAATCAATAACTCAAGATGCATACATTAAAAAGTTGCAAGCAAATGTAGTGGAATGATCACTTATAATCAAGTTGCCATGGTTTTCAATTTGCATTCAAGCGTAGTATCAGAATTTAGTATTGTGTCTCTTAACAAATTTCTCAATTGGTGGTATGATTCCGGTTTACTGTCCATGTTTTCTTTACAAAGCCTAATTCAAAGAATTTGAATCTGATTAAAAGATCAACATATTGTTATGTGTAATGATGATAAAGCAAAAATTCATGGAAAAGGAACTATAGACCTTTTATTCATCTCTCGAAAGAAATTGATATTAGTCAATATTTTCTTTATTCCTGAACTCAAGAAAAATCTTGTATCTACAACTTTGTTGTGTAAAAAGGGAATAAACGGTGTAATAGACGCTGAGAAGTTTATCTTGACAAAGAATGGAATATTTGTTGGAAATGGTCATTCTTGTGTTGGAACGATTAAGTGGTGCATAAATAGTAGTAATAGTTTTGTTTCTACCTACTTCGTCGAGTCAAACTCTTTCTTTGTGGCATAATCGTTTAGCACATGTTAATTTTAAGACATTAAAATTTATTTCTAAACATATTTTAATTTCTTATGATCAAAATACTTGTGATAAGTGTGCAATATGTATATAAGTAAAAATGACTAAGAAACCATTTGCACGTGTAGAAAGAGCTGGTGATCTTTTAGATCTTATTCATTTGGATATTTATAAATTGAATAGAATGTTAATAAGAGGCAAAAATAAATACTTCATAACATTCATAGATAACAAGTCTAGATTTACATATGTTTATCTGATGCAAAATAAAGACCAAGCATTTGAAAAGTGTATAAGAGACAGCAATAGTTGTATTTATATTCACTGTACCATAATGTCAAAGGTTTAAGAAGTGATCTAAAGGATAGGAATATTTTCTCAAAGAGTTTTCTTCTTATTTTGAGGTAAATGGTATTGTACATCAAACAAGTACACTCCATATCCCACAACAAAATGGTTTAGTTGAAAGAAGGAATAGGACATTAATAGAAATGGTAAATTCCTTGTTGCCAAATGCCAAGTTGCCAATGAACTTTTGGGGTAAAATAGTATTAACTGTTTGTTATGTACATAATAGAATACCTTCTAAGACATATAGAATGTATCCTTATGAAGCATAGAAAGGCATAAACACAAACTTAAATTATTTTATAGTTTGGGTTGCCTTACTTTCTATTGGGTAATAGATCCTGAAAGAATTATATTAGGACCAAGAGTCGATAAAGTATCTTTATGGGATATGTTGAAAATTATAAAGTATATAGACTGCTTGATGTAACTTCCAATGTAATTGTGAAATCTAGAGATGTTAAGTTCATTGAGGAAAAGTTCCTTAGTGATACTTATAATTCTCATAATCAAGAGTCTAATACTCTACACGAAATGGATTCTACTTTTGATTCTTCTAATAAAAGAAAGAAAAAAAGAGTGATTTTTTAATTGATATTAGAGGAAGTCAAAGAGGTAGAGTTGAAAAGTAACAAGAAAAGTGGATCCTAATTTTGTGTATATAAAAGAAGTACTTTTCTTGTAGAATGAGATAGGAAATCTTTTTATAAACAAATACCTATGATACTAAATGTTGATGAAGATCCTAAAATATTTATTGAGATAATGTCTTCAGGAGATGTTGCTTTTTGGAAAAAGCCAACAAAGGAAGAAATAAATTCTATCATTGATAACAACACATATATATTTGTTGATTTGCCTCTAGGTTCTGAGCCTATTGGTTGTAAATAGGTATTTATAAGAAAATATAACACAGATGGTTCCATATAAATCTTTAAAACTAGGTTAGTAGCTAAAGGGTTTAAATAAAAGTAACCTTTATTGACTATTTCGATACAAATGTTATTGTAACAAGAATAATTCACTTAGGATGTTGTTCGCTTTAATTTTTTTATATGGTTTGTGTATTCATCAAATGGATATTAAGACTGCATTTTTGAATGATGATTTGGATGAAAATGTATATGTGGAACAACTCGAGGATAATTTGATGTACCACCTGATAGTGAAAATAAAGTTTGCAAATTAGTTAATCCTCATATGGATTGAAGCAAGCACCGAAACAATGGCATGAAAAATTTGATTCAATAATCTTTCAAGATGGTTTCAAACACAACGATACTGATAAGTGGATTTACTCCAAATTTACAAAAGACTGGTGTAATAGTATGTCTCTGTGTTGATGACATGCTCATATTTGATACAAACTTGAGAGGTATTGAAGAAACCAAGAAGTATCTAACTTTTAAGTTCAAAATGAAGGACTTGAGTGAAGTTGATACTATCTTAGGTGCAAAGGTGACTGAACATAGTGGGGTTATGCTATAAATCAAACTCACTATGTTAAAAAGGTGCTTCAAAAGTTTGGTCATTTTAACTTTAAAGAAGTTTCATCTCCATATGATGAGCAAGTAAACTTTCAAGAAACACTGGAAGGTCAATAGCACAATTAGAATATGCTAGAGCTATTGGAAGTATAATGTATCTTATGCAGTAAGATTGTACAAGACCAGACATTATCCTATATTGTTTGTAAATTATCAAAATGTAAAAGTAATCCTGGTGTTGCTCATTGGAAAGCAATAGGGAGATTTCTTGATTATATAAAGAGAACAATAAATTTTGGATTATTTTACAATAACTATCAAGTGTGTTAGAAGGATATGGTGATTCTAGTTGGATAACTAGCATAAGTGATAATAGTTCTATATCTGGTTGGGTATTTATACTTGGTGGTGGTGTGATTTCTTGGGTGTCAAAGAAACAAACGTGCATAACACATTCCACCATAGAAGCCGAATTTATAGCCTTAACGACGGCCAGCGAAGAGGCAAAATGGTTGAGAAATTGATTATTAGATATAGGTCTGTAGTCACATGATATGCCAACTATCTCTTTGCATTGTGATAATGAAGCTACAATGTTTAGAGCATTGAATAAAATATACAATGGTAAGTCCAAAAATATAAGTTTGAGGTATGCTTATTTTAAATAATCAATCACGGAAGGTGTAATCCCAATTGTCTGTAAATTTCTCAAGAACAGGCGAATTGGGATTTACCTGTCTCTTATGACCAATGACATAGGAGTTTAACTTATGGAACAATTACATTGATCATCATAGCCCAAACTCGACATTTACCAATTCATGAATTAACCTAAAGGTTTAATGAGAAAAACAATCTATATTTTGTGATTGTTGGTAAACACTAGGGTACAAATATGTATTAAGTGTGTTTACTAATACTATGAAAGGATGAACAAGTTCTCCTAATGAATTACAAATTTGGTAAAGGACTTGTGTGCATATCAGGTACTTATACATTGGTCCTTCACCTATATGAACATTAGAAATGATACCATTTCTAACAAAATTAGATATAACTTTTATAAATGTTCATGAAACTAGGAGGATGCACATAGCCATAATGGTGCAAAAATATTAGTGGATTACCTCATGAAACATTGATGAATTTAAGGTGCATTTTTCCAATTTGGACATATTGAAAGAATTATGGTTCAATGTTTAAATACAACTATTGATTTAGTTAAACTTTAAAATTTGTCACCACTTAAGGTTAAAAGTTAACAGGTACCTTAAGATAAAATAATTGAGAAATTAGTTTTATAAACTAGGTAAGAGGGATTGTTGGAAATAAATATTTTATCCATAAAATAAAAGTTCCACTAATGGTTCGGATTCCTGAGTGGACTCAGAGTCTGTGTCCACACCAAAAGTGAGAATTGAAAAATGGTGTCTTTTGGTTTGTTGCTAATGGTATCTTATAAAACTAGTTTAAAAATTTCTTGGAAATTGTTTAATACATATTTCTGTTCTGAAAAGTCTAATTTAAAATATTTATATCGTCTCTTGTGATGATAGTGCAAATTCAAATGGAAAGGTAGTACCTCTTCGTTTGAATATTGCTAAAAATTTATGAACATTCATCTAAAAAGGTTCAAGTTATTTCTTGGGGTTGTCAATCAAGTGAGACAACTTTTTGTGGTGTATTTTGATGAGTCTATAAATATGAGACTCTATCAAAGGCACAAATGTCAAATATACGATACAAAAATCTGATTTTGTACTTCTTATTCTTAGCCTCCTATTTGTTATTCAGCGTTCAAGGCAAGAACACTTACATTATTGAGCAAGTATTTTTGGTATGACTTTGGTGATTCCTGGAAATTGTAACCTAAAACCATTCAACAATTATTTATAGTGGAGACAAATAACACTTTGAGGATAGAGATCACTCGCATCAAAGTTTTAATAATGTTGTTCTACATTTTAGTATTTGCAGCAAATTTTTCCAACACGTGCTATTATGGCTATTTTGTAATGTTTGAGAAAAAATAATAATAATAAACTCTTGTACGAAAATTCTGCACTTTAGCATACTGCTACAGCTGTCTCTTATACACATCTAGATGTGTATAAGATTATCTGTACATGTTGATGATTTCAGCATAGGCAACAAAGCCTTTACTAAAGTGCATTGTTGAGGCTTCTTCTTTAAAAAGAAAAAAGAAGAAGCCTCAACAATGTTTGATAGTTGCTCCATTAAATTTCAAGCATCAAGTTTCAAGTACAAATTTTTGGTTTAATACATTAACTTTTAATCCTCAATGAGATTAAAGTGACAACAATAGAAGTTTAAATATATGAATATAACATTGTTGGTGTAAAAACTCACCATAAAAATTTGTGCATGCAAAGCAAAAGCCTAGATATTCAAAAATTATTTTGACTTATGCATTTATCTTTACTTGTAATCAGAGGAAAATCTATATCAATTAGAAAGAATAAAGGCTTTGTTGCCTTGCTTAATATAGAAATGTACAGATAATTATATATTTATCGATTTATGACTATTCAATGCTTTAATTTATTTATAGTAAACTAATTGTTATGACAAGAATTTAAGAATTGAGTTGGGAAAGGAAATTGGCAAAGAAAAAGCAAGACAAGAGCAGAGAGTTGAGAATAGGAAAAGAAAGAGGACGAGTTAGAAGAATTATAGAAAGGGAAACAAAAGAAGATTAAGAAGAGAAGTAGTAAGAAAGAATTGAGCTCTTTAATGATGCATTACAATATGTATGTGTTACACATCTAGACTGTGTATAAGAGACAGGTGTTACTATTGAAAGCAACTACTTTAATATTAATACTACTATCTATTGAAACTTAACTACCAAGTAAAGCGTAATCACTAAAATTTGAAAACTGAACTCAATAACAAAGCGATTCGTATTGCAATGTACCTACTTCTTGGTTTCTTCAATACCTCTAAGTTTGTATAGAGTGGTGAGCATTAAAATTGATTCACTATAACTGCAACTAGATGTGAATTGAGTCATATTCGATAAATATATAATTATCTGTGAATTTCTATGTAGTTGGCAAAATACACCTCCAGTTCCTGTATAAGAAACAGATTATAGTACTTACCTTTTTTCATAGCCTTTAAATCATAATCCTTTTGTGAAAACTGGAGTTGTAATTAATAATTTCTCTCATTATATTGGTGTGAAAATGTGACCAGTTTCAAATGTGACACAGATGTGTATAAGAGACAGCAACTATAATTTTCAATTCAAGGCAATTTCTCCTATTAGCTTAATAAAGCCTTATATTGTTTATGAGTGTTACTATTGTGATTCACTACTTTAATATTAATAAATTCGTGCCCTTGCATTTCCTTGACATATTTATTTGCCTTTTCTTGCATATGAGAACTAATCCATTTTCCATTGTAGCTTAGATAATTATCTTCAACAAGAGAATTTGTGGATGTAAGAGAAGATGATATGTTGTTCATTCCAACTTTTCTTTCCATATTGCAAGATTTCTCCATGTTCACCTAACTCATTTCAAGAATCTCATTCTTAAAGTTACTCAATTCAAGAGTATGATTTTTGAAGTTCCTTCCAACCCTTCCCCTATTTTATTGAATGAAATAAGAATCAATTGATCTTTATCTATGAAAGTAGAGAATATGGGATTGCCCTAGATTTTGTTATCCCCTAATCCGATTTGAATCTTGCTAAGAAAAATGTTTGGAGATTCCAAAAGGATCTTTACAACAACGTTAGAATCTCTCTCCACTCTATTAGTACCAAGATTCTATTGGATATCGGGCCCAAATTAAATTCACAAATAGAGAAAATAATAAAATAAATAACACAAATTTCTATCTTAATACAAATGTATTAATATTAAAGTAGTGACCCACAAAAAAAACACTCACAAACAATGAAACAAATTTATGAGTTGACAATAAAGGTCTACTAGACAATGAGACTTAAACACTTAGTTAAGGATTATAAGGCAAATAACTATGAACATGCCACTTACACTAAACTTGAGCGTGGATTTTCAATAACAGATTGAAATGAGCTTTAGCACTTATAGTAGTAAATTCATGCAAATTGGTAAATGTCGAGTCTGTCTATTATACACATCTAGATGTGTTCACGTATTATCTAGATGTGTATAAGACACAGATGATTATCTTGATTGTGAAATATGTCAACAGAGATGATCTTGATGCGGAAATATGTCAACACAGATGATTGGTTCTCTCATACTTCACCAAGAGCTTGGTTCTCTCTAAATTCCCTCAAAGATAAACTTCGTCCGTAAATAGTCATGCCGACCAACTTCCTGAACTTTATAAATTTAGAGAGAACCAAGCTCTTGGTGAATATGTCCGCAACTTGATCATCTGTGTTGACATATTTCAAATCAAGATTATCCTGCAATACCTTTTCACAAGCAAAGTAATAATGTACCTCAATATGCTTCGCTCTTGCATGAAAAACTGAATTTTCTTGTCGTTGGCTGGTTATCATACACATCTAGATGTGTATAAGAGACAGATGCAAAAATATTGCTCAATAATTTCAAGTGAGATGTGTATAAGAGACAGGTATATGGCATGATCACCTGCATAATCTACATCTCAGTAACCTGCCATTATGCATTCTTCTCATTTCTTGTAGAATAGATCACAGACAATGACATATCTCAGGATCGGTGCACAAATTCCAAGTGTGGCTTCTTTGGATTCTACATGAATCAACTTATGACCCAACTACATATGATATATCAGGTCTAGTCAAAGCGAGATAGATTACACTACCTACCAACTATCTATACATGGCAGCATCCCCTAGGTCTTTGTCCTCAATAGAGCAATATCTGGCATTGACCTCAATTGGAGTTGAGATTGGCTTGCAATCGAGCATGCCAAACTTCTCCAACAAATCTTTTTGCATACTTCCTTTGACACAAGAACAAACTTTTATTGGTCCTATTACTTTCAAGACCAAGAAAGTGCTTTAACTCTCAAAGTTCCTTTCATTTGGAAACGTGCAGACAATTTTCTTTGTAGGTAGTGAATCTCATATTCACCATTACCTGTAATGATGAAATCATCAACATACACAAGAATAATAGCTACCCTTCTTTTAGTATCTTTCATAAACAAGCCAAAATCTATTAGTGCCACAACATATTCACTTTGAAGTAAGAACTCAATTATTTTACCATATCATGCTCTTGATCCATGCTTTAATCCATATAAAGCCTTTTTTAGTTCACAAATATAACCTGGTCAGATCATATCTTCAAACTCTTGTGGTTTCTATATATAGATATCTCAATCAAGCTCTTCATGTAGGAAAGCATTCTTGTCATCTATCTGCCAGAGCTTCCATGACTTACTAGCTACAAGTACTATAATACTCCAACGATGGTCAACTTTGTCACTGGGCTAAACATTTCATCATAATCTAGACCATACTCCTGCAAAAATCCACAACCCACAAGCCGAGCCTTGCATCTCTAAGTTCGTTCGATATTGGGCGCAAATTAAATTCTCAAATAGAGAAAATAATCAAATAGATAACAAAAATTTCTACCTTAACACGAATTTATTAATATTAAAGTAGTGAATCACAATAGTAACACTCATAAACAATATAATTCTTTATTAAGCTAATATTGAAGTTCTATTGGATAACGAAACTTAACACTCAACTAAGGATTCTAAGACAAATAATTTGAACTCACCACTTAGACTCTATACTTGAGCTTGGATGAAAAATAACAAAAGGAATTGAGCCTTATTTATAGTAGTAAATTCCTAACATTCATCACCAATTTTTCTCGTCTCATTAAATGCTCAACACATGAGAGGATATGATAAAACAGCATTAAATTTGGCTAAATATTAAGGCGTGATCTTCTACTTGTAATTTTCATGCTCCAATTAAAAAATTGGCAATTACCTATTGCCATGAGCAATTCTAGAACCTATAACAAGAAAACTCCAAAAAATGGTAGCCCATAGTTGTTGACTTTTTCGATAATGCTTGCTATTCTCAATAGATTCATGAGTGTTTTTCAAGAGATGTCATGGAATAAGAGACAGATTCATATTTTCTTTTAACATAAAATTATGAAGGGTTGTAAGGAATTTGAATATTATTTCTTCTATAAACCCTTTGGTTTCCATAGTGATATTTTCTTCCAAATTTCCTATTTTTAGCAAACAAGAATTTCAACCAGACCTTGTAATCTCAAGTCTTGCTTGATCTTTTGTTCTTCCACTACTGCGAATCTTGCATTATCTACCATTTTTAGGACTTTAATGAATTCTTGATGAATCTTTTATAGATTGCAATTCAACTTGATCACAAAATTGAATATCTAATCCACAATTTTTTATCATATATATTACGCCCTTGAAGCATGTTTCTTGCAAAAACAACACACTATTGTGATTGCAAAATATCCATCTTTTGAAAAATTTCAATCTTCTCTACAATTCCATATGGAGAAAATACTTGTGCAACAATTCTATAATAATGGGCCATAGGTTGTGATGTATAAAACTAATCGAATCGATTTGGCTTAGACTCTGTCATTCTTAATCCTAGTTTGATGATCACCAAATCAATTTAATGGTTAAAAATGAGTTTGCAGGAAGTGTTTATGTTGAGAGTAGCTTCAGACTCTTATGACTGTCCGAAGGATAAAGCTTCGGACAATCAAAGCGAACGTCTGAAGATGACTAGAGTGTAAAATATTTTTACACTCTAAGTGGACATATTTGATTGTCCGAAGGACAATATGTTGGATGCAGATAAGTATCTGAAGAAGTAACAACCTTGTTTCAAGACATTCAGCTTCGTACAGAAGATAATGTCCGAACAGTCAAATAAAAAAGTCCAAAAATCACTGATCAAATATCAAACGCAATACCGGATGCATGATTAAATGTCTGAATGAAGGCAAGACAAAATTCTATCAAGTGTTCAAATGAACTATCAAATGAAGTGAGTTGGGATCAACCGTCCAAACTGTCTAATGAAAGCTAATTTTTTAGCATTTAACGGATAACCTTCAGAGAGTAGTTGAAGGCCCTTCTTGTGCAGCTATAAATACTCTTGAGCCTGAAATAAATGTGTTAACTTCTACAATTAATACAAGCATATGCCAATACTATTTTAGTGAAAATAGGCTCTTAATAGTGTTGCATTAGTGGAATTACAAAGTGTAAAATGGAGTGATCTTCAAGTGTAAAGAGTAGAGAGATAACTATTGTACAAAAGTGTGGTTGTGTGTAAAGCTCTTGGCTCAACTAGAGGTAATTACTGTGAGCAAGAGTGATATTATTTGGTATACAAGAAGGTTATTGTCTCACCTACATTGAAGAGGCACAAAATAATAGAATTTAGTCCAAACTTGTGAAGCCTGAGAGTTTAGTTTGATATTTCTAATCTCAAAACTTGTCTTTTATTTACTCTTACTTGTGCATTTATTGCTTTGATCATTAATTGCATTGCATTCATCATATTTGAGTTTTTATTGATTCATAAGTTGCAATTAGTTTTATACAATCTAATTCACTTCTCCTCTTAGGTTGCTTTTGGGCCAACAATTGGTATCAAAGGTTGGTCTCTTCTTGTTTTGGTTTAATCACCTTAGAATAAATATCACTATGGCAACCAACAATACTTTTTTTCTTGGAGGGTCAATCCTTCACTAGATTGCCTATGAGACAGACAATAACAACTTGTGTTAAATGGTAGATCATTGCTTGTAGCTAATATTAATCATTCAAAATGGAACCTCATGTAAGCATTGATAAGATGTATTATAGATTTAATGACATTATAAAGGATTTGGAGGCATTTGGCAAAGAATATTCATTGGGTGAAAAGAATAGAAAATTTTTGAATGCTTTGTCTAAAAGATGGGAAGCAAAATCCATTGCCATAGAAGAAAAAAAAATTGAATTCTATGCCCATTGAATCATTGATTAACTTTCTTACTTCTTATGAGTTAAACCTCAAATCCAAAGTTCAAGATGATGAAGAAACAAGAGCCAAGAGAAGCATTACCTTTAAGGATTCTCAAAAAGATGATGAAAATGGCTCCATCAAATGGAAGGATGAAGAATTTGATGAATTTGATTTGGCACTCATCACCAAAGGATTCCTACAGCGCTATATCAACAAGAAGAATGAGAAAGAGAGGAGAAATCAATCAAAACAACTTCAAAGGAAGACCAAGTTAGAAATTAAGAAACAAAATAAAAATACTTTGAATGTGGTCATTTGGGCACTTTTTAAATGAGTGCTTTTCCAAGATGAAGAAAGAAGGAAGCTCCGCTTTAACAATTTTAAATTACATGGCATGATTGCAATTTTGAGAGAGAAGTAGAAGAGGAGGTTGAAACCGCTCAATGGCCTTTTGGCATTCGACAGTGATGAGGTATCTACTAACTTCAATTTCTTGATGATTCATGTGATGAACTTGATGAAAATGATGCTCTTGAGACTTTTGTGATGAAATTGCATGATAGCTTGAAAGAATCTTATGCTAGAATCAAGACGTTATATAGATCAGAATAATTCTTTGTACTAAATGCTAATTCTAAATGTAAATGAAAATAATAGAATGACACCTGTCTCTTTCATGCATTGATGAAAAGATTAGACATGTAAAAACCAAGATTTAGAAAGAACAAGCTTCTTAAAGAAAAGATTAGATGATCTTGAGGTACTTTTGCAAAAGAAAAAGGAAAACATCTTTGAAAAGAAAAGGACTAGAAATATATTTATCAACAAAAATTTCACCACCTTTTGAAAGGATGGTTTATGCTTTGTAAAATCCAAATCTTCTTTATTGAAATAAAAGTATCATTTGCAATTATTGTCAACGACATGGACATGTGAAAAAGAATTGTTATGTTAAAAGAAACAGAAGTTGGGAATGAAATCTATTTGGATATTGAATCAATTAACTATCTTATGGACCCAGAAAATATGGGTACCAAAAGTTATTTCCTAATTCTTTGTGTAGGTATGCTTGAAGAACACCACTAAGGATGCAAGTGATTCAGTTTTAGTGGATGTTCAAGACCCATGACCGGTGATATATCCCTTTTCACAAATATCAAATCAAAGAATAGTGGCAAAGTAACCTTTGGAGACAACATGAAAGCCAAATCCGTAGGAATTGGTGATATAGGTAAAAATGGTGAGACACTAGGCCAAAAATGTGCTTTTAGTTGATATATGAATTATTATTTCACAATAATAAGAGTTCTAACATTTTGTTTAGATGATATAAGCATAATGATATTTATGTATCCTTTATCTTGATAATATTGACAATGGTAAGATTAAGTGCTTAATGATTACCAAAGATGATTCTTGGCTTTGACATAGGAGATTGTATCATTTCAATATGGATTTGTTAAATAACCTTGTTAAAAAGGAATTAGTTAGAGGTTTGCCTAAACTAAAGTTTGTAAAGGACAAAATTTGTGATGTATGTCAATTTGGTAAGCAAGTAAAAGTTTCCTTCAAACCCAAAAATAGTGTGTCTACTTCTAGACCTTTAGAACTCTCGTATATGGATTTATTTGGTCCCACTAAATATGCTAGTTTTGGTGGTAGTAAATATCCTTTTGTGATTGTTGATGATTATTCTAGATATACTTGAGTGTTGTTTCTTGCTCACAAAAATGAAAGAGATTTTGAAAATTTTGTGAAATTGTTTGCTAAGGTTCAAAATTTTTTGAATTTGAAGATTGTGAGACTTAGAAGTGATAATGGTACCGAATTCAAATTTAGTGGTTTTCTTGAATTTTGTGATCATAATGGTATTTCTCACAAGTTTTCAATTGCTTGAGTTCCTCAACAAAATGGTGTTGTTGAAAGAAAAAATAGAACTCTTCAAGAAGCCGCAAGCACAATGATTAATGAATGTGATTTTCCAAAATATTTTTGGGTCGAAACCATTAACACAACTTGTTATATGATGAATAGAGTTCTTATAAGGCCCATTTTGAACAAAATCTCTTACGAACTTTTGTTTTGCAAAAAGCCTATTGTGGGTTATTTTAAAGTATTTGGTTGTAAATGCTTTATTTTGAAAATTAAAGAACATATTGAGAAGTTTGATAAGAAATTGGATGAAAGAATTTTCTTGGTTTACTCTATTGATAAAAAGGGTTATAGAGTTTACAATAGAAGACAAATGTACTCTTGTAATTGAAGAGGTTATACATGTTACATTTGATGAATCTAATGATATTGTCTTAAGAGATGTTTATGAAGATGAAGATGTAGGTATCCAAAAGGAGCTAGAAAAATTATCAATCTAAGAGAATCAACAAGTGCCGAGGGAGAGCAATGAGAAAGATGCATAACATATGGATGAAGAAGGTGAAATAGAGATAGAGCCACCAAAGAATCTTCCAAGGGCTTGGAGGTTTGTTTCAAGTCATTCTCAAGATCTAATCATAGGTGATCCTTCCGAGGGGGTAAAAACTTGTTCTTTTTAACCTTTAAATAATAATTCCACATTACTCTCACAATTTGAGCCGAAGCATGTTGATGATGCATTAAAAGATGAGTTTTGGATTTTGGCCATGCAAGAGGAATTGAACCAATCTGATAGGAATACAGTTTAGACTTTAGTTAACAGACCATAAATCACCCGGTAATTGGCACAAAATGCACTTTCAAAAACAAATTGAATCAAGATAAAGGCGATATTGTTAGAAACTGTATTTCTAGACCTTCCTTTTCAAGGGTATGTACAAGAAAAAGGAATTAATTCTAACGAAACCTTTGCTCTTGTAGCTAGATTAGAATCCAGTTGTATGTTTCTTGCATATGCATGTTTTAAAGATTTCAAACTTTTTCAAATGGATGTGAAAAGTGCCTTGTTAAATGGTTATATTGATCAAGAGGTTTATGTAGAACAACATGGGTTTTGAATATGAAAAATTTCCAAATCATATTTTCAAACTTTCAAAAGTTTTGTATGGTTTAAAACAAGTTCCTAGAGTTTGGTATGAAAGATTGAGTAGTTTTTAAATGAAAATGGATTTAAAAGAGAAATTGTTGACACAATTCTTTCTACTAAAGTTAGCTTTGAAAATTTGCTAGTTGTACAAATTTATATTGATGATATCATTTTTTAAGCTACTCATGAAAAATTGTGCAACGAAAGTATGAGATAAGCACGAGGGGAGAACTCCAGTTCGTTTCCTTGGGCTTCAAATCCATCAAACAAAAGGGGAACTTTCATCACACAAGCGAAATATATAAAAGAGCTACTAGAGTGGTTTGGCATGGAGGACTCAAAGCAAGTTGGAACTACAATGTGTACCTCAACCAAGCTTTGACAAAGATGATGAAGGTAACAAGATTGATGAAAAGCACTATAGAGGTATGATTCGTAGTTTACTTTATTTAAACGCTAGTAGACCAGATATTATGTTTGCCATATATTTATATGCTCATTTTCAATCTTGCCCTAAAGCATCTCATTTAATTACGGTTAAAAGGATTTTTTGATACTTAAAAGGCACTATTGATTATGGCTTATAGTATCCCAAAACCACTAGCTTTGTGTTGTTAGGATACTCGGATGTTGATTTTTCCGGTTATAGAATTGATAGGAAAAACATCTAGATGTATGTATAAGAAAAGAAGTGGAATATATAGCTGTCGGTAATTGTTGTGCTCAATTTCTTTAGATAAAACACACTTTGAATGATATTGGTTTGGATTTTGGGTGTGTACCTATCAAGTGTGATGACAAGTGCCATTTATCTCACTAAAAATTCAATTCAACATTCTAGGACAAAGCACATTGATATTAAACACCATTTTATAAGAGATTTTGTTTGTAAAAAGGAAGCTTGCATTGATTATGTGCACACTAAAGATCAATTGGTTGATATTTTGTCAAAAGCGTTGCCTTTGGATCGTTTTAAATGCCTTGGAGCAAGTTTAGCTATTTTTATTCAAAAATTACAAATTGCTGATTCTAGTATGTTCAGACGCTCATATGCGTCCAAAAAGTGAACTTTTCTACTTGTACTCCTTGACATCAGTCCAGCTTAGGAAACCCTTCTAGTTGATCGTTCATCCTTATCGGATGCTCATTCGACGCACTCTCATCGTTTGGCTGTCCGAACGATCCTTATCTACTTCAATAGCCCCTTTTGTTTTCATTTTGGACATTCCTCATCTTCCGAACTAGGTTCTGGTGAAAACTGGGAACTTAATACTTTTCCCATTTCTTTCTACTCCAATCTAAATCAAACATTTCTAAATTAAGATTTGACATATTCCCAAGCTTTCTAGACATATTTTTTGATCTTTTAACACTCTCTCACTTTGATTATTCTTAGGTGCTTCCTTTTACACTTTTCTCCAAATCATTTAATTTGAACTCAAATGGCTTATTCTTATGGAGGATCTATTGCGCAAGAACTAAACAATCCAAAAGGAAACAACCAGCCAAAGGACAAACATCAAAAGCCAAATCATTATGTCAAGCGTCACTTATCAAATCGACCCCAATACTTTACCACCCAAATTCTTTGATACAAAAGCAAAATCTTCTGATAAGTATGCTGATCTTCTTAGTAAATTGATTATTCCTCAAAGTCCAGTAGCTAGAGACTTTAATAGAGAATGTTTTGAAAACAAAATTGGGGTCATTTAATTTATCTTGATATAATTGTTTATTATGACATGGTTTCGCAATTCACTGCCAATTTGTGAAAAACATTCAAACAAATAATTTAATTTCACCGGGTGATTTACAAGGATATCTAGATTAATGCCACCTTAGTTAACACAATTTTTGGGTATGAACTTGATGACTTTGAGAATTACTTCTATTTCTTTGCATTTGATGATTAACCTAATATTGACCCTCAATTTAACATTGAGGAGGTTAAGGAAATTATAAAATTGATTTATACACATGGATGTGTATAAAAACTACCTTACTCAATACTAAATTTAATACTTCGTATACCTTGGCCACAAATTTTCTTTTCCAACTGATGGCCATAGGACTGAGCTGGGCAAGATGCAATTGTACATTTTTTATTGTGTATAGTGTTCTTGCAAGGGCATCAAGCTTGATTTTGATTACTTGTTTTGTGCCTTATGGGAATCACTACTAGAGGACACTTAGAAAAGTATTTCCTTTGGCAAATTTCTAAGCAGAATTTTTGAACATTTTTCTATTCCCGCCGTGGGTAAACAATAATTCCCACCATTTTTCATGAAAGAATATATTGAAAGGAAAGGCCCGGAGTTTTATACAAATCAATGGTTTACAAAAAGTGCATATTTGGTTGAAAAATCCAAAGAAGAAGCCTCTAGTTCTGGTCAAGCACCTCCTTCTCCTCACTCCATTCTCACAATTTTGAACCTCTTCATGCTTACCCAATCCCCTCAACTACACCATCTCTATCCCAAATTGTGGATCTGATTGGTTCCTTCACTACTCAAATGTCAAAATTCTAACGGCGAACCACATGAAAATTAAAGAGCTTGGAAACTAAGCAAGATCTTCTTCAAGAAGCACTCACTTTGGGCATGTCTGCTTCCGCCCAAGCACAGAATTTGCAAGCATTAAGACTTGATAAGCTCGTAAATTAGTATATTTTAGGTATCATTTACCTCCGTTATAATGTTAGTTTATTTTGAGTTTTTTAGGGTTTGAGTAAAGAATGAGTTAAAATGGATCACAATATTGGAGGAAAATGTATACTGGCGTGGTACAAATCTAAAATAGTTTGGAAGATCAAGCTAAATCTCTTGTTCCAGCTCCGATTGCTATGGTTTTGGATGACTTGGAAAGCTAAGGAAGAGTTATAAAACTTTCATGTTTTGAGTTTTCCAGGATTCTATAGGCATCTCGTTCAAAATTGCAAAGGTGGAAAATATGCACGAGCGAGGAACGATTCTAACACAGTGTGGTAGATTGAGCATAAATTTCATGTCCGAGATCAATTGTGATTATTCAAGATGTTTTGGAAATCTAAAACATAGAGCTACAACTTTCATGTTTTGAGTTTTTCCAAATTCTGCCGGCATCATGGAGAAAATTGAAGATGAATTGAAGAAATTGACTTACTAGACCCAGCACCTAGGTGTTGCAAAAGTGCAACACCCAGGCACCAAGTCTGGAAAGGTTACTTTTACTCACTAGGGCACTGCATCAGACGCCAGTCGACGGACAGGTCATGTAAGATGACTTATTTTGCAAGAAAAGTCTTCCCATGGGCCCGGTTATTTGGAAAAGAGTGTACTTATCATCCCAGAACCACAAAACCGTAAAAATATCTATAAATATACCAAGAGAAGGGGAGGAAATCATCAATCATCATTAGCCATCATTAGTTTTTAGGTTTTCAATAGTTAGGTCAATAATTTAGCCGTAGGGTAGATTTTTTCAATTGTTCGCACCAGAACTTCATTCTCTTATCAAGAATTCAAGATTTGACGATCATCAACATTAGTTCTTACTTCAATTACGAAGTTTGATTTATAAAACCAAATTTGATTTTTGTTTTTATCAAATTCTTATTCTTTAATCATCATTCTTCTTCTTTTGCCTTTAAATTCTTAATTACTTCTATAGTTTAGTAGTTAGGGTTTTACTTCATCATTTTTACTTGCTTTCATAGAGTAGATTAATTTAAAATTTCATTTTGAATTAAATTTTCACAAGTAGAATATATTGAATTAGGGTTTTTAGTTAGTTATTTTCAATTGCTTTTCGTAGGGTTAGAATTTTACATTCTTGTCTTTAGTTTAATTTCTTGCAATTAAATTTCGTTTAAGTTTTGTCAAAAAACCGCTGATTATTTCGTCTAACTAGTAAATAGGCTTGTGAATCTAGTAATTGTTCCAATAGTCCTTACAGGAACGATCATTACTCATCCTATATACAAACTTACCTCATATACTTGCGAGTGTGTGAGAGTTGGTTAGGTTAATTAAGGTCTTCTTTTATTATTACTTGTTCATTGTCTTCAAAACCTAACCAATATCTTACTGAACAAGACTCAATACCATCTTGATTCTTCTTTTGGGAGTGAGAGTGATACGGATGAAGACCTTGAACTGCCCGAACAATGTACAGAATCTAGACGATGTATAAGAAGAATGATAACGTTGATCACAACCTATGATTTCATCATGCAGCCAAGAGCCACCTCGAATCCCACTGTCTATAAGATCAACCTACTTCAGATCATAATGACCAAGATAGTGAGGATATGGTTTATGATGTCCCACTAGTTTGCAAGGTTTTCTTCCGCAAATGCAAACGCGAAAACGAACGTCAATCTAACAGAAGAATTTTCGCGTTTGCATTTGCGGAAGAGGCTCTAGACCATTTTGTTGTGATGTTTTATATCATGCCCTCATAACTTTACTAATATGTTCATGTAATTGCTAATTTTTTTACACTTTATGCATGATTTATTGGTTGAGGGATAGCTCCAATTTAGGGTTTCTTTTTTGTTTTGATGATGCCATAAGGGGGGAGAATGGTACAAATTGATTTGTGATTTGATTGAGAATATTTAGAAATGGTACATATTGATTGGTGATTTGATTGATGATGTCTGATTGATTAATTGTGATATGATATATGCCTTTTCGTTTGAGCACAATGGTGATATTATTTGAGTAACTTGTGTCTTGTAATTCTTTATTTGCGACCTTTGATTTGTCATTATCAAAAGGAGACTGTCAGTCTTAATCCTAGTTGTGATAATGACCAAAAATCAGTTTAATCATTAAAATTGTGTTTGTAGGAAGTTTTAAGTTGTTGGTACTTCGGACGCTTATGACTATCTGAAGGACAAAGTTTCAGATGCAATGGAACGTCTGAATGTGACCAGAGATTACAAATAAAATTACACTCTCAGCAGACATATTTGATTGTCCGTAGGACAATAAATCGGATGTGTATTCTTCAGGATTTCTAGGTTACAACCGATACGCATGCTTGAACGTCCAAACGAAGGCAAGACAAAATTCTATTAAGCGTTCAGACAGACTATTGGACGGAATGAGTTGGCGGCCATCCGAACTATCTAATGGCTAGTTTTTCAACATTTAATATATAGTTGTTGGAGAGTAGTTGAAGGCCCTTCTTGTGCAGCCATAAATATCTTGAGCCTGAAATAAATGTATCAACCAAATCTATTTTAGTGAAAATAGACTTTGGATAGTGTTATATTAATTGAATTACAAAGTATAAAAGGGAGAAATCTCCAAGTGTAAAAAGTGGAGAGAACTATTGTACAAAAGTGAAGTTGTGTATAAAACTCTTAACTCAACTAGAGGTAATTAGTGTGAATAAGAGTAATCCTACTTGGTATCCAAGAAGGTTATTGTCGTACTTACATTGAAGAGGCACAAAATAGTGGCATTGTACTCTAAACTTGTGAAATTTGAGAGTTTGGTTTGATCTTTCTAATCTCAAAACTTGTCTTTTATTTAAAAAACTCAAAACATGAAAGTTGTAGCTCTATAGACTCATTAGCAATTGATAGAATTAATCAAGAGATTTGTGAAGAAAGACAAGAATAGAAAAAAAAAATTTAGATAGAGGATAGAGATAAGATTTTATTCATCCAACCATATCCATACTAGAGCACATTGAATGTGTGAACGTGATTTAGTGATTTAGATTTTTTTTGAAATTGCCCCACTATAAATTTTAATAACTATGTTATGTCTTAAAACTTGAGCGTACTTCTATAATTATGTTGGCTACTTACATAAAATGCTTCTAAAAAAATAAAAGACGAAATAATATCCATTTTGGGATTTCCCATTAGGAATTGAATTTGACTAAACTAAATTTCCTTCTATGATGGGAGCAAGGTTCAGAAACTCAAGAAAAATAAGGTACAATGTTTCATAGAAGGCTTAAAATTCACCAATTATGCGATCTCATTTTAGGAATTCAACTTGATTGAAATAAATTTTTTTGGGTTAATTATATTAATCCCCCTTAAGATTTAGCTTGTTTTGCACTTTAGTCATTGACTTAATTGATCTTGATTTATACTTTTGACTAATAGTCAAATATAACTTCGTCATTAGTCTTTTCAAAAGACAAAATTATCCCTAAAGGTTAATTGCGAAGCCCTTAAGGATTAAGCAAGATTTCACTTTCATCGCTCATGTAAGTTTTGTATCATTTAATACTTTAGGCTAAAAATAAAATAGAATAGTACTATCAATATTATTAATAACATAAGTATGCTCCAATTAATTAATATTCTAATTCTTAAATTATGCCTTCTTGAATATTTAAAATTCAAAGGACATGGCGAAATAATTAATTTAAAATTTTTTATGAATTAATAAAACTATTTCAACTAACTTATTTAAATTTGACTTGAGCTTAGTTTATGTGTATGAAGTTACTTTATGTGTCCTTAGGTGATAGTTGAATGATAGTAATAATGAAAAAAAAAAAGGAAAAAGAAAATTATTTTAAATAAACACAAAGAAAATAAAAGGATAGATTTTTAATAGATGATTATGGGTCTCGTATATTTAAATTAAACTCAACCTATATTCTAGTGTCATTTTCCTTCCTTTAAAATAAAATTTTCTTTTACATGAAATTAAATATGATGGAAAACCGAAAATAGTAGTTGTGTTAGGGAATCTTTGCATTTAATTTTTTTTAAAACACAAATATTAGAAATAGAAAAAAAAAAACATTGGTGTTGGTAGGTATCTTATATTTTTAGTTATTTTGACAATATTTTTATATTAACTAATGATTAAAGTAGGTTAATTTAAGCTTTAAGGGTTTAATTTTGTGATTTCTTGTAGTGTTTAGGAGTAAAAATTTCCTTTTTATACTTTAATAGTCAAATTAATGATGTGTAATGAAAGGGCCTGTCTCTAAATTGAGAAAAAAATAACGTTAGAGAGTTTACTGTAGAATAGCCCAACCTTAAGAGAGTTTACTATATTTAACCCAATTTCTTTATATAATAGAATTTTAGGAATGTGTAGACAACGAAGTGCCACTTAAGTGGTAAAACTCAAAATTATATTTTCAAAAAGTACCTATTTCATGGTATTATAATGCGATTTGTTATTGAAAACAATTTGATAGATAGGCATATCATGTCCTGATATATACGAGGTTAGTGTATATGTAATTTGTATGAAATTGTTGTATATTTTACCCCATTTCATGATTTTAAATTAATTAAAGCAATTCATATTAGAACCTAGAAATATGACATTATTGTAGCTCTTATTACATACGTATACATGCTGGGTTAATAAATTTTATGACGAAATGACAACGAAGTACAACTAAAGTGGTAAACGTTTTTTATTACTTATTTATCATGAGTGCGAGTCATTAGAAATAGTGGGAGGGTGGGTTTTAAAAACAAATATTTATGATGAAATAAAAAAAAAATCCTCAAATTTTCAGAAAGAAGTAGGGTCACAGTTGTAAGACAAAGAAGTAGAAAGTTTAAAACCAAAGCAACCCTATGAAGGTGGTACATAAAAACAAAACGAAAGACGTAATTGTGTCCATTTAACATAGACTGCGAAACTACTAATTAAATCAAGTCATAAGGACAAAACATATATGTAATGCTTAACAATTAAATAAATATTAATAGTTTGGTTCATTTTCGTACATTGAGTTTGCAATAGCCTCAATTGTCTTGGTAATATATTATACTATTTCAAGTTTTGTTTATATAACTACTTTTATATTCTGATTTCAAAATTTTAGTTGATTAAAAATTAATTCTATAGTGTGACCAATATTTCTTCCACTCTAAACCTATAAAATCAAAATAATATAGAAAATTTCCATAAGATGCCTTTATAAAATATCCCATTACTTTGATTTTTGCATGTTGATTTTTTTGTAACAGATACCATAGTTTTATATTTATTGGTTTGACTACAAACATTATTGAATACAAATTTCAATCATACAATAATATGATTAGCTAAAAAAGAACAATATAAAAAATAGTCAGATACTACATTTTCTCTATTCTTTCACTAATAACAAAATCAAATTTAGTTCCCACACATGACACTACATTCTTATATTAGTTCTTTTATTTTAGTACAGCGTTTATATATGACAAATGATATGAAACTCTAGCTTTATTGATATCATCAAGCAAGTCAATGTACTTTGTAATAAAGTTTGTCAAGTATATAATTATTTATTTTGGTTATAACATTATAAAAACTATGTCACTCATATGCAGTAAGTAGTACCTATATGTTTCTGTATGATGACTTAAAATAGCTAAATTATATTATAGAAATCTTTACATTGTAGACATGGGTATTTATGAATAAAAATGTCAAATAAAACATGGAATAAGACTAATTGAAAAATAAAGTAAAACAAACAGTAGGCCATTTTTATTAATGAAAGTTTCTAATAAATTGAAATTTAGTTTTGTCATAGGGACAAAAATGACAGGACATACCTAAATATCTACTTTTATATACTTCACGTTTTATTGTGAAACATTATTGATATAATCCCTTTTTTTGTGTACAATTCCTTTTTGTTTTGTTATTAGGCGCAAACACTAAAGTACCTATTTATTCTCACATTTCAAGTTTTTATACGAACATAGTGAAATTAAAGAATAAGCATGTTTTAGTCTAAAAAACAAAAAAGAGTATAATCAAAATGTAAAGCGTGTGAATCGTTAATCTTGAGTGAAGTTTGTACCTAAATTTTTATTGCATTTATTTTTTGTAATGTAATGTCTCAAAAGGCATAGATATGTGTTACATGAACATGTAAAATGTTAATCTTCTTTCAATATATTAACATTGGACACACATTACATGTATATTTAATTTTTTACACATTTTTAATTTGATAGAAATATAAAAAATATTTAGAAGTCAAAACTATTGGCTAGGTTGTGTCTTGAAAATTGATTACCTATTTGACAGTAATTAGTTACTAATTACTATTACCGCAACATTGCCAACAGAATTTTCATTATTCAAAATAATTTCTATTCCTATTTTTGTTTCTAAATAATCTTAACACCTTTCTCTCTAAAGAAATATACACATCTATATAGTGTACTCTCTTATCTTAGGGATACATTAATAGCTATAATCTTATTTCATGTTCTTATTAATATAAAAAGTCCATTCTCTTATTAATGTAGAAAAATTATATAAAAAATTATCACAGGAAGAAAACATCAAACGTGCGACGCACGTTTTCCTATACTAGTTCAAAGAAATGAGAAAATACATCAAGCTTGCAATTTGAGCACCGCAAGCTTTGATATCAATTGTTATGACCTAAATTGAAGAATTGAGTTGCAAGGAAATTGAGAAAGAACACAGAACGAAGAGGAGGATAAGAGTATAAAATTGAGAATAGAAACAGAAAGAGGATGAGCTAGAAGAATAGAAGGAGAAACAAAAGAAGATCAAGAAGAGAAGTCAGTAAGAAAGAATTGAACTTTTCATTACTTCAATATATTTCTGTTTTCCTTATATACTAATTAGAGTATCCCTATACATAGCGACACCTTTATACGAGATATCAATACCACACACTTGGAGTCCTAGTTGGCAGCTACTAAGAAAATAATTATCACCAATTATATAAATCTGAAATTGTTAATAAAAAATGCCGTTAGCAATTTACCGTTAACGTAGATTGATATTATCTTTGTCCATCTATTTTAGGAATCAAGAGAATCACTAAAAAAAACCCTAAAATATGTCTTGATAATTTTCTTTATTGTAATCTGAAGAGAAATACAACAAACGGAGGAATGGATCATACTCCAGAGGTAAATAATAATCAATTTTTCTTTTTTTTTCCTATAAAAAATCTTCAGACATATTTTAACTTTTATAAACCTTTTATGTACATCCAATAGTGGTAATATAAAGAAGATTTGACGCCATTGTTGTTTCAAGAGACAGATCATATTTTGTTGAGAAAGAAATAATTATAAGACTTCCGACTGCAACAAAATATGATTGCTTGTACTAAGAACTTGATAACTAGTTGAGTTTACTATATTACATAGTAGTCTATCTTTTACATGCAAAAGTAGTTGTTTAAATCATATTTATGATCAATAAATTATCGTAGATGACCTTATATAAATCTAAGGCATATCTATTATAGACATCTAGATGTGTATAAGTAGACAGATCTACAACTGTTGAAGATGTCCTGACTTTTTAGTCATAGTTTAATTTAGAAATTCATTAGATCAATCATGATATCTTTTATTGTTGTTGTAGGTAGACAAGAAATTCCCGAAAACACATGCATGACCCAAAAAGTTAATAATGAGCCAGTGATAGAAAAATCATTGAGTCTACATGAAATTGATGTGTATAAGAGACAGAATGATGTTTTCATCTGAAGAAGAAGTTCATAAATTTTATAATTCCTATGCCCAACTCTTGTGGATTTGGTATTGCCAAAAAAAGTACCAAGAATGGAGTTGATGGCACTCAGACATACTTTTCTCTTGGATGTTCCAAAAATGGTAAGACAGCATCTAAAATGAAAAATTCTTTTTATCGAAGACCTTCAACTAAAACTAACTGTAAAGCCAAGATTAATCTTTATAATTCAATATGATGGAACGTTGACAGTCATTACTCATGTATATCTTGATCACAATTAATAACTTGATGTGTATAAAAATCACGAAATTTTAGATGTAATAAAGTGTTAGACTCTTATACCAAAAGAAAATTGGTGTTGAATGATGAGGCAGGCATAAGTTTAAGTAAGAGTTTTTATTCCTGTGTGGTGGAAGCTGGTGGCTATGAAAATTTGTCATTTGATGTGAACAAATGTAGTAATTATGCTTTAGAAGCACGATGGTTGAGGCTTGGAGTTGGAGATTCTAAGGCCCTAAGTATTATTTTCATCGCATGCAAACTAGAAGTGCAAACTTCTTTTATATGATTTATTTAGATGAAGAATGTCGTATAAGAAATATATTTTGGGCAGATGCAAGATGCAGAGCTGCATATGATAGTTTTTTTGATGTCATCAGTCTCTAACATTTGATACCACCAATTTAACTAATAGTTATGACATGCCTTTTGCTCCGTTTATTGGAGTAAATCATCATGGTCAGTCTATATTACTTGGTTGTAGGTGCAATCTAAAGAAGATTCACAAACTTTTGTGTGGTTATTTAAATCCTGGTTGAACACATATAGACCTGTAACTCTTAAGGCTATAGTGACAGACCAAGATAACAGCTCTTGAAAATCAATGCAATTGCAGAGGTATTTGTTAATACCCGTCATAGATTTTCTTAATAGCAAAAATTGAAAAACATCCAGCAAAACCAGGGAGTCATATCTTTATCAATTTTTCTTAATCAATCTTAAAAAACATATATATAACTCTTTTACACATCTTGATGAGTGTGAAGAAGACAGGGAGTAAACTGATTACGGAATTTAACTTGAAAAATAATGGATTGGTTGAAATCTTTATTTGAACATCGCTACCGGTGTATTCCTGTATATGTTAGAAATACATTTTGGGCAGGGATGTCAACAACTCAAAGAAGTGAAAGCATGAATGCTTTTTTTGATGATTATGTTAGCTCAAAAACAACTTTAAAGTAGTTTGTTGAGCAATATGATAATGCTTTAAAGGGCAAGATAGAAAAGGAAAATAAGGCAGATTTTGCTTCTTTCAACTCAATCATTCAAACAATAACTGGTTTTTCTTTTGAAAAGCAATTCCAAGATGTTTATACGAATGCAATATTCAAGTTGTTTCAAGATGAATTGCGAGGGCTGATGTATTGCAATACCTCATTTGTGAAGAGAGAGGGATCCACATTAGTGTTTGAAGTGGCAGAGACTATACTTGGAAAAGATGGAGCACCATGGAAAGATGTTACATTTGTAGTACACTATACAGAGGAGCAATGTAAAGTGGAATGTTTATGTCGTTTGTTCGAATTTCGGGGTATCCTATGCAGGCATGTAATTTCTGTACTTATTAGAAATAAGGTTGCTGAAGTGCCCTTGAACTATATGTTGGAGCGATCACAAACTGCTTATACAGGTGCAAAGGAATTAAGCGAGGGTATCAAGCTATAGGAAACATTTATGATGATTCTAGCAATCATGAAATAAGGCGCCGGAGGAATAATTTGAATCCATTGTTGCTAGAAGTGCAAGAACTCGGAGTTGAAAGTGATGAAAGATATTCTCTTCTATTGGAATGTTTAAAGGATACAAAGGAAAAACTCATGGGTATTGATCTTAATTCTTGAGTAGGGAAAGGTGTCGCTATCTACAGGGAATAATTAAGAATTAAATGAGACATCAAGAGTGCAATAAAAATGCATACCCCATTAAAAGTGCGATCTTGTGGTCGTCCACCCACAAAGAGAAAACAATCCAAGATTGATCAAATAGTGAAAAAAGTTGAAGCAAAGGCATGAAAAAAGGTTTGCTTTTTACAAAGTATCTTAAATTGTTGTTATTGTTTTATTTATGTATTCATAAATTTTATCTCTAACTCTCAAAATTTAAACTTCATAGGTCTTGAAAAGTATCCAAGAAAGAAAAGGAAAAGCCAAGTAAATCTGGATCAACAAAGCGAATGAAGGTAATCCACTTTTGAATATTTAAAATTTTTAATTTATAAAATATTATAATGATTAAACATATATTTTTATATGATTGAATTAATGAATATTCTATTTAGGTTGGTGAAGATGATTCAAGCATCATTCCACAGTCAGATTTTCTATTGAATACATCAACTACTTGTCCTCCTACTGATATGATCAAAGAATAAGAAAATAAAGTGGCAAAGTGTGGTACCATCATTTTTGTCAATTGATAAAAGATAATCTGAATCTGGTATTTTCTAGATTCAATATGTATACTATATGTTGGAGTTCTCATTTGAGTACTAGTTTCGAGTTTTCATTGATCATAGCTATCAACACTAAAAAAAAATCTTAGCAATCTTTAATTTTGAAAACCTTTTACAAGTTAACCTCATTTAGCTATGTGATTATTGACATTGTGTTCTATTTAATTCAATGTAGTTATATAAGATGTAGTAATCATTAGCTGTTGGTTCTTTTAAATTGGTACTTTTACCTTGTAAAATTTAATTTTTGTTTTTAATTTACCTTTCACAGGTTCAAAGTATTGACTACTGTAGTGGAAATGTGAATTAGAGATTTTCCAATGAAAGAGAAGACATATAGTTATTGGGAGGTTTTGCAACTGCATGATATGTCTACTAGTTGCAAAGATTATAAGTCAGGATGGTGGAGAGTTGAACAGTTGTTTCATACTTTAGTACAACATCAAATGTAGACATGCTGGAATTTGCAGAAAAATGCCTAAAATTTATGCTGTAAATTGAATAAATCAAGAGATGTTATTTTATTCTGTTACTTGCTTATGGTTAATGGCATTGATATTTTAGAGGACTATATTTTACTTTTTAGTTCATTCTAGTGATAGTTGGGATAAAAAATATGACTATCAGTCATGCAATGACTATATAATTTTTTTTCTATTTAACTAGTGAACTTCATGATAAGCTGTTATAGGCTGCAGCAAGAACATGGAGTGTTGTCATGTAAAGACCTTTTTTTTCTTCAATGTAAGGCTGAGGATGTGGAACATTTTGCTCGCATTCATTGGAAATTGTGGACTAGTTGGAATCCTTATATATTTGAAAGTAAAAAGAGTGATCTAGAGCAGATTGTTAGTGAAACTTTACTATTCCTCTCAGCTTTTCATATTGCTAACAAGAAGCTTGGTTCAGATGAGAAACAGCTTCCTCCTTCACATTGGATTCGAACTCTTTCAGGTTGTTTAAAATTTAATTTTGATGCTACAGTGTTTTGTGACCTTTCTAGTTGTGGGTTAGGCATGGCAGTGAGGAATCATAGGGACGTGTTCATTGCTGGTGTGGTGGAGAAAATTTTTGGTGTTATTGGTCCTGTATTTGGTGAAATGCTTGCTGCCAAATGAGCAGTGGAAATAGGAGCTGCATTGAGTTTCGTAGCTTCCAACTACAAGGCGATGCACTGCAAGTAATCAACTCATTTTAAAGTCTTAACGAGGTTGATTTTTCTTCTTTAGGTCTTATAGCAAAGAATACCAAAGTTTGGATTTTGAGTCTTAAGATTGCTGATGTTTGAGGATTGATTATCCACCCCCTTTTGTTTTACCTTTTCCAGGCTGATTTGGTTCAAAATCAATGAAAGTCTTTACTATATATATATAAAACCTAGTAACCATGTGTAAGCCAATACACTTTAATACTAGTTCATTTTTATTTATTTTTTACAAATAATACTAGTTCTTATTTTTGTCCACTAGAGAACAAATTTTCAAATTATATAATTGTTCAATTATATTCGGACTCTTCAATTACTCTTCAGTTGGTTGCAGAGACAAAGTGGTAGAGATGAAAGAGGTTGGTTGAAGATAGATACGTCAATTGGAAAAGATGGAAGATTGTTTTTAGGGATGAGTAAAGACATGGTAAAGTTGGAAGAGTATTTTTAGGGATAAAGAGAGATTGTAGGGATGGAGAAAAAAGAGTCGAAGACAGAAGGGTATACTGTTAACTTATCCTTAAGTAAAACATTATTTTTATTATTTTCTTTTTCTCCTAAAATTATGGCATATGGTGCCACATATGCGGCTTTGAGATGTCGTGCATAACTTGTCGCTCCGTGTATGATTTTCCATACTATTATTAGGATTGCAGCTGCATGAAAGTTAACTGCCACTGACAGCAAGATAAGCTACAACTAAGCTAACAACTAGGGTGTTCAAAAGATTGCAGCTACATAAAAGGTAACCACCACTGACAGTCTATAAGCTGTACTAAGCAGACAGCTAGGGGTGATCAATTTGCTCAGTCTGAATTAGCAATCAAAGTCAAGTCGAAATAAAATTGACCTAACTTGTTTGACTTTCGACTCAATTTTGATTTGAAGTCAACTAAGTAATCAATTTCTCGACTCGACTTTGATTTCAACTTCTATGTCAAATTGTCGGTCGAATACCGATCTACAAATAAACTAGTGTGACTAGTTTATTTGCCGAACAATTCTTATTCGACTTTGCCTGCAAAATAAGTCAAACAATTAAATCTTTTAATATTTTAGCCATATATTGCAATAATATTTTAATATATTTGTGTACAAAATATTTTGGCCACATTATTCTTAGTTCTCAAATATCTTAATAATTGGTAATATTCTTAGTTGTTAATGCATAAATATCTTCTCTTTTTTTTTGGTATCATTATTGGAGTTATTAATGTAATACTTCAAGTTATACATGTACTTATATATTCATATAAATGTACAACTTATTAATGTAACACTTTTATTTTAATAAAAAAAATAAATGAATTACTAATTTCTTTTTAATACATATCTAGAGTTAAATAATTATATATACTTTAATACTTATTGGAATATCTATATATATATGTGTGTTTGTGTATATAGACTCACATACATGTTTTGATGTTCATACAATAAGATTCGTATAACTTATATTGTATTAAAAATATATTATACATAATGTCTAATTTATATATTTATACCATAATAATAATTACTACTATAAAAATTTTAGAAAATTCTATAGTCCCTTTTGAGGAATCATTCTCTTGTACTTTAAATACTTGTACAATACAACATCATGTGCTTTAAAAGCTTATGTTGTACAAGTTTTTAAAACCAAGGATGCTTCTCTAAAAGAAATTGTAGAATTTTTCAAAATTTTTATTGTTAACAAGTATATTAAATGCATTACTAATTTAGTTTTAGTACACAGAATTAAGTAACCATATATTCGCATATACTTATAGAATATACCATGTTTGGAATTTATGGAATGATACTAAATTTTAGAATTAGAATATGGAATGAAAGAGTATTGTTGTTCTACTTATTCGACTCATTCGACTTATCGATCAAATAAGTCAAATTTAAACGACCCGACTTTAATTGACTTTAAATTTATGTGACTTGATTTTGAATTTAAAATTTTTAGTCCAAAGTCAAACAAATCAAGTCAAGTTAAAAAATTGAATACCGATAAAATGGACCTACAATAACAACTACTAATTCTAGAAATTTTAACTACCAACTAATGCATAACCACTAAATTTGGAAAATAGACTTGAATAGGGGTGTTCAATTGATCGATGTTGGATTTTTTGACTTGTTTGACTTGACTTATTTGATTTTCGATTTGAAAATTTCAAAGTCAAAGTCATGTCATATAAATTTAAAGTCAATTAAAGTCAGTCATTTAAATTCGACTTATTCGACTAGTCGAATAAGTCGAACATAAATTATCTTTCATTCCATATTCTAATTTCAAAATTTAGTACATCATTCCTCAAATTCTATATCATTTCACAAATTATACAAAACAATACAAGTTCATAGTTAATAGATGATAACTAAATTATAATCACAACATTCTTCAAAAGCAAAAGTAAATTTCAACAATAGTGGGTGGTGAATTCTTCAAAAGTCAATGATTGTTGATTCCAATTTTCACATTATCATCTTTATACAATGTGCATGTACCAAAATGTAATTTATAATGCCCAGTCTTATCAAAATCAATTCACATAGTAAAATCCTATTAATTTACCAAACCTTGTTAAGTGATATCTATATATAGGAATATATATGATTAATTAATTTTATCTGTACTAATTTAGTAATGCACTTAATATACTTGTTGATAATAAAAATGTGACACTAATAAATTATATTGTATAAGTATATATATTAGACGTTTTGTAAATATATTTTTATTACAAGTATAGATTATATGAATTTTAGTATATAAACATCAAAATATGTATATATGTATGTGTGTGTATATACACACACATTAATAAGTTGTACACATTATTTTAAAATGCATAAATTTAAAAAAATATGAAATATTACATTGATAACTCCAAGAATTATACAAGAAAAAGACATTTAAACCTTGTGTACAAGGAAAAAAGAATATTATTAGTTATTAGCATATTTAATTATTAAGAATCAAGAATATTATGGCTAAAATATTAGATACACAAATACATTAATATATTATTATAATATATGCTAAAATATTTTAAAAAATATAATTATTCGACTTAATTGATCGATATTTGACAGTCAAAATCAAACGAATTAAGACCAGTAAAGCATCAAAATATCGATAAATTCTCTCAAATATCGATATACACCTGTCTCTTATACACATCTAGATGTGTATAAGAGACAGATTTGGCCACCCAGCTAGAAAAATCTCCCTTTAAAATAGAATTTGTTATTTAATTTGAAAGTTGAATATAATTGAACCTGTCTCTTATCGAGAATCTTGATTTCGAGTTAAGAGATCGAATTGAAGGTCGAACAAGTCCAAAGTCAATTTTTTTTTTACTCAGACTCATATTCAGTAATTTGATTTAATTGACTTTTAAATATCCTCTATAATGTAGTAATAATTTAGTAACTTGATAAATACACGATTTCCTGGTATTTGCTTGACATGACATGCAAATCTCTTGTGTCATTTAGTCCAGATCCAGCACTTTATGACTTTATCTAGATATCTTATTGCTTACTCTGTCTCTTTTATCACATCTAAAGATGTGTATAAGAAACAGAAAAAACACTCATTCGTTTATCTAGGTTTTATTTCGCTACATACGTATGTACAAGTGTTTTGCTTCTTTGTCTCCACATGAAACAATCATAGAACATGGAATGCGATTTTGGTCTGGCGACATTGTTTTTTAATAGTATTATCATTTGACATCATAATCACGTTGTAAATTAAATTTGTTGAATTTAATGTCTAAGGTAATTCCATTACATCTACTTGCAGTTATAAAGATTTCTCTTTTCAATGATTATAAAAGAAAAATTCTTCTGATTTTTAGTCTATTTAATTTTTGCAAGTAAATATAGGAAACTACAAAAATATACCACAAATTTGTCCGTCGAAGGACCTTGAATTTTTTTTCCTTAAAGAACATTTTATCTCCCATATCCTCTGTCAGTAACATATAAATTTAACTGTGCTAAGTAAGCTAAAACACTAAGACCCCGTGCAACGTCTTTTGGAAGATGTTTTTGAAAAAAAATATACTGTTGGGCAAATATAAAAAAGGGTAAATGATCATAGTCATCCTCCAATTTTGGGTGACGATCCTATTTTATTCCTTAAATTTGAAAAAACAAATCATATTTCGTTCAAGGTTACATATTTGATCGTATGAAGACGTTTGCAAGTCAAACATTAAATCGATCAGACCATCATATTCCTTTGGCAGAAATAAAAGTCTATAACCAACCACCACAGAGAATATGCATGCAATCCTAGTTGCCATCTAGAAGTTGGTGATATCGAGACTGAAAAGTTAGTATAACGTGTAACTTATTATTGTCATCAAATGTATTTGAAAACCGTTCCTGGTAGGTAGGTTGAATGGAAATCAGTACTGCAAGATTCAACTTGGATTTTTGGCTTTGAATTTGTTTTTTTTTTTCCCAAATTATGCAAAACTATAAGCTTATAGTTTGCAGGATCATAAGCTAAAATATAAGCAATGCAAAACTCAATGATATAGTACAAGGACGGAAGAATTTCCCAAAAAAATTTTACTCACGAGAGAGCCAATGAAAACCCTCCCTGTTAAATGTCGTGGGTGTGAGGGGTGTTGAATGTGTCAAGCTCACTAAATGCAACAAAAAAGAAAAAAATATGTCTAGCTTGAGAGGAGTAACATTTATGTTTTTCGAGAAAACCAAAATTATGATTATTCAAGACATTAACTAATTTTACAAGGTTTACAGTTTATTATTAAGAAAAGCAAGATTAGTTGCCTATGGCATCATTAATCAGTGAGCAAGCTCTCTAAGTACCTCTCGACATTATCCAAGCCACAGAGGTTCTTCACAACAGGCATAATAGCTGGGACGTCCAACTGGAATACTGAACCAAGTCCATCAAGTCTGCTCCATGTGTTTAGCTGTTTTCTTCAAGGCTTCTTTAATTGCAGCTCTCGTTGCACAATGTACTGAAACCGCCAGAAGCAATGGTGGTTCTCCAGACGCTACATGGCCGTTTAATTCCAAGAGTCAAAATCAATATAATTTTCTTGCTTAGGGTGGAAGTAAAAATGTGTTCGTGTGCATGAGCCAGCCCGAGTTCTATCTAGGCGTGTCCCAGTTTGGACAAATTTCTGTTAAACTAAGATCATGAGTATGTCTTCGATGTACTTTATTTCTTTGATTATTTCTTCTTTGTTTTGTTATAAGTATCTTGCAACACGAGGAACTATGAGTAGATCATACCCTCAGTATCCTCATCTTTCCTGGGAGTCAAAGTGACTCTCTTTGGTCAGGCATATCTCTTAATAGACCTACAATTGAAGGAATCATATTGGGATTGTATATTGTTTCTGATGGGATTGTCTAAAGCTCTAAAAATAAGGTGCGGGTTTAAAACTGTTCTCCCAGGGATTGGTAGAAGTTACAAGTTTAGATCACAATATTCAGGATGGATATTCCCTTCCCCAGTAGACGGTGCATCTCAGTTTGCTAGAACAAAAGAAAATAGTGCATCTTGAACCCATCATAAGCATTGAATTAAATCTAGGATGGATCCTTTCACATGTCAATTTAAATGCTGAAACATTAGCTTTATTCCAAATACCATTTATTTCAAAGATTTGAGTTCTAAATACCAAAAAAAAAAAAAAAAACATAATTTAGGCCTGTTTCGCTACTTTTCTTTATCTTCTTTCTTTTAGGCCTGTTTCGCTACTTTTCTTTATCTTCTTTCTTTTCTAAAAGGGAGAAGACTCTAGCTGGGTGGCCATGCGGTTGGGCAAATCAAGCTTAATTAAGTCTAATTGCTTAAGCCTGGTGGGACGTCGTATTTAGCCATCCACAAATGAATCTGTTAAGCTGTTGTTTTAAGCAACAGGAACTTTGTGCTCTATTTACATACATTTGTGCACTATATAGTATACAACCTCCATATATTTTACTGCAGAACCAGTAGCTTACTATAATTCAGTAGTTAAGATCACTACATAATTTTGAACAAAATTTAGGTTACAAAGTTTCTGTTGTACAGTGGAGATTTCTTGGAGAGTTGAAGGAAATTTTCTTTTTTGTTCTGGGAAAAGAAAATCTATTCGATCTTGAAGGTTTATTCTATAATAATTTAGTTACCATTTCCAAACTCAACATTCCATAATTACAACAGACTTAGCCAGTATGTGCAACTAGAAAATGGCAAAGCCAACAATGGAAGTACAAATTCAATTGAAGAGATACCTTTAGATGATAGAACACGTTTTGTATTATGTCCACTGTTCAGAACTTCGACATTGAGCTGCTTTGGTATGGTGTCAATTGTTGGGATCTTGTATGTCCATGTGCCATCTGAAATTGTCAATCCATCTGCATTGATAAGGTACTCTTCTAACATAAAGAACCCAATGCCTTGAACAAAAGCACCTTCAATCTGTGAGAAGGACATAATTTCAGTACATTGTGAATGTGCTCAACTTGCTTCATAAATTCAAAGCTACATTGAGATCACAACGTACAACAAAAAAAAATCTCCTATAAAGTTAAACATTGACAACACATTAAAAATCCATACATTTTATTAGTAGTAAGAAACAACTCACTGACCTGTCCCAAATCGACTGCAGGGTTCAAGCTCTGCCCACAATCATAGATTAAATCTGCTTGCAAAATATTAGTTTCTCCAGTCAGTATATTTATCTCTACCTGCAAGATCAATAGCTTCTTGATTACATAACATCATTTTCAGACCCCAGAAAACACCTATATTGTTTGATCAGAAAGGTGCATACCAGAAATTCGCATTTAAGCAGATCGGTAACTAGATCATAAGATAACATATCTATTCTTGTCATAGAGATGAAGTTCGCGGAAGCAAATATACCTCACTAACAGCAGCACCATAGCTGAGATAACTCATGGAATTCGAATCAGGCACATAATAAGAATTTCAACTGCCAAGTTCACAGCTTGAAAATGTGCCTGCAGTCAGAAGAATCCCAGAACAAACACTTGAAACATTGTCACTTTTATGCTACAGTTAGTGTGACCAATAGCAGTAGAAAGGTTTCAAGAAAGTGGCAAAGGAATATCAAAGAGGGTTTTCCTAACACGTTTAACAAGTTCTTCAACAAAAACAACAAAGAACCTGTTGACATATCCTTCTTGAATAGCTATGATTTCGATCTGATATATGAACTGATTGGTATTATTTTTGTGACAGCATGTAACCCAGACCCTTGGTATATTTTGTGGTTCATCATACTGACCTAATTGTCGGACCCCAAATCCTTTTTTGAGAAAACTTCATTTAGAGAGCTTGATTTGTAAAATTGATTATAATGCCCTTGAAGTAACAATACCGAATGACAAACAGATTGTGGAGGAAGACAACAAGCCCTTTTGACTAATGAACACAAGCTTATTTCAATCAGCTTCACATCTCAAGTTAAATCTTCAAGATGATGCTAGGAAAAAGTATCTCACATATAGATGAAAGATACCTGAAGTATGAGGACATCCCAGTTAACAGCACCCATTTGCTCCTGCAATTTACTTTTAAGATGTTCTAGTCTTTCAACTAAGATGTTGCAGCATAATCTGACAGCTTCACAGCTTGATTCGGACGTTGTGCTGCCAGCAGTGAAACCCCCTTGTACTAAGCTTAAGGTGTCTAACTGTAAAACTCGTACTTTTTCCACAAGGTTTTCTGTTCCTTCACATCCAATTGAACTGAGAGCATATGCAGCCATCTGTTTTACCTTAGTCCAGAGCCCCTGGCCTAATTCAACTCCTCCAACTTCTACAACAATAGATCCATCCCACAGAATGCTAACTTTGCCTGGGGTTGGTCTTACTGTTACTTTATGAACAATTGGAACCCGTGAAATACCTCTTTTTCGCCATCTGTTGCTCTGATTAAACAGCTCTATCATATTCATTCTTTGAACCATGCATGAAAGATGCTCCCAATTTATCCCATATTTGAGGCAAAGTATACTCCGGTGCTTCACCTGCAGACTCCCCACAGAACACATTAAGGCTTTCAAATGTGTGAAAATTTATGTTCCTAACAGAATCTACCTCCATTGAAAGTATAGATGCAACATGTTCCAAAACAGTTTCAGCAATAAAAGATGCTTGCACCTCCCCAGGACCTCTCATTGCTGTTTTGCTAGAATGGTTGGTCTTGCAAACTTTTATGTCAAAAGACAAAGCACCCCAATTATACTTTGTAAGGGCACCAAGCATGTTTGATGGCATGACAGGGCTTATATCTGCCTCTATCCCCGCATCAATTAGTATATCAAGGTGCAAGGCTGTGACCTTTCCATTCGATTTGAATCCAACACTGTAAGTTATTTTCATGGGATGTCTTCCTCCAGTCATTATCATGTCAGTCTTACGATTGAGATATGTTCTGACAGGGCAGCGTAATTTATACGCAGCAAGTGCACATCCACAGCTGTAGCAACCTAAACATCCCAGTTGTAAGTTTTTGCACCAATAAAAGGACTATGGAAACCGAAGACACCGTAACATAATTGAGACAACAAATATAAAAATACATCAGGCATGTAGAAGTCTGAGCATGTATATGCACATGCATGTCTTTATGCAGCAGACTTGCAAAGACAAACAAGCAGGATCCCATACACGTGAAACTTATCTCCAATAAATAGCTTCTTTCAAGCTTTCCTCAAATCCAGTAAGCTCATACTACGTTTTCACTTTGCCTTCCCATCATCCCCAGGCACAATGTTTGGAAGACCCCCACACACCAACAAGAAAAATAAGATGAGGAAAATAAAGATGCAAATTGATGAGATTTCATTGTGACTTTGGGACAGTTCTCCACAATATTACAGATACCAAAATTCCTTCAATTAGAAGCTACTAAACCCATAAAAGTAAAATAAACAAAAAGCAAGTACACTGAATTTGCATTCTTTATCCCAACTCCAAGCAAGTGCATGCGTTTATCCGCAATTGAAAGGAGAATGCGAGGAATGTGAATAGAAGAATATTTTGGTCCAACATAGTCATGATATGGGACCTAACCAAGTATCCAGTAGAGTGAAAGACGTATCTCGTTTACTGTTCTAATCAACTATAAGATGTTTGATACCTGTTAGATTGCAATAACAATAGAAGAAACCTGAGTCATACCAGTGAGGACCCAGCAAAAAACTTGGATGCACTCGAAAGAACAACTACTGTTTATCACTCGAGAAATTGAAAACAAAAAATTCTCTCACCATGTTCAAGCTGAATTAGCTATAATAGTAGCAGTATTCTGTTTTTGTTCTTTCCTTAGATAGGAGAAATTCAGGTTAACATCTATACATGCATAAGCTCCTTTCATGGTTTTTGCCTTCCACTGCCCAAAAAATATGTTTACAAACATATTAAAAAAACTAAACATTCATGTTAATTATACTCACAGTCATTGCTCTTATTGCCTTGCCCACCAAAGCCTCCACCAACCCTTCTTGTAATTACATGGATATTATGCTCTGGAAGACCAAGACATTTTGCTATTACAATATGAGCATATTCGGCAGACTGAATTGAACTATAAACTACCATACAATTGTCTTCATCCGGGACAGCAAGGGCCGTTTGTGTTTCCATATAAAAGTGGTTTTGCGATCCAAGTTTGATCTGGAATTCATAGTCAGCAGATAAAATGAGCATGGGTCATCCACTATCTATCCTGATAGTGGTGTTCTTGACAATATTAAGACCACTTCAGGATAATGTAGCAAAACAATTGAAATCAGAGAAATTGTTTAGAGTACCTCAGCAGAAAGAATCTTGTGATCAGCTTCAGCCATTCCTTTTGAGAAATCACCAACCTGTTTTGGGTACAAGAAAGGCGGGACCTCAAAAATTGGAAGCTGAAGGAACATGAAACTTCAACAGTTAAAATATGTGGATCCAAATTCTCTGTGTCATAGCTGACCATAGCAGACTTATACAAGTCGGCCGCAATATCTGCAGCCTTTTGTGTTTCTGCAACCTAAGATTGTTGTACCACTTAGAAACATTAACAGGATATTGTGAAGATTAAATGGCTTCATGGTTAAGGAATACCTTGAATTAACAAAAACAATTTTGAAAGTATGGAATTACCACCAATGCAATCCGCTCGCCTGCACATCTGGTCAGATCATTAGCAAATAAAGGTTCAAGACCAAACATAGTCTTAGAGCCTACATTTTCCCCTCCAACTGGAATATCTTTATAAGATATAACAGCAGCAACTCCATTTAGTTGAGTGCATGATTTTATATCAACACCTTTGACGCGTGCTAATGGTTTTGTACTATAGATAAATGCTCCATGCAGACAGTTCGGAGGTGAAGGAATGTCATCAACATATACAGCTTCCCCTAAAAATCAACCGACAAAAATACAGAGACGTAAGAAACTACATTGTCTCTTAGTTGCAAGATCAAGTTAACATAAAACCCTCAAGAAGGCCAGTGCTTGTGACTTAAAGAAAGGTGGGAAACCTATTAACACACATTTCAGAAGAGAAGAGAGGAGGAAAAGAAAGACAAGAGCGGAAGGAGGAGAACACCATTAAGTGTGCAAGGCAAAGGAGATGAATGGTGATGATCATGACGAACAAAGATGAAGAGAAGAAAATGATAAAAGGCATGCGTGGAAAAAGAATTAATGTGATTTACATTTTCGAAGCCCAATCTAGAAACAACTTTGGCCATAGAACATCACCACCCAAGCACCTAAATTTCAAAGACTATAATAGAGCATCTTGCTAACTAACCAAAAATGAGATTTATTTTGAAAAACATGGAACAATGCTAAAGGTTAGATCCAAATTTCTGTCTGGAGATCTAGAATTGAATCTAGATGTGTAATATGATTACAGGTTGCAAGAGACATGCCAAGGCATTCATTTGTCACAAACAATGCTCATGTTTTGTTGGAGATCTGCTTAAAGTCAATTTTGGAGATATCTGCTTAGAGTCAATTTTGGAGAAACTCTCTTTAGATGAAACAAGCTCTATATAAGTTCCTAACTGATGCTTCCATATATTCCCTTCCAACAATCTCGTTATCCCAACCCGGAACAACTTACAGTTCACAAGGTTGACGCATACAAATGATTACCATAATCTGAAATTAGGCTGCAGAAAACAAATAAATTGAAGACCTAGGGCCTCAAAGGGCCCTTACCAATAACCAATCAAAGCTCTTCAAGAACTAGAACTGAAGGAACCAAAGAGATTGGAACTCTAACTATCTAACAAATTACTAGACTAGGCAAGTCTAAGATAAACTAAGTATTCAAGAAAACTACAAGAGAAATAAACCTGAAGCTTGAATGGCAGCACCATGCTTAGTCAGTGGTTCTCCGATTGGATAGTACTCTCTACTGGATTTAACCTCCTGCTTTGCCGATGACAACAATGTTGAATTTGCCAATTGACCAATAGAATTTTCATTATGCATTTTGGAAGAATCTTTTGGCAAACTGCTGGATAATCCATCAGATATACCACCACAAATAGCAGAACCAGAAATGATGAATGGGGAAAGAAATTGAAAAAGGAAACTAACAGCCAAACTCCTCCTGTAAGCAGCATGTGAAGTGCCAACTTCAGGTATTACAGCTCCTTTAACAAGTCTTACTGCTGCATATAGAACACTAGGACTTAGTATTTTTCCTGAAAGGTACTCCTCAACCTTCCTTGCACGTATTGAATGTTTTGACCCATAAGCACCAAAAGCCAAACGGATATCATTTACTAGAACTCCATTTGCATGAGATAAATCAGCCAGGAAAGCAGCATTTAAATAAGGCAAAGCATTTCCTAGTGGTCGTGGCGAAGCACGATAGGTCTCAAAAGCCAATTTGGAGTCAGATCTACCATTTCTTTTTCGATCCAATAATGGAACCTGGATACTGAGAAGCAGTGTAGTTTCTTAGAATGTATGGGTGGCCTCGCCAAGAATTCTTCCAATGTGAGAGTTTCATGCTCATTACTGGTCAGGGTCATTATGCTAACTGTTGAACCAGCAGCAATAAGAATAGTTGCTATATCTGAAGGAAAATATTTCTTTTGTGCCATCACCAAATTCCCACCAATACTACCTGAGTTTCTAACAAATCCTGAAGCAATTTTCTCCATGTGCTCGGCAATCTTTTGGAACACTTGCTTGCCAACAGGAGAAGAATCTACAGTTCCTTCCTCCTTCAGAAATATAATAACTCTAGAAATTGTCACAGCAGCCCCAATTACAATCTCCTTTTCATTTCTTCTTATCATCGAAAGCTCAGGTACATACCTCAGATCAATGTATCTGTCATAGCGTTCTAGTTCCTTGTAGTAACCCATCCCGGTGTTACCAACTACTAGCTTAATCTGCACATCTTCAACAACATTGGAGTCCAATAAGCTTTTGAGCTCCTCAAGATTTGTAGGACTATACCAAGAAAAGTTTTCTAAATCCATGTTCATTGTTGACCTAGACCTAACTTTCAAAAACTCTGTACTGATATTTAATAACAGTATTTTTTGGATTATATGAAGGAAGTCTTCTCAATTTAACCTCCTTTGGCTCTCCTTTTCTCCAAAAAGAGTTGATTCCCAAATCCTCCAAATCAACATCTGCAGCAAAACTTTTGCAGGCATCAGCTATGGGTCTATAACCAGTACAGCGACAAACATTTCCAGCTATAGCCTTTTCAGCTTCATAAACAGTGAGCTTGGAAAATCCCGGCAGAGGTTCTGGCCTATGCATTTTCTCAGCATTGGTGAGTGCAGAGAAAAGTGACATGCACATTCCGGGAGTGCAAAAACCACACTGAGATGCATGGAAGCCGGAAAACCTTTGATGAATAGGATGGAAACCATCTTTACTATTTCCAAGTCCTTCACTAGTAGTGATTGAGCAACCATTTACACTGCAAAGAAGTGTAAGACATGAACTCACAGTAAAATCTTCGACTTGATCTAGAACAGGGTTATGCTTTGACAACATTACAACACAAGCACCAAAACAACCACCTGTCCCAGTAGAAGAAAGAAAAAGCTATTAGTGGACAATCATCATTAAAATCACTGTCAACAATTTGTTAAACAAAACTAAGTGAAGGCACTAGAATTCAGTAAAGTACTGTAGAATACTCCTGATCTAGAGGAATTTCTGGACACCTTGAGATGCTGGTGAAGTACAAGGAATAAGGCAAAATAGTAATATGGAATTATTTATAAGAAAAATTTCGTAGTAAAGCATAGGTCACAAACTTGCAATTAAGTCAGCCATATGGTAGTTCAGGATATGTTGGATTCAAAACAAGAAAGAAATTTTAAGCTACGAAACTAGAAAGAGGTTTGCTGGAGAATTGATTTTATTCCACTCAACAACAAGTATTTATACAGAGAAACACAACTTCTAGTCCTACTTCTAATGCCTAGCTAGTTGACTGTTAAAACTGAAAAACAATAAAATCAGGACAGTAACTTATTTCATGATTTTCTGCTACCCTTCATGCTGAACTCACATTTGTGGAACTAAAATGCAAGCTTTCAACACTCATCCTTGGCATTTTTGTGACAAACACCAATCTTTTGTCTGAGGATTTCAAACCTTTCTTTAGGTAATGCTTTGGTAAGCAAATCTGCAAACTGATTTTCAGATGAACAATGAATTAGAATCACTTCATTGGATTGTTGAACTTCTGGAATGAAATGAAACTTGATATTGATGTGTTTTGTCCTGCCATGGAAAACAAGATTCATCAATATTCTAGATTATCACATTTGATTTCAGTTGGACCCTTTTGTTGACAACCAAGATCTGTCAAAAGCTTTCTTAACCATAGTGCTTGATTCACAACAGAGGCAGCAGCAATATATTCAGCTTCAGCTGTGGATTGTGTTGTTGTTTCTTGCTTCTTTGAGCTCTATGTGAAAATGCCAGAACCCAAGGAAAAAAGATTCCCAAAAGTGCTTTTGAAATCATCTAGACAGCCTCCCCAATCACTGTACATTCCAACAGCTGTACTGCTCTTCATTCCCTACACTTTTCTAACACACTCACAGAAAACATAATGTCTTGTCTGGTTGCTGTGAGATATAATAGACTGCCTATAAGACTTCTGAACAAACCTTCATCAGCTTTCTTTGCATCAGGATCTTTACTCAACTTTTCAGATGTTGGTATTGGAGTAGTCACAGGCTCGCAATCTTCGATGTGAATTTTTTTTTAATATATGCTGCATATTTTCTTTGGCATATGAAGATGTCATTTCTTGATTGCTTCACCTCTATGCCTAAGAAGTACTGCATTATTCCTAAGTCTGTCATTTCAAAAAGTTGCTTCATTTCAGCTTTGAAGCATTGATTGAATATCAGAATCTGTCCCTGTTATTAACATGTCATCAACATACAAGGAGACAACCAAAATTCTGCCAGCTTCTCTTTTGATGTACAAGGTTGCTTTACTACAGCTTCTTTTGAAACCAATATGCAATAAATGGCCATCTATTCTACTATACCAAGCTCTTGGGAGCCTGTTTAAGGCCATAGAGAGCCTTCTTCAATAAATAAACATAATATTCCTTTCCAGAAATTACAAAACCCTCAAGCTGCTCAACATAAATATTGTCATCAAGAAAACCATTTAAAAATGCAGATTTGACATCAAGTTGGTGGATTTCCCAATTTTTGAATGCAGCAAAGGCAATAATTAATCTGATGGTATCGTACCTAGTAGCCAGTGCAAATGTTTCTTGGTAATCCACTCCTTCTTGTTGTGCATATCCCTTTACCACAAGCCTTGCCTTGTGTTTGCAGATTGAGCCATTAGGATTAAGTTTGGTTTTGAATACCCATTTGACTCCGATCACCATTTGCATTCCAGGTCTTTCAACAAGTTGCCAAGTTTCATTTTTTTTTTATCATATGAATCTCCTCCTGCATTGCTTTTCTCCAAGCTAATGAAGTTTTTGCCTCAGAAAAGCTATTAGGTTCTGAGACAGCAAGATTGCACCTCTGTTATATATCTTGCAGGAAAGTTCTCGTACCTTAATAGGTTCATCATCAAAGGTTTCATCAGCTGCTATAGTTTGTGATTCATTTGGTTTGTCGTCATGAATTTTTAGATTGCACATCCTCAAAACTGTCCCAATTCCAGGTTGCCATTTCATTAAATTTGACATTCCTGCTTACAAGAATTTTGTTAGTTTTCAAGCAATAAATTTTGTATCCCTTTTTAATATAGATGTAACCAACAAAAATTCCCTTTTCTGCTCTATTGTCAAGCTTATCTCTTTTCTGCTCTGGAATCTGATAGAAGCAAATGCACCCAAATACTCTGAGATGTTTCACAGATGGCTTCACATCATACCAAGCCTCAAATGGAGTTTTGTTCTTAAGAGCTTTGGTGGGTAGCCTATTTAATAGATAAACCGAAGTGTTGACAGCTTCAGCCCAGAAATGTTTCAGTAAATTTTTCTCAAAGACGAGACATCTCGGCATCTCCATCACACACCTGTTCTTCCTTTCACTTACAACAATTTTGTTGAAGTGTATAAGCGATGGTTAGCTCGTGCACAATTCCTTCATCACTATGAAACTTGTCAAATTGGCTAAAGTTGTACTGAGTGCCATTATCAGATCTCAAGGTTTTAATCTTCAAATTGCTTTGGTTTTCAACATAATTTTTGAATTTTTGAAACATGGCATAAACTTCACTTTTTGCCTTAGAAAAATAACCCAACACATTCTAGAAAAATCATCAATGAAGAGTAGAAAGTATCTGTTACCACTCACTGATGCAACTTTCATGGGGCCACATACATCAGTGTGTACAATTTGCAACCTTTGAGAAGCCTTCCAACCTTGACCTTTTGCAAATGGAAGTTTAACTTGTTTTCCCTGTTGACAAGCATCACAATCATGAGGTTCTGAAGTGATTTCAGGCATATTTTGAACAAGATCTTGCCTTCTAAGGTTGGTTAACCTTCTGTAGTTGAAGTGCCCAAATCTTTTATGCCACAGATTTGGGTCCCTCAGTACAGTCTATTGCACTTGCATAAGCTTTAGCCTCATTCCAATCCACTGCAAAACCTTTGTTTTTCATTCTTACACAAAATATTTTAGTTCCATGTGTAAAAAATAGTGCAATTACTATCTTTGAACTCAAAAATTTATCTAAGTTTCTCCAGAGATGTTACCCAACACTTAGTAAATTTTAACTGAGTTCAGGTACATATAATACATCTGGAATGAGTTTGATACCTGCGGAGGTTTTCACTTCAACCATACCTTTGCCTTTCACATCCACCAAGTCACCATTTCCAATGCTCACAACCGATCTAAAGCTTTTATCAAGGTCTTTGAATACTGCTGCACTAAATGTCATGTGGTTTGTGCTTCCGCTATAAATGAGCCAAGTGTTGATGGTATCCATGCTGTGGAAACATGAGGCAACAAAGAGTTGCTCCTCCTAAATTTCTGATTCAATTGCTTGTGCTTGTTGAGTTGTGGATTTTTGTTCTTGAATTTGCACCCCTTTGCAACATAGCGCCTAATTGCTTGCAATTTCCACTTATAGCATCTGATCTCCACCAGCAATATTTTTCCAGATGTGTACTCTTCTTGCAAAACTTGCAGGCTGAGTATTTTTTCTTACCTGTTCCTTCTTGACCACCACAACCTTCACTTTTGTCTTTGGTCTTCTTGTTAAAGTGCTTTTTGCCTTTGTCTCCTTGCTGGTTTTGTGCAAGAAAGGCATCTTCAGTGACTTTGTCTTGCCTCAAGACTCTTCTTTGCTCTTGTGCTTGTAGAGGATTCATTAGTTCAGCAAGTGTAATTTGTGAGAGATCCTTAGATTCTTCCAGAGAGAAAATCTTAGATTTTCTGAAAGTGTCACGAGGACCTTTTCCACAATTCTTCTCTCAAAGAACTCTTCACCAAGCAACCTAATTTTGTTAACAATCAATGAGATTCTATCAGAATACTTGGTAATTGTTTCATCTTCTTGCATGACGAGAGACTCAAAGTCCCTTGTCAAGTTTAAAATGTGCATATTGTCTGGTTCTATCACTGTCTTGATATTCCAATTTAAGCGAGTCCCAAGCTTCTTTGGCCGTCTTACAAGCCATAATTCTTGGGAATACCAAGTCATCTACTGAATTTTGGATGAGCATCATGGCTTTGGACCTCTTCGTCTTTTCTTCAGAATGAGCTTTAATTTGTGCTATGGTTGGATTATTAGGAAGTTGAGCACTTGGTCTGTCTTCAGTCACAACTTCCCAAAGATCAAATGCTTCCAAGTATTTTTGCATCTTTACTGACCAGATTTGGTAATTTTCACCAACCAAGACTTTTGGGGCTATGAAGGACATATTCTTTGTTGCCATTTTGAAGTATGGTTTGAAGAAAGGAAAAAAAAAAAAGGTTATGGATTTTTTGAAGATCCTTTTCTTTTTTTTCGGAATCACAGATCCTCTAAGAACAATTGAGGCTCTGATACCACTTTTTGGATTCAAAACAGGAAAGAAATTTTAAGCTATGAAACTAGAAAGAGGTTTGCTGTATGAGAATTGATTTTATTCCGCTCAACAACAGGTATTTATACAGAGAAGCACAACTTCTAGTCCTACTTTTAATGCCTAGCTAGTGGACTGTTAAAACTGAAAAACAATAAAATCAGGATAGTAACTTATTTCATGATTTTCTGCTACCCTTCATGCTGAATTTGTGGAACTAAAATGCCAGCTTTTCAACAGGATAACTTTCATGAAATCTGTATTTTCACATTAAGCGAAGGAGAAATAAGCTTATAAATCCAGTGTACCAAATATTCTGCATAATACCTCTTATATTGAACCTGTGATAAATGCAGTTCCAGATTGGTAATAAAACTTGCATTGACGTTAAAAAACTATGTCAGAGAACTACAATTTAGTACAGAACTATTCCTTCAAAATTAATGCACCCAAAATTATATCATTTGATTTCACAAAATTAGAACTTCACAAAGCAAACCAACTTCTGTCCTTGTAATTTTCTACCAATTAACAATCAGGTAAATCCGTGAAATACATGGAAAATCGAATTCTAATCATAATTCAGACTACAAAAATCATACCTTTACCTCTTGGTTATATATTGACTGAAAGACAATCTCCCCACAAAGATAGAATCTATTGGTCCTTACAGTGAGGCCAACTAACGGATAATGAAGCAACGAAGCACTTGCTTAACTCCAAAAGTTGAATCCTAGAGAATCCGATTTCTTGTTAAATATAAGTCCTCAAGATCAATACTTCTAAATTACTATAACTTATTTCTACAATCCACTCCATTTCCTAAGTTTATTAATCTATTCTACCAAAAAAGACCATAAAGGACAAACAAAAAAAAACAAAAAAACGAAAAAGCAATCTGCAAAATGGTCATTACTAATCAAATTCTACAACAAGAACTTCAACTCATTCTCATTTTATGTCAAATGAACATCATTTCAGTATGCAAACAGAATTACAAACACAAAAATTCCAATCCATCTTAAAATACTGTAAAAATTTCCCAGCAGAATACAACAAACTGAAAAACACAGAACTCAAAGCATCAATTAAAGAAATAGACAGACCTTCACCACAACCAAGCTTGGCACTCTTGAAACGAGTGTGAGAGCGCAAGAATTCAAGCAAAGTAGTTGAAGGGTCAATCCCAGTTGTACCTCAAACTTCTCTCCGTTCACTGCAAACACAAGACCTCCATTTTTGCCAAGATTTTTTGTCTCAGTTTTCTCCATTTTTGTGCCGATTGAGATGATCCCAGATGAAATAGAAGCTCAATGACCCACTCAGAAGCTTATATATTAGGAAAGGATCGAAAAAAGCAGGTATCTTTGTCTTTTAGCAGTTTTAGTGAGCAATTGAGTAGTTTTGTTGGTCCATACACATGCACATTCAAAGTTAGTGTAAATTGCACTCCAACGTCCTCAAATTTGGACCAAATCAGATTAATTTCCTCCATATATGTTAAACTTCAATTTATACCACGGCACTGAAAAAGGGAACCCTTGAGTCGCAACTTTTGTTTCGCCCGCTCTACCAGCAGGGGGTCCAACAAGAGACAGGCTCATGCTCATTTTCGTTTACACTCGCAAGATGTTTATCCCTATCCTCCATATGGATATGATATTTGGATTTCATAATAAAATCTTTAGGGTGTGTTCGTTTGGATTGAAAATATTTTCTTGAGAAAAATATTTTCCTTGGAAAATATTTTACATGAAAAATTCTATTTTTCATAAAATTTTTCGGTGTTCGGTTGACAAAATGAAAATATTTTGAAATAAAAAATTTTAACGGTTTTATCTTTAATTTTATAAATACAAGTTAAACAAACTTATAACAATGGTAATAAATACCTTACAAATAATTGTAATTAATAAAAAATTGATTTTTTTCAAAATTAAATGATAGTACAATATAGTAGTAAAATATGCATAATAATAGTTATATTAGTGTGGGACCCATAATTGAGAGAAAAACGAATGAAAAAGAATTAAAAACGAAAATAAGTTTAGCAAACGAAATTTTAAAAGTAAGTATTTGAAGTTTAATGTCACTCTTGAATTATCCGAAAAATAACTTACACTCAAAAATGGGTCGTAAGTTATTTTCAGCCAGAGGAAGGAAAATTGGAAAATATTTTCCACTGGAAAATATTTTCCGGTGTTTGGCACCAAAAAATTTTCAGGAAAATATTTTCCTGAAAATATTTTCAGTCCAAACGAACACACCCTTAGATTGGCTTGTTATCAGCCTCGTGATTATAAAAAAAATTAAATGAGTTACCCTCTTCGTCATATTTTATTAGTCACTTTTTTTATTTTTATTTATCTCAAATTATTTATCATTACTTAAAAAGGCAATTAAATAAAAGCTAATATACATATTTTATCTTTCATACAAATTCTTAAAAATGACATTAAAGTCATGTTAGAGTATTAATTACTTTCACAAACCATTTCAAATCTTAAAACTCTAACACCAACTAACAAATTTTAAATTTAAATATAGGGACAATAATAAAATAAGTGTATTATTAAATAATAATTGGCCAAATATTAACTTTTCTTAAATTATGTCAAATTGAGTATATATCAAATAAATTGGAAATATTATGTATATATTACATTTGAGTAATGTCATAGAATGTTAGTGGCGTAGGTGGCTTCTTATAAGACAACCGAATCTGTACATAAAAGTTGCTATTATAATTAATTATTTTCACTCTCCTATGTGTCATAGCAAATTGAAGAGGATGTATGATTATGGGTTTACTCATTTTATATTCAAATATTCACCTATTAATCTCTTATGAAATAAAAAAATATACAAGTTTTCTATCTTCTAACATTTTTATTTTTTTCATTTGAATTAAGTATTTATTTTTTCCATATAAAGCATTGGAAGTGATACATTGATTCTTAAAGTTAGACAATAAATTCAATCAAATTTTTTTCTTTTTTATTAGATTTATAAAAAATTGAAAAAAAAAACTTGGTCAAACAATTTGAATTTTACAGGATTTATGTAACATTTTATAACCACGGTCTCATATTTTCTTACACATTTTTTAAAATTTATTATATTATTGGATTTTTTTAATAAAATATATTTTGAATTCAAGAAAAGTAATTTTTCAAACAAGTTATGAAAATAATAAAACACACCTTAACATCTAGTATACATGGAGCACGCCAACTTGAATTCGGGTGGATAAGGGATTATCTTAAATGGGCTGTAAGACAATCATTCCAATGAACACAATATTTACAAAATCTTTCTATCATTTTAATAAACTTTAAAAATTATATATTTGCTAATACGTCAAGTTCAACTCGATTAAATAAGTCGGATAATTTCGCATATGAAGTTCGAAATCCGTACGACATCACTAGACAGTTAAACCTAAATACCGCTTAAAAAATCGATGCAAGTTTAAAATTTTAATGTTATAGTAATATTTGGCTCCACAAGTCACAAAAAACAAGACAGAGGGCCTTAGCAATTACCCGTTGTTATTGTATGGTGCAATGAACCTATCAACGCAACTCTGTGTACTGCCTCAAAAAATGTACTTGTGAACTAATAGAATAACAACTAAGAAAAGGGGGAAAAAAAAACCACACACACAACTTTTTTGCATGATTGAAAGGTGTACATCACATTTAATTCTACCAACCCAATTCGAAGATGATCCTATCTGGATCTTTAAATGTTTTGAAAATTTGCAAGATTGCGGTATTTGCTATCATGTTCTAATGTTGTACATGTAATTATCGAGCGGTTGAACATGATAGTTTTACTGGCAAGTGGAGGGCTTAATTAAATTTTATCTCTATAAATAAGTCAAATGAAATTTGTTTTTTATATTTATTTTATATATACATTGCCTCTTTAAAATGAGACTTAGCATTTTTAATTTTTTATTTAAGAAAGTGATGAAATTCATAATTTTTTTTTTCAATTTTTAGTTACACTTTACCACCCTAAAAATTGGGTGAGTTACATTTTGATACTTTGAATCTATTTTATAAACAATTTTGCCTTGAAAGCAACAATGACAGCAAATTTTTTCACCCAACAAGTGGCAAATAATTTTCTTTTTGGCCCATCTATATTAAGTGCATAAATTATTTTTGTTCTTCTTTTTTTTTTTTTTCCCTTTCTCCCTTTTTTTCTTGTAATTTTGCCATACCACCATTTTCATATTTCTCTTATATTTTATATTTTTAGAATAACATTTTAGTTTATTACTATAACTCAATTATATTTTTTGTGTTTAATAATGGATTCATTATATGATTTGATATTTTCCTATTTAATCAATACTGTTAAATTTTGATTAAAAAATATGTTTTTGTAAAATTTATTGATGCTAGTAATTGATAACTGCAAATTTCTTTTATTGAAAGTTTTCCCTTAAGACTTGAAAGAAAACAACCTAAATTATTTTCTATTTTTTATTGCTAATGTTTCTTCCTTTTCTTGTTGTTACTTCAATAATTTTGGATCTCTAGTGGACCTCTTAGTAGGCTTCGAAATATTGAGTGGGAATTATCACCATCCTCTGAGTAAATGGGATAGCATCACCGAGTGTAAACGAAAATGAACTTGAGCTTATACAAAATATATATTGATGATATTTTAAAGCAACATATTTAATCAAATAACATAATTTTCTTAAAAAAGAGCAATGAATAAATATCAATTATGTTAAAAATAAAAATAAACAAAAATTAAAGAATGTGATAAAGTAAATAAATTTTTTTATTCTAAATATAAAAGTAATTACAATAGACGAGTATGTAATCAAATGACAAAATATAGAACAAAAAAAATAAAATGATAAATTAATTTGTCTACTTAATAGTGTTGGGTTAAAAATTTAATTTTTTTGTTATATTACTAGATGAGAAAATTAACCACCGTTAGTCTTGAAAAGCAAATTACTTATTATAAAATAAGAGTTTAATTACACTTTGCACTTATAAATAGGAGTTAGTTGTATAATTGTTCCTATGTTATATACAAACTACTCAAGGCTCAACTTATTCTCTTTTCTATACCAGGAAGTGATCTGATATGTCATAATTACCCTCGATTCTTTAATTACACTTTAAGTAATGTAATGAAATTAATGTGAGGTACATTTTGATATCTTGAGTTTGTTTTATAAGTATTTACTCTTCAAAATTAACACTGTTAATTTTTTCAACCAACATTATTACCACAAATATCTTTTTACAAATAAGTATTAATTGCATAAACTAGTTTTTTCCTTTTTCTTGTTTCTTGTGAATTTGTTATTCCACCACTTTCATCTCTCTCTCTTGTAGTTTATATTCTTAGAATGATTTATTTATTTATTTATTACTATAACTCAACTTTTATTTTTATTTCAATAACATATTCTTTATATGCTTTGATATTTTCCATTGTTCCATTAATTTTAAATTTAGGTTAACAACTGTGTTCTTTTAAATAATTGGTTGATGCAAGTATTTGATAATTGTGAATTATTTAATTAAAATTCTAATTTTAAACTTGAATAGGAAAAAATATACTGATTTTTTTAGTTCTATTTTTTGCCTTTTTTGGGCTAATGTTTCTTCATTTTCTTGGAGAACATAAATGAGGTAATTGACCAATTTAAGTTTATGAAAACATATATTAATTCTATTTAAAAGTAGCATATTGAAACAAATAATGTAATTTCTTTAATACAGAGTTATGAATAAATTATTCTTTAAAAAAATAAAAATAAAATATTTTGATAAATACATAAAATATTTCATTTTAGGTATAAATTAATAATAGTGGAACAACTGTGTGAAGATATGTCAAAATTGATAAGAACAAGAAAAAAATAAATGACAAATTAATTCATGCACTTAATACCGAAGCGTAAAAAGTTTTTTTCCCATATCGTTGGTTGGAAAAATTGACCACTATAGTTTTGAAGGGAAATTTGATTATAAATTAAATTTATGTACCAAAGTGCAACTCCTCATAATTTCAAGGTGGCAAAAAGGACAAAAAATGGTAATTATGACATTTCATTACTCTTTCGATGGAAAAATTAACACCATTAACCTTGGAGGCAATGTATGTATAAAATAAATACACGGAACAATTTGCAACAGGCCTCTATTTACAAGAAAAAGTATAATTAAGCCCAAAAAAAAAATAAAACACCAAATTACAACTCACTCAAATTTCAAGGTGGCAAAGTGTAATTAAAAATCACGGGTAACTATAACATTTCATCACTTTCTTGGATGAAAGTATTACAAGGTTAAGCCTTGGGGGAAATGTTTATATAAAAAATATATAGTGGTAATTTGCAACTTATCCTTATTTACAGAAAGCAAAGTGTAATTCAGTCAAATCAAACCATAATTATTCTTTAGGTCTGTAGTAGTTAAATGAAAGTTATTGAAATTTATTGGTGAAAATTGAAAATTAACAATAATTGCCAAATTTTATTTTAAGTAGATATTAGTATGTCTTAATGCCCAAAAAAAACTATCACCTTTACAAAAGGAATAAGAAAAAAATGAGATAATTGTACCGTGTAAAATTTTGATGTGCAAAAGAAACTAAAAAACGAAAAACAAATGAACAAAATTAATTTGATCTAAATAAAAAATAAGTTATCAAACCAAAATATTAAAGACATTTGGATATCCAAACTTAATAAAAAATAGGATGAGCACACATGTAACACCCTGGTTCAAGATTGGGCCAATAACTTTTATTTCACCCAATTCAGTAGCCCAAAATGCTTAAACAAAGTCTTTAGTAACCTATGACCTATGGTACTATATGTTGAATCCCAGTTGTGATACTCATGTTTTGATGATGGTCAAATCATCCTAATGATTTGCAATCAAGTGTGCAGAAAAGCAGGATAATTCGGACGCAAGGGAGCGTTCGAAAGAAAGGTATTCGAACGCAAGGGAGCATCCGACAGAGAAGAATCTGAAGTAGCCTCGGACGTAGAAGAACGTCCGAAAACACAGCCAACAGCTGTAGGACGCACATGACCGTTCGAAGAGAATAGTTCAAAATGAAGAAGTTTCTGTCAAAGCAATAGGACGCATACAACCGTCCGAAACACTATGTATCGAAAAATGTTCATATTGTTATCGAACGCATCATCGGATGCAGAGGCTTTACATCGGACATCCGAAAGGTCCAACGGCTAGTTCTTTCGGACGCACATCACAGCATTGGCTGTCCGAAAGACCAAACGGCTAGTTTCTCAGGAAACAGAAAATAGCCGTTAGAGAACCGTTGGAAGCAATTCTGGGCTTCTATAAATACCCTCTTGTCTGTAATTGTAAAAGATAGAGAGTAGAACTACTGCATTCAATACAAACACTTGTAAGAGCTATTTGGGAAGAAATAGGCTAGAATATTGTGTGTTGTATTGGTTTGGGTAGTGTAGTTCTCTTGGCTCAACTAGAAGGAATTAGTATGTGCAAGAGTAGACTGGTGAGTGATTTTCAAGTGTAAGAGTAGAGGAATAACAAGTGCACAAAAGTGAGGTTGTATTGTAAAACCCTTTGGCTCAACTAGAGGATTTAGTATGTGCTAGGGTGAGCCCAATTTGTGTACAAGAAGGTTATTGCCTCTTTCAACATTTTTTGAAGAGGCACTAGATAGTGGATATACTCCAAGCTTGAGAAGGTTGGGAGTTTGGTTTGATACTCTCTATCTCAATCATCTCTATATTTTTTCTTTGAGTTTCAATTATTGAATATCTTTTGTATTCATTTGTGCTTAAGTGTTAAGCACATTAAAAGATTTATTTTTTGAAACAACCTAATTCACCCCCCATATAGGTTGCTTTTGGGACCAACACTATATTCAATATAATTTACTCTCTCACTTCTGATGTGGGATGGGGCCTTATATTCACCACTCCTAAAGGATTTCAATCACGCAAATTCGAGGCCCAATATCCACGTCACCGCATCTTTATACCAATGTCCATGTGTATAAGAGAAAGATTAATAAAGTGTGCTATGTTATTAATTGTAACACCCAGCACCCGGGCTAACCCCATAAATTTTCACCTTAAACATTGGACCAAATATTTAAGTCAAGTTATTAGAATATTACGAGCTGCTTTATCATGTTCATATACTATTTTCCTCCTACTTTCGATGTGCGATAGGACCTTATATTACTTAAACAGTAGCTTTTCGGCCTATTAATAGTACTTAAACCCAAAACTTATATTAAGCCCAAGATAGGATTGAAGGCTTTTGTAGGGTTCTCGTGTTTAGCAAGGGATTATGTTGAAACATCTACAAAGGTTGAGGGTCTTTTAGAGTCTGTCATTTTTACTTTACTATTAATACCCCTCCAAAATTTTAAACTTCTAAAACATTTCAATAACTCTTCACCTTGACATCCATTATTTTTTTTCTAATATATTTTTCCTTTTATTTTGCACATATATTAGATGTGCCTTTACCACTAGTTAGATATAAACTGTCAGACTCTAAACATTACTTGTCTTCCTATTTTACAAGCACTAAAACACCTCTCCTATATTCCTGAAAAAAAAGGTATTGCAAGAGCCAACTATTCGGGGCACAAATAGTGATAACCAAGTGTTGCATTCATGTATAAGCAGAGCTAATATCTTGCTCAATTTTGTGGATAATTCTTCTATCTTTTGTGTAATTCGGGAGGATTATACAATTTAGATGGTATAAGGTATTGATACGTGGAACCTAGGGAATTATGTTATGTGTAAAGAAGCAAGTCTCACATCTGTAGGACTAAATGAAGCCCTAAGTGGTTCTTTGATTGCATAATTTGGGAATAATTAGTTGGATTTGGAAAATTTTGGGTTCTATTACCCTAGAAATAGAATTTGGCTACTTTAGAGTTGACTTATAGGTCTAAAGAGTGAATTTATGCTTAATTTGTAGATTTAAATAAATCATGGGTAATTCACTCTTTATTAGGTTTGAGGATGACATTCTAGTATTGTGGGAAGTGAGAATTGCATAAAATAGCCTCTCGGGGCAAAATACTAGGGCATTTTTACAATGCTCTCGCAACATTGCACTAGGAAGGAATTGTGACACCAAGGTGTCAAATTGCCCTAGCATTATGGCCCTAGGGCAGCCACGCAACCATACTGCTCCCATTTTGCATTGTCCTAATGTGTATTCTAATGATTATGGAGTATTTTTGGATATTTTAAGGGAATAATGGATTTATCTTGGTGTATATTTTAGTTATGGATGAATGATTGAACCGTTGTGCCTTGGCTACATAGTGACACTTGGATTGGTTAGGTAAGTGGCATTGGATTCATTTCAGGTTTTTAAAATAACTCTATTTGATAAACATAAGTAAAAATTGTATGTTAATATATATAATGTAGATCTTTTATGCATATTTCATTGTTTGAACTTACTTTACTTACATAAGCACCTTTGGAAGAAATATATGAATTATATGATGGTGGTTTTGTGTGAAGTGGCTTTTTGTATATTACTTTGATATTATATGGGCTCTTGGTTCACTTATTTGAGTTGGTGGGAACTAGTTCCCTCTTGGGCTCCTAAAGAGTATTTGTATTGCTTTGGCCTCTCAAGGGATATATTAATTTTGACTTGTATACATAAATGTATTTTGTATGAAATTTGTATTCATGAATAGGTACATGAATGATACTATGGAAGGAACTCCCTCTACATATTGAGTTTGTGTTTTTTCATCTTGTGTTCATCATTATTTTGAAGGTGATTGTACATTTTCTTGATAGATATGATTTAAGATTTACACATATTGAGCCTTTATTCTCAAGGAAATGTGAGGGCGCAGTGGTCACGACTTTCAGGAGTGGGGTGTGACAGAATGGTATTAGAGTTTAGGTTGATCTTTGTAGTGCATCTTGTGCTGAATGTTGGTGATGCCAAACTTTGAGGTATGCTCGTAACTTTGTATGATTTTTTTGGGATATGCAAGTAATTACTTATTAAGTGCGATATTATCTAATTTTCTAAGGCTTAGGATGGTATACTTTGGGAGCATGATATAATAGACATGGTGTTTTATGTTTCAAAGTGTTAATAGGTTGAAATGGATGTTTGAGTTATAAATTGACCAAAGTTAGTGTAAATTGCATTTCAACCTCCTGTCAACCTAATTTGACAAATCAAATAAATTCACATATATTAAAATTAAATTATATTTTAATCCTTTCTATTTGATGTCATATACAACCATCACATGATTAGATAAAACTGATAATCAAACTATGAACAAAATGGTGGAACTTAAATGTGGATCGAAACTTTTGTTTCACCTGATCTACGAAAATCAAGACTACCTTAGTCCAACCCCATTCCTGATATGAACTTTTACAAAATTTACATCTAGGGCTGTACATGAAGCAAACTTACACAAATTTTGGCAAATAAGAGGTCATTTGAGGTTGTTTCGTAAGACCTTGTTTGTTAATGTGTGTAATTATTGTGGAAACAAATGATATATTTGGTCATTAAATTTTCATGAAGTTTGGTTTGTAATCTCTTAATTATTAGAGTGGCAAAAATAGTCACTAACTCCTAAAAGCTATGATTCTATATTACTCCATCCATTTATCACATTAAGATTGAGTTTGGGAGTTTAGGAAGAAAGAGAAAAAATAAGGGAAAGCTTTTAATGAGGAGGCAAGGGAAGGGAAGAGAAGGGAAGCGAAATTTCTTTTAAGTTAGAGTTTTGGAAGGAAATTTTCATTAATGTTACTCTTTTACTAAAGTGCCCCTCCTTTTAATATTTTTGTGTTATGTTTGGAAGACAAATATGATATTTCATAAGTAATTATAATGTAATCTAACTTTTCCTTCCATCTCTTCCCACTTATGGAAGGAAAGTTTTTTAAATTTTTATCCCTCCATCTTTCTCCATTTCTCTTCCTTTCGATCCACTAAAATGTCCCAAACAAAACAAAACTTCTAACTTTCCCTTCCTTTCTTTTCTCTTCTTTCCATTTCCTTCCATCTAAACTCACCCTAAGACAATAAGGAAGTTGATTTGTTTGGGGTAAATTCGTCCAAACAAGCAAAAGAAAAAGTACGAAAATCTAACATGAACCTACCCACAATTGGAGAGTCTACCACCACGTAGACCTCAATAAATCTATGCAACAAACCAACGTAGGCCCCCTACCCAAGGTAAGCAACCCCTCAAACCCCCCTCCCAAACAAGAATAGATTACTAGATGAATTTGAATCAATTTAAAACTCTCAAACTTAAAAATTTCTAGACTATTTTCTTCTCATCTTTTTTAGTTATAAAAAACTTGAGCCTTGGCTACATGAGCTTCAAGAAATAAATCTGGAATATAAGCATGGCTCTCAAAACTTTAATAACCTGGACCACTCGATTCCCTTGGGCTCAAGAAGAGAGAAGGAATAGAAGTTAATGAGGAATGAGGGAGAGGGAGAGGGAATGGTAGGAAAAGGCTGGAGTGGGATCTGGGGAAGGAGGTGGTGAATCTGGGGTACGGGATCCATGGCAAGGGAGGTGATTTGGGATTGAGGATGTGGCAGGGTAGGAAAGGTCATGGGAAGGGAAGGAGTAAGGAATGAGATAAGAGGAAAGATGTAGACAGATGTTAAATGGGGAATAAGGTAATTTTCTTTTGAAATTGTAATCCATTATCACAGACTTTTCCTATTTCATTTAACCCCTCATTTATTCTCTATTTAATGTTTTTGACGACTTTAACCCTGAAAAATTGACTTTTTTCCAACTATAATTGCTAAATTGATAGAATGTTTCGGATTAAACTCTTTTTAGACTTTGATGACCAAATTTACATTCTAAATAGTTCGATGACCTCAAATGAAATTGTTAAATGTTTAATGACTTTATTTGCAGTTTGCTTTAATTGTAGTGTTGTAAACACATTCATAGTATCAATTGTACCTTTACCAATATTTTGGTTAAGGATTGACATTTCAACAATTCAGAAAGTCATCTAGAAGTCAAACAATCGAGTTGAGTTGACTCAAAAAAAATTGACTTGACTTGTTCAACTTTAGCTTAAAATCAATTACATAATCAACTCCTCAACTCGACATTTACTTCAATTTTGAGTTAATTTACAGACTGAATAAGTCGAATAATAATTTTTTGGTGTAATATTTCAGCCATAATAAGTATGATTAATAACCTTAATTCTTATTTAAATATATTTTTTAAATAATTTTTGTGTTAATATTTTAACACTTCATGTTATATGTAATTTATATATTTATGTATTAGCGTAAATGTACAACTCACCAGCATAACACTCTTTTTTCAATAACCAATTAAAACGATTACTAATTTACATATAAAATTAAGATATTATATATACTTAATGATATATTTATAAATGTATCAATACGTGTTCATATAATAGATTCAATATAACATATAGATGTGAAATAAATATGTGTTAAATAAAGTCCAATTTGTGAATATAACATTTTTATTGTCAACAAATATATTAAATACATTAATTACTTACCCTTAGTACTATAGAGCTCAGTAATCATATATTTATATATGATATGACCACAAAGTGTAACTCAAATGGTAAGACTACACTTCTCCTCTGACTTAGGTCATGAGTTCAAGTCATCAAGGGTGTAGGTGGAGATCTATCTAACATCCTCTTTTAAAATAATAATATATATATATGTGTGTGTATGTGTATATGTATGTATGTGTATGTGTACATGCATACACACACATACATATATATACACACATATATACATATGTATATACATATATATACACACACATGTACGTCTATATAGATATGTATGTATGTATGTGTATTAAAATATATATGTACAAACATACATACATACATATCTATATATATATACATACATACATACATACATACATAATGTATATATTTATATATCTGTGTGTATATATATGCATATATGTATGTATAAATATATACATATATACATATATATATGAAGGCGTGTGTGTATACATATATATATATATATATGAATATATGTATGTGTGTATGCACGTATGTGTGTGTATATATACACACACATACATATATGCATACATAAATATTTATGTGTGTGTGTCTATATAGATATGTGTGTGTATATAGATAGAGGTAGATGGAGAGTGACCACCGCAATCCTCTTTGTTTTATTCTCTTCTTCAGCCTAGCTCGGCTCTGCTTTTCGACAAGCCAAAAGAGACCAGACCACCATTCATCTATTGGCCAATCAATAGATGTGTCTTGATCTCATCGACACCTTACTATACCACAATAAAACAAAAAAAGTTTATACAATTTGAATGAATTTTTTCCAAAATACACAGCTATTGAATCTGCTTAATCACTAGTATTTGTATTGGGAAAAGTGGATTCAACTTATTTTGAAGCTTTAATATTGGACATACGACACTACTTCTCTAAGATCCGCCTCTCAACGGAGGACTCCTGTATTAAAGACTCATTATTTGGTGCCTTCGCTACCTTCATAGTTTCTGCCATCGACTTCAATAATAACCGGTGATACTACTCATTTACTTAGTTCTAGGGTCCTCGTCTACAACACGGCACTGATGCTGCCACAGGAGTAATTGCAGCTACCTTTCTGTGTCGTTTAGATGTTATTAAAACTAGGCTTCAAGTTCATGGGCTACCAAGCTCGAGATAGCCGGTGCAAATATTAAAGGTAGTGTAATAGTTGGGGGTCTAGAACAAATATTCTAGAAGGAGGATTACGGGACGTGTACCGAGGGCTGTCACCCACTGTGTTGGCACTGCTTCCAAATTGGGTAGTGTATTTTACAATTTATGAGCAGCTCAAGAGTTTTCTTTGCTTGGACGATGCATATCATCAGTTATCAATCAGTGCCAATATGATAGCCGCTTTGGGTGCTGGAGCTGCTACAACAATTGCCATAGATCCTCTTTGGGTTGTCAAAACAAGACTTCAAACTCAAGGAATGAGAAATTGGGTGCCAAACAGGGGCATTTTATCTACTTTGAGGAGAATTACGCATAAAGAGGGAATTCGTCATTTGTACAGTGGTCTAGTGCCGTCTTTGGCTGGAGTTAGTCTTGTCGCTATCCAATTTCCAACATATGAGAAGATAAAATTGTACTTGGCCACTTGAGAGAATACAATGATAGACAAACTTAGTGCATGTGATGTTGCTGTTGCCTCATCGGTTTCTATAATATTTGATTCCATATTGACATATCCGCATGAGGTAGTTCGCTCAAGGCATCAAGAACAAGGGCGCCACTCTGAGAAGTAGTATTCTGGAGTAAGAGACATTGAATTATGAAAGTTTTTCAGTAAAAAGGCATCCCTAGTTTTTATCGTGGGTGTGCAACCAACCTATTCAAGACTACTCCAGCTGCTGTAATCACATTCACCAGTTTTGAGATGATACATTGTTTTCTGATTAATTTGTTTCCACCTAATCTACAACCTCATCCATTGTGAAGATGAAAATGTGTGATCTAGGATCATTCTCAGGAAAGCTATTCAGATTCTCATATGCATATATATATATATATATATATACATATATATATATATATATATATATATATATATACATACATATATATGTACATATATATATATATACATATATATATGTGTGTGTGTATATATGTATGTAGATATATATATGTGTGTGTATTGACATTGCTCGTGCACACACACATATAGAATCTTTTGTTCGAGGTTCCCAAAAAGTCTTTTAATACCTTTTAATATAAAATATTAAGTTTAGAAGGCATGAATAATAGAGATTCGTAGCTTTAAAAAAAAAAAAAAACATAATAAAATTTTGTGTCTTACTCAACTATAATGATTTGCATTTAATCCTACTGAGATTAAATTATCTTACAGTTATAGGTATGAAATGCAGACTGTTTGAGAAATGGAGATTGAAAGCCAACAAGCCAAAAATTGTGTTGCACAAAAATATGAATAGATGACTAACGAATTTATAGTGTGACAAGCTACATTATTAAGAAAATAAATGAAAGTAACACATTTACATACTCTGAAATCCTTTCAGTGAAATGCACTTCTAGTGTGTTAGATTTGAGTAAATCTAATATCAGATATTTGAATACAATAGTAAAATTACATAGTGCACATCTCAGCAATTGATACTTGAACATGATGCAAAAATCAATCTGCACATGTACATCGAGGTTCACATATCTTGGCTAAGCATTCTCTTTCCCTCTCCAATTCTTATATGGTGGTTATGGTTATCAATATCACAAACCAACCTTAACAACCTATAAATAGGATGTAATATTATGGATGGAAGATAGGGACTTAACCTATATAATGTAATTGGACCTCCTATTTAAGGTCATTCTAAATCCAATAGAATTTGAAAAATAGGTCTACACCTTACATATCACACCAAATAAGGACAAACCCAAACCCAAATAAGTGGCTCATAAAAGTTGGGTTTTACTGATTTTCATTTAGCCCGGTTTTATAAAGTAGAAATTAATTAGTGGTAATTCAAATAAAAAAATAATTCAAACATTCTCCCACTTTAGCAACACCAATTGATTTTAAGGTTTTAGTAAAAACATTTGAGAAAATGACTCTCGAGTTAAATAAAACTTTAGTGACTATTGTAAAATTCTCAGTACAGAATTCGGTTCAATGAAAATACCAGTAATGAACTATTTCATATATATATGTAAATTATTTATCAATGTGCAACCTCTATATTTACAAATACAAATGCATTACCAAAACATGAATTCACGATGTGTATAAACAATAGTGTGGTTTGATTTTAAGGTTTTAGTAAAAACATTTGCTGTCTCTTAGTACACAATAGAACTGTTAGTGACTATTGTAAAATTCTCAGTACAGATTGTTAAATACAAATGCAACACCAATTGATTTTAAGGTTTTAGTAAAAACATTTGAGAAAATGACTCTCGAGTTAAATAAAACTTTAGTGACTACTGTAAAATTCTCAGTACAGAATTCGGTTCAATGAAAATACCAGTAATGAACTATAGATGTCAATAAATTATTTATCAATGTGCAACCTCTATATTTACAAATACAAATGCATCACCAAAACATGAATTCACGATGTGATAAACAATAGTGTGGTTTGACACACATGATCAACAAACAAAAGTCAAAAGTCAAAACCACAATCAGTCCTCTTAAAAAGTCATACAAAGACCATTTCTAATCGAAATCACTTCACAAAAGAAGTTTTTCCAAGACATTCTTGTACTTTATTGCCTCTAACTCGAAACCATTTCATATTGAAGCGATTGTTGTATAACCTTCATTATATTCTTGCATGAGCTCATATAAGCAATTCATAAAAAGTTTAGATATGCATATAATACGAAAAATCATATCAATAACTGCATTAATTAGGATATGAAGCTTTTTTCAGTAAAGATAACTATATGGCACATATAAGAGATATATAACTCTCATTGACCAAGTGTATCAAATACAGTATTACCATAAGGTTCTAACAACATGGTCAATAAATCAGTAACCATTTTACCATTGCAATGTGTTAACATGCCACATCACCTTTAGCTACCCATTACCTCATTTAAAAAGTTAAGAAACTTTACATAACTGTATTAATGTCAATTAAATTTCCATGTCCCTTTTAGGGAGTATTGTAGGGGAAATGTTAGAAAAAAACACAGTTTGACCCTAAGATGAAATAAATCAATTGACCTCGAGAGAGTATTTTAGAGGAAATGTTAGAAAAAAAACATAATTGACCCTGAGATGAAAAAAATCACTAACCTTTGAAATAAATATTTCAAATCATTAAGTTGAGCTTTCACTTTAAAACAAATAGAAACATCTACATTTAGTAGACAACTAGCATTGAACAACCTTTAATATTAGTACTTTGATAACTAATGACTTTAAATCTGTAACATGCTTATACATAAGCACACGGCATTTAATTTCTTTGCATGCCTTGTTATTTCATTAGCATTTACCAATGATCATATACATATTTATTAAACCTAGCTTGAAAAGGAATCCATCGAAGGAGATGGATCAATGGGTTACTAGTTCAACCGGTGGATTGTTGGTGGAATTATTGGATACAATATATATTATTTAATTAATGTGTATATAGTTTTAAATTAATAGACAAGATATATGTTGAAAAATATTTATAAAACATATTTACCAGGAAAATTTTAATTTATTCTTAATTATTTTAAAATTGTTAATTATATAAGAATGCAACGACATAGACTAAAATAGATATGTGTAACCTTTTGTAGAATAATGACGTATAACAAATGCATAAAAATAATTTATTCATTACATATTAAGTAGTTACTCTTACATAATTGTCTATGCTGATATAAAATTATTCTAGATTTGTATAAGATTTCTTGTTATATATCTAATTTATTTTCTTATTATTTTGAAAATCTTTAAGTTTTATTTTGAAAATAAAGTTGTAAAAATATTTGATTTTATTTAAAAGAGAAAGTGTAAGGATAAAGTTTACAAAGATATTAATTATAAAAGGGAAGTCAAAAGCACAAATTAGACAATAAGCCTAGTGGTGGAAGATCTCATAAGTCCTCAAGAGATTATGGGTTCAAGTCTTTGCAAGTGGAGTTTTTCCATTAATTTGGAAACCATCGAGTTCCCTAAAAATCGGCTGGGTCATTCCGGTTCAACCATCGGGTGAGTGACTAGATGATAACTGTAGGAAATTAGAATTATTTTACTTATTAAACTATAGTTTTTGTTAGTTTAATCCCTATTTTAGTGTTCAATTAAGTGTTTTTGCTTAATTACTTTCACTAGGTAATTGCATTTGCATTGTTTGTAAATATTAAGATATTAACATGGGTTTTTGATTAATTTTAGTATAATTAGATCACGTATTTAGTTAAGTGTTGTGTAGGATAAGAATTAAAGGGTAAAAGTTCAATATTACAAGAGTCTAAGGAGCAAATTACAAATGATGAAAATTGAAGACTTGAGTTGGAAGTAGTTCGATGTCATTACATGGAATGTTTGATGTCATAATATCAAGGCATAAATATGTCTGTAATTTTCAACTTGATGTCGCAACATCAATTACTCCATTTCGCAACAGCTTAAGTAGTTAGGGCATCTTTGTAATTTCGGGTTGTAACTCTTTAAATCATATTTTGTAATTCATTGAAGTACACATAACACTAGTGTGTAGTTGGAAATTAATAGAATAGAGTAGTTTAGTTTTAGTTTAAGACTCAAGTTTCACTTCAATATAAAAGTTCTCTTTTAATTTCTTTTAGATCTTGTATTTAATTCCTAGCAAGTTTAAACTTTGATTAGTTAATCTTAGTGGGTTTTTCATTTGCTACAAGTAGATATAATTTTTACGAGCTCTCTCTTTAAATTTCTTGCAAATCAAGTTGCTTCCATTTCAAGTTTTCTTTGAAGTTTTTAGGCTTCTTACTAATCTAGTAATTTTAGTTAAAATTTTCATTTCCTTGCATTAATTACTTGTAATTTTTAGTGGGTATTCCTTTACTTAATCAAAAATGTAAAAATATTTAATTTTAATCTAGTTCTCTTTAAAAATTTCTGTAACTTTAATTAGTAGAAATGAAGATTTTTTTGTTTCCATGCTTTGTTAATGCTTTCCTTTGTCAATTTAGGATTACTTGCTTTTATTCTCATCTTATTTTAGTTAATTTAGTTGATAATTAGAGGTAATTTTACTTGCTTTCATTAGACTAGTTTAGTTAGTTCTTTAACTAGTATTTGACTTGCTTAATTAGAGTAAAGTTTTCTTGTTTAGTTACCTTACTTTTAGTAGTTTTAACTGTTTCTTAGTCTTAATTTATTTGAATGTTCGATTTATGAACTTGATTAAGTTTAGTTTCCTCTCTATTTGGATTTTGTCTAATTATGTAATGACTCTTAAGTCCTAGTACTCGTCAACCAACAATTCTTGTGGGAACGATACCCACTTGCTATATATACCTACCCCGTATACTTGTAGAGTAAGGGTAAAGTAATAGGTGTAGTGCGGTTATTTTATTATTTGATTTAATTTGCATTTTACCCGAGGTGAACACCAGATTCCACCAGGTCTGCTCCTTGTTTGGTCCAAAAACTCAAGTCGATCAAGTGATCGGTTTACCGAATTGTCTAGTTGAACTGCCAGATTGAGTTGGGTTTAATAACTATTATCCTATAACTGATACAATTTGCTATTTGCCAAATATTTTCACATATCTATAGAACATAGGAAATATTAGGTAAATCACAATATATGCAAGACTATCTAATGCATTATTGTATCACATCCCGCTCATGAGAATCTTTCAGCAAACAATATGGAGTTTTGCTCTTATTATAATATTTTTGTTTCGATATTAGAGACATCTGCATAGTTAGATCACTATGTTAAAACAAGTTAGCTATTCCAAAACTTTCATACCAACGATTTTATAAATATCATTATTGTGACCAATAAATTCAAACGCAGCTAGCTAATAAGAAAACAATATAGAGAAAGAACACAACTCCCATAGATATCGAGAATGGCCTCAATTTAAAATATTCTTTATATCCAATGTATTCAGGATATGGATAGTTAATTAACACCCAAAAACTTTATGCACCACTACATCAAAATAAAAATTGTACATATCTGTAAGCTCTTCAATTTGTCATTTAAAGTAGAAAACATAAATGGTGTAGTTATCAAAATACTCGAGGACTCTCTAAAATAGAGCTTTTACCTAACTTGAATAAATTCAAACAGCGAATGTTTGAACTAAATTACTTTTGTAAATGTAGATCTCATGAGAAAATTCTGAGATGTGTTTTCTTGATTTTCTTTAACATTGTACAGAAGTTTTACACAAGATTCCAACTTCAAGAAATTTAAGTAAAATTCCTTAAATATGTTCTTAAATATTCTAAAGTTCATTATAAGAGAGACAAACTTTTACCTCATAAAATATGTGACCAAATTCCAAAAAAATCAGTATATACCAAAATTAAAATACCATCTAGCACTTCAAACTCTACATTGAAAAACTTTCTTAGTACCCATTTCAATTAGTATAAACATAAAATTGAAGTTCCAAAATTTTTGAATTATATTATTCTTTGTCAAATCGTAAATAGATTTATCGAGTCAAATTAGAATTCATAAGAAGTATAAAAACTTAGTTTCAAAAATAAGGAAACAGTATTTTTTTTTTTAAAAAAAAGAAGTAGTATTTTAGTGCAATTTTTTATGGATAAACAAGTCACCTTTTTATTTGAATTTTGTTTGTTGATGAATTCCTCAATAAAAGCAATAACAAGAATACATATTCTACCACTAACGATGTCATGATATTGTCACCATATAAACATCAAGCATTGTCTTCTTCTTTCATGCCAAATTAGGACACTATGAGCATAGCAGTGACTTGAAAATTTTTGTTTTATAATAGCGAAGGTATATATATGATTTTCCTTTTTGGTTATATGCAACTAAATACCATATTCAAACTCCCTTTTACATTGAGTTTTCTTTCATCCCACATAAAAACACAAACACCAACACGTTTGTACTTCAAATTAGAAAACAAAAATGAAAGACTATTTTATTGCATATTGAACAAGGAAATTAACAACAAATTAATAGGGCACATTAACACAGTCAAGGAGATAATATGAAACCTAATATTTTTACAATAAATGCTTTAACTCCAATGACCTCAACAATTGTCCGATGTTGTTTGATTTTTTATTAGAACACTAACTTTAGAACACTTGAAAATTCTTCAAATTTTATGGATTCTAATAAACATTTGGGTAATAGTATGAGTTAACACAATACTTTGAAAAAACCTTATTAGGGAGAATAATACTAGGATGTCAAATATAACTTTGACGAAGATTAAACTCATACCTACATATTAGGCACTCTTTATTTTCTTTTCAAATCAATGTGAGACAATATCACTTGTCTACCTAACATGTATTCCCTTTCTTGGGTAATGCTCTCAAATTGAAACCAAACTTCCCCTCAAGTTAAAGATATATTTCTTTAAAACCTTAATGCTCAACTTTTATTATTATCTCATTTTACAATGATTCTTTATTTTAAATTTATAAAGAGTGATCTTTAGGTACTTAAAATCATGTACAGATATATCAAAGTGAGATAAGTGAAGTGCCAATTCAAAATTAGTTTTCTATCTCTTAAACATTATTGCCACCAAATTCTTAATTTAAAAGAGATATTGTTTATAGAAATATTGCAACCTTCAAAACAATTATATAGTACACAATCAATGGCAATAATCCCATGAGAGTTTAAATTGTATCAGTTGATATTCACATTCGGGTAGAATAAAAGTATACAACAAAACCCTGTACAAGTAATCAGTGAGATAACTTTATGAGAATTTATTACCTTTGAGTAGATAAAAATGTCTAAGATTGTAAATTAAATCTTCATTGATCACTCAATCTTTTTAAAATTAATATAAATAATTACCACTCCGGGTAGGTAACTATGTTATAGTAATTTCAAAAGGCAATTATCCCATAATCCTTATTAAATAAATTTACGAACTATCATAATGATTACTTTGATGTACCACCAATTACAATAATTCAGTAAATTATTTAACTTAAATAACATTTTTGCACTGTTAATACTCCATGATATGTACTTAACCTTTCAAAATTAATATGCACAATTATCACTTTCAAGTAGGCAACTATGCATATTAAGAATTTCAAAAGAGAGATATCTCATATTTCTTATTGAATAATTTTAGCAATATTACAATGGCTACTTCAGTAGTACCAATTATAATACTCATCAAATTATTTGACTGAGACAAAATAATTTATGTCAATGTGACATTAATTCTAGTAAGGTATTAGCTAACTAACTCGTTTGCGTAAACAATGTATGCTAAACTTTTTCAATCTCTATATTTATAATTTTAAAAGTATGAACAGATTAGATAATTACGATAGCCTTTGATAATAAATAAACCAAAGTTAAATTATGTAAAGCTTCATATAACATGAAACAATTTTAGCTTTAAATAAACCATATTAATTGCTTGCAAAAATGACATTAACAAGCATAAACATTTCAAGGACCTAATTAAATAATTTTACAAAATTATAATATGGTCACTTTGGCAACACTATTTATAAATTATTTAATTCAGACATAAATATATGCCAACAAGTCCATTACTTTATTTGTATTAGACATGTTGCGTAATCATATACCACAATTTATCTTAATTTCAATTATGCAAATTACTGATTTTGGCCAAGATCAAATCAAAATCACAGGCATATTTAAATACCTAAAGTCATGAGTAATCTAATCGTACATTAATCTTTAAGAATGAAAAAATTAAAAAATATTATAATAATCAAAGAATACTGCATCAATATATTAATCAAGAAATCTTTACAATCCTCCGTATTGATTCCAGTGCCAAATTCTTAACCAATTCGGTTTTGTTACTTCACAAAGTCAGGGTCTTCAATTTAGTAAGATCATACATGGTATATGGTTTAAGTAAAAATCATGTGTATAATTATATAATTGACCAATAAAATGTGCATATACATAGAAGAGTTAATTGAGAATCAACTCTAGTATATAATGAAAACGGATTGATATTGTACAATCTGATTCATTATCGAGAGCAATCCCGAACCCGAGGGATCATTCCTTTTTCCGATATACGAAATATTTGAACCACATTAGAATGGTTTGTACCTCAAACTTGAAACTAAAATTGAATTTCCTTACAAAATTTCAATCAACAACTCTAAGCTAGTGAAAATGTCAAATTAAGGGCTTTTTTTACACAAAAACAAGGCCATGGTATTTTAATCTAAAATAAATCATTGAAAGAAACTAAAACCATCTTTCCGCAATTATCCATGTTCCTTACGTCATATTGCATAATGAAATGAGATAATTCATTTTTTTAATTTCATGTCAAAATTTGTATATATGTTTAAACTATAATAAACAATCCTAAATATTACTTTTATTTTCACATGAATGTAAAACAAGAAACACAAAATAGTTTACTGAATCTAAATTCAAGTTTGCATAGACAAGCCAAATCTATGAACATAAGTCCCACCACTAGAGCTAGAAAGGGAATTAGGACTTGTTGAATCAATTCTTAGTAACAAAAGCATGTGTGTAGGTTTGGCAAACTTAAAGGAAATACTCATTTTCAAAGTAGTATTCTGTATGAAACTTCATACTTTTGATTGGTCAAAAGCTAATGATTTCTTCCAATTTTCATACCAAGAGGATATAGCTCTTTGAATATGACCTTAACTATATATAATATTGAGAAATTTTACTATTCCTTTTAGGGAACTATTCTTTTGATTTTAAAAGTTTCTACAGTATAAGCTTTTAAAACACAAGAGAATGGTTCCCTAAAAAGGAATATAGAAGTTTTCTATAATATTATACTTATATATTCAAAATTTCAAAAATTTTAAATCAACCAATTAATACATTGTGACTTGAATTTAAAAGTTTGGCTTCAAAATTTTGGTGACAGGCATGGTTTTAAATTAACTAACCCGCATGACACATTAATAGCTTCTCGATTCGTATAAACCTTATAACTGATAACGATGAACTCAAATATTTCATTCTTAAGCGATTCAAATATTGATATTGGTGGCTCTAATACTATTTGTTAGATTTGAGCAGATCCAATATCAAATACTCTTTGCATCCCACGTCATAGAATTTGTTTGTCACTTTTCGAGAATCTAACTTTCAAAAATAGTTATTTGATTATGATGTTAGTGTTTTACTTTCCAATTTACCTCCAAACTTCAAAACTTGAATTTGAATAACATGATAAAAAATAAATGGGAAAGATAATGTTGGAAAAAGTGCTAAAAAATTTCTTTGTCATTGTAAACATGACAAAGATTTTGGGACATCCCAAAATAAAAATAGAATACTTCCAATGAGTCAGAGGGAGTGTTTGAATACAAACTGTAAAGTAAAATTGTAGTATTTGATACTTGAAGATGATGCGAAAATCAATCAGCACGTTGAGGTTTTTGTACTTTGGATAGGAATTCCCTCTCCCTCACAAAATCTTGTATATTGGTTATCAATTGGGCAAACCAACCCCAACACACTATATATGTGATTCAGTATTATAGATGGGAGAGAGAGACTGAACCCATATAGTGTGATTGGACCTCCAATTAAGGTCACCATAAATCTAATATTATTATTTTTTTTAAAAAGGCACACACCTTACATATCACACCAAATAAATTATTGTGACCGACTTAGACCCAAATAAATAGATCATAAAAATAAAGGTTATATCAGTCTTCATTTAACCAGTTTTTATAAAATAGAAATTAATTAGTGGTAGCCCAATTAAAAAATAATCTAACACAGTAAAGTAAGCATAAAAAACCAATCAGTAGCAATGAAGAGCTTACAAAGATACAATTAAAATTTTGGATATGGCATGATTAAAACTTGAAAATTCAACAAATTAACTATTAATACTACATATAAATTAGAAAAAACTCATTCCATGTAGTACCAAAAAGAAGGCCTAAAATAGTAACGTCGTATCTTAAGTACTGAATTTTCCAAACTACATTCTTATGTACCACACAGATGTAGACTGACTTGTGTATGTAAATCATGGTGCCAGCCTAAAAACTCTCATGCATACATTTGTATTCAAATTCAAATTCAAATTCAACTTTCACAAACAAATTTTCCAAAGTATAAACTCTGAAGTACACTAAAGTTTTCAAAATATCCAAGCTAAAGCTATAAATTGGTTTGTTTTATTAGCAAAGTAACTTTCTCTAATATACATAAGAATGTATAAGAAACATAAATCATCACCTATTAATGAAATACATGAAAATCCTACAAAGAAACACCATCCTACAAATTCTTTTCCATATAATCAGTCGCATTTTGTTTCCTTCAAATGCTAACAAAACAAAAATTGAGAAAGTCATTTTGTCATTAAAACAACCTGTGTAAAGACATACAAATGTAGACTACGATTAAAATGAAAGAAACCAAAATTAAACAATATGTTTAAACACATACAAATATATATAATTCGTCAAACTTGTTAGTAACAAGAAACATACCAAGTGAAAGATAATTCGATTCTAAAATAAATTTTACAAAAACCACAAATAAAAATTTCAAATTTACTAGCATAAACGACATTTATAATCCAAAAATTTGGAAATTCAATTAGCACTGAGAAAAGATATACAATCATTAGTTACTATCGAAAACAACAATACTTTTAAGTTAGCAGAAGAGTTTAACATGTTCTGATAAAGTTTTGTGAGATCTAATGGTTAGTAACATAAATTAAAGTTGTTGAGAAAGAAAATAAATAATTAATTAAAAATGACCATTTAAAAGACAAGAAAAAAATTAGAAAAATAAAACTTACAAAATTTAAATTAGCTCCTCGATGTAGAGTATTTGTCTATGATATTACCTAACTAACATGTTTCCTTTGTTTCTTTTATATTTTAGTATTATTCTAGAATTTAAAAAAAAAACATAAATGAAATAATAAAAAGGTGTTTCTAAAAGGAAAAAAAAAAAAAAAGAAGAGAGCAATTGAGCATGATATAGTATGTAGCATACGATACTAATTCCTTATAGAAATTTAGAATTTGAATACAAATTTAACATAACAAATATTAAAGACAATCAGAAAAAATAGACTTTGTGTAATATGAAAAATATAACTTTGGTTAAGTAACAAGAACCCAAAAAGTTGACAAAATAGAGTAAAAACTATAACTTGTGTATTCGTCCAATTTGAAAAAGAGGCAACTAAAACAATTGTTAAAATAGAAAATGCGGGGAAAATAACACTTTGGAAACAAACTCCAATTGTCATCTGCAAAAATCACCATGTAAATATTATTGGAATCCACTATGAAAAAAAAAATAAGAGAAGAGAAATATCTGCAATTATCATATCAAAGAGAAATAAAAGAGAAAGAGGCAAATAAGAGTAGTTTTGAGAAGAACAAGTATGCAAATATTGGGAAAATTCCAATAAAAAATATTTTTGAGAAATTGAAGTGTGCAAAAATTGGGAGAAAGGCAACAAAAATCTTGCTAAAAGTTTCGGATAATAGGTATAATTGAATGGGCAAGTCATGAGAAAAAAATACTCCCAACAAATAAGGTTACCATCTCTATTGATTGTCTTTGTTGTTTGGCAGATTAGGGTTACATAAAACCTGAAAAAAAGGACTGGTATCTATTACCCATCTACAAATTTGGAAGCTACTACATAGGCATATCTAATCCAAAGGTTGATAAACAAGTTTTTTAAAGTAAATGTTGATCGAATGGCTTTAAGAAACTAATCACTAAGTTCTCGAGTAGTCTTTATCATTAACCCAATAGACTTGACCTAATAAATCTTCAAGAATTTTCCAAATATATACATGTCTCTTAAACATCTAATTTTTGAAAAGATTTTCAATCTTCATTTTTTTTCCTGACGAGCCCAACAGGTCGAAAGTATAGGTTCTATTTACAATAACATCCATGAATAGTTTGCAATTGATTTATTGCCATGTTTTATGTTTAAAGGATATTTTGTCAAAATATCAATTTTATGAAAAAAAATTTGCAAATTGTAGCAATAAAGCTATTTACAGTGAAATCCTAAATAGTTTGTAACTATTTTGGCCATTTGACCATTTCAAAAGCAATCCTACAAAAACAAAAAAAAGTTTGTCCACATGGCAAGAGATTGTTAGATGTGGATGAAGCTATAGTAGATCATGCTATATTTTTATCTTATTGGTGGATATGTCATGCGCCCTGTGACATTTTAGATAGAACACTCCCAAGTTAATTTTGCCCACTTCTTTGTCTGAATCTTTCAATCATCTTTTAATTTTTTATATTCCATTTGAGAATCTTCTTGGCAATTGCAAACATTCATCAGACATAAAGATGATTTATGGTGACCTTAATCAATAAATAGATACAATTTTCTTTATGCCTTTTGTGTTTGTTCAAACATTTATTCTCAGTCATATAAACAACCATAAAAACTGCTTAGTCTCAATGCATGAAGGCCTTTAGGCTGCTTGTCCTTATAATTAGATTGATTTGTATCATTATATTAATATATAGTATTGCTTCAAATATAATAAAATCAAACATCATCCTTATCATCTTCAACAGCAATCTAGATTCATTTTTTCTAGCTCTAACTGCTGAATTTAACAGAATGATTCAGACTAAGCAGTTTTTAGAGTTCGATGATCAAAAGTTTCTTTTGAGAAATCAATAGTTTGATGACTCAAATCAAACTGCTAAACAATTTAATAACCTAATTTGTATTTTGCTCTTATTGTAGTGTTGTGTCCATATTCATTCTATCAATTGCACATTTAGTTAGGTTTTAATTGGGAATTGACATACCTAAACCTACTCATTTTGTCCTTGCATTCATATCAATCTACACAATTTTGTATTCTTCGTATTATTTTAGTAAACTTTGAATACATTTGATGTTAATAATGCATCAAGTTCAGTTCGTCTCAATAGGTTTGAAATACAAAATTTTACATATAAAAATGGAAGAGCCGTATGAGATAGTATAATCACAAAACTAAAGCTAAACACAATTTCAAACTAATTTAACAAATTAATAAAAGTTTAAAACTTCAAAGACTATAATATTATTCGGCTAACTTGACCAAATTTATATTCAATTGATATCTAACCCAAACCACATGAAAAAAAACCAAGTCAAGAGCTTCAATAGAGGGTATCAGTTATAATTGTGTGGTGCAATGAGTATACTAATTCAATAACGGTGTGTAGTAACTCAAAACATATATGAAATAATAAAATTAATATAGAAAAAACACATTCGGCACACACAGAAAGGTGCGTCTCCCATAAAAAAAAGGTGCATCTCACATTAAATTCTACCTAACCAATTTGAAAACAATTCTATCGGATCTTAACTATTGTGAACAATTGCAAGATTGATCTATTTTGTGTCATGGTTTAATGTTGTACTTGTAATTATAAGAGGCTGAACATGATAGAATTGTTTTCTAAATGAAGTACTTAAGCCTAGACCTAATATTAAATTCAATTAAATACACTTGCAGTTATATTTGAATTGATAATTCCAGCAAATACCCAAAGCAATTGAACATTAAAAACTAGAAAATAGTAACATATTAAAAAATATTATGTATGGATGATTATCTAACCAAATTATAGAATCACAATAAAATGAAAAAAGAGAGGAAATGAAAATGAAGGATAGAATGGGGAGATAGAGAGTGAAGAAGTTCTTGAGCTACCTTGCTATTCAAATAAAATTACATAATCCAGATCTAATCCTCCTACTAAATTGTTGTTCTCTTTATATTCAAATCCAAACTTACTCTGCTAAAACAAATAAAAGTATAGTTAATCATCTTCAAGAAGTTTAAATTAATAATATGTTGTGTTAGGCTTCCACTTTCTTCTTATGCCAAGATTTTTTACATTTTCTGCTCTCTATCCTTTATGTTTTCGCTATTTCTATTCCTTTCTTAACCACACCTTCACCTGATCCTATCCTATGCCTTTATTTTTTCTAACCTTTTATTCAAGAAATTTCTTTTTCATGGAACTTACTCTTCAAATATGTCTTATTACCTGTAAGTTATTGAAATTTATTAGTGAAATTCAAATGGAAGCCAGAAAAGAAAAATAAATGCTAAAATTTTATTTTACAGAGATATTGGTATTGTTTAACCAAAAGAAGAAAGAAAAACAAGATGTCATGGCATATTATAAAATAATTATGTGCAAAAGAAACCAAGAAAATCAATAAATCAATTTGATCCAATTCATTAAATAGAGTAACCAAATTATGAAATTGGTTATGGAATCCAAACCAAATCAAGAAAATAGAGGTAAAGTACATGTATTAGTTTCTAAAAACTACAATTACCTAAACCAAGCAATATGAGTTCAATATTGTAGAGGCTAGATGTGTATAATCAACACTAGAAAATACAGTGCTAAGGGTCTTTAAGTCATTTAATACACATCTAGATGTGTATAAGAGACAAGCAACTACTATTACTATTGTTAATTTTTCTTATCAGATGTTGGATTTTTTGAGTGACTTAGCTAATGTTTGATTGTTTCCAAATTCCTAGAGATTTAATATTCAACTTCGGAGCATCCTATCATCAATTTGGAGAATACATCAATAAGGTTTTTAAGGAATAGAAAAAAGTGGAAAAAATATAATAAATTATGTCATTTTGAGTTTTCATTGTTTGTTAATTCATTATGTACAATTACTATAGATGGTGATAAAAATTGTTTAACCATTAGTGATATAAATTTTTTCTTAATTTAGATGTCTTTAAATTGTTATGTTGTATTTGTGAATTTATTTTTTGTAAACAATAACATTTCAAATCTTGTTTGTTTCCAAAAATGTAGATTAAACTTACCGACCATCCTCAGTTGGTTTTTGATTGAAGAGAGTCCAGTAAACCATTACAAAACTAGTTTATTTCCTAAAAAATTGCAAATGGATTGGGTAACTTGTCTATAGGCACCCCTTTTAGAAATGGATATGTTTACTTTATTCAAACTAATGGAATAGTCTTGTTTCAGTACAAACAAAATATGTATGAGACATTATTTAGGTTAACGAAATAAGATTTCTATTGTTATATCCTAATTCTTAATAAGTAATGTTGGCATATTATTTTGGTATACTATGAAATATAGACATGTGACATGACACGTGCACCTATCATGTACAATCAAGATATACAAGCCGTGATCATCAGCCCACTATAACTAGCCACTTCAGTAAAGGCCTATCTAAACGTACTTGTCCCTTTATAATAGTGCTACAATGGTACGATTTCATGAATCCTACACAAGGATACAATCATAGCCATAAACTCTCTTTGAATTCCTATTAGAGTTCCACCTCATTCTTCTTCCAGTAAAATGACTTAAGCAACAGAGTAGCACCAGGTGGCAACCCATATCTCTCTTTATAAGTTCTACAAGCAGCCTAGATGCGAGACCAAGTCTACTGCACTTACTATTAGTTGGTGCCATTTTGCGCATCAACATTAGGGTTACTTTTACGAAAAATGACAGATAAAGTATATGTGCTCTCCTATTAAGATGTCAGATCAATCTCTTTTTTTTATCTGATTTTCTCTGAGTTTAACATGGTTAACACAAGAAGGACTGGCAATAGCACTTCGATGGAGCTCTCAATCTACAAATTTGGTCAATTAATCTATGCATACTCTAAACCTCTAGGCAGGAAGAAAATATACCCCACTAGAGGAGGGCCAAATCAGGCAACCTAGCACTAGGAACTCTTTTGAGGATAGATCCCAGGATTAGAGAATTGTAGACTTGGATCTGCAAATCTAGACACTAACTCAATTGCTTATCTAATAGAAGGATAAGGAATACACATAAATCTTTGAGAACCATGCTTTGTTCAAGTCAAAAACTAAGGACCACTACCAAGTCCACATAAGAGACAACTCAAAAATGCGCACCTTCCTTCACTTGAAGAAGGCTACCTTATCTACCACATCTTCATTAGGGCTATCTGTTGGGAAATAAGAATCCAAGAAAGTAAATTTGTTCGTTGTCAAGAAGACTAATGACATGCAGGCGCAAGTCAACTTTGACCAACAACATAGAAAAGAAAAAAAAAAGTATTCTATTTTGTTCACAGAGGATATTATGTTCGACCCAGTCTTAAAGTACTTTCAAACCCCATGCTTAAGCAACTTAACAACTACAAGGAGACCAATGATCCTGCGGTAAAAGTTATGTTTTGAAGAATAATGAAGCATACCACCTAGCGACAAAGGCCGCATACTCTTGAACTATGATGAAAGAAGAAAACACATGCTATGCAAGCGACTCTAGAAAAATTTAGTGTCTCACAAGTTTGGCTTCTCGTTGCATCATTCAAGTATACACATCCGAGTACCTTCGTTGTCATCTCACTGAGCCAACCTCATTTACTTTGATTTATCTTTTAAGCTACAACCCAGGTCGTAGAATTGCAAGGCTCCCTACAAGAAGTAGCTTATAAAAAAAAAATATCATAGCCCCCAGACCGTGTAACTTGTCATTGTGCTATTTTCCATCATTAAATTTCATCTCATTAGCCATTTATTTATGAATCAGATTATATATTGTTGCAAGAAAATACTACAAGGAAGATCCTCTCATAAAGATAAGAAAGAATTTCTCCTAGGGACTCATGCAAATAATACCTCTACTCTGCACTAAGATGCTAAAAAGTTTCACTTTAATAGAAGCTTATAGGGTGCCTATAAAGAAAAAATATCTCTGGTGTACTTTCAAAAAAAATCCCTCTAGGCCACTTAAGAAAAATCTTTCCAGGGTACTTAAGAAAAAATCCTCTGGGGGTACTTATTACGAAAATCTTTCTAAGTTACATGGCCTTCAGGTCACTCACATTCACACCTTGGGAGAAAACAATACCTCCACCACACTAAGTATGAAATCATTGATGGAAAGTAGATGCTCACGGAACAATTTCATGGTACAGTTCCTCCTAGGAGTTATATACTACTATGTTGAATAAGTGTTTCAATGTCGCACTTGTCAACTCCTTCCAATATACTACACTGGTCAAACTGCATGAGATACTCTTCTTAAAATTTACAAGTACCTGACTAGAGGGGCTACAGTACCATTGAGCAAACTAACTCCTGACTAAATGACCATAGTGCCATTGAGCACCTAATTTCTGCCTAAGGAAATCTACTACCTTCACTTTAGCAGCAATTCATAGCTTCTCTAGTATAATAGCTCAAGCATTCTAATAGGAGTGGGTTGGCTGTCCCAACCCTCACTTGTCGAGTCAACCAATTCCTGAGCTTTACCTTTTGTCATAGGTTAGAGTTTTTTAGGTCTATTCAATAATACTACTGCGGTTATGTTATTGCTTTGTTGTCTGAGCCTTGCATGCTTGAAGTTCATTTCTAGGTACAGCATATTAGTGTTCCAATTTTGGAGCATAATATTTTCTAGGGTTAATAACACTTTACCCCCCTGAACTAGGTAGGTAATAACAGTTTTGCCCCATTGAACTAAAACAAACTACACTTTATCCCCAATCACATGATTTAGCCTTTAAAAATCATATTAAATGACTTAAAAACCCTTAGCACTGTATTTTCATTTTTGTATTTAAATTTTGATAATTATGTGATAATTATTTAAAAATAATGAAAAATAAATTATATAATATTTTAATATAATCCATATCAATTCATGTCTTGGTCAAATTTTTAAATTTTTTATTTCATTTTATATTATTTCGAATTTGAATGTTTAATTATAATAGTAGAACAATTCCTAAAGGGGCTAATATTTATATTGAAAATTCTTCTTTAAAGATATTGTGTGACAATACATTTTTATTTTTAAAATTTGTGATTTTTTTTTATGTCTTTTTGCATTTTATAATTTTAATATTTGGATAAACTTGTGCAAATTGCAATGTCAAATATAATATAATTCAACATTTTATCACATTTTCACCCCCTAATTATTTTGTTACTATATTTTTATTATAATAATAATTTTTATTATAATATTAGTTTGTTATTATATTTTATTTTTTCTTAATTCTTTTATACGTATTAAACATCAAATTAAATACATAAAAAATCAAAATGTAATATTACGGGTATTTCAATCATTTAACTTGATATTATAAAATTTTCAAAAGATGAATAATGTGATTGAGAAGTGTAGTTTTTTTAGTTCAGGGGGGCAAAGTATAATTACCTACCTAGTTCATGGGGCAAGGAGTTCTATTAACCCTATTTTCTATTCACAATTATTAAAGTGAGCTATGAGGCACATATATAATTGAGATTTTGTATTGGTGTCCAAGCATATATAGTGAGAAAAACCCATGAAGATATTTTTAAAATGTTGTTTCTTTCTTTTCCTTCTCATCCAAAAATAGATTATGGCAATCTCTAGTCACAGTCAAGGTTTGTAGAATCAGGATCCCACGTAGGATCGTTTTGAAGGTTATAGGATCGGATCGTAGATAGGATCGTAGGATCGTAAGATCCTATCAAAAGGATAAAAATATAACTTTTATTTATTTTTAAAGCTAATATTCAATAAAAACTTATACAAATAAATATAAAATTTTAATATTCATCGTGAAATAAGTTTCTTTAACTAAAATTTATAACATTTGACATTATATACTCGTATTGTAAAAAGTTATGCATTATCGCAAATTTAATACTGTTCTTTAATTAAAAACTAAAAAAATAATATGAATAGTAGAAACTAATAAAATATAACATTTGAATGAAAAATTATCAAAATACTAACTTAACTTTAGTAAATATATACATAAATTACATGACTAATGGCACCAATTAGAATTTATCTATAATAGCGATCCTACCTCTAGGATCGGGATTGATTTTATAAATTTGGATCGTAGAATCGTAGGATCGTAAGGATAGGATCGGGATTATAACAACCATGGTCACAGTTCTATATGAAGGAACAGCAAATCGTAGTTTCATTAATTGACAAAAATCACAAAACGCTCCCTTTCCACGTGTGCGAAAGATAAATTACCATCCTAGGTAGTGCTTTTCTACAAGTATCGTGATCAAATATGTAGGTTATCATTGTTTTCCCTACCCCTTCTCCCTAAGATCTGAGCTCCAAGGTCTTTTACCTTTTACCATGATACTATAAGGATATTTTTTGTACACCTATGAAGGTGGTTACTCAAAGATGTAGTACCATGTTGATTGGACAACAAATAAAGGAACCCCAATTCAATACTTACATGTAGTCATGACCACGGTTCCGAAATCGGTGGTTCCAGCCAGTTTTTCTGTTCCATCTGGTTCCGGTCATGGTTCTAATTTTGAATTTTTTTTAAAAAAATAAAAAATTAGAAATTATAATACTAAAAAAATTAATACAAGCTAAGATGAAAAACAAAAAATTGCATTTTATTTATATTTCAATTGTAGACTTTGTATTTGGAAAACAAAGTACACTATTGTATTATTTATTCAACCATTAGAAATTAAAGTAAAGATACATTTTGGATAATCCAGACAAAAAGATAATCTAAAGAAAAATTAAATGCATCAATTGCATTGGCCTATAAGACTGTAATAAGCTATGGTCATTAAGAATTTTGTTTACCCATTTTCGGATGTGTATAAGAGACAGGGCTACATGTAAGTAGGGTTAACCCAAAAATGGAGAACCAGAACTAGAACCTTGTACATGGTTTCGGTCTCGGTCCTCCTAGAACCTTCAATGACGGTTCTGGTTTTGGAATTGTCTGCAGAGGTTTTCAACAGTGCGGTTCCGATTCCAGTTCTGAAACCGAAACCGTGGTTAACCCTACTTACATGTAGCCTTTTTATCGTTTTTATTTTTTTTAGTCTAGACATTCAACAAAAACACAATCCCATACCCAAGATTCGTTTTGAGTTTTTTGACCAGTCCCACTTGCCTTAGACTTAGATTAAGAAGGTTTAGATGCATTGTTAGCAATAACTTCATTGGTTGTAAAAATTTTAGGAGATGGCACTAAGAATATTGATCAAAACTGATACTTACATTTGCACTATTGGTATTATATCCCATGCTTGACATTTATAACCAGAAGAGACAAAATTTACTTAATTAACAGTGTCGCCCTTTCAAAATCAAATATGCTACCCTTTCAAAATTTACTTAATTAACAGTATTGGCCTATTTCAGGAAGTATGAACTATAACTCTTCATTCATCAATTGTAAGACATAAAATGGCAATCATGAGTGTGGAATTGGAATTTCTTATCTTTTAATAGTCTCTAGTTGGCAAAATTGAAATATACAAATTTCTCTTAGCTATTTTAGACAATCATCTTGTTGCTTGAATTATAGTAGCAATTATTCTATAATTTGTGAGGAAAAAATCCTAGGTCAAGGCAGTAGCACAGTACGGGATCAGTCCCTTGTTCTCAGTGCTTAGTGTGAAATGATTTAGTCAAGAGATCGATCTTAGGATACCGGCAAAAGAAGAAGGTGGATACTACTTTTATTCAGATTCGGACGGAGAAAGACTGATTTCAAGGGGTAGGCATTCCCATTCGCCCTTACTAAACTGGACCCATCCTAACCAAAATCATTGAATCCGGATCCAGAAGTTCCTTCGTAGCCTAATTAAGATCTTCCACTGCTACATGAAACATTCATTACTACTTCCCTTTATCTGGTTCCTAGCCCAAGGCTTCCTTCTAGGGTTCTAAAGAGAATGACTATTGATTAAGTGAGTTACCTACCCACTAAACTACCTTTCGAGAAGACCGAGACGAGAATCACGAGCTACCTTCTCTCTGCCCCTTTGTCTGGTCACTAAACAAGTTTCTATGTATTTCTCTTTAGAAATCCTGTCTCTTATACACATCTAGATCTGTATACTGGGCCTAGCCTTTTGCTTTTTTAGACTTTGTTGTCATATTTTCTTAAGTTATTTAGCTAAGAAAAAAACCTAAAAATTGTGAAGGCCCCCGTCTTTTGGCTTAAGATTAGGTCAATTAGTCCCGCCATTCCTCAACAACAGGAGCTTTTTCTCGGCATCCTACTAAGAGAAGTTACGTCTTTTCATTACCTACTACAAGAGAATTGAATTGGCTGTTCGGGAGATTTCTGCAAGTGAATCAGAGCACAGAACTAAAATGAGCGTAGCCTGTTAAGAAGTGCCTAGTGCGGGATGAGACAAAAGTAAGGATTGAACTCTTACTCTCAGGAATGAAACCAGTGAAGTGCCCCTAACAAGCGTTGGGACAGGAGCCAAGCTAGCGTAAGGGATAGAATGTCTTTTCTCAATATTACATTAGCAGAGTCAGATGAAAGCCCAAGCAAGCAAAGAAGTTTTGCATGATTTGGAAGATAGCTAGGCCAAAAGATCATTTTTAGCTTTCTTCGGTAAGGGGGTTTTCTTTGCAGCGGCTTTCCTAACCGGACAACTTCTGGGGAATAGAATGGATTTCGCACCCCCTCTGGCTAAAAGATTCCCAGTTGATAGATTATCTTATAGTATCTTAGAGTAAAGATACAGGATCTTATAGGTAGCTTTTATTATCCCTTAAGTTAGTGAAGTGCTTCTCAGGTGAGGAGCACGAACGAGAGAAAGTAGCATATTCAATCCCGGAAAGAAGACCATAGCATCAAGGTGCGTAGCCTCCAACAACTGACACTGGCTGTAGGGATGTGACAGAATTCCCACTGCCTGCAACCAAGAGAACTCAAACAGTGGGAAGAAAAAAGCTCAACGAGCACCAAAGACTGACGAGGCATAGGATGGATCAGCTTCAACCAGAATCGTTGCCCGACCAACTGTTCTGGAAAATTCCGTCTTTACCTCATTCGCTTGGGAGTTTCGAACTTTGTCCCTATCTAAAGAGCAGGGAGACCCCGTTCCATCGGTTGATATTTAATAAGATAAATAGGTTCCTAGACAAAGTGCATCCGTCGAAGCAGCAAGATGAAGCATCGAGTCCTGGATCTTATGCACATCTAGCACTGCAAAGAAGTGCGCAAGCAATTTCGATTCGCTTTCCATCGGATAGACAAAGATTTTTTTTAAGTATACCGCGATGAGAAAGCAATATAAGCTAGCCGAAAATGGAACAAATACACATCTGCTTCTGCTTCACCTTGCTTGCTTGGGGTTGGCTCCTCAATGTGGACTTTATCTACTTCAATAGTTCGCTAACCACTCAGAGCTGTTTTGGCAGTTAAGGATATCAGCTAGTTGGTTGTTTGGCTTCTTGATTCGGACTAGAATATATGGCCCTTCGATTAGGACTTTTAGTAGCTTTTAGGGACCAAAGAGCAGGGGTAAAGACTGCCCAATGAGGGCTCCTAGCTCTTTCGTCAGGAAGGAGTAAATATTGAACATTGTTAGGCTTCGGCTAATGTAGATTCGGCAAATGATTACTCTTCTTCAGGTGCAGATGAGGCTTATGGGGAAGAGGAGGCAAGGGCAAGAAAATCATAAAGAAAATCCTTGTCCGGGAAAGGCTTATTAGAAAGGAAGTCCCCCTATAAGAGCTTCAGAGGAGGTACGCACGTTACTCGACTAGAAGGGGAGCTATCCAAATAGAAGGGGTATTAACAAGGTCTAGTACAGACTACTAAAAGTCTACTGTCTTAATATAGAACTGGGATTGAGACTTTCACTTTCATGCTATGAGTTGAAGATGGAGCTGTTTAAGCCCAAGAGCAGTCCAATCTTAATGGGAAAGAAAGTTAGTACCTCCTCGAATCGGTTTAAGCTATTAACACATTCTTTGATATAAATAGGAACTTTCATACTTTCATGTTGTCCTCCCCGCTGTAAATGCCTTCCTTTCTACTGAAACAGCTAGTATTGAATACCTCTAAGCCTACTAGGATAGTTAAAAAACTGTACTGCCCTTCTGTCTTCTGAGAAAAAACTTTGAGCTTTCGAGCGCCTTGATAAAAAGAAACCTCTGCTTCCCTTTCAAAATCGGTTTAAGCTATTAAAATGGGTAAGCTGATGTAGCGTAGATCTGATCGAGGAACTCTTTTTCCTACTTAACTAATATTTTTTTTGATATTTTTTTCCATTCTATCTTATCTATGAATGAAAGATTTACGATCGAGAGAAAGCGGACAATTAAGTGACATGATATATATAAATCTTATACTTCAAAGGAATGAACTCAAGACCGGTTCCATTCTCGTTTCCTACAATGGATGCTTTTAAAGACCAGGAAACTGAGCAATAAGTCCATCCGTAGTGGGTGGTGTACTTGGAGATCAAAAAGTTCTATTTTTATGGGCAGAGGTATAGCTCAAAAGTCTAAATAAGTCTTTCGCTGTGACTTAAGGATAGATAGGACTCTCGGTTCGCTGATCTGAGCTTGAGTCGAAGACTTCGGATCCTGCATCTGCTTCAGTTAATTAGGTTAAAATGTGCCTTAAATGGTGTTTTGATCCTAATCCTAGCTAGTCATCATTCGAAGTTGAGGCATTAGCTATTATATAGCCGTTTCATTCCTATTCGTTGTTATGATAACGGTTTCTAAAAGAACTATATTGGGCTTGATTCTGGCTCAGTTAAGCTGTGTCATATATGTAGGCAATTTCTCTTTAGAAAGAAGTGGAGAACCCCAGCCCAGCAAGCAGGCGTATAAGCATGAAGTGAAGATGAAGCAATTTCTAATTTAGGAAACAAAATGTCTCTTAAGTATATAATTTTCGCAATTACATGAATTATATCATGAAAATAAGAAAAAAAAAGTGAAAAATTCTCTAACAATATTTAGTAATTTGTGGCATGATATTAGTGATTAATTCATTGATTGATAGTAGTAAATAAAAAGTTAAAATTCAATATTATAAATTTTATTTGATAGAATAAGATCAACAACATATAGTTACAGTGGCTTTCAAGGTGTACAATAATAATTCAAAAGTAACAATAAACATTTAGTATATAGGTTTTATTAGACAAAGTACATTTTAGTTAAAATCTAATTAGTAGCTAATTTGATATCTCTACTTTTTAGTATTTAATTTATATGTTACTAATATTCAACATTAGATATTAACAGGTCCAAAGATAATAATTTTTTGTTAGAAGACAATTCTACTAAACAATTTAGCTAACTAATATTTTATTATAGGAAAAACGTACTTCAGATTAAATATATGTAATTATTAATTGCATAAAAAGGGAACTAAAAGTAAAGTAATAATTGCAAGATAAGAATTATGTTCTTTTAAAAACCATAAAATAAATGTGGATCACATTTTCACCCCGTTTCTTCCTCATCCAATCAATTTAACAATAATCGAAAAGATATGTTCTATATTATATTTGTATTTTAGTACATCACATAAAAGTCAAATTCTTTTCATATTATGGATATAATCTTTTTCATCATTACAAAGTATAGAAAACAACATTAAAGACAAAATAAATGGCATTAGAGAAAGGAAGGGAAGATGTTGATAATATCTATGAAGGATAATATCTTTGTTTATTCATGTTTAAATGGCCTTGAGACTTCTAATTAATTTTATGCCTCCTTTGTTTCTTTTTTTTTTTTTTTGTGTCAAAAATAGAAAAAAATTTCAAAATTATTCTCTCAAAAGAGCTCAAAAGTTTTATATGTGACAAGTCTTACTTTTTTTATTTAAAGATAATACCTAGTATTATTTAACTTAATTCTAATTCTAAAAAAGTTTTATTTACATACTTGTATAATTTTTAAAATTCATTCTTGAAAAATGGATACTTTATGGTAGTCTTTATTCTTTATAAATATCTTATTCTAGCAGTAAAGTAATCATTATGATTGAAAGTATATTTTAAAATTGTGTACTTTTAAAAGGTTAATGATATTTTTTGTATCGGAATTATTTGGAGACCAACTATGAAATAGATTTTCAGAATGGAGAATTAAGTTAAATAATCATTCTCTTTTACAAAATCCACATTGTGTATAAGAGACAGGTATAAACCTTAAATTGAGATTTTACAAAGAATAAGGAAATTCGAAACTGTCTCTTATACACATCTAGATGTGTATAAATACTCAAATCGAGACCTTTCAAATAAAACAATTGATTGACATTTTTGTTCAGTTAAAATGGTCAAAATGGTATGTAACTCTTTCTTATAAATTAAAATAACATTGTTTTCCTTCTTTTCCTTTATTTATCAAATGAATTTTTCTTTTTTTTTTTAAAAAAAAATAATCTTAAATATAAACTATTTCTAAAAGAAAATTTTTAATAGTTATTAATAAACTAATAGTTTCTTTAATTGTATATAAATGTTATCTAGTCCATTAATGTATCCACAACTTATATATTGATAATAATCATATGCATAATTCTATTTAATGAGAAATTGTATAAGATTAAGGTTTTTTTTTTTTGATAACCTTATTTAATGATTCATTTTCAATTATTAAACACATCACAAAATTCTACTCTATGGTAAAGTTTATTTCAATCAAATTTAATTATATATGAAATCTCAAAAAGTTAGTTTTTATTTCATGTGTACCTTTGTTAGATTTTTTTCCTCTTTAAGGATCCAAAAGTATGGGTGAAACATATAAATTTATTTTTCAAGTAAATTTTATCTTTTTATTATAGTATGATTTCTAAAACCCGTCCCAAAAAAATATTTCTTACTCTTAGATAATTTCTAAAAGACATTCCTAATATTCTATTACATAAGGAAATTTATTTCAATTAAATTTAGTTCCTAATATAAAGTTTTAAAAGTAGATTTTATTTCTTCCTTTACTTTTTGAGGAGTACTTACATAAATAGCATAAATTTATAAAAAAGGCATTCAATAAGGGAACATAACAAATTTATTAAATTTTATATTGAGGGTAACTTCTAAAGAAAATAAAAAATATAGATTTAACTTCTTCATAAATTATATAATAAATATACAATTTAAATGTTTATAACTTTATTTAAATACATTTTTTATTTCTATATTTATAGATGTGTATTCTACTCTATAAGGTAATGTATAAAAATCAAATTTATTTCTTAATATAAACCCTTAAAAGTAGGTTTTATTTCCTCTTTTACTTTTCGGGGATTATTTACATAAATAACCTGAATAATTATAAAAAAGGCATTCAAATTAGAGGACATAACAAATTAATTAAATTTTATGGTAAGAGTAATTTCAGAAAGAAAATTTAAATCATGTGAATCATAATGACTCTTTTAATGTAGTATAGATAGCCGTCACCTCTATTTTAGTTTTTTGACTTGAACGGTTCAAAACGGGCTAGGGCTCTTTATTTGTTTGCAATGTCGGCTATTCATCTTTAGTTAGAAATAGAAGTAGAGGGCACCGTTTGCTCCACACTTCAGAAAAAGTAAAAAAGTATGGATGAAATAAGAAAAAGTACATAACAAATGAAAAAGAAAAACTTGAAAAGCCGCAGCCTGTATTTGCAGACATAAAAAGTGTCTAAGTGACAGGAATTCTCTCTCATGATTATTAATTTGATTTGGGTACATCAAATCTCAATTTTACATGAGGTTAATTCCACTAACATTCAATATTACATGAGATTAATTCCACTAACATTTGAGTTGTTTGTCTAAAAAGACTACAGCATGATATTGTAGATCCCACTAAAAGTAGCTAATTAAAGCAACTTTAAGCCCGTATTGATAGATCGAATTTTTCAATGTACCTATAAAAATTGAATTAAAACAAAATTTAGCTTGAAAACCAGGGATGGTTACCCATACTTATTACTACTGCAAGTGCAGAATAGGCCTGCTGAATGAAATTGATATGAAACAAATGCAACTATTATTCCAGGGTCTATTTCTCTCATTTGGTGCACCTTTTAATTCTTGTACAATTCCAAATCTAATAATGCTCCCCAAAAGAAAAAGTTTTCAAGCTTATAGTCACCTTAGTGATAGGCCTAGACTGATTTGATTTTTCACCAATTAGTACATTTTAAAAGTTTATTGGTACTAACGTGGATATATATAGGAAAATATTTAGATAGATTCGATTTTTGCCTTCACCTATAAACCTTATGGTCAAGGATTAAATTTTAAAGAATCTTGCTTACATCAACTGATGTCATAGATTTTCTAATGTTTAATCCACACCACAAAATTTATAAGTGGGATCAAAAATCGAATCTACCTAAATATTTGTTATACATATGTAGGTTAGACAACTTGTAATGTCTGACACATCATACTTACATGACATCCGTCCATTTTGTGTCAACTATCTCTCATCCGTTGGATTGGTAGTATTGTGTGCCAACAAAAACCATCCAAGAAAAGAAGTTCTATCTATTATTGACTTCACACCTTGGTCTATAAACCTTAAAGTAAAAGGGTAACAAATGGCAGAAGGGTAAAATCACAAAAGAAAAAAGCTACTCCCAATATTAGTGCGAAAGATTGTACTTTTTGCTGTTCTGTCTCAAATTTTGAGTCCCGCCTAATTAAATTATCAAGCGCCAATCTATTGATTTAAGTGAATTTAATTAGTACTGAAAATTTTAAGATGTTAATTTAAAGAAAGTTAGAAACTTAGAGAAAATGATTAAAAAATATTTTTTCTTTCTTTTTTAAATTTTACAATCTTATCAAGATAAAATATCAATCAATCCTTTGGTTGATAGGATGATGTGAGATTATAACTAATCTACATCATCATATTTGGTTAATTTTTTGACATAAAATTATCATCCCCAATAACCTAATTAATTCCTTGTAGAAGGCATAAAATAATACTATGGAGAATGTGATATTAATTGTCTTGGGATAATTCTACCTATATGAGATAACAAAAACTTTGACTAATTTACAGAATATTTTTCTGTGTTTTTAAAATTTGATCATCTCATCAAGAGAAAATATCAAGTAATGCTTAAATTTTAATCATAATTGTACTTTGGAGGTAAATTTAAGAAAAAAATTAAATTGTAATTTAGAGGTAGATTTTCTCTATATTGATTTTGATTAGATGGGTGCTTAGGCACAATATTTGTTAATTGGAACATATTTATTAACAAGATGTGTTTGTAATAAATTTTATGAGATCAATTTAATCACTTATCTTTGCAGTCTTGATTAGTACGATCTCATATCTATCATAGCAAACTAATTTAGTTTTTTCATTTTTAGAAAAAATAACCAACCTAAAACTTATGATGTAAATCATGGACAAATTAATGAAACAAAATACATGATAATCACGTGACGGTTAACCTGCAATAGCTATGTTTCTAACGGCTCCATTAGTTTGTCAATAATTTTTGTCACAAGTTTAAGATTGGTTAATTTTTTTAAGAATGGGAAACCAAATTAATCTTTATGATAAATATGAACCAGTTTAGTCAATACCTTAAAAATAAGGAACTAAATTGATCTTTTTCTCATCATTTATTTATAATTCACAAATAGATAATTTTCTGTTAGAAGAAAACACTATTGTTACATTAAATTATACTTGTTAGTTCATTAAAGATAAAATCTAACCAAAATGTATATAAATGATTTGCAATTTATGAGACTATATATAAATTTTATAAGTAATAATTTTATAGCTAATATATGTTTATGTACAACAAGTCTATAATGCCATATAATTAAGTTACAGATACTGATAACGTGTGTGTATATATATATATATATATATATATATATATATATATATATATATATATATATTTTTATTTATTTATTTATATTTATTAATTATGTATTTTATAAATATTGACTCAATAAATAACAATATAGGTATACAACTAAATAATATATATGACTTGATATCATATAAGTTACAAGATATTATATTTATGTTTAAGGCTATATTATTCATCTTCTGAATGATGATTCAGTAAGCTAGTAATATGACATGTCTGGTTTATTCTTAGTGCACACCAGTTTTGATTTTCTTAGTTTTGTAGAATAACTCTCATTTTAGTTTTAGTTGAATATAATAACTTTTAGTAATAACTTTTAGTACACTGGTATTTGATTTATTTTGAGTAAAATAACTTTTATTTTAGTTTATATTGAATACAATAACTTTTGTTTTTTTGTTTTTATTTCAATTTAGTACACAACGTTGCGGGAGAAACTTTTACTTTAGTATATCAATTTGAATAACAAAAGAAAATTTTTTGCGGGAGAAACTTTTTGTTGTCAATTTTTTGATTCCCGCCTAATCAAGTGCCAATTTGTTCATTTTATGCAAAGTTAATTAGTTGTATTTAAAATTTTTTAGACGATAAATTTAAAATAAAATCAGAAACCTAAACAAATGAATTGGATAATATTTTTTCCCTGTTTTTAAAATTTGATCATCTCATCAAGAGAAAATATCACCCAATCCTTTAGCAAAATAATTTTTTTAAACTTTAATCATAACTGTAATGTGGTGATAAATCTAAGAAAAACTTAATTGTATTTTATAGGTAGATTTGCTCCATATTGGTTTTGATTAGATGGGTGGTTAGGCGCAAATTTTGTTAATGGCAACATATTTATTAACAAGATGTGCTTGTAATCATTTATAAGAAAAAGATGAATTTAGTCCCTTATTTTTGGAGTTTCAACTAGTCTATTTTTTATCTATCACAATAAATCAATTTAGTTCTTCATCTTTAGAAAAATTAACTAATTTACGACTTATGACGTAAATCATGGACTCATTAATAAACCAAGATACTAGATAATCATGTGGCTGTTAACCTATAGTATATGTGTTCTTAACGCTCCGTTATTTTGTCCACAATTTTCGTTATAAGTTTAATTAAATTGGTTAATTAAACTTTACAATAGATAAGGAAACAAATTAATAGATATTTTTAATATAAGGGACCAAAGTCTTTTTCTGATCACTTCTTTATAATCGTCATCTCTTCAATTTACAAATATGACCATAAAAAATGTGAGTCTACACATCGCAAGACATTTATATATTTTTGGTTAGATTTTCTCTTTAATAAATAACTTTTGATTATTCTTAATTGAGTAGAATTAGTCTTAATTGAATATATTAACTATTAATTTGTTTTCAACTGAGTATACTGACATATAATTTGTCCTTAATTGAACAAAACTACTTTTAATTTGTTCAGTAAATTAACATTTGATTTGTGATATTTAGTAAAATAACTTTTGATTGTCATATTCTCAATTAAGTATAGATCAATTTAGATTTATTATCAATTGATTACATCTGAACAACTAAAAAATTCTTGAGGATTTAATTAATCATAATATGTGTGTGGTCTCAACAAAAAGCATAAGTAAAGAATGCCATGTAGTTTTGTACTGATAAGCTTGCCTAAGAACAATAAGTAATTGTATGTTTTGGTTAGTATAATATGCATATGCCAATTATTTTATAATAAGCTGTTGTATAAGTAGATTAAAAAAGACACAACAAACTGAGAGCAAATCCTAATCCTTTGACATATGTATACATTGAGTTTAAGTTCATTTCACTATTTTTGAAAGTCCAAGATAAACTTGGCTTAACATATCAAATCTTTTGAACATCCATTCTTAAATATTTAGAGGCTTAAAATATCAAATCTTTTGAACATCCATTCTTAAATATTTATGTATCTAAGAATAATATAACCAAAAAAAAAAATATAACAATGTTACCTTAGAATGTTGTACCCAAGAAGAAGAGTATAAACAACATACGTACACATAAGTTTATTTACCTCATTACCTAGTCATTAATTTAAGGGTTAATTTTACTTTACACCTTTAATGTTTAGAGTTCTATCACTTTAGTCGTTAATTTTATTTTTTAGACATTTAAATATTTCAATTGACTATCAAGTCTAATAATGTTTAATTTTTGATTAAAATGATATATTTACCCTCAAATTATTGTTGCGTAGACAAATTTTCCATAACATCCAAACTATCTTAATTTCTTTCTATAAATAAAGTTTGATGAATTTTGAGACTGCCATGGAGATAAATAAGAAAAAAAGAAAAAAAAATAGGTAACAAGGTGTATAAAGATACAGAGAATGAGATTTGTTCTGATATATTATAATTAAACAAAACTTTATGTATTTTTGTAAAAAAAAAAAAGCAACAACATTGAGTTGGATTTATTAGAAAGATTTAAATGCCTAAAAGATAACGTTAAAAACTAAAATAATAATAATTCTGAACATTAAGAGGGTAAAGTAAAATTAACCATTAATCAAATAAGCATTAAGCATCAAATTTACTCAAATATGTTAGATTTTTCTTAATTATTTATTCACTAACTCCTATATTCCCCACCGAATTCGTTTCCTAAAACTTCATAGAAAATTAGAGTACTGTTTTTATTACATATTGCTAAAAAAAAATGTTCTCTAGATTTTTGCCCTTGTATAACTTTCTTTATGATTTAAGTATATGTTTAATTCACACTAACTAATAAGTCAAATTGGAGTTTTACCTTCTTTTTATTAATTAACCACTCATCAAAAGTTTATAATTATTTTAGAGATTTTTTTTTTTTAAAAATCCACCCCTCCCACCTACCATCTAATAACTCAAGTCTACTATCTAATAACTCAAGTCTGTGACTAATAGTTCATAGAGAAAGCATTTTACCACATAAATTATACTTTATTGTCTAAATTTAAAATTTATGCTAACTAATAAATCAACTTTTATTATTCATATTATTGGCCCTGTTTGGATAGAAAATAATAGGCATTATTTGTCAAATAATATTTGGTCAACAATAATCTCTGTTTGGTCAGCAAAGCACTTTTTCCAAATAATATTTGACACTATTCATGTTTTGTCTTATTCATTATTCACGCAATACATTATTTGCACTATTCATGTTCTATTCATTATTTACATTTAAAAAATATTCTGTTAATAATTATGTATAAATAATGGAATTAATTATTATTATTATTATTATTATTTGCAATCCTTACTTTCGTATAAGGACATTTTAATCTAGTAATCATTATATTAGAATCGTATATTTTTATCTTAACGTGTGTTGTTGCAATATTTTGTTAGTAATCTATAAATATTAATATTATGAATATAAAAATAATTCACCTTTATGCGTTCGTTTGAACCGTGAACATATATTTATGATTAATTTAATTTGACTTATTTTGTATGTTTACTCAGTTACATACAAAATGTTTATATATGTGTGTGTGTTAATTGTTCTCTTAATACATGGCATATAATACGTGGATATATATGTTAATTATCTTTTATCATTATTGATTTTGTACATTTTTTTTATTTTTGTGTAGGGTTAATTTCATTTTATCCCTTTAACGTTTAGGGTCATAATCACTTTAGTCCCTAACGTTATTTTTTAGACATTTTAGTCACTGGACTAACAGTTACGCCAGCTAACGGTGTTAAATTTTCACCTTAAATGATATTTTTACCCTCAAATTATTGATGTGTAAACAAATTTTCTCTTAACACCCAAAATATCTTATTTTATTTTCATAAATAGGAGTTTGATAAAATTTAAAATATGTTGATGAATAATAAAAAATTATTAAAACATGTCAATAAAATAAGTGTGTGTGAGAGAAAATAAATCAAGTAAAATTGAAAAAAAAAAAAGAAAACGAGAGAATAAGAGTATTTTTGTTAAAATAATATTGATGTTAAGTGATGTCAATGAAGTGTAGCTCAAATGGTAAAACTACACTTTCCCTATGATTTGGGTTCAAGTCACAAAGGGATTAGGCAGAGATTCACTGTAAAATTTAACGGAAGGATTTAAAAAAAATTCAATGCTGAGTTAAATTTAACGGAAGGATTTTAAGTTACCAAGGGGTTAGGTGGAGATTCACTGTAAAATTCTCTTTAAAAAAAAATTCAATATTGAGTTAAATTTAACGGAAGGATTTAAAAAAATTCAATGTTGAGTTAAATTTAACGGAAAGATTTAAATATCTAAAAAATAACGTTACAAATTAAAGTGATAATGAGTATAAATATTAAAGGTGTAAAGTAAAATTATAATCTTTTTTATGTATGTGGAGTTTGATAGAAACAAAGGGAAAGATACAATTTCAAGTTTTTATCAAATGTAATGTGATGAGAATAAGTAAAGAATTTTTATAACTGTTATTTTTTTATTTGCATTATTTTTTTATAAATAGTTTCACCAAATAATAGTTACTATTCATTATTTCTAATCCAAATAGTTATTTCAAAATATTATTTCATATCCAAACAAGTATTCTATTATTTCAAAAATTAACATTATTTTTAAAAATTATTAAAATCAACAGATAAATATTATTTACCAAATAATACATTATTATTGACAGTCCAAACAACACCATTATTACTTTTGGAATTTTACGTGCCTTTATTACATTATTAGTCCACACGTTCCAATGAATCTTTTCCGTGGCACATGTCATTTCCATCACGTGAGATATAATTGTCAGAGTTATTTTGTGGGTCCCATTGAATATGATTTTCCGGTACCATGCTCCTGCATCTCTGGCTTGCCGCACAAACTTTAACATGTTGTCTTACCACATTGAAAGATGAAAATCACAGCTGTCATGCTCTGGAAGTCTGATACCTCAGGCATTACAGTTTGTCTGAACTTGAAACGTTTCGGTGCTAACGGATTCAGATTTATATCACATGATCGTAGGCTCGCGGCTTCAATTTTTCACGTTTGTTTGTAGGAAAAAACATAAACCCGATTTTTTACACCACTTATAAACCTTACAGTCAAGATTAAATCTTATTAAATTTTGTTTACATCAGCTTATATCATAGATTCCATAACATTTAATCAACATTACAAAGTCTACAAATGAGATCAAAAATTAGATATACCTAAATCTTTCCCTAGTTTGCACGGATACAATCAGAGTGAATGTGCATATAAGATAAACCCTGTCTGCAGACTACAATCAATAGACAAATCACTGTTTGTCAGGAAACACATGGAAGTTCATATTAAGCTTGAGATCAGTTCTTTCACAACAGGCTGAGGCTTTGTACCAAGAAACACGTTAACTACAGAGAATCATAGACTCAATAACATAGGAAAAGTTGGCACCTTAGAATCAGTTAACAAAGTTGATCAGATGAAATTCCCTGTTTATTTTGCTTTATGATCATAATTTCATTCTGAGAGAGTAAAAAATCCGTAGATTTCAATAGGAAACTGTAAGCTAACTGACATTTGATATTTTATCATTTTTAACAGAAAAGACGTATGGTTAACTGCCTATTCCATCATCAATCAGCGTTAAGTAAGCTTTCCAAGTATCTCTCGACGTTATCCAAGCCGCAGAGGTTCTTTACAACAGGCATAATAGCTGGGACGCTTAACTGGAATGTTGAATCCGGTCCATTAATTCCACTCCAAGTATTTAGCTGTTTCCTGGCTTCTTTAATTGCTGCATTGGTTGCACAGTGTACCGAGACCGCCAGAAGCAGTGGTGGTTCTCCAGAGGCTACACAACAGTTTAATTCCATATTACAAATTAATACAACTTTCTTGCTTTGCATCAGTACAATTATTTCTTTTGCACCAATCAGTGCAAGTTACATAGGTGCATGTGTGTGTATATTGCAGAAATGCATGAGCCCTTTGGACCAACTTAGATCGAATTATTAGTGCTGATAATCTTGACCATCAGTTTCTTTGATTCATTTTCATTTACCTGTCATAATTAGCCAACCATGATGGGATTGTAAGTAGATTTTGCTCTCAATATCTCTCTCTTTCCTTGGAGGCATTATGTGTGATAGTCGAAATATCCTTGTCATACTTCAATCATGTTAATTTTGAGGATTAGAAATTTTTGGGGTCAATTTATAATTAGAGTAAAGGTTGGGGGTCAAATCTAAATAATTAAACTAGTTTATATACTACAAAACAATTTTCTCATTCTATTTTCCCAATTCTTCCACATAGAACAAGGGTTTCACTTCCAAGAGCTTGAGGGAGGAGGAGAAATAGCAAATTCAACCACAAATTTCCATAATTGAGGTAAGAAATTCCTTCTTTCTCTGCAACCTGAGTTCAATTAACTAATTTGATAGATTAAGATATGGGTTTTAGAAATTTTTCAAGAATATTGTGGGTTTCAAAATCTTAGCTTTAATTGATGATTTAATGGTTAGAATTGGTGTAATTGGATTTATTTTCTTGCTCTTTGTTGTTAAAGTTAAACCTATGGATGTATGTGTTGAATTTAAAGGATTTAGATGGTTTAATAACCAAGAAAAAGGCAAGAAATTTGTTAAATTCGTAGCTGGAATTCGCAGATAGCACTGCGTAACTTTAGTAAATTGGTCATATTTCAGTGTAGTAATATCGAAATTGCACACCGTTTGTTGCGTTGGAAACTAGACTCGAACAATACAACATCGAAACGGTATAAAAATGTTGTTCTGTTTCTCAGTAATATTAACATCAGTTCGTCCATAAAGTGGACTGAAAATCTGGTTCTGCAGCAGAGTATTTTCTGAATTGCGAGCCATTTTTGAGCATGTTGTGTTTTGAACTGGGAAATGTTGTCTCCTTGAAACATCTAGTAAATTGAGTTCAGTTTCTATCTGAATCAGTTTTGTGGCTTTTGGACGAATATAACTTGAGTTATGGTCATTTTTGTTCAGCACTGTCAGTGCTGAAAATGTCATAGCTAACTTTGTTATGCTATAAATCATGCCTTACTAGAATTTAATGAGGCTAATATTATTGTAGATTACCTTTTAGGTTATGAGGAGATGGTTTATGTTCTGATTTTATTATTTATGAAGGATTAACGGGAGTTCAAGTAGCTTGGATTTCGAATTGAAAACATTTTGATTACTTGGTAAGTGGCTTGTTCATATTTTTATTGTTTTTAAAATCGATTTCTTAAGTACTTTTGTACTAAATGATTGTTAATGCTTTGAAAATCTATTTGTGTATTAAATTGGATTGAACATATGGATAATTTGTTTAGTGATTATATGTCTATGAATGATTGTTTAGTATGCTATCTTTGGTATCATTGGACTCATTAAACTAGTAAAGGAATGAGAAAGGCTATTAAATTGCTATGTTAAAATGTCAGTATGGCCCTTCCACGGGATACAATAGTGGACAAACGGCCCTGTCACGGGTTATAATAGTGACCATAGTATGATTATCCGAAACTACGTTTAACCGGCATATGGCCCTACCACGGGTAAGAATAGTGAGTTACGGCCCTGTCACGGGTTATAATAGTGACCATAGCATATTCTTTAGTTGAAGGCAAATGAAAAAGAAATAGAATGTAAGAATTAAATAGAACAAAATATGAGAAAATGTGTCTATTATAGTTGTGTATGCCATGCATATATGATGCTTGATTGTGGTTAAATGATTGTTGTGAAATGATTTTTATGAAATGTAATATACACTTTTAACGTGCTCAATCCAGTAGAGATATGAGTGAGTTACTTACTGAGCAAATGAAAGCTCATCCCACTTACCTTATGCCCTTGCAGGTGATCACGTTTAGATCGCTTTCTGACGGAGTTTTGATATACTGCAGTAGAATTAGTTTTGTTATGTTTCACTTTGTCTAGAAAGTCTTGTGTAGTTGTATAAATATAAGGCTATGGTGATTCTCGTGGGATGTTGTGGTTATACTTTTCTTCTAGTTTGAAGATTTGTGGTGTTCATGGTTTGAATTTATGTAAATATTTGGGTTTGTATTTATATAGGTTGTGTATGTATATTTTGGCAATTGTTACTTATAAGCGGGATAGACGGCTTTGTATCCTCTTGGGAGGGTATGCCAGTGCCACACTTTAAATTACAGGTTATTTTAATTATGCCGAATTTGGGGTGCGACATTATGACTCTCTTTAGTCAGATATGTAACAAAGAAAATGGAATGATATTAGATTGTAAAGTGCTTCTCGTGAAATAAGTTTAATCTTAAATAATCGGAAGTGACTTTGTATTGTTCTCCAACTGATTTGGGGAAGTGTTATGACAATGTGTAGAATGCATCATCCTTCCTCAAGTAGATGACCCATTTCTATTGGCTAGGACTGATCTGGTCATTTCACGTATTAGGATTCCTACAGATCTGGCCAGCATGTGATACCAGAAAACAGAAAAGACCACACTACTTGTAGAAAGTCGATTATATTAGGGAAAATTGCCAAAATAGTCCCTCAACTTTTGCACTTTAGCTAGAATAGTCCCTCAACTTTCTTTTTAGCCAGAATAGTCCTTCAACTTTTTTTTTAGCCAGAATAGTCCTTTAACTTTTATTTTTTAGCCAAAAAAGTCCTTTTATGGTGTAGTCACAATAATTTTTTTTATTTTTTTTATTTTATAAATTTCACATGAAAGGACTATCTTGGCTAAAAAATAAAAGTTGGAGGACCATTCTGGCTACAAAAAAAGTTGAGGGACTATTTTGGCTAAAGTAAAAAAGTTTAAGGACTATTTCAGCGATTTTCCCTACTTATGTAGAAGCACCTGTATCACACGTGTAATCTATGTATTTTTATCGTAAAAATTGCTAAAATCTTAATTATCACGTAAGAATAATAAAATGTCTAGTGTTGTAATGTCTAACAAATTTTCTTTTTACTGAAGGCATACACCTAAAGTATCCAGTTGATTGTTCTTTTCTTTTTAATGTTTTTATTTTATTTTCTCTAGATCTTTTATCATTTTATTATCTTTCAGATTACTAATCCATATAGGTCCTTTAGCATTATAACAATTAATTTGGTTTCTCCTAAACAAATTACATTAAAATCAAAATGCCGCCATTCCGGTTATTCAATACAAAGCATCGCTATGTAATTGTATAGTCTATAATACGATGCCATTTATGCTATATAATTCCCTTTACAACAACAAAATTCATGCAATAGTAATATGTTATTTTAATTTCCGAGGAAAAGTTTTCTCTAAATCCTGTGTAATAGACATGCACAACATACATGCATACATATGCGTAATAATATATGGATTTGGGAGGATTTTATAAATTACGAATATAAATTGAATTATTATGGAATGGAAATTTATTCTGGAATTTAATGGATTTTTTTCCTTTATTTTTCTGGAATGGAAGTTTGTATATTGTTTATTCTAGAATGGATGTTTGTACATCGTTTATAGGATGGAAGTGCAACTATGCATTCCATGAAATATGATATTCATTGTCTAGTCTAACTTTTCTGTAGTTTTTTTTATCAAATTATTTTCTTATATTTTAAATATTTGTACAGTATAATAATGAAAAATTCTACAGTTTTCTTTTAAGGAATCATTCCTTTAGCCTTAAAAGCTTGTACTGTACAAGCATTTAAAACACATGGTATTGTAGAATTTTCCATAATATTATGTATTTTAAAACCTTATACTGTACAAAATTTTAAAGTTAAAGGAATGGTACCCATTCCCTACAAAAGACTATAAAATTCCCCTAACTTTTATCAATATTGAGTTTTAAGAATTTATTGAGTATGCCTTGTATTTTTTATTTTATCCCACATTGGTTTGGGAAGAGTATTTCTCTTCCACCCAATGTTATAAATTAAGGGCCTTAATTAAGGTTTTACAGTGCACCAAGTCAAGAGAGTTTTGGTAGGCTTTCAGGGCCTTTATAGCTATCCAACCTTTTATCTTATTTGGGCTTTTTTGTGTTTTTGTTATAATGGTGCCTATAGCCCATTTTGTGGAGGTTTCTCCAAATTTGTAAACCTTTTAAATTACTGAATTTTTTCCCTTCCTCTTAAATTACTGAATTTTTTCCCTTAGCCCGTGGATGTATTTTTTATTTTTTCCCTTAGCCCGTGGATGTAGGTCGATTTGACCGAACCATGTAAATCTTTATGTCCCTTTTATTATTATATTTCTCTTTATTTATATTCGTTATTATCTTCAAGGGTTTATTAAGAAATTTCTGTAAATGCCAGGGATTCCGATCCTAACAAACTTGTATGAGCCGGGGAAACGAGTTAAGCCGCTTACATGGTTACGAAAAAATAAAAAATACATCCACGGGCTACAAGAGATGTGTATTATAACAGGTATTCATGGTTACTCGTTGGCAAGTAATTTTTTCTTGGGTATTGGCCGTTTTGTTACACTCTTCTTTGTGTATTGGACGTTTGAGCTTCTAAGTTGTTCATTTGGTATTTGTGAAGAATTTTTGTTTGGCCTATTTTGTTGATTAAGAGTGGGCTTGCGTTGAGTACAAATTTGAGACTTTGTTGGAGAAGGTGGAGTGTGTGTCGATCCACATGTGAATTGAGAATTTGGGCTATTGAGTTTTTTTGGAAAAGGTGAAGAATTTCGCTTTGTGAAAATTTACTATTTTACGAGAATTTGTTATGCGATACAAGTCAATGTGGAGATTTGTTGAGCATGCCTTGTATCTTTTATTTTGTCTCAAATTGTTTTGGCAAGAGTATTTCTCTTCCACCCAATGTTATAAATTAAGGGGCTTAATTAAGGTTTTAAGTGCACCAAACCAAGAGAAATTTAGTGGGCTTTCAGGGATTTTATGGCCATCCAATCTTTTATTTTATTGGGGCTCTCCTGTGCTTTTATTATAATGGTATCTGTAGCCATAACATATTTTGTGGAGGTTTCTCCAAATTTGTAATCCTTTTAAATTAGTGAATTTTTCCCCTGAGGTTTTAAGTGCACCAAACCAAGAGAGCTTTAGTGGGCTTTCGGGAATTTTATGGCCATCCAGTCTTTTATTTTATTTGGGCTCTCTTGTGCTTTTATTATAATGGTATTTATAGCCCATTTTGTGGAGGTTTCTCCAAATTTGTAATCCTTTTAAATTAGTGATTTTTTTCTCTTTGTCAGTGGGTGTAGATCGATCTGACCAAACCACGTAAATCTTTGTGTATCTTTTATTATTATATTTTTTTTATTTATATTCCTTATCATCTTGAAGGGGTTAGTAAGAAATTTCCACAAATGCCCGGATTCCGATCCTAACAGAATTACATTTTGATTTTGATCATGTCAAAGCAATATAGAAATGTCTTATTAAGGTTGCGTATATGTAATAACTAAACAATTTACTTGAATATCATAAGTAGCAACTTGGACCATTGAGATGAAATACTATTTGGATAAGTGTTTATTTAACCAACTTTTCAATTAGGACTCTTCTTTGTCCTACAGATTAATCAGTTTATTTAGTTGTTTAATTATTTAGGACTCTATTTGGAGATCTAAGTGTATTAGGAGTTTTCAACACTTAATAAGGATATAGTGTCTTGCATTGAGGGTATTAGGGCTTTAATTTGGAATTTTACTTTTTGAATACAATTCAACAAAGCAAATTCTTTGCGTGTGATAAAATTACCCAAGAGAATTTGTCTTTTATGAAATATGTCTTAAATCTATATCTATCTATCTATCCATATCTATACTATGTCAAATGAGAATATGGTTATTTAGATTTTTGTCCAAAATAAATCTTACTAACAAATTTAATTACTTTATCATATCCTCTAACTCGAATACCTTTTTATAATTATTTAGGTTATTTATGGAAATACTCTTTAAAGAATAAAAAAGCAAATAAACCTACTTTTAAGGCTTCGTATCAAATAAATTTGATTTGAAATAATATTATTTATACTATATATAATGAGGGAATGCGATTATAATGATTTAGATTTTCTTTCCAAAGTGACCCTTATTATAAAATTTAATTATTTTATTATGTTCCCTAACTTGAATGTCTTTTTATAATTATTTGGGCTATTTATGTAAATACACCTCAAAGAGTAAAATTCTAAATAAAACATACTTTCGAGACTTCAAAATAAATTTATATTGAAGTAAATTTCCTTATGTAATAGAATATTAAGAATGAATTTTAGAAATTAAAGAAGAGTAGGAAATAATTTTATACATGAATTTTAGAAATCAAGTAAAAATAAAAAAATAAAAAATTTACTTAATTTTATAAATTTACATATTTCATTTATACTTTTGGACCCTTTAATGAGAAAAAATCCTAAAAAGTACTATAGAAATAAAATTAAATACTTTATACTTATATTTAGAATTAAGTTTAATTGAAGCAAATTTCGTCGGAATTTTATAATAGATTTAGAAATAAATATACGAAGACGAATATTAAATAAAGTTATTAAAAATATTATATTTAAGAGGTGTTTGGTTCACATTCGGGAATCGGAATCGGAATGGGAATGGGAATCATAAACCCTACTATTAGTATGGGTTTATATCATTCCCCCTTACTTGTTTGGTTTAACATAGGAATAGGTTTAATTGTACTAATAAGTTACTCCACTTGAAACCCATGTCACAAGTGGGGAATGAAAGTGGGTATTTTCTAACACTTTCATTCCCATAGAATGATTCTCATAGCGTTCATCCAAATACCATCTATGGGTATCATTAACTTTGATTCACATTCCCCCTCTCATACCCATAAACCAAACACCTGTATCTCTAAACTTGCAAAGCAGTTGTTCATATACTAAGTTATTTCAAGCGAGGACATAATAGGAACAAAAAAAAAAAAAGGCGAAACTTGAAGAAATACCTTTAGATGAAAGGACACGCTTTTGATGATTTCCACTATTTAGTACTTCAACATTGAGCTGCATTGGACATATGGTGTCAATCGTTGGGATCTTGTATGTCCATGTACTATCTGTAACTGTCAGCCCCTCTGTGTTGATGAGATACTCTTCCAGCATAAAGAATCCAATTCCTTGAACAAAAGCTCCTTCAATCTGTAGATTAAAGTTGCAGAACTTAGTGATATCATTGTGCATTAGTTCAGATTGTTTCATTAAATTCAGAGCTACATTGAATCACAAACAATAAGACATAACTCCTACAACGTATACCATTAGAATGCAAACAGAGATATGTTTGACAAGTACGATGAACAACTCACTAACCTGTCCCAAATCAACTGCAGGGTTCAAGCTCTGTCCAGAATCATAGATAATATCTGATTGCAAAATTTTAGTTTCTCCGGTCAGTATATTTATCTCTACCTGCAATACAAACAGCTTCATCATTTCATACAGTTAATACAAGACTACAACAGATGCCTATTTTGTGATATTCTCTCCAATGTAACAGTATGTTGCTCGAGCAAAATAATAGATACTATATCACTGAAAATCCATTAATTAATTGTATGAAAAGATTATAAGATAATATTACCCTTGTTGTCATGGTCTCGTAAAGACAAAGTAGGATGAAGCAAACTTACCTCACTAACTGCAACACCGTAGTTTAGATAACGTGAGAAATTGGAATCAGGCACATAGTAAGTATTTGCTGCCAAGTTCACAGACTGATCATGTGCCTACAGTCGAAAGAATCCCAGAAGAGAAATGTAAAAGATGAAGTCACACAATTTACGTGACATTTAGTGTTACCAATAATCCTAGACAGGTTGAAGAAAGTGGCAATGACATAATTTTTTTCTTCCCATTTTGTTCAAAAGTTCACGGGCCGGGGGGAGCGGGGGAAGGGGAGGGAGAATCAGGAATGGGAATGGAGACAAAAAACCAGACTCCAAGGAGAGAAACAAAGACCCTTAACCACTGGGCCACAATCGATTGTCTAGCAAAGGAAGATTAAAGTGGGTTTACGAACATGTTTCACAAATCTCTAAAACGTCGAGCTAAATAGCCTGTTAATACAGATTTTATCAGATTAACATGATTTGTATCCAAAATCTGAGGTGATTAAAATCTAATCATCTAAAAAGCAAATACTTTTCCTATTGTTTTCCATATAGCATGTAGCTCCACATACTGGACCAAATTTTGGAATCAATAACTTGACAAATGCAGACCTCAATGTTAAACCCCAAATCTAAAAAATTCATTACGAGAACGTGATTGGTAGAATCGATCAAGTTGTTTTGTTGAAAGTGAGACTAGGAAAAGCATTTGACAGAGTGAGGAAAGTTACCTGAAGTATCAGAAAATCCCAGTTAACAGGACCGATTTGCTCCTGCAACTTACTTTTAAGTGGGGCTAGTCTTTCAACTAAGATATTGCAGCATAATCTAACAGCTTCACAGCTTGATTCAGATGTTGTGCTTCCAGCAGTCATACCCCCCTGCACTAAGCTTAAGGTGTCTGACTGTACAACTCGTACTTTTTCCACTAGGTCTTCAGTCCCATTACATCCAATTAAACTGAGCGCATACGCGGTTATCTGTTTTACCTTAGTCCAGAGCCCCTGGCCCAACTCTACTCCTCCAACTTCTACGACAATAGATCCATCCCAAAGAATGCTAACTTTGCCAGGGGTTGGTCTTACCACCACCTCATACACAATTGGAACCCGTGAAATACCTCTTTTTCTCCATATGCTGATCCTATTAAACTGCTCTACCATTTCTTTTCTTTGGACTAAGCATGAAGATGCACCCAATTTATCCCACATATCAGTCAACGTATACTCCAGTGCTTCACCTGCAGATTTCCCAAAGAACACTTTCAGGCTTTCAAATCTGTGAAGATTTATGTTTCTAACAGAATCTACCTCCATCGAAAGAGCAGATGCAATATTTTCTATTATAGCTTCAGCAATAAATGATCCTTGCACATCCCCTGGAGCTCTCATTGCAGATTTGCTAGAATGGTTTGTCAATGCTTGCAAACTTTTATGTCGAATGACAAAGCACCCCAATTATACTTTTTAAGTGCACCAATTATGCATGATGGCATGACAGGGCTTATATCTGCAGATACCCCAGCATTAATTAATATGTCTATATGCAAGGCTGTGACCTTTCCATTTGATTTGAATCCGACACTGTAAGTTATTTTCATGGGATGTCTTCCTCCAGTCATTACCATGTGACATCTTCCGATTAAGATATATCCTAACAGGGCGGCATAATTTATGTGCTGCAAGTGCGCATGTGTAGCAACCTGAATGAACACAGTTGTTACTTTTGGACAAATACTAGTAGGACCAGAAAGAACACGGAAGAAATTATAATTCAGACAAGTCTAATAAAAGATCACGAAATATTGATGTCTGAGCATAAGCTCATACTGCATTTCCATTTCTCTTACCTCATCATCCGCCAAAAGGAAGTAACAAAACCAGAAAAAGAGAGAGAGAGAACAAGTCGAAATTGATAGGATATGTAAGAGTTCAGGATGGGGATCTTTTCCCCACGGTATTAAAGATGCCAAAGTACTGTCAAATAGAACTGACTAAACTGTCAACCAAAAAAAGAAAGAAGTACAAAATGCCACACTTCCAATTGTTAATTTCCAACTCAAGAAGTGCACATATTCTTGATATAAAATCAAAAAGAAAATGAAAAAAAGAAGAAGAAAATACTTAGTCCACCACAGTCATGATATGGATACAGTATGAAGTTCTAGCAGAAGAGAAAGATGCAATAATTAGTTTGCTAATTAAATATAAGATGATTGCTACATGTCAGTTTGAGCAGCAACTGTCGAACCTCAGTCATGTCATCAATGACGAAAAAAAAAAAAATTAGATTTGGCTTCCCTCTTTTTTTTTTTTTTAAAAAAATAGTATTAGATTTGCATGCATGCATGAAAAAAAAAAAGTGAATTAGGTGTATTCAGGATAACATCAATGTATGCAGAAGCTCCTTTCAGAAATAATTAGATTTGCCTTCCCTCTTTAAAAAGTTACAAAAAAAAAAAAAAAAAAATTACACTTCATTTGATGGGGGAACATGTAAAACTACTGCAGAATAACTCTAGGATAAGGCATTTGGCTTGCATATACAATGAACCATAATGAAAAATTTAATCTACAAGTTAATAATACTCACAAGCATTGCTCTCATAGCCTTGCCCCCAAAGCCTCCACCAATCCTTCTTGTAATTACACGGATGTTATGTTCTGGAATACCGAGACATTTTGCAATTGTAGAGTGCACAAGCTCTGCACATTGAATTGAACTATAAACCACCATACAATTGTCTTCATCTGGAACTGCAAGGGTAGTTTGTGTCTCCATATAAAAATAGTGTTGTGATGGAAGTTTGATCTGGAAATCACGAGCAGATAGACTTGGTTATAAGCAAGGTTTACACAGCATTTAATCCTGGATTGGCATTCTTGCCAATATGAAGACAACTTCAGGAAAATGTAGCAAAACAACTGAAATCAGGGAAACTGCTATTACCTCAAGCAGAAAGAATCCTGTGATCAGCTTCATCCATTCCTTTGGAGAAATCACCAACCTGTGTTGGGTTTAATGAAGGAGGGACCTCAAAAAAACTCGACCTCTCAACAGCTTCTTCAACAGTTAAAATTGGTGGATCCAAATTCTCAGTGTCATAGTTGACCAGAGCTGAGTTTGCTGCAAGATTGGCAGACTTTTGCGTTTCTGCTACCTATAAATGTTGTTCCAATTACAGACATTAAACAGGATATGATAAGACTCATGGCCTTCATGAGTGAGTATCTGCAACTAACAGAGAGGATTTTGTAAGGAATTACCACAAATGCAATTGGCTCTCCGGCACACCTGGTGAGGTCATCAGCAAATAAAGGTTCAAAACCAAACATAGTCTTGCATCCTACATTTTCCCCTCCTTCTGGAATATCTTTATAAGATACAACAGCAGAAACTCCAGTTTGTTGCTTGTTTGATTGCAAGTCCACACCTTTTACCCTAGCTAAAGGTTTATGTCTGTACTATAGATAAATGCTCCATGCAGACAGTTCGGAGGTGATGGAATGTCGTCAACATATACAGCTTCTCCTGCAAAATCAATCTCCATAAATTCAAATGTAAAGAAAGATGACGATCATGATTGAAAAAAGGGGAGTTCAGGAATCAGTATGAGGTCTGAATGGAAAACTGATAGATTTGACATATAAAAGAACCAATTTGGCCTGAAATCAGTTCTGTCATCCAACCTAGATCCCTAAAACTCAAGAAACAGAAAGAAAGAAACCGAAAATGAGATTTTTCAAAAACAGAGTCTACATGCTATGGAAAAGTTGAATACATACTTGCAAAGGCAATAAAATTAGCTACTCAATTTAAGTTCTTGTTTCAAAGGCTTTTAGAATCAAAATTTTGGTCTGAAGTAGGAAACAAAAATTAGTTCATTATTTGCATGGAAGAAGGACATGCCAAGGCATTCATTTAACACGTCAAGCAATTCTACTATTATGGCGGGATTAGCGACGAAAGTAAATTTTGCAGAAATCTCTGCAATTCTAAAACTACACTGTGTAAATTGCGTGTGAAGCTATAATATGATGGATTTCGAAAGGGTTTTATCCCAATTGGGGTCAACTCAGGGTGCACAAGGTTAAAATAATTTAAAAAAAAAAAAAAAAAAAAGATCCACATAATGTGAACTGGTGGAACCAGAGACCTTCCAACTCAATGTCTGACGAACCACTAGACTAACAATTTTATTGCAAACTAAGTCTCCCAGAAAAATTATAAGAAAAACAAACCTGAAGCTTGGATGGCAGCACCAGATTTTGACATAGGTTCCCCAACTGGATAATATTCTCTACTCGATTTCACCTCCTGTTTTGCAGATGACAACAGTGTTGAATTTGCCAATTGACCTAGAGAGCTACCATTACTGGTTTCGGAAGAATCCTCTAGCAAACTGCCAGTAAATCCATCAGATAAACGGCCAGAAATAGCAGAACCAACATTTATGAAGGGGGAAAGATAAACTGAAATAGAAAACTAGCAGCCAAACTCGTCCTGTAAGCAGCATGTGAAGTGCCAAATTCAGGTATTACGGCTACTTTAACTAATTTTACTGCTTCATATAGAACAATAGCACTGAGGGTCTTTCCAAATAGGTAATCTTCAACCTTCTTTGCTCTTATTGCATATTTTGTCCCATAAGCACCAAAAGCCAATTGGATATTATTTATGAGAACACCATTTACATCAGGAGACAGATCAGCCAGGAAAGCAGCATTCAAATAAGGCAAAGCATTTCCTAAAGGTCGTGGTGCAGCACGATAAGTCTCAAAAACCAATTTGGAATCAGATCTAATGTTGTTACCATTTCTTTTTTGCTCCAAAAATGGAATCTGAACAGTGAGAAGCACATTTCGTGACTCTATAGGTGGTCTCGCCAAGAACTCTTCAAGCGTAAGATTTTCATTTTTGTCACCAGTTGTTATACTAACAGTAGAACCTACAGCAAGAAGTATAGTAACTGTATATCCGATGGAAAATATTTGCTCTGCGCCATTACCAAATTCCCACCAATACTTGCCGAGTTTCTAATCTACCCTGAAGCAACTTTCTCCAAATGGTGAGCAATCTTTTTGAAAACCTTATTGGCTTCAGAGGAAAAATTTACAGTACCATCCTCCTTCAGAGATGCAATGACTCTAGAGATTGTCACAGCAGCCCCAATTTCGATTCCTTGGCGATTTCTTCTTATCATTGAAAGCTCAGGTACATATCTGAGATCAATGTATCTGTCGTAACTCTCCAGTTCCTTGTAGTAACCCGTCCCCGTGTTTCCAACTACTAGCTTAATCCGCGTGTCATCCTCAATGATATTGGAGTTCAACAGGCTTCTAAGCTCCTCAAGAGTTGTAGGAGTGTACCAAGAACAGTTTTCAAAGTGAAAGAGAAGCATACACATCTTCTCTTATAAGATCTCAAAATTTCTGGATATTTACTGACCTTAACACTGGGAGTATATAAAGGCAATTTCTCTTAACTTAACCTCCTTTGGATCTTCTTTTCTCCAGAAAGAATTGAGTCCCAAATCCTCCAAATCAACATCAGCAGCAAAACTTTTGCAGGCATCAGCAATAGGCCGATATCCAGTACACCGACAAAGGTTTCCTGCTATAGCCTTTTCAGCTTCAGAAACAGTCAGGTTTGAAAACCCTGCAGGAGCTTCTGACCAGTTTGCTTTTTCAGCTTTTGTGAGTGCTGAAAAAAGCGACATGCACATTCCAGGAGTACAAAATCCACACTGAGAAGCATGGAATCCAGCAAACCTTTGATGTATTGGATGGAAACCATCTTTGCTATTTCCAAGCCCTTCACTTGTAGTAATTGAGCAATCATTTACACTGCAAAGAAGAGTTAGACATGAACTCACTGAAAAATCTTCAACTTGATCGAGAACCGGGTTATACTTGGACAGCATAACAACACAAGCACCACAACCACCTGTGTCATTAAAAGAAAGAAAAAAGGTTATTAGTGCCTCTGGATGAAGAGTTTAAAGAAGTGATTCATCCATTTGACGAGGTACAGGATGAAAGTATAGAACTACAAAGAGAGAGAGTGGAATGAATATGGCCCGTTGACTTTGTATTATAATGTATTGATGAATGGCCTTGTATAGGCTTGAATCTTGATATTACTTAGATCTCTCCTTCTTATTTTTTCTATATCTCTCAATTAACCTCTGGGTGAGGCCATTATTTGTGCAATCTATTGCATGGTATTTATAGGCGCAAGTTTCCACCTTTATGATTGGGACTTCGAGGGATCGGGATTAAAAGCTATGCTATCTGTCGTCTCCCGATTACAGAGTTACAGTAGCTGTTAGGTTGTATTACAGAATTACCTTCCCAGGATTATAGAACACGTATCGCTATTCTACAGAGTGAACACTTCATGTATCATTACCATGTACTATGAGCTAAATTTTAACTTCAGATAACTCAAGCAACTATGAATGATCATGATCCTGAGCAATAACTGGGGATTCGTCTAGCTGCTTGCACAATATATATATATATATATATATATATAAACACACATAAGTCATAAAAAATAGCGAAAATGTAAGACACATGATAGAAAAGCAGAATTCTCTTTGAGTAGTTTCAGATTAAATGCAATAGAAAGAAACATACAAATCCAACTACCAAGTTATTGCACAATATCTTATAAATTGAACCTCATACAAAGACAGTTCTTGTTTTGACTTGAAACTTACACTGAAGTTTGACACTTAACATCAAATGACAAATTACTAATGAAATTGTTTTTCTTCAGAAATACGGCATCAAACATAATCATGCAATTTCAACACTGTAATCTATCTAACCTAAATAATATTCGGTGAATTAAAAGTGGAAATTCAGAGTTTTTGGAACTTAAAAAAATAAAGCAGCTTCTATATGGGGAAGATTCTAAGATTCAATATCATGTAAAGCGATTCAATAAGTTGAAACTTGATTCTCTATCACAAATTCAGGTTAGAAAAATGACAGTGAAAAATCAAGACATCTTTTTTGTTTGGAGGAAAAAAGATTTCATTCCCTTTTTTCGTAGAAGGGAAACAATTTGAAATACAGGATGGCCAATGGCAGAGACTCCGAGAGTGAAACAATGAGATCTCATTTTGTTAGACACAGGCTCATAATTTGTATTGCAAAAATGAATTTGCATAATCTGGATGTTCATAATCAGTTCAAGATCATTGCTTGTTCTGCATTTCTGATAACGAGTTACCTCCTGGTTTTCTGCACCAGAAAACCAGGAAGTAAAAAAGATCTGCAGAACAGCAATCAGAAGGAAGAAACTAAAGGATACAGAAATAACAAGAAAACACTGCAAACTGGTCATTCGACAACTTTAGAAGAAGTTCCACTCATTCCAATTTGAGGTGAAATGGACAGGTTCTCAATAGGCAATCAGATACACAGAGACAGAGATAGAAATCCATCTTAAAATAGTTTGTCAACTCTTAGAAGTATAAATAAGATATACAGACAATCAGACAACTAAATATTCATTAAAAATGCAAAGCAGAAAAGTAAATCCATCAATAAACATATATATGCAGAGAGTTCAGTGAGAGACCTTCACCACATCCAAGCTTGACACTCTTGAAACGAGTATGAGAGCGCAAGAACTCAAGCAAAGTAGTTGAAGGGTCAATAGTTGCCACCTCAAACTTCTCTCCATTCACTGCAAACACAAGACTTCCATTGCCGGTTTCAGGGGGAAGAGTTTTTGCATTACTATCCTCCATTTTTTAAGTAAGTTTAGCTGATACCAGGTGGAATGACTGCTAAATGACTGAAATTCAGAAGCTTATACATAGGAAAAATCTCACAAAGCAAGCATATAATGCGCTTACTTCTATATATGCTAGCCCAAGTGAAAATGACAGTTTGGTCTGTCCTAGATAGAATAGACATTTCTTAAACGCATGTACATTGATGTTTGCACCCTCAGAGTTAGTCTTAGTTGATTCCAACATCAGATTAAAGTTGATCGAATTGACTTTTACTCCCACCGTATTAGAAAACAGAAATAAGCCTTTTTCCTTGATGTGATATGGTAATTATCCTCGTTCATGGAATTAACTACCCATATACAACTATGGTTAAAAGTCGCAGTCGCGATGATAGTCACAGTAACAGTCGCAGAACATATTATTCCACATCGGTTTCAGTATACCAATCGTGTGTCGAGGCGATACTTTAATTTAAAGACAGAAAATATTTTCAAAATATATGAAATTTTTTTTAGAAAAATATGAAATACAATAATAAGTACAACAATTATATAAAATCTAGTGATCACAACTCTCAGGCAACATGAAATATATAATTATTATTTTACTTGTAGGTAGTAGGCCAATTAAAAATTTCGTCTTTATAAAGCGGTCAGCTTTGTTCCCGTTCAGACTCAACCGAATCGACTCAGATTCGATCGAGTCTTTGAACCATGAATACAACTGCTCAAGTATGAACTAAGCTATTCCCATATTTGAACATGGATAAATAAGAAACATCTAAAACTTGACTTGTCTTACAAAATATGAACAAAAGTTAATATTCATTAACTAAGGTACTCAAGCTCCTTCTAAACTTGATTCAGTACATAAAAATTCATTTGAACTTGACTTGTATAATAATCAAGACAAAGTGCAAAAGAAAGATTAATGATTAATCAGATCCAAACTTCAGTCTTTTGCCTGGAAAAACTAAGAAAGAAACCAAAGGCTAAAACCTCAAGATCCCTAAAATCATAGTTTTGTGCAGTTGAACAAGAAATTCAATTTTTTTTCCTTCGTCCTCCTACTTCTCTTAACAGGGATACAAAACTAAAGGCCCTGGACGGACCCACAAAACTTTACAAATAAAACACTAGAAAATCTCCAATCTCTTATGATTTTCTTCTCTTACAGGAGCACACAAAACCCTCCCTCACAATCATTACCCACCTACATATTTACTTAATTCCCTAAATAAACCTGTGTATGAACTGCATATTGCATACGAAGTGTAGACGTATACAAAGTGAAAATATACATGATATAAATTTTAAAAAGTAGGAGGATACAAATGGATGATATATTTTAGTATTGCTACACGAGTACCACTTATTCGATAACTACACCACGTCAATAAACATATGCAATTGCAGTCAGAATTCATAAACATGTGTGAGAAACTTCTCACATGCAAGAGAATTCAAAGAAAATCTGGTAAACAATGAAATTTCAAACAAAAGTTAAGAAAACAAACTTTTGTTATCATGAGATGGCTTAAAATGAATAAATATATATGTGTGTGTGAAATTAGTATAGGAGCCCAATAGAGAAATTGATAACTCCGACCAATTGGATAATTGATCATAATTAAATTTTGACTGATTTTATATTATGTATACCATTCAACGTCAACTCTTTATTCAAGCCAACCTAAGGAACAAGAAAAATGACCAATAAAAATTAAATAAAAAAAGATAGGCAACATATGATATTGATAAACTCTCAAGCAAACAAATACTACATATGCAATGATAATCATACGACATCAGATTCATTATAAGAGATATGAGGTATAGAATTTCTATGATAAATTTGAGATTATTGAGTTTGGAGAGTCAAGAAACATAGTTTTCAAACAAAACCCACACGTAAGAAATTGTCCCTTCTTTTGTCTTGGCATCAATGTTCATTCTTTGAATTGGGGTTGATAATATGAAAGGAAATTGTTATTCTTTTGCAAATACTTAGTCCAAATACTCAACTTGATTTGCATTACGTTGTTTACTAGAAAACTAAAGAAAAGTTTATCATTAGATCGGGGGGTTCAGGTCGAAATAATACATTCATACACGGATATGATTAGTATATCCAAATTTGAATTTTATATGATTCAGATCTGAGTCTTATAATATTTTTTTTTAATTTTTAAAATTTTTATATACAAATTTTATAATTTATAGAATTTTTTAATTATAACAAATATTTATTTCAAAATTAATATGAGACTTTATGCATGAGTTATACAATAAAATATAATTTATGTTGACAATTTACACAATATATATACCTGGATCCGATTAAGATATTTAATATATATATATATATATATACACACACATACACGTTATTCTGTACCGAATAACACTAATTGTATATAATTTTATTATATATTAAATATCTTAATCAAATCCAGTATACATATATGTGTATATATACACATGCAGAATAATAGTAATTATATATTAAATATTTTAATCAAATCCAGGTCCTAATCAGGTCCGAACAACAATATTCATATCTGATCCGTTTATTATAATAGCTAAACATGTCCGGATTGGACAGGTAATCGAAATTTCTCATGGATTCATACTCGAATAAATGGGTCTGGATCGAGTCAAATCTGAATTTAGACCCAACCCATTGACTGGCCTAATATATAGTTGTTGGGAAATTTTGAAATTTGTAATAAAAATTTTTCCATTCAAAAATAAAAAATTTCAAGTCTCTTTGAAAATTAATTATCAGTGCCTCAAAAGTTCATTAAATATGATATAGCAAACTTCACTAATAGTTATTAAACTATTCTTGGTTGGTTAAAAATGAGGTCATCTAACCATACTTTTTATAAATTTGGTCACCAAATCACGTTAAGTGCTTTTCTATAATCATGTTTTTCATAGTTTAGTATCTCGACGGATGTAGCTTCCACTTTTTGCCAAGGCTAGGGCCTACGGACTCTCTGGAAAGGTACACGAATCCCTTGCTTCTATTATTCGACATTGATCTTGGTCTTAACCACCTTTTTGCCATCAATAGCTAGGAATACTGAAGCTTCTTATCGGATTTGAGTGGATGACCTTTAGAATGAACCTATAGGAGAAAAGGAACTTAACTAAGCGCACTTGACAAGACATCTTCGTAGATGAGGAAGAGGCATCTCTTTGTCTTCTTACTTCTAGTCTTCCAAGAATAGTTTGGTAAGAGTGATTTGACATAAAAATCTCTTCCTCATGGGACTCACACAGCATCATAATTGAAAGTCATACTTCAGTTGAACATTCGACCTTTCTTTCTTAAGAAAATGACACCCTAACATAGCCTTTCCCGTAGGAATGTCCACAAATAAGCTCCTTTCTTGATCACACCTTAGCCTGATGCCGCCAAATCTCTTTTTGTTGCTAAAAGACCAACTTCTGTCCCCGCATCTAGGAATGATTATCTTTCCTCATCCGCATCCTCTTGTAAAGGCTGGTAACCCTCAAGATCAAGAGGCCCTACAGGGGCAACAAGCTCTGGGATGTCAAGTGCCAATTGATGCTATTTTTCAAATTAGAATATTTTTTCATATGTTTTTTTATACGATCAGCCTACAAGAGGCACCTTGTAAATCCCAGTCAAACGACGAGTAGACACCCAACCTAGAAACTCTCAGCAAAGAAAATTCTTTTGAAATTGCACTAGAAGTTATTTTAGTTAAAACGAAGTGCGACTTGTGATCAACCCATTTTTGCTCAGGCTGAATCAGTAGAGAGAGATTATCCATAAATAAAAAGAGCTCTTGTTGGCATGGGCTGGATTTGAACAACAAAAAATTTAGATATGAGACATGTTATCGAACATAAGCCTACTTTAGATCTCACACAAGGTTACTTAATCTCTTTTGTTTTGTTCTTTCTCTTCCTTCGGTCTTCGGCCTCATGTCTAACCCCACTGCTATCATCTTGAGTAAAAAAAAAAGAGATTCCCAAACAAGGAGACATAAATGATAACACGATATTAATATTAGTGCACATGAAGAAATAAATACTAGAGCTAGGGAATCTCATGCAAGTTATTTACTTTTCTCTCCACAGATCTAGGAATTCTATACTTCATATACAATCTGTGCTGTGATGCTTAGAGTTCGGTGCCTCGTCCTTGTATTTTCACTAGAGACTTAATATGATGGCATACAGTTCCTTTCATTCTCAATGCCCCACTTTAGCTGTAGCTTTGTTTCGGGGTCTAGATTCCTTTTCCCTGGCTAGCTTACCGAATTTTATCCTATTACAACTTATAGTGGTTACTCCCGGTCAAAGCACCCCCTTTCCTAGTCGTTCTATTCTATCAGTTAAGATATGAATGAGACTACCTTTGTTTGGTAGATACGTTAAACTAATAGTAGCTCAGAGAAGTTTATAAAGTTGGAATTGGTATAAGTTCAAACACAAGTTCCATAGTCCAAATTTAAGAACAATGAAAGTGACGTGCTGGCTAGAGATTTTGCTAATGCCCAAGATTATGTATGTACCATAGTACAAACAAAGGTTGAATCGGGCGAATAAAGAAACTACCATTTTTCGTCTTTAAGCTTTAAGCCGAACTGTATCGCGGCTAGAAAGAAAGACAACCTCACCTTCTCGTAACATCTAGTCCCAGTAGATCTTCTCAGCTAGGTGGAAAAGGTGCTTGCTCATGAAACTGAATTTACCCACCTTAGTTGAGTTGAGGTCTAATAACCTTGTGAGGATAAGGAGTTCACCACCCGATAGGCTTTCACTCTATCTATTTGATCTGTTAGATGGTAACAGAAAATGATATTTTGGGGAATAAAATTATTCAATTATTCTTTGTGCGAGCTTTACATCTAGTATTTGCCAATACTGCTTAGTTTAGAGTTAGCATAGGTCAAAACTAGTTTTGGAAGAATCTGCTTACACTAGTAGAAATAGAAAAAGACAACTCAGGGATAGGGGAGAAGATCGGAGGTGGGTTGGTCAGATCTAGGGGTAAGGGTTAGACATTAGATCATGGAGATATCGGGAAGGAAGAGGATAGTTGCAAGGAGATGAGATTAGCAGGGACGAGGAAGGGGATAAGGAAACTGACAACGAATAAGAGAGGTGATGGCTGGAGATAGAGAAAGATGAGGGGATGGTCAGATTTGGATAGGAAGGATCGGATCTTAGAGGAAGAGATGGTAGGGTATAGGAAAGAAGAGAAAGTAGGTGGTTGGAGCAAGAAGGGAAAGGGAGAGGTGATCGGATTTGGAAAATGAGGGATGGAAGAGGTTTGGGTGATGGGAAGGTGTTGGCAAGGCCTAGGAAAGGGGAAAAAAAAAAAAAGAGGAGGTGGTTAGAGTGAGGAGGAAGAAGGAAAAGGTTGGTCGGATCTAGGATAGAGAAATTGGAGAAGTGGAGAGAGAGAGAGGGAAGCGGTGGTAGGACTGGGGAAAAGGAATTGGTGGTAGTGGCACTAGGTCGTAAGGGATGCGAGTGTAGCTGTGGATAGGCTAGATAGTGGGCACTTTAGATATAAATTTAGTAAATTAAATTATTTGATTTTTTACTCAAATTTTCTCTCTTTCAATATGGCTTCTCTTATAATTTAATTTATTTTTTTATGATATAATTTTGACCCCAAAAGTTCTTAGTAACAGTTCACTATTTGGATAATTTTACTCTTCAAAGTACCACTTTGTGTTGCTACTAATGGATCAAACAAATGGAGTGACCATATAAATACCCAATAGTTTGATGACCTTAGGTGCAACTAACCAATAGTTTGATGATTATTGATATCGTTTATTCAATAACAAGAGATAATACACACGCTAAATATGAATGTATACAAATTTTACCCTCTCAACTCTTAAGTTATATCCGTACCCTAATTATTGAGTTTAAATAATTGGTAAGTTTTCATTTCACCTTTTGTCAATTTATATAATGACACAGTGCTGACATTGCTTGAAGTCAATGAAATTTCAATATGAGATTTTTTGTTGGATTTTTTTTTTTAAAAATGAGTTGGTAGGGAGAGAATTTGACTTCTTATATATTGTGGAACAAATATATAATCACTAAGCTATTTGTTTGATACGGCATGTATAATGCCTTCTAGAATAATGCGTGGAAATTTAATTTATGTTAGTTGCGTGGTTTTTATCTCCTAGTTTATTTCTCTTCTATTTATCTATCTTCCATATATCTATTTTCTTTAGTTACACTAGAGTAATTATGATTTGGAAGTTGATCCAAGGAAAGTGTTCCAATCTATTACGACATAACCATGAGGCAGTCATCGGACCTTTTTAATATTATAGAAAACTCTTTTTTTTTCTTTTTTTTTTTAGACTATGGATTGATGAAAAATAGTTTTTGGTTTCTTCTGCATTTGAGTTACTAAAGTACTTTAGTTAGGTACTAGTACCACACCACCTTAAAATAGCCTTATATTGATAGATAGAGTGATGCTAGACTCCCAAAAGTATTTTCTTTAAAGTTTGGTACCAATTCCCAATTGTTTCTCTTCTTTCTTTTTCAAGTCACGAGTTGGACTTGAACAAGCATGTCCGGGAGAAAGAGACAGATCCAATGACCTGAGTTTTATTCTGATTGTGATTTTTGATAACCTAGTTCTTTGTGAAAATATTACCTTTTATCTTGCTTAACAAAAACTAGAGATCCTGTTCAGTTTATGGGCAACTATGGCAAAATGAGGCAAGAAGGAAATGCACGGGATTGCAAGCAAAAGATAGAAAATCAAGCTCCTTTCACTCTATGGGTTTCTCTTGCTTTAGCACGGCCGTTACCGCACTTTAACTAGATTTACTTTCACCCTTTCCTTTAGTGCCTATGGTCTAACTCAAAGAAGTCGATCATTTTGGATAAATGTATTAAGAACATGTCAAGTAGATGAGAAGTTGCTAAGTATAGTATGGTTCACCAGGGCCACTTTCATCATCCCTTCAAATATCTCTTCTTAGAACTATTGATTTGACCCCATAAATGGGACCAAGCGAGGATGAATGCTGGAATTGAAACTTGAGAGGTGAGACTAAGTAGACATTTATTTTTGGGGGATAATTTATATTTTTCTCAAAATTTTAAGGGCAAAAATATTAAATTTTATAAGGATACGTATAAAATTTTTAAACCTTTTAAGGATAAAATTGCAGATTTAAAAGTTTGGGAGTGGTTGCCTTGTTTCCCCTTACATCTGCCATTGGGACCAAGCATGTTTTTGCCATAATTAAGCAAAGTCGTGTATTTAGAGAATCTCCTATTTGTTCCAGAGTGACAATAAATATGTTCTTTAACCAAAAAGATTCCTGGTTCAAATGTGTTTTCTTTTTGGAAAATACGACAATATTTTGCTAACATCTCGATTAAAAATTTTATTGCAACATGCTATACTATAAAAGTAAATCGGCTCTTTGAAACTGGATAACAGTACTAGGCATATTGCCTCTAGCATAAAGAACTTTATACACTCCATGTAGAAGTTAAGACTGCCACGTGCACGGATCTCTTTCTATTTCTCAATGTATCAGAAGATTTTATGATAAGAAAGATATAGTACCGGACCCGAGAACATGACATAAGAAAGATTAGTCCCAATAGTCAATTTATAAAGCAAGATGGTAGGGCTAAAAGCCTTCTCTACTTAACTAAGAACAAGTGCAGGAAGATTCCTTGTTTGAATCTTGTGCTTGTTGAAATCCAAGCAATAGTTATCTGATTGAAACGTAGAAGCATATTCTTGTTGAAAGCAAAGAAAAACTCCCAATCATTTATTGTAGGGTAAATTACCATAAAACCCCATGTTGTATAGCTCAGATAATTGACCCATAACCTCTATATGTTTTGAAAATATACTTTAAACCCCATGTTGTCTGGATTGAAAGATTATGTGGATGGAAATCATCTAAACTAATGAATTTTACTAAAATTGTTTGTCCACCCTCGACCCACTATGATCTAGATGGGTCTCTTGACCTATTGATGCATTACCACTAGCAATAGCCGGATCGAGTAACTCTCCCTCTCCTCCTTCATTATCCGCCACCACCAATAGTCACACTACCAGTCTTTTTCGTCCATCACATCTCCATCCATCAATGTCTCAAAAAGACAAAAAATCATCAGTAAAAGTGGATTAACTTCTTCTGTTTTTACCTCTGATTTCCCATCAGCTTCATCTTTGGCTTGGTGGCACACTAGAACAGCAACACTAGTTGCAACCAATCCACTATGCCTCTACCCAACTGGCTTGGTTGATGGCCAAAATTAGCCTCTCTACCTGAATCCCATTATCTATTAATGATTTGTGTCTCATATAAATTATTTTTTTGTGTCATGTGTAATTATTTGTGTTTTTTGATAAAAAAAAAAAAAAGTGGAGATTTGCCGCTCCTCAAATTGATTTGGGCGGTTCTCCATTATTTTTTGCCAAATCGAACCTATGGGGTTGAGGAAAAAGGCAAAAGAGGAGATTTAGAGGGAGAGGATTGCGAGGTGGTAGAGGAGGTTGCTTTATGTGTGTGTTAATAGGGAATGGAAGGTTACGGGTAAGAGAGAGAAAATGGGCTACGAGGGGAGGGGACTATTGGAAAGACATAGAAGATGGAAGGGTTGTTGGTATTGGAGAAAGGGAAGGGGATGGCTGATAGAAAGGAGAGGGAAGCGAAAGGGGCTGAGGGCTAGGGGAAGAAGGTGGACTGGGAGGAAGAGGAAGGTAGTGGGCGGTAGTGTTAGTGGATGGTGGTAGTGTAAGTTAATTTTTCAGTAAAAGAAGGGTACCTTATTCAAAGAAATTTATGCTTTTTAATAAACTTGTATCTGGAACACGTGTTTTCTAAACACAATTAGGTCATAGTTTAGATAATTTTCATCCGTTTTATCCTTTACTCTAGACTAAATGGGCGTTTTATATTAACGTTGATACAAGTAGTGAATGACTTAGCGCAATCAATTCAAAGCTTCCAGGTTAATCAAACTTGACTATCTTGGGCGGAATAGCTAATCTTGATGAGATCTTCTTCTTTAAATAGAGAGGACGAAGGCTAATTTGGCTGCTTTTTGTTCAATTTCTTATGGGGTCATATTCCCATCAGGACAAGTTTAAGGGAATGGTTCCTAGGCCATGGCTTCAGACTTTTGGCAATTCAAAGCAAATATTACCTCCTACACACTACACCAGCTTCAATTAAGATACAGGCACCCTATTCTGTTGGAGAGTTTAACTATAATGTCATTGTTACTAAGATATAGTCACCTGTCTTTTGTCTACATGACAACCAAATATAATTGGTTATTTGGTAGAAATTAAAAGAAGAAAGCCAAAAAAAAAAAAAAAGGGGAAGATGCCAAATGATTGATCCGGACCGGTCAATGTATAGAATTCACAAATAATATATCGATCCCCACATTTTGATGAGAAGGAATAATTATCAATTTTTTTTTTTAAAAAAAAAAAAACCTTCTTGTCTCCTTAATAATTGAATTTATGACCAATAAATTATAAAGAAAGTATTTTATTACATACACTAAATTTCGTTGCCGTCAAAATATTCAAATCCTATATTGACAAGCAGATTCTCATCCAATTAGAAAAGTCAATCACCCTTCATTTCGAAGAAGACATGGCTTAAAAATCACAAGGTTGATGTCGTAAAGAGTGGTTGCTTCCTATCATCTTCTTAGTTCCATTTAGGTCACGTCATATAAAGACTAAGGAACCATTAATCATTAAAAAGACTCAAAAACCTCATGCCGCCTTATCTAGACTACGAAAATTGGAATGTCTCTGTTTATGTCAATTTTAAAGTTCGGATGAAAATAACACTAGAGAAAAGTAACAACCACTCCTCTCAAATTCAACTCAATCTCTTGTGCAAATAGTGTTGAACATTATGCATGTGAGGGTAAATTATTGTACCCATCAAAGTATAAAATACACCAAAATACAAAGTGTGTATAATCTCTACATGGACTCATAATAGGGACCACGCACTTTGTATTTTAGTGCACCACACACCTAATTGGTGCATGGAAGAATTGAAAAAATTTGCCCAAATGTGTGTCCATCAGGAGAAAAGCAACATAAAAATATATAGTATCAGAAGATATTTTTGTATTTACTCTAACTTTTCTTGTATCAGTTGCTGAAATCCAACTCATATTAATTGGCTTGATACCAGAAAAGTTTGCTATAGACCATTCAGGAGCGGAACAGTAGCCATTTTCGAGTGTTCCAAACAATTTACATCAAAAATTATAAATAAATAAAAATAAACATTTTTTTTTAATGTATAAGAATGAACAATATCTTAAAAGGAAAACACTTTACAAATCTATATTTCAAAATCACTTTCAAAAGTTGGCTTGTGTGTCAAAATTTTATTGAATACCCACCCCTTAATTTTAGATTTTTGATCAAATTTTATTTATTTTTTTCAAGATCTAATAATATATCAGTGAATTTTATGTTATTTTGGTGCACTTATCTCCTAATTTGGTCCAGATTTGCAATATAGAATTCGAATAGCACATTTCAAACTTTTATGTTGGCGGCCAAATCATGACCACCAACCCCAAGGAGCTGCTCCTGTCCCCTCTCCCCCAGCAAGTATGTGGATTGAGTTAATCTCTCCCTTGTTTCTTTTGCTCCTCCAACCATCGGAAATAGAGAGGCAAAAAGTGGAAATTCCAAACCGGAATTGTGTCTACCAGTAGAAGTACAAAACCAGAGATCAGAGATGCAAGTTTGTTGCAGCAAAATTTAAGTCTTTAGGGTACAATTGGAATGGGAACGCATTTGGGTGCCTTCAAAAACCAACATTTTAAAAAGCTATTACTATTCATCCAAAAATCCTACAAAGTTTAGATAGGTTAACAAGCACCCATTGTGTAAAATCCCAATGACATTTAGCACCCACCTCCAATGAATTAGAATCCTCGAACAGGTAAATAGTGGAAACTGGCAAAATCTATCTAATAGACACTATCAGGCCCATGAGCATACTCTTCAACCGACCAACAAGCTCAAGCCAAGTGATGATCTTCTTCTCCTTCTTTTACCAATGGTTGGGGAAGTGTTGAGCGAACTTTTTGTGGTACTAGTCACCTTAGAGCCGCATCCAGGCTTGTTAACTGGAAAGAGCATATTAGCTCAATAGCTTACCCCTACCCTCCGAGTAGTAATCGTTATAGTTGAGGTAATCCCAGAAACGTGAAAGACCAAACTCACCATGTTTAGGTGACTTGAGGTAGCACAAAAATAAATCATTGAGGTTCTTTGCAAATGTTTTCTTAATATCGAGCACCTGCAAGTACAACATCAGCTTTTTATCTATATCCCACCACCAAAAAAACAAGTTTAAAATCTAGAATTGATTTCACATATGCAGGTATCACCGTATCATCAAATCCAGATCTAAAAACCTAAAGTGCAAACTATCCATTTACACCTCGAGTCATTGGGTGAAAAACGTATTGTATCATAACTATCTTTAACAAAATAGGGATGAAAATAAAAGTTCCACCTGTACAATGTCAATTTGAGGAAGTTCTACCAGACAAGATCGAAAGTAAACAGCACATTGCAGAATGCTTTGGATGATATTAGCAATTGCCTGTGTTTCGTCAGATAAGAAGCATCTGCAAAAATTGTCATTCAATTGAAAACCATCCGCACCAACACAAAAGGAATTTTTATTCAAAACTTTAAGTTTAAATTACTGCAAACTGCTAAAACACTAAGCTGATAAATTTTAACTAAAAAGTCAGTTCATTCTTGCTGAAACTGAAATTCCAGCTAATTCATTTCAGAAAGACAAAATATAGAAAGCAAAATACTAGAGTTACCAAAGCCAAGAATCCTTGAAATAATAGAAAAAAAATAAAAGCAAAAATAGTACCTAGAGAAAAACTAAACAAGGCAATATTTACTTTTATTTTAAAGTTGGTCTTTCAAGACAATAGAAACACTATTTAAACACCACGACCCCAACCAATTTGTGCAGATGGGGCCAAAAAAACCCAAAAACTCGTAAAGAAAGGAAAATGGTCAAAGAAAAAAGGGAGATGAAATTCACAGTAAGGAGAAACTGAATAGAACTCATACATCCCTAATCATTTCTATATAGGAGCGATATTCATTGAAAGCCGCCTTGTAATACTTATCTGTAATCAACTTAGCATTTTTCTAATATTTGTTTGTTAATTTATACTTCATACAATTGTACATGTCTCGTACACTTAAATTTGTTGTACAAAAACTGCAAGCCGAATTTGAGGCCAGTAAAAGTGAACCTGCTTGATGCTGTGACCACATTCTAAAACCTAGCATCTTATGCAGAAAATGAAGGGTAGCTTCCAGTTTATCTATTTCTTTTTTTCCCTTTCAAAGTTCCTTAGGGAACAAAATGATTTTCAAACTATTAAAACAGCACTTTTACGTTAAAAAAAAAATAAAATGAAAAGAAGTAATTTTTTGAAAACCACTTCTGCTTGTCTAAATAATCTTTTTTCTAGGGATGCTTGTCTAAATAATCTGTTTTCAGGTTAAAATGAGTTAAGAGCACAAGTCAAAAAATCAAACCTTTGAAAAGCTAGAAAGTTTACCAGAGTAAAGTAACTGAGAACAAGCAAGAACTATTGTCAAAAGCTTAACAAGTCATAACTGTAACTAAACCTTATTAGCAATAAAGTTATAAGAGAAACACCTGCATATAATTTCAAAAACAATGGTGCATGTATGTGTATGCGTGTGTGCATGTATGTGTATGAACTTACATATTCAGTGATTCAGTGAGGTAGTCCATATGCACTGCCTCAAAGTCCATAATATCTTTGACCTGTATGAACAAAAAATGCAACAAAATAAACGATAGATGAATAGATAAAAAGTCATCCATAAAGCAACTTCAAAGTTGAAGAAGACTGAAGTCAATGCATACTGTTTCAAAATCAGAAAACAATTTTGTGGAAAAGCAAAATACAAGTAATTATTATCAGAAAATGATCATCCTCTGTCCCCAACAAATTGCTCATAGATGAGAATAGGGCAACTTAACACACAAAGCATGGGATAACCTAGGGAAAAGATAAAACATATAAGGAAAATAAATGATAAAAAGGAAAACAGACTTAGTCATCCCGGTTTTAGTTAAAAGGAAAAGAGTTAAAGAGGGCAAAAATCTATTGCTCCACACTATTTTCTAAAATTTTGTAAGCCATTTTACCTCACAAATATTTTTTAAAAAAAGGGAAAAAAAAAAAAAAGAGAGAGGAAGGAACAGAAAAGACAGAGATCTGAAATCAACCAAGAAATTGAAAAGGGTAAAAGTGATTAGTAACTAGCTTCCACCTATAACTTTCATTGCGACCAAATTAATATGCAAATGATATTTCTTTTTCTATGTGTTTGAAACTGATAATGTAATAGGGTAGTTATCAGAAGGTATGTCCCACACAAAACCATTCACTAGTGATTGCATAATTCATAATGAACTGCTCAGTCAAATCCCATGCAGAGAGTAAAACACTAGCTTCTCGGCACTTGGTGAAAGCAAGGAAAAAAAAAAAGGCAAATAAGATGTAAAATGCAGCAAACAAAGCACAAATCATTTATAGGGCCACCGGCATTATATTTCATTTCCTTGCAAACATGTATCAGGATACATCATAGATGATAATTACCACAACAGCAATATAGCATTCCTCCAGTCTCTTTGCTTAGTCCACCTAACCCACTTAACACCTAGCATGCCACTGAATCATGCTCATACTAAGTCACATCTACACTCCTGGTGACTAAGCTGGTCAACACTGCACACATGCATGACCAATACTCTTGGTCACAGCACATCACCCTTCCCTCTTCAAGACTTGACCATTCTCAGCAACCTCTTGTAAGCACAAACAGACTGAACTGCTTATCCATAGTCCCCAACTATTGTCCCCTTGTGTACAGCCAAATAATACAATCAAGAAAACAACCAGGACATTCAGTGTATCCTGTTGTTGGATTGCCATGTCCAATAACTAGTTTTCCCAAAATGCTTAACAAAATTTCTAGTGAGCTAGATGGAATAGGTGCCTGCCCATGACAGACCATTTAGACAAACTGAGCCATGTTGTAACAGTAATCTACTTAACACTTCCAATAACATTTCATACGAAATAACTTGAAAAGTGTCTTCTAGTATGAAGATGGAATAAATCAAAATCATCAAGAAAGGGAGGGAAAAGGAGCTAAATATTGAAGTGCCATGCTTTCTAGACCTGCACATTATGCAGAAGAAATATATGTTTATTACATTAACATTATATAAAAGATTAGGAGAGACTTAAGGAAAATCATTCCAGTGTATGAATACACGATAACTTTACACACACACACACATGCATAAAGCTACATATGTTTACGAGATAACTGCAGTTAGTACATACACAGAGAGACAGAGACAGAGATGTAATTCAGATCTAGGACAATAACCTATTACAAACCTTGTGCTTAAGAGAGTTTGAGAACTTGCACCAAGATACATGGGATAACTTTGAATGAACATATTGCTGCAGTGTGGTTATGAAATGATTAACTTGATACCTGAAATGAAAAGGAAAAGCATATAACTAGATATGCCAAAGAAACACTAGCTAACCCCCATTTACAAGTTCAAACTTTGTCCCATACAATTTGGAGCTCTAGTAAAAGTTAGAACACAATAAAGAATTTTGTTGCTCCTTTTTTTTATCTTCAGTTCAAATAGGAAGATTTAAAAGATAAATCACCAGACAAACTATTTGTGAAACCATCTTTGTTCATCCCAAGTTGACCTCAATCAACAATTAAATTAGACAGGCTGCAGAAAGTAGAAATCTTATCTCTTATGAATAAATGCAAAAATGCAGCAATAACTTCTAACTTGGTAAATATGTACTATAGAGTATAAGGCCTTCAAGTAAACAGAATAATCATGACAAATGAGCTCCTCTGTTCAGGCCTCTGAAAAGAAAAATGACGAGGATCCCCCTCCCAAAAAAAAAAAAAATTAAAAGACCACAGACACAGCAGAAGACTTCCCTCGTCCTTGAACAGCATAATGGCTCAGTGGTACCCAAAAGAAAGGTTCTTTTTTTTTTTTTTTGGGGGGGGTGGGAGGACCCAAAAAAAACAAAAAAAGAAAGAAAGAAGAGGAATAGTGCAAACAAAACACCTTCATCTGAGTCCGTTTCATACACCTGAACTTGCTAACGAAGCATCGATGCCAAAGAGAGACATATAGCCCCCAAATTCACAATCTCTTCCAAATTCTAGCCTACGAAAACTGTTCTTTCTTTGGAACTATACTCCCTGTCAAGTCATATAATTTGAACAAGACTCGAATAAACTAAAAGTCACCAACTGGCCATGATTCTCAGCTTAATTTCACAACTAGAAATTCAGAAAGTCAATTACAAAGCAATAAAGTTTCCACTTCCACTCGGTGGTAAAAAAGGATGCAAAAGAGCATGTATAAAAACTCAATCCTACTATCTTACTGTTGATGAAGGTTAAAGTGATAATTTAACATTTGTCACTTGAGACATAAAACAAAAGGAAAGACAGTACTAATAATCTACATGGGTGACCAGTTACCAACAGATTCTAAATGGTACTTTTGAAGTGTATTCATATAACCCAATCACCAGTTACAAACAACCATCATTAACTCATTTCAAAATCTAAATATCACATTCATCAAAGAGATACAGATATTTTTCATGTGTATGCACAATTTCAAAACAATAAATATATTCTCCAATGTCATAATTACGATAGAAAACATTTGAGAATAGATGTTGACCTACTAATTTATCCCTTTGGTATATCTTTTGATAATATATATTATGTGTTTTTCCAGTTCCATAAATTTTCTTATACTAGAAGATGTAAAACAGAAAAAATTCAAGTCAGAGACTGTTGATTTACCTTCTGTTTCAGTCAAAACAGAAATGTGTCGTAGAGTGATTTAAGCCCTTTAGAAGGATAACCCCGCCCACTCAATTTTACTAAATCCTGCGAATCAATTATAGAAGTACATTAAAGATCATGTAATCAAAACCTCCACTAGTAGATGTTTGAGTGCAATGACATCAGGTAGTGGGCATCAAAATAGATGACATTTACTGTTTTCAAAGTGCAATATATGGAAATCTAATCAAGGACGGAGTGTATTAGTTTTGATTGACTAATTTTTGAAATATCACACAAAACAGAAAATGCTACAAAAAAAGTAAGCATCGAATAAATCCATCAAGTTAGGATTACATCACTGTATCCAAATGGACAGTAATGCAAATTGTAGGCTGCTTCAGACTTTTGTTGGCAGTCTCTTAGGTCACCTAAAGCTGTGTCACATTACATATCCACCCCTCTTACTTCTAGCTTTTTAACAGCAACATGCCAGTGAAAATTAAGTTTAAATTCCAAAACGAATTTTCCAGAAAAAACATTTTTCAATCCCCTGCTTATTTGGGTTTCCATAATAGAGACAAGTGGTGTTTTATTGTTTGCCTGTCGGCAGAAAGGTTTTCTACTCTTTTGAATCTGGAACCAACTTACAAAAATAGGGTGAGAAATAAACTTGGCTTCAGAAAAATTGGTTATCATCTAGAGAAACATAAGAAGATTCAGTAGTAGCTTAACCAAGCACCACAAAACAATTCCCTGCTGAATTTGGCATCAATTACTTCAAGTGTGTGCCTGACTGTTTAACCAAAAATCTCTAAAAGCCTTAATTTATGCAACTTGGGGCGTACAATTTGCATGTGGACCATAGTCATTTTGGATCACTACTTTTGGCATTCAAGTTCTTAAACTAAATTCATACAAAAATCTATGTTTTCAATTTATAGCACCAATGTATCACTAAATAGTAGCTAATAAACCTAGCACTGAGAAAATATATTTACCTTCATATTTAAAAACTTCTATAACATTAATATATAAGAGTACTCATTTTTCTTCAAAATGACCACAAGTAAAAATTCCACGTTCCAAGTGATCAATCTCTGTTTGCCAGGTGCTCCAAAGAAGCCTAAATATAATGTTTGGTGTTCCATTATGGATATCATTTTACATTCCTGATTTTGTCCAGTATGACCAAATGATCCACGATTTGGGAACCTTGGGCCTAATGGCTGAATAGATATACTTTAGCAGCCAGAATGTCAAACTGGCAATCACCTTTTCTATACATGTCTGACCAAATTCTGACTGAATTATTGACAACTATGAACCACTAAGTTTGACCAAATTATCTTGTGATCTTGCATACTGTTAAGTTTAACCAATCATGCACCTAAAGCAAAATAGAGGATTTAGATGTTATACTAAAATGGAAAAAATGGATAACGATAGGGCTGCATAGTAGTTTGTTATTCGGTAGAAGGAATATTAGCCTACTCTCGATTATTATTCGAAGTTATATACCTATTTAGAAATTCACCAGAAATAAAGCTTAGAAATGATCAGACAAAGCCAATAGTTATTTTCATGACCCTGCAAGAGCAGTTAGCTAGGATTGTTGAAAATATCTATCTCAAAACTTTAGCTTTCTACAGGAGTCAAGCAGATGTATATAATATAACCAATCAAACAAAATAGGCGCGACTTTGGCTAACTTTAGTTTCTGAAACTGAAAGTAGCAGAACATATATACCCATTCTAAAGTATTCATATAAGCAACAAAAAGATACTAAATGTATATCAACACAAAAAGAAACTTTTTAACAGATAGAGACTGTAAAAGGAGCATTAATCATATACTTGGAGGCATGCAGAACACAGTCATCTATAAAAACTATACCTTCAATGAGCACCATGCATCACTTAAAGAGAACACCGCAAGCTTGACTTGTATCAGAAAATTGAAAATGTTGGAATATATCTTCAATGCATCAGGTGTCAAAATGATACTAACAGGCCAACCCACTCTGTTAACCCAAACCTAAAAAGTTAAATGAATGGATTCCTGCCAAAATGGAAATCATTACAACACTTTTAAAGTTAACCATAACTAAGGACATCAAATCAATGAAACAAGGTAATTAAGACAGATTCAAGTTGCAAAAGCAAATGACAGAAACCATTCTAGTAAGGCAGATACAGGATTGAAAGACATCTACCATTGGCAGAAGCTGAAAGTACCATCACACTATCTCCTTTCATATACACATATAAACGATCCTTGTTAAGGTCTCCTTCACATGAAGACCTCTGAACTGACAACTCAAGGACCCCCTGGATTTCTAGAATTCTTTTATCGGCTTCCATGACATTCCATTTCTGGTTTGTGAAAGAGAAGGGAAATTAGAAAGGAAAAATAGTGGAGAACGTTAAATGCATAATGGAGAAAGAAGTACATGATGCCATAGAGACATGATAAACAAATCTGCCCAGTCTGCTAGTTCCATAAAATGATACCGCCGCAGTGCTAACAGAAAGATGTTCTTGTAAATCAAATCCTTCTTCAAGCAACTTGAGTGTAAGTTTGCTCACATACCTATACCTAGCAATGTCAAGGAAGAGACCCGATACAAGAAGCAAACTGGGCTAGCCATGTTTGCCAGAAAATAAAAGAGACTGCAGATCTGAAAATGACAGGGTAATTAGAAAGGCGTGATAAATGACATACAAAGACAGGTTGATCTTATGAATGCATGTAGTGCCTCTAGTTTCCCACCTCAAGACTGTTTAATTCTTCAAACAACTGAAAACAGGTCACAGGATTTTATGATGATATACTCCAGACATGTTAAAATAATTTAAATCACATAGAATAATCATATAGGTTTCCTTTTCCCTATTACGACTCTGAGTGAGTGAGAGAGAGAGACAGAGAGACAGAGAGAGAGAGAGAGAGAGAGAGAGAGATTGAATCCTTTCCTACTGACTGGAGTCTTCACATTCCTAAGTTGACGTCCTTTACCTTTCTCTTCTCTTTGGGTGCGTCTTTTCCTTCTTTCTTTCTTGATTGAATAAGTAAGAGGGGCTTATCAGGGTTTCAAATGTTGGGTGAACAACAAATGATTCTGTTGATGCACATCTATTACATGTATTCTATGATTCTCTCTCTGTTGAAACGATTTGCTGCCTTATGACTAGGTTGTGCTTTATAATCCATGTCTATGTACTCATTTAAACTCTAGCACATCAAAAGAAGATATCCCCAGAAAATAGCCAAGTTCATCTTTCCTGTTTCATTCTTCTTTTTGTATGTTTGATGAGTCTGTTTCATTGAAGCACAAGAACTTGGAGTAAATTCTGAAGTTGTGCTTATTTTGAGAATTATTCTTTTTGGGTGCTGATTTGAAATTGTATTTCTGTCAAGGTGGAACTCGCATTTGTTGAATGCGAGTTCTATGACCTCGCATCTGTTGAATGCGAGGTCTGAGAATTTTTTTTTTTTTTTTTTTAAGTTCCATGACCTCGCATTCGAGAATTTTTTTTGATTTGTTTTTGAAATGCCATTATAGTTGGCAGAAGTCTCGAAGCTGATTTTTTTTAAAAAAATTACATGCAAAATTTTTTTTTTTTTAAAAACTCAATTCCGCATGAGCTCGCATTTATTAAATGCGAGGTCATAGAGCTCGCATTTATTAAATGCGAGGTCATAGAGCTCGCATTTATTAAATGCGAGTTCCACCTTGAAAGAAACCCAATTTCAAATCAACACCCAAAAAGAATGATTTCCAAAACAAGCACAACTACAGAATTTTCTCCAAGAACTTGAAAGCCTTACATAGTTAACTCTGACACAGGATGTGCAACAGAAAACCAAGAACCTAGTCTTGGAAAGGGCAACAACAATACAATGAATAAATATATGATATGTGGAGGAAAGATTAAACTACTCTCCCAAAGCCTAAATGTAAACTACATTTCACCATCATCAAAAGCCTCCTAGTGGTTTTCATTCAGGTACAGGGGATACAATAAGTCACTGCTACCTAAGTAATCAATCTTTCCCAACTTCAAAAGTCCCATATTCAGTATAAAGGCTTCATAGTATCAGAACATTTCATATAAATATCCCTATGTGCAAGAAGATCCAAATTTTCCAAATAACACAACAATGAAGAAGCATGTTAGAAACCTGGATTTTTCATCTCTGTCAAATATCATTTGGCATAATTTTCACCCTTCATTTCAAAATTCTACAAGTTCGGGTTATCAATGCAGACAATGCAACTTACTAGGTACTTGACACTTGTTTGGCTAGGTCCAACTCCATTTGTGGTTGATCTACTCCAGAATTAGTAACAAACTTAGTCATTTTAATTCCTTTATTTACAACTGAATAAATTGGAAAAAAATGTCATTTTTGGCTGTGAATATAAATTACAAAACTCAAATATGCATATGATGTTCTAAATTTGATATCACAGCCAACATTTTAGAATGCTTGAGCAAACACTACTATAATTCAAAGTGAATTTCCTGAATAACTTGGTATATGAAGTGTAAATATCATCTGCCCAAACCTGCATTCAGTAATTGTACTCAACCCTTTAAATTACAGCCAAGAATAGCTCAGATGGAATGATAACTGTTAACAGTTGAAGCTTTGGAATCATATTTCATCTGAGTACTAACAAAATCAAATTTCCAAGGTATTATGTCGACTTATATGGAGCTAATGATCACCAGACAGCACAAGCATATGACAGCAATATTCTAGAAACTTTGATGCCACATAAAGCATTAATCTATCATTGCAAAAGTTTAAGCAAATTGACTCTGAGCATCTCCGAAGCAGCAGCACTTATGATTAGCAAAAAGAGGACACAGTCATACACTAGTAAACCATAAGGCAGTTAAATGAGAGTCACTGATTAGACAAATGTCCGTATGATGCATAAACATAAGGATACTGAAGCAATATCTCCTCCCAAAGGCATTTCTCAATAATATAGTCCAGCGGTATATCAAAGACAGCTGTTGAATTTTTCCTGTGATCTATGTCGGTAATGTTGGACTGTAGTGTTGCCAACACAAGCAAGCATAGTTTCCCAGTTACTTCCCCCAGTATGGTTGGCACATAATGCATATTCACCCCTGTCCATTACTGAATCTGAGGAGAGATAAACCTCGAATGTTTTTGTCTTTTCCTCTTTGTTCTTGTTACTGCAGCTTTCTTTACCATAGTAATCACTTGTAATGAAGGCAGCATCAGCAGTAGTGTCAGTTGAAATAGAATTTTCAAATCCACATCGAAGCCTGAAGCTGGAAGCCAACTTTTCCTGGCAATATTTACGAGGATCTCTCACGGATGTGAAGTCAAAATAAGATAAAGGTTCTTTATAGTTTAAACACCTCTCTTCAAAATTGTCACTGGAATTAATGAAACAGCCTTTTGACAATGTTGGGTTCATACTCAGAAACCTAGTACTGTATTTAGAATTCCACGACTGCAGACAGAATGAATTTGAAGAAGCACAATTTCCATCTGGAGGCTGGTGCTTATTATTTGTTGTTTCTTTAAATGCAGTAAAGCATTCCTAGGAAAAACAGTATCGCTACAGTTTAACATGCCTGTCCTCCAACCTCCAAACATTCTGCTTCTCACCTCCAGCTCTGAATCAGTGATATGAAACCATGTGCTATTATTGTTGCCTGCATTCACACGGGAGAGACTATCCGGCAAGCACCCAACTTGAAGGCATACATCAGGTTCACTGTTAATGGGTTTATGATCAGCATTCACTAACAAGTTCCTCTCTCCAAATTGAGGAAAAGAACTTCCCTTCACATTTGATCCTTCGAGATAGGAATCCTTGCCATAACAACCTTGTGTTTTTTCACATACTTTGGATAGATTCTCTGAAATCTCAGTTTTGGAAAGTTTTTGTACCGAATTCTCAGCAGAGAAACTAAAGCTGAAGCTCAAAGAAGATAAATAACTTGGATAGAATCCCATACTGTCATTAGGCATCTGCTCCGAATCACTGTGCTCGTCAAAGCTATTAAGAGATGAAGATGATGTCTCCAATACAGATCCTCTGCATATGAAAACTCGTCTGCAGTGCTAGATGCCTCATTATCTACAACACTGGCATGCCTGAGCATCAGAGATATCCACATTTTAAAAACTGAAATATGTTTCAAAGCAAAAGTAACAGATCCACAAAATCCCAAACATAACATTTAAAGCAGTATATTCATCAACAATATAAGAAACCTTCTTGTAAGTGCATCATATTCAGGATACTCAAAGCATCTCAATGTCTGAAAAACAATACGAAATGTTTGTGCATATAAGTGTATGCACCCAATGTTGAACCCAATGACAGCAGGAGAAGAAGAAAACATGTTTTAGAAAGACATGTACATGTGCATATACATATGTAGAGAGGAGAAGACTAACAAATCTGAATCTTTCTCATCCATTACAATAGGAACATGGCTATCATCCAGCACGGTGTCTGTATGCTTCAGGTTTCTTCCATGGTTCTTTGCAAACAAACATTGAATAGTATAGGGAGATGCCTGAATTCCATGGATGGGAGGAACAAACTACATGAAGATCATTTTTCTGAATAAGACAAATAAATAAAAACGAAGAACCTACTTGACAAAACATTTGAGTTGACAATGAGAATGTAAAATACCACAGATAAGTAAAAAAGTGAAGACATCCTCACCAACAACTACTTAGACGGCACCATAACCAGAAAGCAAGAAATGCAAGAAAGACTACATGTTTCACCTTTTGAGATCTGAATTCAAATTTAGTTAGAATGTTGTCCACTTTTTCTAGCATCCTTTGGTAGTAACTGTTTCTTGCAAGTGCCATGTTTCTTATGGTTCCTTTGTGAAATGTCAAAGGGGAAGCAAGAAATGGATAGTCACTTGGAAAATTCTCCAAGAAAGGAAGAATCTCCTTCTGAGCATTGTTATATGTGCCAAGACTATAACACAACTCAAGCAATTTCATTACAACTTGAAGCTGCAGACCAGCTCTGAGAAGTGGAATCAAGAAATCATCGAGAAAACACGGTAGAGTATATACTCCTTCTCGAACCTGATATGACCATATAAACACAATCAATCAACTTGAGGTAGTACACAGGGAAGCTCCAGGAACATAAGGCTCTTAACATGAAATGACAGCATTACCCTCACAGTGCCTAAAGGGAATTCAACAGAAATTACGGTGCTGCCCTGTGCAGAAGCTGGTAGATTATTAACATATTCCATTACAAACTCTTTATATGGATCATTCATTCTGCCTCCATAAATCCATGATCTAATAAAATTATAGTATGGTTCAAAGGCCTGGAGAAATAGAAACCTGAGTAGAAAAAACTGAACTGGATCAACAACCTGCAAATAAAACATTAATCAGATGAAATAGCGAAATGACATATGTTGAAGTTAAAGTGAGAATCTTAATTCTATTTTTACATCATGGTGAGTGTAAAGAAAGTTCATGTCAACGCAGGAAGAGAATTGAATACCATCAACATGACAACAATTTCAAGAATGTTGAAAGGGCTTCAAAATTTTATTACATGTCTTGATAATTGAAATAGCAAAGTATGCCAGCAAATGATGGACAATACAGAATGGAATGTGAAAAGCCTATGTCATACCAAGACAAAGTGATCAAAAGGCAAGAAGAGATGTAAAGGACTACTCACATTTAGACTAACTAGTTAAGCATCAAAAAGTTTGCTTAAAGATGAACTAGTGGCATTGCACACAGTGCTGACCTTTAGCTGTGCATACAGAAATGATAGCAAAGTACCACCTCTCGGAAAGTTGGTAAATTCCAGTTTTGCTTTAACAGTCAAAGCTTCGAAAGATGATACCGAGAAACTATGAGCTATATGACATATCTGACAAATATTTCCAAGGGCTTCTATCTGAGTTCTCAGTCCTTTTGTATGCAAATAAACCTCCAAGACCGTAATTTCAGCATTCCCGACATCTGTGAGACAACCGCCATCACAGTTGTTCAAAGTATGCCTCAAACTCACTGAAGCATATACTGTATTGAGGGCAGAGATATATCTTCTTAAGCCATCTAGGATCTTTTTCACAGCGACTGCAAATGCATGATTAACAACACTGCAGTTATTTTTGGACTCTGCTTTACGCTCTTCATTATCCTCATTTGGAGTTTCATCTGATCCTGAGTCTCCATCAGGATTTAAACAAGAAAAGTGCACAACAAATTTTTGGAGGAGGAAAACAATGAAACCAAATTTGCCAATGGACATAAGCAGATTTCCCAAAGAACGAGTGCTTGAAGATCGGGTCCACAAACTTGAGATTCGATGGGAAGTTCTATCAGCTGAATCAGAAGAAAATAATGCAGAGAGTTGGTCAACAGCAATCAGAGCTGATTCTACCCCTTGAAAAGCAGTCAGTACCAACCTCACTAAAGTAGCCTCCTGCAACCATTTGATAGGCAAAACACAAAACATTAGAAAAAATCTTAATATCATGGAATTAGGCAGCCAGCAGTAATTCAAAGCTAAATTTGCAAGGAAAAACATGCAATACTGATAGTTTGATATCCCCCCTGTCTCTTATACACATACACAGAGACAGAGAGATATTGTTTAGGAAGTGTAAATACAGGCTAACCTAAAATGTCAAATTAAATAAGGAAAAAGATGCCGAGCCATTTTGCGAACGACATCTTGAATAAATCACACTAGTCTGCGAAGAAGAGAGAAGAGAATGAAGAGTTCTTGTAACATTCTTTGTTCAACACAGGAAAAAAAGAAATTTTCTTTCTTGAAACAAATGCAGAAAATTGGAAACAGACACACTGCAAGTTTTCATCAGTAATTTGAAACATTTTAGCATAATAAAGAAGATTGGAGTATCTTCCAGTGATTACAAGATGTGAGAGACACATCCAAGATGGTTTGAGCATGTGCTAAGGCAACTGTTAGATGTGCCTGTTAGGTGTGGTGATAGGCATTCAAGAAGTTAGTCAAAGCAAAAGGGGTAGAGGAAGACCGAAAAAGTTGTAGTTGAAGCCTGTAAAAAAGATATGGTATTGATGGGAATTGGTGAGGATACAGTTCATGAGAATCATGACAGATGAACTTGCATACTAGGATTAATACAGCCAACCCCACCTAGTGGGATTAAGGCTTGTTGTTGTTATTGTTGTAGTGTAATAATAAGAGAAATCAGTGCAGATAAACAGGTTACACCTGCCACCGCAGGTTGTGTATAAAACAAGTAGTGAACTAAATGTTTCGGTGCAAATCTGTTTCTACGACATCCCCCCTCCCCCTAAAAAACAAAACAAAAAGATTTTGCTTTTTGACATGTACAAAATAACAACGTTCGAACAATTTCCTGCTGGCTCCATCACGACGACAATTATCATCAAACAGTCAGTATTGCCCAAAGTGGTATACTACATAGAGGCACACACACGTCTAACTGCAACGTCCATTGGATCAGGATGAAAAGATAATTACATAGAATGAATGCACAAGGTTAGTGGAGCCTGCAGTGTGGAGTTGAATGAAGAAAGGTTATAGATTCAGGTTGAAGTCAGCTGTTAAAATTGAAAAGTAGACTTTTCAAGTTTGGGGGCCAAAGGGTACATGAGAAAAAGAATTGAAATGGAGCCTATAGCGTGAGTTGAAAGTTCAGATACGGGAAGGACAAATTTATTTATTTATTTCTCCTCCTGCTTTCTTGTTTCTCATACTCCAGCACCCAATTAGCTTTTTTTACAATTTGCTAGGGAAAAATGTTGAGAAAGATGTTGGTTTCTACTATATTCATATCCAATGATAAAAGATTTTTCAGATTTAAGATTATCCCTACATTTCCAACATAAAAAGGTTATCAATTTCAAAAAAGGATAGATAGCTCAGTCCCACGAATACCCCTATATGAAAAGAACATGTCAGTAACCCGATTTTTCCGAATAACCAAGCTCATTGCTCCTTCAGCAGAGGGATAAACTTAATAAATAACCAAGTTTGTTCAAAACCAAGTGCTCAATTATCATTTTTACCTAAATTACAAAAGCCATAAGTCAGTTTCCACAAACTAGTAATCCAAAAAACTAAAAGAACAAAAAAAAAAAAAAAAAAACAAAGTTTCTCTTTGTCCATTCAAATAATTCCAATATTAAATCCAAATTTCATACAAAGGCCAGAAATGTCGGAATTAAAATCCACACAAAAATTTTAAAAAAAAAAAAAATTACCCTAATTCAGAGAAAATTGGAAAAAATAAATAAAAGAAACAGCAATTGATTTTAGCTAATTATGTGGGCTTACGGAGAGATTGGAAATTTGATAGGGGCCATGAGAAGACTGAGAATGAGAAGGCAAATGATTTTGATGGCGGCCACTTTCGGAGGGAATTGATTCCCATGGTTTGGGTGGGAGCCAGGGATCATCGACCTTGAGCTTCTCCAACAATGCCGCCACCGTATTCGTCTCCACCACCATTGATGTCGACCCCGGCAGGAGAGTTGACGGTGCCAATTGCTTTTCAATTTTTGATTGACATTTGAATGGAGTAATAGTCCACAACACTAGGGTTTTTGAAATGGTGAATTTAGGAAAATTATTGTAGCAAAAGAAAGAAAAGTTTAATTGGGGAAAAGAAAAAGGACAATAGAGAAGAAAAGGGGTTTATAGCAAGTAGTTCTTAGACTGCGGTGATGATGTGCTTGGTTAATATTCCCTCCCTCCAACTTATTTCAAAAGTATTTTGGCTGGTGAATTTGAGAAAATTTTGATAAATTCATTTTTGCTAAGAAAATTGACTAATAAAAAAACCACACTCTGCAATTTCAGAAAATAAATAAATAAAATCAAATTATGAAGATTGTTGCCCCAAAGACGGGTGAATTAGGTTGTTTTTATGTGATTAATAAAAATGCAAACTTTACGCACCAAATAAAAATTTAACCACAAATGAATACAATAGATATTCAACTATTTAAGGTTAAATAACAAATAAAACAGAATATTGAGATTAAGATAATCAAACCAAACTCCTAAACTTCTCAAGTTTGGAACTTATAATTGCAAAGAGCTTCTTACAAAGCAACTACCAAGTTAACAACTTAACGTTTAGCCACTAAAAGTCTCTTCAAAGTATGTGAGACAATAACCTCTTGTACATAAATGAGGATCACTTTTACTCACACTAATTTCCTTTAGTTGAGCTAATAGTTTTACACTCATAACCTCTCTTTGTTATTATCTCTTCAGTCTTACACTTGAAGAACTCTTACATTTCTAAACTCTTTTCTCAAAACTACCTATACTATTACAACACTTGTACCCACTATTTCTCCCAAATAGCTCAAGAATTACTTGTAATCAATGTAGAAGTCTCTTCCAGTATAATTAAGGCTAAGGGGTATTTATAGTTGTCCAAAATCTGCTTCTAACAACTTTCCAACGGCTATTTTCTGCTTACTGGAAAACTAGCCGTTGGACTTTTCGGATGGCCGATGCAGCAAGTAGCGGCTAGTTTGCGTCCGAACAAACTAGCCGTTGGACCGTTCGGAAGGCCGATGCTAAACCCGGCGTCCGACGTTGCGTCTGTTCTCTGATAGTATTGGTTCAGACGTATGAGGAAGCGTCCGAACCTCCGTCCGATTGAAACAAAGTCTTTTGGAAATATGATCGGACGTTGTTCTTCGTCCGAGACTGCTTCAATATTCTTTGTGTTGGACGATTACCATCGTCCGAAACTCTGCCTTTCAGATAGTCATTTACGTCCGTGGAGTCTTCTGCTTGTTTTGTTCAGACGATCATTTGCGTCTGAACCTACTTGTTTTTCTATACACTTGTTTTCAAACTATTAGTACGATTTGGTCATCATCAAAACATGAATAACAAAACTGGGGTTCAACAAAGATAATGGTTATTTAAATTGGAGAGTTCCTTGTGCAAAGATGGATGTTTATGATAGTATTACTTCGGTTCTTGTGTTTTTCATGTCAACACTATTATGTATTGGTTATAAAAGGGGAAATCACTCAAATCTTTTATGGGAGTTAAAAAAAAAACCTTATTTGGTAATGTGTTAATAGAAGTTATAAAAAGGAAATTTTACACATGTTGAAGAATCATCCCATTAGTTTTAAGGGTTTGTATAGTATAAGGTTTTAAAACACATGGTGTTGTAATGTACAAGTTTTTAAAGCATAACGAGATTATTCTCTCAAAGAGATTGTAAAATTTTTCTATAAACGGTTAATAGTAAAAAATTTATTAAATTGCTCTAATATTATTAAAGCTAGTAGGAAATGCACACGATGCACAAATTAAAGAAAGAATTACATAAAATTTCAAAAAAGAGAAAAAGAAATAGTAGTGGAAATATTTTTAAAAAAGTAAAATAATGGTATAAGAAGTGGAGAGTAAAAGGTAGGAAGGGAGCTATGGAAGGAAGTAATGGATAGCTAATGTAGAGATAACAAGGGAGTGGGAGGACAAATTTGATAAATTATAAAATGACGCACACCAAAACTCGCCCTCTCCTAGATGCTTTATATATAATATAAAAGTATAAATAGTAATAGTAATTATAAGTCACCAACATCAGCTACAAAAGGTAGGAAAGCATTTGGAAATCTAAGGCTTAGTTTTGGAGTTTAGTATAGAAAAGAAAAAAAAAGGAAAACTTAGGTTAGGAGGTAAGAGAAGAGAAAAGAAATGAAAGGATTATAATCTTGTTTAGGAGTATGGGAAAGAAATGAAATGATTTCGGATATGTATTAGATTTTCTTTTCATAGCCTTTTTTTTTTGGGGCCGCGGAGGGGGGAGAGGGGCAAAGATGGCATTTTGAGACATTTTAATTTCTTTCGAACTATTTCTTTCCATTTCAATCCGATTAAGCATTTGATTTTAAACTGACATAAATGCATAACTTTATGCCCAAATCGGTCCTATTCTATTCTTTTCCTTCTCATCTAAAACTCTTTTTTTTTTCTTTTCTTCTTCGCCAAATCCAAGGCTTCCAAACAAAACCTAATAATTTGTTTTTCTCAGAAATGATTCACTATTCTGTCTACGAATCATATAACCCATAATTCATATGCTTAAAATATTTGTATTGTTTAAGTCATGTTTGTATTCCATAGACTATAGAGTTACCTTGTTTTTATGTATTACAATTAAAATTCAGTTTGATTTCTTCTTAACCTAGTTTTAGAGTTGGGAGAAAAAATAAAAGAAAATGAAGTTGACATGTTTTCTTCATTTTTGTTAGGGAGTTTAAGAAAGAAATATAGTGATTTGATTTTAAACTTATTTGCCATTCTAATATCGATGTTTAGGTGTTAATGAGCAAATTTGGCATCATTAAGAGTTGTCACAGTCACTACTAAAAATTTGTTATATGTAAATGGCCATTTCATATTTAACAAAACCTCTTTTCTCTACTATTGCAAACTCCCTCACAAAAAACTTTAACGTCAACATTCTTATGATGGAAAACTCTTGTTTTTATGATATTTGTGATTCTTTTGTTGTCATCACACATACATTTGTTATTATGATTATTAAACTTGTTTTAGTTACCACATCTATTTAAAAGTCACGTGTGTGGTATGTGGACGTTATTTGCATTGGTTACCAATCTAATATGGCATTTTTTTTTCCTCATGATATCTTGAATCAAAATGGTGTAATTATCTCATTTCATAATTACTATTATATTTTTGTAAAAAAATAAATTTATTTTTAATATTTTATATTTAAAATTATTCCTTCTACATACTTATATATTCGACATCTAGCCAAATTATCCTCAAATGTTTAAGATATTTAAAAAAATGTAACCAAAGTATTAAATAAATAGATATACAAGCATATATTTTTATAGATTAGAATATTAAAGCAATACAAATACTTTACTAAAAGGAAAAAAAGTGCTACCATATGGACAATTATTTATTTGTTAACATATATATATATATATATATATATATGTATGTATGTATGTATATATATGTATGTATATGTATATGTAAAAGAGGTGTTAGTAGGGATATAAATAGGTTAGTTATTCAGGTTCAATCTAGCAGAACTATATCCATATTTGATTAGTATTACCGGTAAGGGATCTCAATTCATGTATCCGATGGGTCTATAAAGTAGCCCCATGTTCAAATCTATCAGATCTTTGTTGGAATCGAGACATGATATTATTTTATAACATTGTTTTTTTGTATAGAAACTTTATATTCTTATAAAAATTTCTCATTTTGTAATTACAAAAAAATAAAATAACATTTAGCTCATAATCTTTCTGTATATAACGGAAGAGCACCATTTGGTATGGTGGTCTCTCTTTTTTGTCTCTAATTAGTTATTAAGAAGAAAAATTTTAAATTTAAAAAAATAACCACCATCAAGTAAAAAATAAACAAAATAATTACCATCATGTAACAAAAAAAATGTTTAAAACTACCCAATTATTTAATTACTTACAAAAAATTGTCTTTTAAATTTGTTTAAAAAAGTATTTTTAATTTAACAATAGTAAATTATTTAATTAAAGCTATATTTATATATTTTTCTTTTAAATGGCACACACATAGAGTGTGCGAAAATTACTTGTAAATATTAATGCATGTGTTTTATAGTGAAATATAAATTGATAATTTACTCAGTATATATACAGAAAGATACATGCATACAAATGTGTGTGTATAGGGGTGTCCGAATCTAATTTAACCCGACCTAAAAATCTAACTCAAACATAATGAATTTGGGGATATATAAGTTGGGTTATATCGGCTTTTAGGTGATTAATATTTAGGTTAGATTATCCAAAACTTTTCAAAACCCAACCCAACACCAATAACCCTATAACACAATATGATTCACTTTTAATTCTTTATTTTCATTATTTTCCTATCCATTTCACCTTTCCTACAATATTTTTTGTTTTCATTCTTCACCTAATATTCATTTAGCATATTCTATGATTTTTCCTTTTCATTATTGACTTAACTATTTTATTTTCTGCCAAACATATTTTATAATGGATGATCTTACAACAATAATTGTCTTTTTGTTTTTAAGATTTTTAACCCAAGTAATCCAAAAACCCTTGTAACCCCCTTCCCCGAGTAATACTTGAGTTGAGTTCATTTGGATTTCTATATTACATGGGTTGGGTATTAAATTTTCAACCCAAAATCCCGAAAATTCCCGAATCCAATAACCCAACCTATGATCAACAACCCTCTATGTGTGTGTGTATGTGTGTATTAGTTGGAGTCAGGTCCTAATAAGATTAGAATAGCTAGATACACAATCGATCCATTTATTATAATGTCTAAATGGATCTAGATTTGATCAGTGAAATCAAAATATCCAGTTTCGGATAAATGGATCCAGAATAATATAGTTCGAGTCTAGACCCTGCTGATTAACAATCCTACATGTTTGGTACATGGGAAATCCATGTCATGTTTGCTATGGGCTCTTTAAGCGGAAAGTTTATTTCAAGATAATCTTAGATAGTCCATTCTTAAAAAAAAAAAAAAAAAAAACCCTTGCCAAGTTTGACTTAGAAAATAATATAAATTATTAAAGTGACAAATTTTCCAATCCCATTTATCCAATCTACAGTCCTATTGTGAAATTTTGAAACATGTGAAACTTTAGTAATTGTAGTAATTTTAAAATTATGAATAATCATAATTATATCTGCAACACCTTATGAAGTTTTTATTATAAACATGTAAATATTTACTTTGACTTTTATATATAGATTAAATGAAAGGACAATTGTTATGGCATTAACATTTCATCTATTGGTAACAATTTTTCTTAGTAGCAAATATTATGAGTAACGATTACAAACTTTTTAAAATAAAATACTTTACTTATATAACTAAATTACAAAATTTGATTAGTTTAATGTTAAAAATAATACAAATGAAATTCAAATAAATTTAGAATATTTTTTGGTACATGAAAATTTTTTACAATTTCTTATAAGTATAGAATATTATTTATGCAATCTTATTTCATAAATAAAAATATTGTTAGACCATTCCAAAGAATAAAAGGGTTATATGTAAGTCAAATTGGTATAAATTGCATTCCAATAATTAGTGTTATCTAAAACGTATTATGAGACAACGAATTATGGCCCAAATAGTGAGACTAAGTTTTATTAGGTCATGGGTTTGAGTTACCAAGGAGGTAGGTAGAGATACACTGTAGATCTTCTTGTCGGAAAAAAAAAATGTAAAAGCTATTGTACAAGCATTGAAATAGAGCGAATATTCCATTATGACCTAGTTAATCAAACACTAAAATGACAATGACTATTCCTACCTATTTTGGGTAAAAATATGTTTTGCATGGAGTAACATATCCAGGCATTCGTGTATGCCAAACGTGTGGTAGGTGTTAGGAGAACTAATTAGTTTAACTAATATTGAAACAATAAAAAGTTGTTACAGTTAAAAAGATAATGCAAACAATTTAAATTAACTTATATTATTTGCCAATTCATTCTTCTTTGTTTATAGCAAATACATTGACTAATATTAGAAACAAACAAACAAATTATCTAACTAACTAAACCTTAATCCTACTAAGTAGGGATGGCTGCATGAATCCTGCTATGCCATTGCGCTCTATCATGGACCATATCCTCCTCAATTCCTAGATAGGCTATATCTTTCTTATAAGTAACATTAGAAGTTTGACAAAAAATGATTAAGTATACAAAAAAGCTAATAATCTTTAAATGAAAGTTAAAATTCTTTACCAATTAATAAAGCTATTAGAATTTTAGATTTTACATTATTTCCCAAAAAGGAAAAAAGAAGTAGAGATGTACTTCGTTCAAATGAAGTTGTTCTTCTAGTTTGTTTTTATTCTTTTTTTTTTAGATTTTTCACTTACTAAAATATTTCAATTACCGTCATTTTCCACTCCATTCTATTTTATTTGTCACCTTCTCAGATTTTCCCTCTCTTTTCTAATCTTATTTGCGCCTCTTCTTGTAACTCTAGGAAACTAGAGTTATATATACACTAAACTTGATGATTTTGCTCCTAGTTTTGAGTATTTTTATAGTGTTTTTGTGTGTGTTTTTATCTATTTTTCTTTTATGTGTTAGAATGTGTTAGTATGTGTTTATTAAGTGTTTGAGTACTTATTTAGGTGATAATTAGCACATTTTATTAGATTTTTCCATTTAGAGTTGTGTCGTGTCTTTGACTTAATTTCGTTGGGAGTTAAGTTTTCGTTTGTCTTTGTTTGTCCTTTATTTTTTGGCCTATTTTGTGAGACTTTTATTTATATTTTTAGGTGTTATTTTAAGTGTTTATTTTAGATAATAATGTTCTCCTATGTGTTAGGGTCGCATGAAAAAAAACGGTGCATTAATCGGACATTGGATGAAGATTTTGGAAGCAAAACTGTGAAGTGCTGCATTTCAAAAGTTTCAGTTCACATCGCAGTCTCAAGTTTGAGATCGTGGTCTGGAGGTGGCTGGAGCAAAAAATGACTTTGTTCGGGGCTGATTTTTGCTGCACAATTATCCCACTACCCTAGCACTATACCCCTTTTAAACCTCACGTTTGAGGGAGAACTTAGCTAGTAGAAGTAGGCTAGATTAGAGAGTAATTTTCTTCTTTTTTCCTCCCCATTTGGGGAGGGTTTTCTTAGATTAGAATAGAGTAGAATTTCTCTTTCTTGTAATCACTATTTCCTAGCTAAAGATTGAACCTTTTAATCATAAGTTCCTTCTTTATGTTAAAACTCTTTTAGTTAAGCTTTAATTTCATATTTCCTTAGTTTAATTAGTCTAATTACTTTCATATATTTGCTTTCTTTGCATGATTTCTTAGTGTAATTGTTAGATCAGTTAATGGGTTTCCTTCAATTATGCTTCTTTAGTGGGAATTCATAGTTTAGATTAGTTATTTAGGATCATTTAGTTTATGCGCTTTTCATTTAATTGCTTTATTTGCTTGCTTTCTTAGTTTAATTGGTAGATTAGTTAATGGTTTTCCTTAATTGTGCTTTCTTAGTGTTAATTTGTAGTTTAGGTTAATTAATTGCTTATTAAAATCCTTTCTTGCTAAATTTTTATTTTTACATGCTATCTTACAATAGATTAGGAGCTTTCTCTAATTGTACTTGCTTAGGGATAATGAATAGTTTAGATTAACTAATTACTTGCTTAATATGCTTTTCCTTTTAATTGTTCTCTTTATTTGCTTTCTGAAGATACTTCCTTTTAAATTGCTTTCTTAGTGATTAATCTTTAATTTAAATTGCTTTATTAGTTCCATTAGTTCTAGTTTTAGTTAAATCTTCACTTAACTGGTAATTATCGACCAATCATTGTGGGAACGATCCCTACTTCCCTTTGCTACTAGTTGACAACCGTATACTTGCGGGATGCCACCTAGTTAGTAGTAGGATTTAGGTGTTTTATAAATTTATAACTAGGTGTGTAAGGCATCACTTCTTCAAACCTTCTTCACTTGCTTTGGATGATAACATAGTTCAAGCAAGATAAAAATTCCAATGGTTTTTAATTGATATTCCAGGTATAGGGGTTGACACATAATAGGCTATGTTTAGATGTCCTGTGATTAGTTAGTAGTTAGTAGATGATTCAGTCAATTCTTACTAAAAAGAATTGACTGACCATGAAAGGCAATAGTGATCATAAGGTAAAAAGTAGTAACATGGTAACTAAAACAAAATATTTTTAAGTTGTATCAATTGGTTATTTTATTGTTATTATAGAACAAAATTGCACCATTTAAACAATATATATATTACTATTTATTATTTACCTCTTAAATCTACATATGGAATTGAGAAGTTATACAAGAAAACCACTTAATTCAAGTTATACATTTAATCACTTGGAAGAATACTGTAACTAGTAGCCTAAGGCTGCTACTTTTTCTTAATTCTTGACATAGGTGAATAGTTCAACATATACTTCTAATTATTTTTTCATCTTTTTCTTTATTTTTTTTTACAATTTGGTTTAATAACTCCTACTACTTTTATATGTATAAATACCTACGTGTGTGTGTATACACCAAAAAAAAAAAAAAAGTGTGCATAAATATGTATATATGCATAATGAATTAAACAATTTAGTTTGATGCATAAATCACTTGTGTTAAGATTTGAAAAAAGGAAATTTATTGTAATTTTTATTATGATGAGCAACTTGATTATCACAGTAAAGAAAGGCAGTAGAGAGCTGAAAAAGACTAAGATCCTAAAGCAAAGAGCATAGTCAAACAATTTCTTGTGTAGTAGTAGCCACGACACAATACTCAACTTCAGCAAAAAAGAAAAAAAATGAGAAACTCTTATTTGCTTCTTGCTTTTCCAGGAGATAAGACTAGAACCAAGAAATATATAATATCTTGTGATAGATCATTGTCTACTTGGAAAGCAAAGTGAGCTGGAGAAAACTGTTTATAAGAAAGAAAATGATCTAAAGGGAAAAGTTATACCTTTGGATGATGAATTTGATTGAGAATGAGCATGTGACTAGTAATAATCCTTGTATCTTGGAATTTGAGTAGCTCATTGTGAATGACATAAAGCTAAAAGTAGGGGCACTAATAGAGAAGCCTGGGATTGTGAAGGTAGGGATGGGTTGTGGCGTAAGTGTAGAAATCTTACTTGTACCTGATATAGGCAAGGGAAGCAGAAGTAGACTATTTGGTGGACTGTGAAATTTGTGTGGAAAATAATTCCCATGAAACACCTCATGCATAATAACAAAAATATTTTGAGTCTCAATGTTAAAAAGCTTATAACCTCTTTGACAAAAGAGATAACCAATAAAAATTACAGGTATTGCTTGGGCATCAAATTTATATTCAGCATTTGAATTGGGCCCCAAACACTAAAACCCAAAAACATGAAGATGGTGATAAGTAGAGTTTTTTTATCAAACAAAATTTTATGAGAGTTTTAAAGATCAATATTTTAGTTGGTATTTGGCTAATGAGATAGGTAGCGGCAAGAAGCTCTAGATTGTTTTGCAACTAGGAGAGCAACGGAGCTTCTTTTTGAAAGAAAAGGCTAAGGCAAGTTTGCAATGTGTGTGCTACATTAACTAGATGTCAATGCTTCAAAAGCTCAACAACCCTATTCTGTTGAGGCGTGTCAACACAACTATGCAGAAGTAAAAAAAATCATGGTTTTATGATTGAAATAGCTCAAGGCCAATATCATTGCAAATTTGATGAATATAGGTGTTAAATTGAGTTTTAACAGTGAAAAAATAATTAAGTGCTTGTGATTTGAATTGCATTAAGTAAACCCAATATGATATGTGAAAAGTCATCAACAATAAATTAAAAATAATAGGTACTGTTAATACTAAGGGGTAACATAAGGTCCCCAAATGGCAATATGTATTAAATCAAAGTAAGAATTAGAAGAAACACTACTACATGAAAATGGAAGATGAGTTTGTGTTGCCAAAAGGAAAATTGCTCAAGGACATTTACATAGACAATGGATACTAGAATCCAAATGAGTAAAGTTTGAAGAAACACTAGGACTAGGATGATCAAGGCGCCAATGCCATATGTCCATAGTATTTTTTATTGTCAGAAGGCTAAAGTAGTCAGATTGAGATTTGAGATTAAGATAGTAAAGATCATCGCGTTCTTGTCTCAGACTAATCACCTTCTTCGTCATGAGGTCCTGAAAAACAAAAAAATAAGGGAAGAAACAACAAAATGATGTAAACTTTGGTGATCTTGCTAACAGATAACAAATTACATTTAAAAGAAGGAACATATAAAATATGATCTAAATGTAAATCATGATGAAGTTCAAAGGAACCAGTATGAGTCATAGAAACATAGTTGCCGTTATGTAATCTAATCAGTGGAATATCATGTTTACAAGGATTTTGCAAGCAATCAAGGTCATTAAGCATATGGTCAGTGAAGCAAAAATCTATCACCCAAGGATTATCAGAATTTGTTGTAAAACAAGAATCTGTATTTGCAAAATTTGCTAAAAGGTGTGTAATGTTACTCTAATTTGTTGGATTAGGGCCAAAAATTGCTGCACTTGTTCATGAGTACAAACTATAGGAAGATTGGTGTGCAACGTGATTAACAACTACAGGGGTCTGAAGGACATGCACTTATTTTTGCTTGTGGGATGAATTGTACACCGGATTTGCATTCCTTGGCTGTTAGTATGGTTCATGTCTTTGTTGTTGAGAATGTTCATGTCATGGTCGTACTGGACTCGATTGAACAAAGGAGTCAATCCTTTTCCATCTATTCCACAATATCTTCTAGATGGATTGATTTGATTTTCATGATCTTTTCATATATTTCTCAATCTCCTATTAACTTCATTTTATGTTTTGTGTGCCTTCTTCTTTCTTATAACTTACATATATGTAGGGAAATAGGTGTGTACAAAAATAATTAATATCATTTCTCTTGTTGTTTTGTTGACTAGAATTGATTGATGGCTTTCATTTGTTATATTATTATTATTATTGTAGTTGTTATTGTTATCATTATTTAAACAACCCATCTCTTTCTCCTACTCTTTAGTGACTCGAACCCTTGACCAATAGGTCATAGGGGAAGCGTCTTACCACTTAAGTTGCACTTCGTTGTCAAAACTATTTTGGTAATTCATTATTTGGTTCATTATGGATAATTGAAAAACCTTCACCACCATCTATTGTGATCAAGGTAACTAAATTTTCTTTTACTTTCTTATTATATTTTTTTGGTTTAAATTTGATTTATTTGAATGACAAAGAAAATAATAGGTTTATAACAATTTCATTGACCTTTTTCTTCTTGTAAATTGTATGGGATTAATTTTAACTTTAAAGTAGACATTAAAGAGGAGAAATAGATTCACATGGATAAGAGTCAAGGATACAAGAAAAATTGTACTAATAACCGTACAAAGAAGTTCTTGGAACTATTACGAAATGTAGAGTGTGAGTTGTACCCTAGATGTGCTACATTCACAAAACTCTCTTTCATTGTTTGTATATTCCTAATGAAAGTCACAAATGATTGGACCGATTCTTCATTTGATATGCTTCTTGAGTTTCATTAGTTGATTTTATCTCTTTTAAAATTATATAAACCATAGATTGATGGCTCTTCTTAAACTCTTGACCTATGCATTAAAATGGAAGGTAAAAAAAAAAAAAAAAACCATGTGTTATCACAATGCAAGACATTACTATAAAGAAGAATGGCATGTGTTCAAATTGATATTATTGATATTGATATGAATGATTTTCCACCTCAATTTTTCAGTCAGCAACAACTTTAGGTAGAGAATCAATCACAACCCAAGTGCCAAATCAATCTAATATGCAGAGTCAGCCACAGACTTAGGTAAATAGTCAACCAAAGCCTATACAGTCGACCACAACTTTTACATTACATGGTTACAAGAATCTAGCCCCGAGGGAGCATATATATCCAATTCTTCTTTCAAACACAAATTCCCATGCAATAATACTTGGTATTGGACCTACAACAAGTGAATAACAACATGAATCGATAGGCTTAACTAGTCAATCGATTAACAATTCAGGTTTAAGAAGAGTAATTTAATTTTGATCATAGGTTTAAATTTTTTTCAAGGTTATATTGTTTTATATAAAAAATATATATAATACTGATAATCCAATAGATTCTCTTTATAGGGCCTAACATGATTTCTTCTACAAATGACATGGCTATTAGTTCACCTTAATGCTAATGGTTAAATCACTAGGCTACAGAAAAAATTCCAATATGCTCTTGGTGGAAAGATATAGTTCTAAAGTTTGCTCAAATGTCCATGAAAAACATTATGGTGGTCATTGAGCAACTACTTGGACATCCTAGTAGTTGCTCAATAATCAATCATAACTTACCAACTGGATGACATTGAGTCCAGTTGTGAAAGTTTATGCCAACTCTACTATTAAAGTTAGTTAACTTATAGATGTTAAAATGTAAAACTTTTAATAAAACTTTTTATTTCTTTTTTTGTTTACTAAAGCATCATCTAAGATTTTATGACTTTTAATTGCCATTAGGACTTTCAGTTTCCATTAGGGTCTAGAAAAATCCTTGTTAGGTTGTTCATCCTGTTTTTCTAGACTCTTTCACTGAAAAATACCATCAGTTCATCTACATTTTATATTTTATTCACTTTTTTTCTCCTTTCATTCTTTAAAACATCAAAGAGTTAGAGCAATGTCAATTACAAACAACAAGAAAGTTGCAACTGTAATTAGAAGTTCATTTTATCAAAATTCTATGTGTCACTAATATTCTTTTCACTATTTGTCAATATTTATTTGTTTATTAGTTGTTACATTATTGATCTCATAACGTGTATTTTGTTATTCTAAATTTTGTGTTTAATCTCTTCGTTTTGGGCGCGCCTGTAAAATAGGACAAGTGGGTAAAGTGAATCGTCCCATTGTTGAGTTAAAAGTTAGAAGGGTTTTTGAATGTGAGGATGAGACCTATGATGTATATAATATTTATGCGATATCAAATGTGTTTAGGGTAAGGAAGGGACAAATATATTGGCAAAAAATTGAATTGAGTGTCTGTAATTTTCTCTATTCATGTGAAAAGGAATCTCAAATTCAGGCTTCCAATGAAAAGAGAAAAAGAGAAGGGCTAGAACACAGGTGCAGTTGTATGAAGCTCAAATTAAATTTAAAATTTTTGATGGATTATGGGTGATTGATAATTTGAAACCTTAATCAAGTCACTAGAAAAATTTTAGTTGTAAACCCACATATTTCTTTCAATTTGACATACCTAAAACTATCCCTAAATGTCTATTCTTGACGCTAAATGACCATTTTAAATTTTCACATTAAAATTTAAAAATTTTGATGGATTATGAGCAATTGATAATTTTAATGAAGTTCATATCCATCCAATGAGACATTTGAAGCAAAGACATTTTATTTCTTCCACTTGAAACCTTAATCAAGTGGCTAGAAAATTTGTTAGTTGTAACACCCACACATTTATGTCAATTTGACATTCCTAAAACTATCCTTAAAATGTTTATTCTTTATGCACAATGACCATTTTGCCCTTCGTAGTTTTCATTATATTGTTGGGGTAGAAAGTAAGATAAGCTTGAAATTTAGGGACTAAAATGCAATTCTAAAAAATTAATCCTGCAAACAGGAAATTAAAATGGCAGCTCATTTTCTTCTTCATATTCATTTCAAACAATCTAAACACTACTTCTAAACCTATTCTTTTTCTCTCAACTTCTCTTTCCTGTTTCCTCCAAATTCAAGTAAGAAACTTGTTGATTCAACTGGGTTAAAAGCTCAAGTGTTTCCAATCCAATATTTTAGCTCAATAGTTTAGTTATTTTTGGATTAACAATCATTAATTTGAGTTAGGGTTTCTAAGCATTTCTTAAGATTCAAAATTGTTCAATTCCTGTTGTTTTTGCTGAATTCTTGTTTCTGAATATTTCTTTACCTTTTCTAGCCTTGATTCATGGTTAGAAACACTTTCTAAACATCTAATTTGAAGGGTTAATGTGAGCTTCTAGCTTGTTCATGCATGGATCCTAGAGTTTCTAATTAGGTTTTTGGTGTTTAATCTTATTTTTACGTTACTAGACCACAATCAAACTTGTTTGTACTTGATTTAACCATTCTTATTGAGCTTTTGGAATGTTGTTTAGAGAGCCAAAATAATGAATTTCAAGGATGGACTAGATTGATCAGTTAGCTTATTCATATTCGCCAACTAGCTTATTCATAGTTCAACAGCTAGCTTGATCATCCAAAATTTCCTTCTTGTTTTTTCTTGATTTTTTTTCTTGTATTGTTCCTCAATATTTGTCCTATTAAATAGTCTTACCCTCCTTTAGTTGTATGTCAATGAAGTGGGGTTTTCAACTAACATAAGTTTAAGGTTCCAAGGAGAAGGGTAGCTTGGAGTTAGCAAGTTTTTCAACACATAGGTGAGCATTTTCTTACTATTTTATGAAATAAATGATATATCTACATTTATAAATATTAATATAAGTGTTTGTGATAAAATAAACATGATTTGGAGATGACTTGGATACACGAAATCCATTTATAAACTTTGACATCAAAATTCCCGAAACTGTAAAATTTTAGATAGTTTTGAGCAGTGATCTTTCATAGGCTATGACTTTATATAGAAAATTCCAAATCTTGATCGCTATTTATTGTTCTAGTAACTAGATTAATAGATCTTTAATTTGGTATAAGGATCATTATCCAGTTATTTATGTACCACTTCAATGAATCTTTGAAATTGACAAAAAATTGGTGCATCAAGTGACGATCAAATTTTGTTTGATATTGTTTTGACTTTGGAGCTATTTTCGACTAAGTGAAGATTTGATTTAGAGGCAAATTACATCATAAAAGTTTTATTGTTTTGATTGCAGTTTTTATATCAATAAAGACGTCAAGTATACAATTTATAGATCTTAAGACATGATGATTTGAATGTCACTACATAACTAGCTTTCGGTAGACTTCTAGAAATTCAATCTTATTTTCATGATAATTTTGAACTATTTACAGTTTGATTCAGTACTTGATTTCTTCATTGGATTTCTAATATTTTGAATGTAGTTTCTAAATATTCAAGAATAACAGTTATTTGAATTATATATCTCATGTTAGTTACAAGTGTAATATGATTGCCCAAATTTGGGGTTTGCAGTGTTATTTTATATGATTTCTCGCTTTGTGGTCAAATTTCGGCAGATTATAGAAATATTTGATAAGTTTTCCTGACGAAAGTTTTAGGACAATGAGTATAATATCCAAATCCTCAATAATTACAATTATTGGAATTTCTTATCTTTAGATCTGTTGATCTTAGTGAAATTGTATAATCTAGAAATTTATAGTGACATTTGAATTGATGATCCCTGCATTTATGAACTTTTCGAGGACTTCATATTATAGATGTGGCAAAAATTCCTCTAGTATAGTTCAGTATTAAGATAAGTTTACAATGATACTAAGTTATAAAGATTGTAGTGAACTTCTTCTAATCTAGAAATCAGTTTATGGACTTACGATGAATATATACTTTGAGGCTATTTTTAATGTGAAAATTCGATGATCATTTCTATATGAAAATTATTGAACTTTGAACATAGTTCTTAGTGGTATTGACTGTGTACTTTTCAAATTCACATACTAGCCACATATTATGATAATTTTGCTTTATGACATTAGTAGATTTGGATTGGTAAGTTTAATAGCTTTTTGCATCTTTACCCTTTTTCAATTAACCTTTAATTAGTTAATCAAAATGATACAATTCTTGGAATTTCTAGTAAGTTATAGTGGTGTATATTGTGCATTCATATATCTTGCTTTAATATGGACTTGTTTATAGATACTTACACATTTTGAGTATTCTATCACAAGTGAAATGTTCTCCAAGCTGTTGGATCTAAAGAATTTTGTGCTATATTTATTGTGGAGAATTTGGTACTATATTCATGAATTACTTGTGCATGCTTGTAAATCCGATTGTGTACTTTATCGCACTGGGAAGAATTAGGCCCTACTACATTTAAGTTGGATATGCCGGGTCGGTATTGGACTTGGCTGAAGCGGCCTAGCTATGCAATCCACTTGCTTTGAACGAGATGATCGTCAGCTTGTGGGTAAGTGGTTTATTATTTTGGAAGTCTTGAGACTTTAAAAATTCCTCCCGTTGTTATAGCCACTTGAAGTTTGATGGTATAATTGATGGATATTCAGAGTTAAAGATTGTTATATATTTCAAAGTCATTTATTTGAAGAAAGAGTTGTGCCTCATTATTTTGGAGAAAATCCAAATATTTGTAGCTCACATTCAGCTCTCTTGTATCCACCGTATCTTTTCTATTTGTGTTTAAATTTGTGTACTTGCCTATTTCATAGTTGCGTTGAATACTATGACTAATTGAATATAAATTGACCGATTGTTGAGTTAAATTTTCATTATTGAAGATTATTGGACATTTTATGTAAAATGTGTTTCACAACTTAAAATCTTACTGAGCATTTGCTCATGTATGTTCTTTTATATTTTTTCCTTATGTAAGAAGGATTAAGAACATAAGGGCAGGCACAAGAAGGAGGTTCCAGAGCATTCGTTGTTCCTTAGATTGTAGTTTTTGTACTTGGGTAATAATTTTCGAGCGAAGATAGTTTGTATTATGGTTTATTTGTTACTTATAAGTTGTAATTTGTAGTCGAGATTTGGTATAATTAAATTCTAGTTCCGCATTAGTGTGTTATTTGATTATCTGAAAGTAAGTTTGAATTCGCATTTTATTAAAGTACTTTATTCCTGGCAAGGGCTATGTAGGCATTTGATCGGGTTTCTAGAATGAGAGTCTAGTTGGGGCATCACATTAGTTCTCTAATTTATTCAGGATAAAACCAAAGGTAGTCTACAACTATATGGTGCCAGAAATTGTTGAATTTGAAAATGTAGATTTATAGAGCAAGATGTCCAAAATTACCAACAAATTCGAAGGAAAACTTTGATCAATCCCAGATATGCTCAATCTCTAATAAATCATTTTAATAAACAAGATATTAAAGATTCAAATTTTTTTTTCATATATACCAGCGTAAAGAAGGGCATTTTTTAGTGTATTTTGGAGAGGTGAACTGTCTAAATACATTGTGAATGTTTTGGTGATGTGATGATTTTTGATACAACTGTACCAGACGAATAAATACAATATGTTTGGATTCAAGCTTAATGTAGATGGCTCTGCACTTGGTAATCCTGGCAAGGAGAGGTAGTTTGGTTCATTCCTCAAATGGAAATTTAGATGCTGGTTTTGTTTATTCTTTTAGAGTTAAAACTAACCTTGGAGCAGCAATCCTTTCCTTGATAGTTGGTTTAAAACTTTGCATTGCTAATGGCTGGATGGATGTCTTGGTGGACATGTTCTCAAAAATTCTCAGCTAGATGATTTATGGAAGTGTTGGAATTCCTTAGAGACTAGATACTTTAATCTGAGAAGCTAAAGATCTCCTCTAACTTGGTATTTTTGATTAATCATATCTACCATGAAGCCTGTTGGTCCAAAAGTAACCTAAGAGGGGGATGAATTAGGTTGTTTAAAAACTAATTGCAACTTTTACAATAATAACTCAAGTATACACATGTAGCAATGTAACTAATGATCAAAGAAATAAATGCACAAGTAGGAATAAATAATATCAAAAGACAACTATTGAGATTTAGAAAGATCAAACCAAATTCTCAAGCTTCACAAGGTTGGAGTATAATTCCACTACTCGGTGCCTCTTCAATGTGAGTGAGACAATAATCTTTTGTAGAACAAGTAGGATCATTCTTGTTCACACTATTTATCTTTGGTTGAGCCAAGAGTTTTACACACAACCTCACTTTTGTACAATAATTATCTCTCCACTTTTTACACTTGAAGATCACTCACTTTTACACTTTACTAATACAACACTATTGAAAGCCTATTTTCACTCAAATAACTTTTGTAGATACTTGTATTCAATGTAGAATTTATTCCTCATAAATTCAGATTGGTTGGTATTTATAGATGTAGTAAAAAGCTTCCAACCACCTCCCAACGGCTAAGTAATAAATGCTGAGAAACTAACTGTTATATGATTCGGACATTCGTGGCCTTTTTTATCCGACAAAGTGTCCGATTATCAAAAGCATAAAGGTTGAGATCTACATTCAAACCGGCCGAAGTTGCATCCGTTCCTTCGTTCGAAACTGATTGTTTGTTAAGTTAGGTCCTCGGATAGTGCAGTGCATTAGGAAGGTTTAATGCCTTACAGATAGAATTTCTTGTAGACGATGTTGAGCATCTGTTGTCAACTCCTTAGAATCCTTACTCTCTATCTAACCATTTGGATGATGCACTGTGTCCGAGACATTCTGTTCGGACGAATTCCTATGCTCGAGAAAAATGGTCTTGTTCGGACCTTCTTTTGAGTCTGAAGTTTCTCCTGTTCGAACAATATATAGCATCCGAAAACCCTGTTATGTCAAAGTTTGCAAAACTTCCTTCACAAGTTATTTACAAACTATTAGATCGTATTTGTTATCATCAAAACCAAGATTGCAGGTTAACAAAGCCAATCCAGTTGTGGACTACATGGCAAAAATAGGCAATAGTATACTCCATTACAGGATGGACTTCGACGCCATTATAGCTCCTTAAGGCCTTCATGGATTCATCCATGAACAAGATATACTTTGAACTCCCTATGTTAGATTACAATCTTCTTAAATTTTATTGTATTTGGAAATTTTTTTGTCGGAGATATTGGGCTAATCTCTCTCCTTGTATCTTTTACTTATTGATAAATAAAATTAGAAGTAGCGTCCTCCCCACCTATCCGGTGATTAACTCCAAAAAAAATGTAATATGATTTGTGCTCCGTTTGTTGGTATTATTAATCATTGGAAAAATGTTTATTTTGGATGTACTTTTTTGCATAATAAGAGTGCATCTTCATTTTAATAGTTGTTTATTTCTTTCTTAGAGTCAATGGTGGGGAAAACACCAAATGCTGTATTTATGAATCTAGATGTTGCTATGGCGGTTGCTGTAAAGAAAGTGTTTCCTTATACTTTTCATTGTTTATGTAAGTGGCATATTGAGAAAAATGGCTAATAAAATATTTTGCATCTCTTGAGTCAACAAATTTTTAAAGAGCATTTTAAACAAATTCTATGGAATTGTAAGTATAAAGAGGGGTTTGAATTAATTTGGCAACAAATGACAGGGGAATGTAATGTACATGGCAATGATTGACCAAATAGATTGTACAGTTTGAGGTGAAAATGGAACTCTACACTCAATCATGATACATTTTCTGCTAGTATAAAATCTACTGAAAGAACTACCAGTGTAAATAGAGTTTTTAATGAAATGGCTTGCAAATCAATGACTCTTACTGAGGAACCACTATAAGGCAAAAGTACTAGAAATACATAATATACTGAGAGTAGTGATGATTCTAAAATTTGTAGAAACCGTGAAATCTTGATCCATGATTGTGGAATTTTAGCTTGTACAGCAAAGGAGAACACTAGGACTATTTTTTTTTATAAAAAATTTCAAAACGAATTTTTGTCAGGTGTGTCTGAAAAAAATGTGGAGGCATAGACTAATAGTGCTTATAATTACTGCAACGTTTAAAGAGGTGAAAATAGATGAACTCATATTGTCAAAGTTGATCTATTTGAAAGCTATACAATTATTTGCAGTTGTCATATGTTTAAGACATTAGGATGGTTGTGTTGTCATGCTTTAAGAGTCTTGCATGTGAATTTGGCTCTCTTAACGTTATAATTTAAGACGTTGGACTCAACGAGAAAAGCAAGATTTTCTATTGAAGGCTATGACACACAGAAAAATAATATTTTGTAATCTTATTGATGGTCCTGCTTAATAATTTGATGGAAGACTCTTTTCATTTATGAGTATATATGGCTCTCAGCGATGATAAATTTGAGCAAATTGTTAGGCATTATTTGAGTTAAGAAAGGTTATGAAGTTAATAGACATTAAAATAATATCTTTTCATGAAAGTAGTGGGCTGCAAGCTACTTGTGATAATGAGCAAGTCAACTTAACTTATGAGAATTTGGTTCTAAATCCTAAATGAAGAAACCAAAGGTAAGGAAAAATTTTGAGGTTAAAAAATGGTACACAAAAGAGGATGACAAAGAAAAGAGGCAAAAAGCTCGTGTGAATTATCTTACAGGTACATTTCATCAAATAATTTATTTATTTGTTATAATTATATGTGTAGTATGCCTTTCCTATTCAATAAAATTCTCTCTATTGTACATTTGGGCATTAGATTCTAATAATGTGGAGTCTTGTATGTTGGTAAATTGTCAAAAAAACTAGATTTCTTATATTGGCAATCCTAACATCTCACTTAGCCCAATTGTTGACTTAGATTAGGTGATATCTAGTGTGTTTGGTGTATTTTATTATTCTTCCTTTTAATATCATTGTATGATTTTAATGTGACTTTCTGAAACTTGTAATAGTTTCGAAGAGATGGAAGTGAAGTCATTTATACACATATTTAATGGTGAAGTACTTGGAGTTTTGAACTTGAAAGATAATGAGAGAGAGCTTTCAAAAATTTTCAAGTTAAAGAAGATTGAGAGAGCTTTTCAGTTTGCAAAAACTTTTTGATATTTAAATATTCAATTTTCCTTTTTTTTTTTTTTGGGAAAATCTGATCTATTACAACATGTAACACCAAAGTGAGAAGTTTGATTTGTATGATTGTTTTCTTCAATCTATGTGATGTTTGCAAGAGTTGTGAATTTTGTGGTTTTCTGTTTTTTATTTAGGTCCCTTACAATAAATCAACGAGGTCAAGTTTTTTGGCTAATTTTCCATGGCTAATTGTTGTGCCGTTTATCTTCTAGATCGTCATTTGGATAGTTTACTTCATGCTTTTCTAAGTTAAGATTCATTTTAAAAAAAAAAAAAATTTGTTAAGATCAAATTTATATAGTGCACAATTAAGGTTTATATACAGTATGTGTCAGGTGTAGGATGCAATTTATGTCTGAAAGTCATAGCTTATGTCCATAACCAATTTGGTGTTCTTTTGATCATTTTGTCAAATACATAATAGACATCAAATTTGTTATTTAGATGATGTAAATAAAAACTTGTAATGAAAACTAGGAATACATATACATATTCAACAACATATTAGTTCAATATCAAATCACCAAGTCATTAACAGTAACCAATTATATCCCTATGGTATTTTTATATTAAATACGAACGCATAAATTTAAATAAAAGTTAAACTTCTTTGTATTAACAAATAACTAGTTTCATTGTAACTTCACTAGAAAATGACAATGAAGTGCAAATTAGACTGTAAAACGTTTCTCTTGTGATCTATTGGTCATAGGTTCAAGTCATCAGTGAGTAAAGGGCGAGGTGGATTTTTTTTTAAAAAAAAAAACACTAGAAAAAATATAAACAAGTGTAGTTCACAGAATTAAGCAAAAATAACGTTTGCAGAACAATTTCTCAGTCAAAATTACGTAAAATAAAACCAAAAAAGATGTCTATTATTTTTTTCCAATTACAAAGCCCATAAATAGAACAAAAGTCTCCATAGTTCTTAAAATTCTTGTTTTATTCAATTTCCCTCCTTGCCTCTTAAAGCATCATATATCTTTGTCGATTGATTCCTCTAATTGCAGATGCATGCATGAAAGATAGGAAGTTTGAAATCTGCTTCTTTTCATCTTCTAATCAAGAGGATGGAGAATATGGATTTAGAGAGTTATTTTTCATTTTCATTTTCTATTTTTGTTTGTACTTTGAAAAACATGTGTCTAAACATTTGAAAAAAGAAATTAAGCAAGCTGCCTAAGAACAAAATTATTGTTGATAAGTCAAGAAGTAAATTTGTTGCTGAATTCTTGTGATGTTATTGACATTAATTTTTGTTCACCTAAAACTAATGTTGTCATGGCAAAAACTTTAAGTTGGCATAAGTTTTGACAGGTGGATTCATTACTCATCTAGTTGGTGAGCTGTGATTGGTTATTAAACAGTTATTAGAATTCTGTAGTTACTCAATGATTACCATAAAGTTTGTCTTATTCTTTAATATATGCCTTTTCATATTACTGATAATCTTTGGGAATAAATCCAATTCAGTATTTGCTCTTGTTGTTAAGTATTTGGTGTCAATAAAAACGCTTCTCAATTGCACTAGTGACAACCCGATTTAACCGTCGACATCATGACCAATAATTCTTTGCCATTAGAACCTGAGTCTCTTTAATAGCTCTTATTTGTTTTTATGATATTGTTTCTATTTGGATGCTCGCTTAGGGCATACTAGAGATGTTATATTAAATCTTTTACATTCTCAATACCTTATTTTCTTTAATAAAAGTATTTTCAAACCTTTATAATGTAATTCTTGTTTAGTATTAGAGCACTCTAATTAGGGGGCGAAGGGAGTGGGAGGGGACAGTTGCTCCCTACTGCCCTTGAAAATACATGGGTATATAGAGTGAAAATTTTATAAAAATAATGTTTTACTTCATTTTTTCCCTCACAAAGTTTTGAATTTTGCATTCTATTTTTAATTCTTCAATATTATACAACTTAATTTGACCTACTCTACATATTATCCCTTTGTCCTAATACTAGTGTTATACTTTCCATTTTGAAAATTTTCAAAATTATTTGTCATGTTAACAAAGTTAAAGATATCTTTGATCACTTTCTCAAATATTTTCACAACCTCTACTATTATGTTGACATGTCATTCAAATTCAAGTTTTGAATTTTGGAAGGCGAAACACTAGCATCACAATCAGAGCACTACTATTAAAAAATTAGATTCTCGAAATGTGACAAAAAATTTGGCATGTAAAGAGTATATAATTGCAATCTTACTACAATATTTCAAAACTCTTTTAGGTCCATTACTCACCGGTCACTATATTTTTTCTTATACCTAACGTTACCAAATTCCATTATGGGAATGAAAAATGAGCAACAAAAAAAATTCCTTGAGGATAGAAATTAAAGCCACACCTTTCAAAGGAATAAAATACGACAAATCGTATATCAAGTAAACATTATTAGTTTGTTACAAGTTGCAAAGTACTACTATTGAAACTTTTTGTGATTTTAAATATATGATTTGTCGTACTTAGTTAAATAATTAATTTATTATAAATTATAAATTATAAATAAATAACAAATTTATTTATTATTGTTTCATGTAATGGTTATTAATTATCTATCGAATTTAGACAATTTTTTTATTGTTTTAAATAAGAAAATGTTCTTTTTATTAAAATTTTATTAGTTTGTTGTGTGTCACATAATGTAATCACTTGTTTTAACTAGTTACGAAGAGAAATTTGTGAACCATGTAAGAATATAAGAACGTGTAGGGAACAATTGCATATAGATGATGTATGAGAAATTTGTGAATATAAGAAATCATTTCATAATGCATTTTGATGTTTTGGTTGTCACCTTATTTTTGTACGAAAATTGTGTTATTGACTATTTTGTGGTTAAAAATACATGCATATTGTATCATCTAATTAGTAATAATGTATAAAAGTTTTACGTATTAAACTTGCCCCCACTAGTATCCAGTTCTGGCTATGCCCCTGACTCCATTCTCCCTGTACAAAATCATAAAATTATTACTACTCAAAGGAAAAAGATCAATTTGGTCTCTTATCTTTAGGGTATTGACCAATATGGTTTTTTTATCTGTTAAAAAGACCAATTTGGTACATCATCCTTAAAAAATTAATTAACTAATTTAAGGCTTATGATGGAAGTTTTGAACAACTAACGAAATCGTTGACAATATATCTATTGCAGGTTAATAGCCACGAGATTATCACGTGGCTTGGTCAATTAGTTTGTTCATGATTTCCATCATAGGCCTTAGATTGGTTAATGTTTTTTAAATATAAGGCAACAAATTGGTTTAATGTGATAGATAAGGGACCAGATTGGTCAATAGACCAAAAAGAAAGGACTAAGTTATTCTTTTTCCCCACTACTCAATGTTTGGACCAGATTGGTCAACAGACCAAAAACAAAGGATTAAGTTAATCTTTTTCCCCACTACTCAATGTTTGGAATTAATATACTCCGACGTTTGGACTTCTCTCATTGCATCTAATAGTAGTTTTAAATATTATGTAATTTTGTTGATGATTATACACGTTTTAAATTGCTATGTCCAATGAAGTTTAAAAATGAGGTTATTACTTGTTTTTCAAAAATTCAAAACCTTGGTTGTAACAGTCAAATTCTCTAGAAGAATTAAAAAAATTTCATTGAGATGATGGGATGGAAATTGCAAATTTCTTTTCTTAATTCTCTTTGTAAACATGACACTCATAATCAAGTATCTTGTCTCCATACTCCCCAACAAAATGGTGTTTCACAACATAAACATTATAACTTAAGTTAAATGGCACACTTTATTGTTTCATGCTAATGCTTCATTAAATTTATGGGTTGAGCTTTTTTCTCATATTCTATTCTAATTAATCGTCTTCCAATACTTATACTTGGCCATAAATATCCTTTTGAAATTATTTTTCAAAACAAATCCAACTACTCAATTTTAAAACCATTTAACTGCTTGTGTTATCTCAATTTAAAACTCTACAGAAAACACAAAATGAATTTTCTACTTGCATGTTTCTTGGTTATAACTCTCATAAAAAGGTTATCATTATATGCATCTTACTACAAAAGGTATTTACACGTCTAAGAATGTTAGTTTTATCGAAGCAATATTTCCTTGTCGCATTATTTATTTTATTTGTTTCTTGTTGCCTTTTATTTGTTTAAGAATTAAATGTGTTTTGTCTGAAACTTTGTGGATCAAAATAGACAATGATCCAAATTTTGGGGGCAAAATTGCATTTTTAATATAATATCCAAAGTAAGATTACATGAAGAAAAGAGAGTATTTAACTATTGATATTCAAAAATATCTTTATTTATATCTTATTACATATATTTAATATTATTTTTGAAGGACTAACAATATCAATTGTTGTCTACAAAAGTGTTGGAATTGCCCTCCATTTGTGATTTTCTGGGGTTTGTTTCCTGAGAAACTCAAGCCTTTCTTGGCCTTTTTTCATATATTAGGGTCCTTCCAGGGTCAAGGAAAAGATTGAATAGCCCGAGATATCTAAAAAATGTCAAGAAGAAAATTTTGAGACAAGATGTATATTAAACACTTTTTCTATTTTAGATATCATCATAAATCAACTCCGTATCATTTTAGTCAAATAAAAAGCAATATTTGAAATACATACATTACAATGTATCTTACTTTAAGTTTTGAATCGCTCAACCATAAAGAAATATGCATGTTTAACTAGAATATCAAGCAGAGTCCATGTAAAAGACTTGTGACACTTATTACAATGTAATTCACTTAATACCAACATGTGGCACGGACGACAAAGATTCAATGTGTCCGATCTTCCTTACTTCAGGCTTGGGCTATCTAATAGAGCCCAATATCTCTGTAGGCTCAACAAGCCCACTAAATCTCCTGGTATGATTTCTCATAACTCAGGACAAAAAAGTACACAACTATAGATTCTCATTGTCAAATATGGGGTGCATCAGAGTGTTTCCAGGGATAGCCCCTACCTTTACATGGACTCACAAATGTCATGGATTACTGAATATGTATGTTTTATATTAAAGAGACAGGAATATTTCTATAAATACCAATCATTTAGTAAGAAAATATGATGAACATAGTAATAGTATGTATGATCATTCTCTTATTATTCTTAATTCTCCTAAAATATAAGACAAGTTTGTCAAAAGTTTGAGTACTTAGTGGATTGATTGCATTTGTGTGAAATGCACTTAATCACTAGGTTTCATTGCATTAGAGGATTGATTTCATTTGTGTGAAATGCACTTAATCACTGGGTTTCATTGCATCCTAGAGGATAATTTGAATCACTCTTTTGCACACCAAAGGCTAATTATGGTAAAGGCAAATTAAACCTAACAAAAGTGATGATGTAATAAGCCTTTAAGCCGTCCCTTGTTCTGGCTATGCATTACTACAATAGCAAAGATTCTAGGAGAAACTTGCGAAATCTCCATTTCTTCATACAAACATAAGATTAAAAAATATAGTTGAAACACAAAATGAAATTAATCATGTCCAGCCATAAACAGATATAAATAAGTAATTTTTGGACCACGTACAGAAGGCAAAAAAATTGTCTTTTATTTAACATGCAAAAGTTAACTCATACCAGGGAACAGTTTTTAACACAAAATACAATCCAAAAACAATTACATTTGGACGTACTGAAATATGCTTCTAGGGTTTAGTCATAACATGCTAGACTACAAATAAATTATAATATGTTTGACCACAAACCATTTCAAAAATTAAATAAGTAAAAAAAAAAAAAAAATCTGAAAATCAACACACATCATTCCAAAAAAGTCAGAATGTGAAAATAAATACATACCATTAGGGGAAGGAGCATGATGGTTTAATTCTTTGTCCCTAATAGACATCTATCTTCATTTGTTTTCGCTAGATTCTAGATATTAATCATTGATTCCTCTATCTACTTTGAGTTTTTTCTTTGATTGTGGAGAGAAGATAAAGTGATTAGAGTTACGAACGAAAATGGGGAAAGTTATATCTTATTAGTAACTTGGGTTGGATGGTGTTATAAGCTATGTTAATTTAACAGTCACAAACAAGTGCTTTTCACGTGACTTTTTTCCGTCTGTAATTGATATAATTTTCAAATTTGTCCTAAATTGATAAAAATCAGAAAGTTCCATAAGAATTAAATGTATTTTACCTGAAATTTTGTGGATCAAAATGGGCAATGATTCAAATTTTTAATATAATTATCTAAAGAAAACCGGATAATGAAAAGAGAGTACTCTTGTCTTGTAAATATTGATATTCAAAAAAATATTACTTATATCTTGTTACATATATTTCATATTATTTTTGAAGGACTAACAATATCAATTATTGTCTAAATAAAGTTGGAATTGCCTACAATTGATGATTTTTTTGGAGTTTGTATGGTAAGAAACCTAGAGCTTTCTTGAACTTTTTTTTCCAGATACTAGAGTCCTTCTAGAGTCAAAAATGGCATTTTTAATATAATTATCCAAAGTAAGATCAGATAACAAAAAGAGAGTACTCATGTCTTGCAAATATTGATATTCAAAATATATTTATTTGTATCTTTATTACATATATTTCATATTATTTTTTAAGGACTAACAATATCAATTGTTGTCTACAAAAAGGTTGGAATTCCCTATAACTGATGAAAAATTTTCCAGTAGTTTGTTTGTTGAGAAACTCAAGCCTTTCTTGAACTTGTTCAAGATATTGGGATCTTCCGAAGTCGAGGAAAAGATATAGTAGATGAGATATCTAGAAAATGCCAGGTAGAAAGTTTTTTGACATTAAGTAATTTTTGATCGTACACTTTTTCTATTTTGGATTTGTCACAAATCAATTCCATCTCATCTTATTCAATCAAAATCAAAATATATACTTTAGTACTTGAAGTCTTGAACAACTCAACTATAAAGAGATATGCATGTCTAACTGAAATATCACGAAGATTCCATGTAAAAGATCTGTGACACTTGTTATGATACAATTTACTTGACAATAAAATACAAACATGTGGCACGGACCACATGGACTCGTTGTATTCGAGCTTTCTCACTTAGAAATCTTGGACCTTCTAACTAAACCTAAAATCTCTGTAAGCCCGATAAGCACATTAAATCTCCTATAAATATGATATGATTTTTCATAACTCAGGACAGGACACATTCTAGAAAGCACACAATCACAAATTGTTAGTGTCAAATATCAGGTGCTCCAAGGTGTTTTGGGGCCGATCCCTACCTTTCACATAATTCATGAATTAGTGAATAGGTTTGTTTCATCATGAAAATCATGAAGATTTCTACAAATACCAATCATGTAGTAAGAAAATATGATGAACCATAGTAATAGTTGGCATGATCATTCTCTTATTATTCTTGTTTCTCCTAGACTAGAAGACAAGTTTGCCAAACATTTGAGTGCTTAAACGATTGATTTAACTAGTGCGAAATGCAGTCAATTACAACGTTTTATTGCATCCTAGAGGATAATTTGTTGCACTTTTTTTGCACACCAAGACTAATTGTGGTAAAGACAAATTAAATCTAACAATAGTGACGATCTGACACATGTTTAAGCCATCTCTTGTTCTAGATATGAAGTGCTATAGTAGCAAAGATTCTAGGACAAACTTATGAAATCTCCATTTCTTCATATGGACATAAGATTAAAAAATGAATCACATATATTATAGCTTGCCATAAACAAATTCAAAGGAGAAATTTTTAGACCACATAGGCAAAGAAATTGTCTTTTAATTGACATGCAGACACAAAGACATATAAAGGAACATTATTTAACACAAAATACAATAAATAACTAATTTTGGACCGCAATATGCTTTAAGGGTTTGGTCATAACAGTTGAACCACAAATAAATTATAAAATTTTGGACCACAACCCATTTCAACCATGAAATAAGAAAAAAAAATAAAATCTGAAGATCAACACACACCCATCCAAAAATCAAGGAAGGTGAAAAAAAATTACATATCATAAGAGGGAGAACCCTGTGGTTCAGTTCATTGTCCCTAACAGACATCTATCTTTTTTTGTTTTGGTTGATTCTCGATACTAATTGTTGATTTTCCTCTTTCTTTGGGTTTTTTCTTTGATTCGTAGAGATGAGATGAAACAATGAGGCTTACAAAAGAAAAAAGAGAGTTATATTTTATTAGTACAGATTACTCAGGATGGATGTTGTTATAAGATATGTTAAATTTTCTACCTTGCTATGCCAACAGATATCCTTGTATGTTCATTTGCATCGTATGTTCTTCTTGAAATCAAGTCTTAATGATCTTTTTATACTTGAAGTAAATTTTTGAGAGACTTGACTTGTTTGCTTCAGATCAATTTGTATTTAAATTGGCATTTCATGAACACTTCATTAGTTAAAGTATTGTTTATAACCAAAACTAGTGTGTACTTTTATAAAAGTAAAAGTGGATGAAAATGTTGAGTTTGTTGAGCTAAAACCCCATGGTCATATTTGCTAAGTGTTCTAGAGTTCAATACGCGCCATTTTAACTTCTTTTCCCTTAGTGATGTCTTTAGTTCCTTTCTTTCCTTGTTTTTCTCTAGACTAACAAAATGCTAGGTTTGGCAGTGTGATAACTCTAGTAAATAGAGTTATTTTACTAACTAAACCATGGCATTTTTTACTATGTTAGTCCCATATTAGATGAACTTTTATGTGTTTTTACTTGAATTTCATGTTTAGTAGTAATATTAGTAGTGTTAGAGTAATATTAGGACTTTTGGTAGTATTTATGCACTACATTATTATTAAATGGTACTTGTTGGTTTGTGTCTATATTTGTAGGGGTTATGTGCAATTGGAGCAACTACTTGAATAATTGAACAAGTCAAGGAGTAAGGCTACAATTAGAAGAAAAATAGAAGAACAAGTCCAAGACTACCAAAGCTCACGTGCTGGATTCCAAGGCTGAAGACAAACATTGCAGTGTAAAACCATTCAAGACTTTAGGAATTCACCACTGTGGTACCGCATCCGAAGGCATAATATTCCTAATTGCGGTGCCGACTGGTCGAAGACCCTGGTCAATTCTAGCTTTGCATCACTGTATCAAAATCCAGGAAGGCAAATCCAACACCAATGTCTTGAATAAGATTTCAGAAAAAAGAATATGCCATTTTTGGAATGGCTATAGGATTTTAAATAACCCTCGAAAGTGTACACCTAATAGAGTTTTACTTTTAGCTAGATTAGATAAGGTTCCCTTAAGAGTGGAAGAACTTTTCCTTATTTAGTAAAAATTGTAGCATTTACATTTCTTCTTTAAATATAGTCTTAAAAATTAGTCTAGTTAATTGAAACTTAGAATTTCCTTTACAATTGTTAATGAATATTTATCCTTTCATTTAGTATAAATATTTATCATTTTCATGATCATTTACATTTCTTTCATCATGATAGTACGTTTATGTTGATGTTGCTTTTGGTTCTTGCCTTAGTAGTAGCCATAACTTGTCTTTATATTTCTTTATTTTGTACTTCTTTAAACTTGTGTAGCTAAACTACTGGGGGATTGAACCATGAAAATGTAAACTTTGTTTATGTGTGGGTGATTCCAAGTGGGTAGACTAGTAAATGGTGGATATTTGAGTTGTAATAAACATTTTTGAATGTTTGTGAGAGGGAAAGGACCCACATTTGAACCATAATTGTGGGGTTAGCACACAACATACAAGCTTGGAGTGTTAATTCATAGACAAGTTTACTACATAGTTAGGTTGATTAGTAGTCAGGCCAAGATGCTAATTTCTTTAATTAATTTCTTAAACTCCATGAAGAAAAATAGATTAAAACCATGAGCAGGGTCAATGAATTAGATCCTTAGATTATATCACGTCACCATGAACAAAAGATTATGCGAACATCATAGTTCCATGGAGTTTTACTATTATAGTTTTTTCTTTTGGACACACAACTTGTGAAATATTATTTCCTGTCTACTTGTGCACATTGTTATGGGATGTCATACATGATTAATATTTCAGACAATTAATGGACATAACTGTCACTATCCATTACTCCTTCATAAGTGTATTTACATTAAGTTGTTGGAATTGTGATATATGGAAGGGAGTATGTTCATCAAATTGATATATAACCGCTATGATTTATTCTGGTGACTTCGTAGGATAAATATAGTTAAAATTACAGTGGCCACTCTTTACATTGGAATCCATTATCAATTTTATGTGGTCATTTGTCGAAATGGGAAAATGTGTGAATATTTTAATTGTGGATTTCATGACATACAAATATTCTAAATAATAATTGATATAGGGTGATGATGTTTACATACCCTTTTCACTATTTCTAGAATAATTATCTTCTTATACACTATGTTTAGCTCCTGACACACCTTTCAAGGGAATTTTTTGTTCTAATAAATATTAAATGGGTGCGCAAGAGGCTAAAAGGGTGTGCAAATATCACATCCTTAATATAATGTCCCACATTAAATAATGAGAAATTACTATATAAATATATTTCAATAATTATGGGATTCAAGATAATAATGGAGAAAGTTAGACACCTATTCTATATGTATAACACTAATTTTATACCAGATTCATCGGTAGGTGGAGATTTCATAGTGGGAAGGAGTCTCTAAGGACTCCTTACAAATAGGAATCTTGGTCTCTCTGTCTACTCTGATTTACATCTGTATGTTTACTCATATGTGTATCACATATTATAGGCATTATATGGAGTTAGGATAGGGAGTTCAATGTATGTCATTTGATCGATTGATCAAATAATCTTGAAGTATCAATGGATTGTCTTCAATAGATTCACTCATTATTGGTGCAAGGTACAACCTAATTTCGTTAGACGTGATTTACAGGTCTAAGGTTTGACCATGTCTTACATTATAAATCTAGAATCAATCATGTAAACCAACTAACTATTTTTTTTACACATTGCTATTGCCCTTGTAGAAGACCTTAGAGTATTGACTCAACATATGTTGGATCCTCCAAAACTAGGGGGGGATTGTTTGGTCTAACTAGTCACGAGTTGCAGAGTGACTAGTATAGATAGGACTAGTCATGGATTTTGGGGTAACTAGTACAAATAGAGTCCACTGCTAACATTACAACATATGAATGTGAAAGAACCTCACATGCAGTTGAAGATTCATCTAGACACTTACAATTAAAAAAGACTTAACACCATAAAATATTCGACTAATTATATCAAGTAATGAATTTTTAGTTACTTGCATATTATGTAAATATTTGTCAAAATTTTTATAGCACGAAAAAGAGATGGCTATAACAAAATTTCAAATTGCAAAGGATGTTATAATTGTAAGGGAGACAGAAGCTGCAATAGATCTACATGTAAACAAAGCTGCATAAAAAATAGCACATCAAGAGGCCAAATGCACTCAAATCTCAATGCTACCAATTGATAGGTGATTCACACAATGATCCTTATGGTCATGGAATTTGTAATGATGACTACTCCACTTGTGTAACATATGGAGATAAGGATATCATGCAGGAATCTAATGGCCATAACACTGGAAAAATTGGTTCCAATCAAGTTCTAGAAACAAGCTACCCAACTAATAGGATTTGGGTTCCACCAATAATAACAACCTTCTCTAGGCTTGACATATACTTCTGTACTATTTGCTCCAAAATACTAAATGAGTTTTACAACCATTGACATGATTGAAAATCATGAGAGTATTTTCCATTATTTTTTATTTATCGAAGGGTATAGAATACCCATTTGAACAATAGGAGCAAAGAATGTAGACCTTCATCTTTAGCATTTTGTTGTTCCTAGTTAAATTTTGTTCATTTCTTTTCAAGTTTCTTGTATTGCACAAGCTACATTTTACTAGTTTCTTATTTTGCATGATTCTTTCACAACCATTATTTTTATTTCTTTTTGTACTGAAATTTTACAATTAAAAAAATCACTTAACCCAAAACAAAGTTTGACAAAAATTTCTTTATTCTAGTGATAAATAATTTTCAATGTAAAGTTCTCTATTTAAGTTCTTAAATTTTAACATTTACTTCTATGTTTATTGTCTCAGTTGCAAATTATAATGTATCAGGTACTTGATTAAACAACAAAATCAATAAGTAATTGCTAAAAGCATTGAATGGAAGAAAAGAGAAAAACAAAACAAATTGGTTTGAAATTAAATTAGCCTAAATTAAATTATCAACTAAAGTTGATTGGTGCCATCTTATTTTATCAAAATGCACATGGTGCCAAATTAGATATTGAATGTTCATAAATGCCATAGTAATGGTAATTGCATCGTATTTAGGGTGTGTTCAATTAGACTGAAAATATTTTCTTGGGGAAATATTTTTCTTGAAAAATATTTTACATGAAAAAGTCTATTTTTCATATAATTTTTTGGTGTTCGGTTGACAGAATTTTTAATGGTTTCGACTTTAATTTTATGAATACAAGTTAAAAAAACTCATAACAATAGTAATCAATACCTTACAAGTAGTTGTGGTTAATAAAAGATTGATTTTGTTTAAAATTAAATGATAGTATAACGTAGTACTAAAATATACATAATAATAGTTATATTAATGTTGGGACCCATGATTAAGAGAAAAATGAATGGACAAGAATTGAAAATGAAATTATAGAAGTAAGTATTTGAGATTTAATATTACTCTTGAATTATTCAAAAAATAACTTATACTTAAAAATTCCGTAAGTTGTATTATTTTTAGCTACAGAAAGGAAAATTGACAAACATTTCATAACGAAAATATTTTTCGGTGTTTGACACCAAAAAATTCTTTGAAAAATATTTTCCTGAAAATATTTTCAGTCCAACTGAACACACCCTTAAGGTCTTTCAAGTGCATGGTCATTGCCTCAGAATTAAATACATTAACAAAATTATTTACAAATTAAATATTTTTTTCTTGAAATGCCTCAAATACTTTGCAAGAATCAATGTGTGGAATACCATAAACAAATTATGCTAAAGATCAGGCATCAATACGAGGCAATTTGATGCTCAAGGAGGAAAATCGCGAGATACAAACAATTGTTTCCCTATATTGAGGCTTGATTGGTAAGAACATTGCAGGCTTCAATGAAACTAATCTGATTGCAATGGAAAATATGCTCATCAAAGTTCACAAAAAAAATTAAGAAGGGCTTGATCTTGTCAAGCAAACTCTAGAATCATCAATTGCTGCCAATTACTAACTTTTTGTAGACATTACAATTAATACTATTGTCCTTCAATAATAATAATAAATATATGTAATAAAGATAATAAATAAAGATAGTTTTAAATATCAATATATTTAAGACCTAAGTACTCTATATCTTGATCTGGTAGTACAAGTATGGAACTCGAACTTGACCCGAAATTTTATTTATTCGAACATATTTAGAAACTTGATCGAGTTTTATTGAGTCAAAAATAAAAAATTCGGAACTATAAGCCATTTGTATTTATTATTTGATCTTTGTAATAAGAATACAATTATTCTAACAATTAGGTTAAGTTTTTAAAATTTTAGATTTCTTATATGATCATTTTACATATTATTCATAATCAATGCAGAAAATTTGAGTTACAAAAATTTTGTTAACCATTATTATATTTCTGAGTATATTTTTCACTAAGATACAAAATTAGTGATTACTTAGTGATTTTATCGAGTTTAATCTAAAACTCTTTGCTCATCGAGTTTTTCATTGAATCATGCATAATTTTGTATCTGAGTCAAGTCAATTGGTACAACTTGGTTGAATTTTTTATTTTTTTAGAGTTTAATTCAATTTTTGGTAACAACTAATTAGCGATGATGGTTTTCAATTTTTTGTTGTATGCACTTGAAATGATTTTTTAAATTTGTACCACAAAACAAAAATAATCATTCTTACACCACACAAATAAATGATTGTGAATCGATAAAGACATCTTCTTTAAATGTAAAATTCTTAAACTTATTATATTGAAGAATTAAATGTAGCAATATTTCTTAAAAATGAACAAGAATATAGATGTCACTAATTCTAGTTATTCATTTTTCCCCCTATAAAGTTACATAAGGCTTGTTTCAACAGTTTATTGAACGATATGGTACCTATAATTTTTTTGAAATTCAAAAAGAGTTTCTAGCTTTTTTAAAGATTTTTTTTTTACAAAAGATAAAAACATGTTTTGTTTTTCTTGTTTAGAAAAACTAAAATTGTCTTCAAATATAACAATTATCCCGCTTTACTACGAAGTGCATTTTTCAATTTAAAAAAGCATTTTTTAACTTTTCAAATGATTGACAACAAGGCATTAATGTTCCAGTGGGTTCTTTAATTAAATCAAGTAAAACTCTATGATTAAATATTAATTTTTAAGAGAAGTTTCAATGATTTAAAAGTGTAGTGAACTCTATGATTACTCACATTTTATTTAAATATTTGTCAAACTTTTGATAGGAGAAAGAGATGGTTAAAACAACATTTCCAGTTACAAAGAGGTTAGAATGACAAGGGAGCCAAAAGCCGCAATGGATTTGCATGTGAACAATGCTGCAAGAAAAAAAAAAATAGCACATCAAGAGTCCAAGTACACTCAAGATCTCAATGTTGACCAATTGACTAGTGATCCACACTAGGATCCTAATGGTCGTGGGGTTTGCAATGAAGACTATTCCACTTGTGCAAAAAATGGTGATCAGGATATCAAGCAAGACTCGTATGGCCATGACACTGGAAACCTTAGTTCAAATCAAAGCTGATCAATCCAAGCAACCCAACTAACTGGACTGGGGTTCCTCCCAACAATAACAATCTTCTCTAGGCTTGGTTAATACTTCTGTGCTGCTTGCACCGCCATGCTTAATGAATTTTACAACCGTTTAGATGACTAAAAATCATGGGATCCCATTATTTTTTTTTTCTAACGATCTAAAATACTCACTTGCATAATAGGAGCAAAGAATGTTGACCCCATTCTTTTGCATTTGTTGTGCTTGGTTAAACTTTGTTAATTTCTTTTCATGTTTCTTTCATGGTACAAGCTATATTGTACTACTTTCTTATTTTGCATGATTCTTTTATGACCCTTTTCTTTTATTTCTTTTTGTAGTGAAGATTGACAATTAAAAAGATCACTTAACCTAAAACAAAGTTTGATAAATTTTTCTGTATTTAGGTGATGAATAATTTTCAATACAAAACTCTCTATTTAAGTTCTAAAATTCTAATACTCATTTACTTCTATGTTTACTGTCTCAACTACAAAAGGTGTACAATCTAATGTGCCATTTGCTTGATTAAACTACAAAAGCAACTGAATATGATTCTTTTTGTGTTTCTAAACAAGACTTAATCAATTAATATCTTTTGATAACAGTGCAGATTACATATTGTTTATTGGTAATCGTTGAGGAATTTCTTGCTTACATAGATCTTCAAATTTAAAGTAATTGTTGTAAGCAATGAATGGTAGTGGTGTTTTATTTTCCATTAAAAGCATTACAAGATTTCATTAATTTATGAAAATGTCAAAATATAATCAATTTCTTAAATTAACCTACATAAAGTTTTCTAAATTGATAATACATCTCATTCGAAAGAAAATGAAAAAAAAAACTTAAATTTTATCAAAATTCAAAAAGCGAAAACAATAAACCTTGTTCTATGATAGTGAGGCCATTGTCCTATGCCCTAAATCCATTTTTTCTCTTACCTCTAAAGTGCAATATAAAACTTTTATCTTTTCTATGTGCCTAAAAGAATAAAAAATATAAATCTTTGGCATAGTATTGTGAATCTCTTACACAATATATTTCATTAAGTAGACATGAGTTATTTAGGTTTCTATAATTTATTTCGCTATTATGTTTATCAATGACTGATTTTAGGTAACTAAAGTGGCAAAACTAAGTTTCAACATAAATTGCCCACCGTTTAAATATTCAAATTTATACCCATTTAGTTGCAAGTTAATGTCTTAATTGCAAATTGTAATTAAATGTATTATCTACTTCTTTATTAAACAACAAAATCAACTTCGGACGAAATCTTTGTTCAATTAATATACTTAACTAAACTTGCCTAAATATCAAAATTGATTTTTAACTTCCATTTGGAAATAGGATTTGTATTTTACTTTTATTAACCAAAAACATTAGAATATATTTTTATTTTAAATAAAATTTGGCATAATGGTTGCACAAGATATATATAAATAATACCAGTCCTATAAAAGTAAACGAATAGTTTATCTTTGAATACAACTCTAGTTAATCTGTGTGAAATTGTATTTTTAGACCTATTATCCATGTGATTATTTCAGGTAGTTAGCGATTCTTCTTTTTGGGAAAAAATTTGTAATTTTATTGATAGTAAATCTGTAAAATAGCTTCACCTAGAAGGACAGTCCTTCACATATAGAAAAAGAAAAAAACTAAAAAACCACACACTATAACAATAAAAGTTTACACAAACTGACTTTGACTGAAAATCTTATTTTACAGAACTAGCTAGCTAAGTGAGATTTGCTTTGAAATTGATAACGAAGTGCAGTTTAAGTGGTAAGACATTTTTCTTATAACCTATTGGTTTTGTATTCGAGTCACTAAGGGTAGGAGGAGTGGCAGGGTTTAACCAAAAAAAAAAAAAAGGAAAAGGAAAAAGGAATGGTTTGAAATTAAACCAGCATACAATAAATTCTCCACTTAAATTGTTTGGCAATTTCTCAAAATGCACAAGGTGCCCAATTATATATTGATGTTCATAAATGCTATAGTAATGCCTGATTCTGCGTTTAATGTGTTTCAATTGCATGGTCATTGCCTCAGAATTAAATGCGTTCATAAAATTATTTCCAAATTGAATTTATTTTTCGTTACAAATACCATGAATACTTTGCAAGAAAATCAACTTGAATATCTAAATATTGTTTAACTTAGAAATGGATCAGAATCAATATTTGGAATCCCATAGTCAAGTCATGCTGAAGATCAAGGATCAACATGAGGCACTTAGGATGTTGAAATAAAAAAATCGCAAGATGCAAACAATTGTTTTTGTTTGTCAATGCTTGATTGGTGAGAACATAGCAAGTTTCAATAAACTGATCTGATTGCAATGAAAAGTATGCACATCAAACTTCTCGAAAAAAAATCCAAGAAGGGATTGATTTTCAAGCAAAATCCAAAATCATCAATTGTCCCAAATTCAAAACTTTTTGTAGATAACAATTGATATTGTGGACCTTAGAAAATAATAAGAAATATATATAACAAAGATAATAAATTAAGACATGGTTTTTAATATCAATATTTATAGGACCTAAGTGCTTTAATTTCTTTATCTCTTACTTTGGATCAATGTCTAAAAACACGAAACTTGAACTCAACTCGAAAATTTTTTTATTCTAATATATTCTGAAACTTAGTCAACTTTTATCGAGTCAACAATAAAAAATTCAGAACTATAAGCCATATGTATTTATTATTTCACCTATATACTAAGAATGCTATTATTTTAATAATTAGGTTATCATGATTTTAAAATTTTAGATTTTTTCTATGATCCTTTTACATATTATTCGTAATCGATACGGAATATTTTTAAGTTACAAAAATTTTGTTAACAATTATTATTTTCTTGATTTTTAAATAAATTCAACTCGAATACAAACTCATGATTACTCAATGATTTTATTGAGTTTAATCTAAGAATATTTGTTTATCAAGTTTTTTATCGAGTCATGTAAAATTTTTTGAGTCAAGTCAACTCGGTACAACTAGGTTGATTTTATTAATATTATTTTTATCCATTTTTGGAGTTTTAAGCTATGCGATGGATATTTATGTTCATACCATCATTTAAAAAAGTGTGTTAATATCATTGGTCTAAATAAGACACTATTTAATTCATGAACGCCAAGATTAGATTACAAAATTAATCTATGTTACCCTTATATTGTTTTGTCTAAGAGATTCAACTAGTTTCCCAAGTAAATGGTGCTCTTGTCCATTCCCAGTTACCGGTGACCATTATATGTACTATTATATCTTTTCAATAGATTTTTATTGAGAAAAATACTAAGGTAGATTTAGACTTCCAATTGGTATAAAATAAAAATCAATTTTTAACAATGTATATAAATATTCTTATCAAGAATTCTATGTTTGGACACTTAGAATATGGCAAGGGTGCTGAAAAGAATAGACCAAATCTAGTTGTAAATAGAATTCGAGAAATTATTTCAATAAATCTACATAGAACAAAGTCACGTGATCATTAGAGTTTAATTAAGAGATTAGTATGAGCAAATCGTTAGCCTTGATGGTGTTCAATTTTTTGTTGTATGCACTTGGAATGATTTTTTTTTTTTTTAATTTGTACCCGAAAACAAAAATAATCGTTCTTACCAAGCACGAATAAAGTTTTGTGAATCGAAAAAGACATCTTCTTTAAATGTAAAGGGAACAAATTGTTAAACTTATTATATTCAAGAATTAGACATAGCAATATTTTTTAAAATTGAACAAGAATATAGATGTCATACTAATTCTAGTTATTTAGTTTTCTTATTTTCCTATCAAGATACTTAAGGCTTGTTTCAACCGTTTATTGAACAATATGGTGCCTATAATTTTTTGAAATTCAATAAGAGTAGCTAGCTTTAAAAAGATTATTTTTACGAAAGTTGATAACATGTTTTTGTTTTCTTGTTTAGAAATGCTAAATTGTTTTCAAACTTAATTATTAACTTGCTTTACTAGAAGTGCATTTTTCAATATCAAAAAAGCATTTTATAATTTTTGAAGCGATTGAGAACAAGGACATTAATGTTCCAGTGGTTTCTTTATTTAAATTGAGTAAACTATATGATTAAATATTGATTTTTTAAGAGAAGTTTCAATGATTTAAAGCGTAGCTAACTCTATGATTACTTACATATTGTGTAATATTTTTTGAACTTTTTATGGCAAGAGAAAGAGATGGGTAAAACAAGATTTCTGGTTGCAAATGAGGTTAGAATGGCAAAGGACGCAGAAGCTGCAATGGATCTGCATATGAACAAAGCTACAGAAAAAATAGTACATCAAGAGGCCAAGTGCACTCAAAATCTCAATGCGAACTAGTTTATAGGTGATTCACAGCAGGATACTAATGGTCGTATCATTTGTGATAGTGACTATTCCACTCATGCAACATAAGGTGATTATGATATCATGCAGGACTCTTATGGCCATGACTCTTGAAACCTTAGCTCCAATCAAAATCTAAGCGACCAACTAACAGGCCTGGGGTTTCTCCCAACAATTAACAATCTTCTTTAGGAATCTTGATATATACTTCATTGTTACTCGCTCCGCAATGCTAAGTGGGTTGTACAACCGTTGAGATGATTGAAAATCACAGGATCTCAATTTTTTATTTATCCAACGGTATAAAATACTCATTTGAATAATAGGAGCAGAGAATGTAGACATCCATCTTTTGCATTTTGTTGTGCCCAGTTGAACTTTGTTCATTTCTTTTCATGTTTCTTATATTGTGCAAGCTACATTGTACTAGTTTCTTATTTTGTATGATTCTTTCACGACCCTTTTTTAAATTTCTTTTTGTAGTGAATTTGACATTTAAAAAGATCACTTAATCGAAAAAAAGTTTGATAAAGTTTTCTATATATAGGTGATGAATAATTTTCAATATAAAGCTCTCTATTTAAGTACTCAAATTCTAATACTCATTTACTTATTTGTTTATTGTCGCAATTGCAAAGTATAATCCAATATGCCATCTACTTGATTAAACAATAAAATCAACTGAATATGATTATTTTGTGTCCATATTTCTAAACAAGATTTAATTAATTAATATCTTTTGTTAAGGGTATTAAAAAATAGATTACATGTGGTTTATTGATAATAGTTGAGGAATTTCTTGCTTCCATAGATCTTCAATATTTAAAGTAATTACTATAAGCAATGAAAGGTTGTGGTGTTTTATTTTCCATTAAAAGCATTTCAAGATTTCATTAATTTATGAAAATATTGAAATATAATCAATTTCTCAAATTAACCTACATAAAGTTTTCTAAATTGATAAATACATCTCATTCGAAAGGAAAGAAAAAAAAAACCTAAATTTGATCAAAATTCAAAACGTGAATACAACAAACCTTCTATGATAGTGAGGCCATTGTCCTATGCCCTAAATCATTTTCTTTTCTTGCCTTTCAAGTGCGATATATAACTTTTATCTTTTCTTTGTGCCTTAAAAAATAAGAGATATAAACTTTGGCACAGTATTGTGGATCTTTTACATGATACATTTCATTAAGTAGACATGAGTATGTGTTTAGGTTTCTATAATATATTTCACTGTTATTTTTATTAAGATTGATTTTAGGTAGTTAAAATGGCAAAACTAAGTTTCAACATAAATTGCTTGCCATTCTAATATTCAAATTTATACCTATTTAGTTACAAGTTAGTGCCTTAATTTCAAATTGTAATCAAATGTATTATCTACTTCTTTATTAAACAACAAAATGAACTTGATACAAAATCATTGTTTAGCCTAATTATTGAAATTGATTAGTAACTTCTATTTGGAAAAAAAAATTGTATTTTACTTTTATTAACCAAAAAATTAGAATATATTTTTATTTTAGAAAAAGTTGGCATAATGGTTGTACAAGAAATATATAAATAATATCAATCCTATAAAAATAAATGAATAGTGTATCTTTGAATACAAGTCTAGGTAATCATGAAATTGTATTTTAGACCTATTTATCCATGTGATTCTTTAGATGGTTAGTGAGTTTTTTTTGGAAAAAAATTTGTAATTTTATTGATGCAATAGCTCCACCTAGAAGGGTAGTCCTTCAAATTAATGGATGAAAAAACTAAAAAACCACACACTATAACTATACAAGTTTACACAAATTGACTGTGAATAAAATCTTATTTTTTACAGAACTAGCTAGCTAAGTGAGATTTTCTTTGAAATTGATAACGAATTGTACCTTATGTGGTAAGATGTTTCCCTTATGACCTATTGGTCATGTGTTCAAGATAATAAGGGGTCGGAGAAGTGGTAAAGTTTAACAAAAAAGAATGAAAAAAAGGATTGGTTAGAAATTAAATTAGCCTACAATAAATATTGAACTTAAGTTTTTTGGCACTTTCTCAAAATGCAGAAGGTGCCAAATTATATATTGAATGTTCATAAATGCTATAGTAATCGTAATCTCCTCGCATTCAAGGTGTTTCAACAGCATGGTCGTTGCCTCATAATTAAATGCATTAATAAAATTATTTCCAAATTGAATTTATTTTTCACTATAAATACATTGAATACTTTTCAAGAAGAAAAATCAACTTGAACATCTAAAGCTTCTTTAACTTGGAAATGGATCATAATCAACCTGTGAAATTCCAAAACGAAATCTTGCTGAAGATCAAGGATCAACACGAGGCACTTAGGATGCTCTGGGAGAAAAATCGCGAGATCCAAACAATTATTTCTGTGTGTCGATGCTTGATTGGTGAGAAAATATCAAGCTTCAATGAAACTGATCTGATTGCAATGAAAATTATGCTCATGAAACTTCTCGAAAAAATCCAAGAAGGGATTGATCTTGGTAAGCAAACTCCAGAATCATCAATTGTCGCGAATTCCATACTTTTTGAAGACAACAAATGATATTGTTGTCCTTAGAAAATAATGAGGAATATATGTAATAATGATAATAAATAAAGATAGTTTGGAATATCAGTATTTGAATACCTAAGTACTCTACTTTCATTATCTTTTACTCTGGATCAATGTCTAAAAACACGGAACACAAACTCGACTCGAAAATTTATGCCGTTATTCAAGTATATTTAGAAACTTGATCGAGTTTTATCGAGTCAAAAATAAAAATTCAAAATTATGAGCCATATGTATTTATTATTTCACCTATATGCTAAGAATGCAATTATTCTAACAACTAGGTTAAGATTTGAAATTTTATATTTCTTATATGTTCCTTTAACAAATTATTCATAATCAATGCAAAAAATTTCAGTTACAAAAATTTTCTTTACAATTATTATATTTTTGAGTTTTAAATAAACTCGACTCAGATACAGAACTCGTGATTACTTGGTGATTTTGTGAAGATTAATCTAAGACTCTTTGTTCATCGTGTCAAGTATAATTTTTCTAAGTCGCATTAATTCGAATCAACTCGGTTGGGTGGATATTTGTATTCATACCATCGTTTAAAACTATTTGCTAATGTAATTGATCTAAATAATGATGCTTTTTAATTCATGATTGCTTTAATTAAGAAAATAGTTATGAATGCCAAGATTAGATTGCAAAATACGAGTAATCTGTGTTACTCTTAAATTATTTTTTGTAATAGATTCAACTAATTTATAAAGTAAATGTTTCTCTTGTCGTTACTAGTTACCGGTGACCAATATATCTTCCATTATATCTTTTCAATAGATTTTTTGTTGAGAAAAATACTGATGTAGTTTTAGACTTCCAATTAGTATAAAATAAAAATCAAAATTTTACAATATGCATAAATATTCTTGATCAAATATTCTATGTTTGGACACTTAGAATATGTCTAAATTATTTTCCTTAGTCAATGGTGTTGAAAAAAAAAGAAGATATAATAGCTAGTTGTAAATAGAATTCGAGAAATTATTTTTATAAATCTACACAAAACAAAGTCGCATGGTCATTAGAGTTTAACGAAGTGATTAGTATGAACTAATTAGCCATGATGGTATTCATTTTTTGGTCATATGCACTTGGAATGATTTTTTTAATTTGTACCACAAAACAAAAATAATCATCCTTACCAAACATGAATAAAGCTTTGAACTGAATTGATAAACACATTTTCTTGTACTTGTTCTTTTTTTTTTTTTTTGAGTAAAACATCTTGAAAAATAGAGTTACAAAACCGTACCACTAGAGGTCATCTTGACATTCTCAAATTACAGCAACTTGATTTGTCTAAGCTTGCTTGAGCCTGAGCTAGACTAAGAAGATTAAAACTATTAAATACTTAATTACATTTGGCATCACATCCTAGCTTAGCTAGAAGATCTGCAACCTTGTTTCCTTGTTAAGGCACATGAACAATAGTGATATTTCCTTGTGAGATAAGCTGGAAGGCATTCTGAATTGCTCGATGTATTCTCCATGGAGGCTTGATTTGCTTCTGTAAAACTTGAACCAATATCAAACAAACCATCTCCAAAATAAAGTCCACAGTCCCATGCTGAAAGGTCTTCTGAATACCTTCTTGAAGTGCCAGAACTTCAGCCAAGAGACTTGTGCCATAATCTGCATAATATGAAGAAACACCAAATACAACATCCAGATACACTTCTTAAGTCACTCAAGACCCTTCCTCCTGATATCATGCATGGGTTACCCCTGCAAGCCCTATCTGTATTCAGTTTGTGAGGCCTGTGTGTTGGAAGCTCCCATTTAATCAAAGTAATTTTGTGAAGTACAAGTTGTGGAGAAGTCTAATTCTAGCCAATCTGAATTGCAAGCATAACTTCTTGATGATGAACGCGGAAAGGGAAAGCTGTGTATATTGCATAGATCAAAGACCTCATTTCTCAAATGACATAGTGGGGAGTGAAAAATTTCCCGTCAAACATACTGCTGCATCTTGATTTTCATCTCTGCCAATATATGGTGATGGGAATAATTTGATGAAGAATTCTTATCAAAGAAATGCTAGAAAAATCCATTCACCATGAGTTTAAGTATTGCCTTAGAATAGTGGATGTGCAGTTCTCATCCATAACATCTTCAAAATATCTCCATACTTGAGATGCCAAAGGACAGAAAAAGAACAAATGCTCTATTGTTAATTCCTGATAGCAACTAAACTGACACTTTGACACCAAGTAAATTCCTTTCCTTTGAAGGAAATCATCCCTTGGTATAGATTGAGAAGCCTCGAATAGAATATTAAGATATGAGTGGAATTCTGAAATTCCAAATCATCTTCTTGGAGAACAAAGTTGAGCTTTCTTCCTCCACAAGCTGAACAGTTGATTGTAAATTGAAACTTCCTGAGGAAGTAAGCTTCCATGCAAACTCATCTTCTCCTTCAGATAAAGTTTGCTTCTTACTAAGTACTCAAGACTCATTAAAGCTTGGTTGCTCTTTTGATTTAAATGTAAAGGGAAAAAGTTAGTAAAATTTATTAGATTTAAGAATTTAATATAGCAATCTTTCTTAAAAGTCAACAAGAATATTGTTGGTCCCAAAGGGCAACCTAAGAGGGGGTGAATTAGATTGCTTCTAAAACAAACCTTTTGATGTGCTTAATAAGAAATGCAAACTTTATGCACCAAATGTACACTTAAGCAAACAAATGAATGCAATAGATATTCAACAATTTAAACTTAAAGAACAAATAAGAAAATTGAGATTAAGAGTATCAAACCAAACTCCCAAACTTCTCAAGCTTGGAACTTACAACCACAAAGAGATTCTTACAAGGCAACTACCGAGTTCACAACTTGAAGTTTATCCACTAAAAGTTTCTTCAAAGTAGGTGAAACAATAACCTCTTGTACACAAATGAGGATCACTCTTGCTCACACTAATTTCCTTTAGTTGAGCCAAGAGTTTTACACTCACAACCTCCCTTTGTTACAATTGTTATCTCTCCACTCTTACACTTGAAGAACTCTTACACTTCTAAACTCTTTTCACAAAACTACATACACTATTACAACACTTGTACCCACTATTGCTCCCAAATAGCTCAAGTATTACTTGTAATAAATGTAGGAGTCTCTTCGATTTAATTCAGTTTAGGGGTTTTATAGTTGCCCATGCTTCCAACAACTTTCCAACGGCTATTTTTTGCTGTTTACTGGAAAACTAGCCGTTGGACTTTCAGACGGCAGCTGCTAACTTTTGCATTCGACGCTGCGTCGGTTCTCTGAGGGTATTCGTTCGGACTTCCGAGGATGCCCCCGAACATGACTCCGATCGAAGCAATGTCTTCTGGAAATATTATCGGATGCTGCTCTTCGTCCGAAACTGCTTCAAATTCTTTGTGTCGGACGATTACCATCGTTCGAAACTCTGTCTTTCGGACAGTCATTTGCGTCTGTGGAGTCTTCTGGTTGTTTTGTTCGGACGATCATTTGCTTCCGAACCTAAATGGTTTTTCTGCACACTTATTTTCAAACTATTAGTGCAATTTGGTTATCATCAAAACACGATTAACATAACTGGGGATTCAACAAATATGATGTCATACTACTTCTAGTTTTTCACTTTCTTTTCCTATAAAGTTACTTAAGGCTTCTTTTCAACAATCTATTGAACAATATGGTGCCTATAAATTTTTGAAATTAAAAGTAGTAGTTAGCTTTTTAAAGAAGTTGTTAATAAAAGTTGAAAACATGTTTTTGTTTTTCTTGTTTAGAAAAACTAAAATTGTTTACAAAAGTAACTATTAACCCACTTTACTATAAGTGCTTTTTCCAATTTTTAAAAGTATTTTATAATTTTTCAAGTGATTGAGAATAAGGCATTAATGTTCTAATGGGCTCCTTAATTAAATCAAGTAAAACTCTGTGATTAAATATTGAATTTTTAAGAGAAACTTCAACAGGTGTAAAATAGTGGTGAATTTGTACTAATCAAGCATAAGTAAAATATCAATACAATGTTTTATACATATTTGATATTTAACAACTCATGCATTCCACCTTGAATCTTAAATAAATTGGTAAATTCTACTTACACTCTCTATAGTTTGATTGTTTTTCAAATCACTTCCATATGGTTTAAAAAACTACAAATAGCTCCTTGTGATTTTGTTTAAGTGTCCAATGAAGAGAAAATCACTGCACTCACGGAACCGTTAAGGAAATTGTCAACTATATCTCTGTGTGATTTCCTCTCTTTTAAATAATATTATAAATCAGAATAGAAAAAATGAAAATGAGGAAAGATAAAATTAATGAACTGGACAAAATGAAAAATATAAAAAGGAAAATGGAAAAAAGTTTAGATGTAACGAAAATAAATAAAAAAAGAAAATTTAGAGTAAAAGTAAGAAAAATAAGAATAAAAGTAATAAAAATTAGAAAATGTCTTTTAGATAGAGTAAGAAAAAATTATTGAATAAAATGGAACAAACAATGAGAAATTTACCAACAAAATAAAAAAAATAGGGTTAGAGCGACTAGGAAGCATAGATCAGAGGTAAGGAAAGGGGTGGTTAGCGGGAATATGTTGGGGAGGATAGATTAGATTTAGTGGTGGTTGGGCTGGGGGTTGGAGAGGTAGATCTAGGGTTTAGGAGTTGTTGTAGTATAGTGGTGAGTATTCCCGCCTGTCACGAGGGTGACCCGGGTTCGATTCTCGGCACCAAAAACTTTGAGATGTCTTTACACACCTAGTTATAAATCAATGAAACACCTAAATCCTACTACTAACTAGATGGCTTCCCGCAAGTATACGGTTGTCAACTAGTAGCAAAGGGAAGTAGAGAAAGTACCCACAAGGATTGGTCGATAATTACCGGTTGTTTGGTTAGATTACAAGTTGAAGCGATTGATTAATAAAAGAGATTTAACTAAAAGTAGAACTAAAGAACTAAGAAAGCAATTTAAAGACTATCTATTGCATTAAAGTAAAGACTAATACTAAGAAAGCATGTTTGAGAATGTAAGTAAAATGGAAGCAAGTAAAAATAATTCATTTTTTAGAAAGCAATTGAAAGAGAAAAATAACTTAAAGAAGCAATTAACTAATCTAGACTACTAATTACCACTAAGAAATCATAAATAATGAAAGCACATAAACTATTCTATGAAAGCATGTAAAAAGAAAGCACTTTAGAAAGCAATTAACTAGCCTAAACTACTAATTAACATTAAGGATTGTATAGCACAATTAAGGAAAACCCATTAACTAATCTACCAATTAAACTAGGAAAACAAGTAAATAAAGCAATTACATGAAAAATCCATAAACCAATCTATCCTAATTAACCAGACTGTTCTACAAAATGTCTCTTAACAAATCTATTGTTAAAGAAAGCCCATAAACTAATCTAACAATTAGTGTAAGAAAACGAGTAAAGGAAGTAATTAGATTAAAGCAATTAAACTAATTAACTAAAGGAATATGAAATTAAAGCTTAACTAAAGGAGTTTTAACATAAACAAAGTACTTACAACTAAAAAGCTTCAATCTTTAGATTGGATTTGAAATCTACAAGAAAGAGAAGTCCTAATCTACTCTAATTTAAGAAAACCTTCCCAAATGGGGAAGAAAAAGGAAGAAAATTACTCTCTAATCTAGCCTACTTCTACTAGCTAAGTTCTTCCTCAAATGAGATTTAAAAGGGGTATATATAGTGCTAGGGTAGTGGGATAATTGTGAAGCCTATATAAAAATCAGCCTCGAACAAAGTCATTATTTTGCTCTAACCGCCTTTAGACTGCGATCTCAAATTTGAGACGCTGTATGGACTGAAACTTCTGAAATGCAGCACTTAACAGTTTTGCTTCCAAAATCTTCATCCAACGTCCAATTAATGCACCATTTTTTTTCATGCGACCCTAACACATAGGAGAACATTATTATCTATAATAAACACTTAAAATAATACCTAAACATATAAATAAAAGTATCACAAAATAGGCTAAAAAATGAAGGACAAACAAAGACGAATGAAAACTTAACTCCCAACGAAGTTAAGTCAAAGACACGACACAACTCTAAATGGAAAAACCTAATAAAATGTGCTAATTATCACCTAAATAAGTACTCAAACACTTAATAAACACATACTAACACATTCTAACACATAAAAAAAATAGATAAAAACACACACGAAAACACAAAAAATACTCGAAACTAGGAGCAAAATCATGAAGTTTAGGGTATATATAACTCTATAGTTTCCTAGAGTTATCAATGGGTATGAAGAGAAAACAGACAGGAGTTGGGAGGAAGGTGGTTGGAGGTGGGATGGTAAGGTACTATGAGCATATCATACTTTAGGATTAGAGAACGACAGAATAGGGTAAATTAGGACAGGGAAAAAGTGTCGGGATTGGGATGGTGCTAGGCAGTTGGGGTGGGAGAGAGGGTTGAAAGTGGCGGTAGCTGGGGTTGCAAGGAGGTGGCTATGGCAGATAGGGAAGAAGAGGGTGTCATGGCTTATGGGGAAAGAAGATGATTTTTAAATTTCCCCAACTTTTTTAATTTCATTTTGTCCCTAAAGTAATTTGATACAATTCAATTGGATTCAATTGGAAATTATTTAAGTGTAATTTGGACAAAAGTCGTTTAAGATGCAAAATATTTCAGAACCAAGTAATTTCTATATGCTTGACATTCAAACTCCAAATTCCAGTGATTTTCTGTCCATTGGGCACTTAAACTAGAAGCATTGAATTTCAATTTTATTTTGTAGATTCTTAAAGTTGATATAGAATACAACCAAACACTGGGAATGGAGGTAAAATTTGCTTTAAAAAAATTTGTATGAAAATTTAAGCGTGTTGGGTCAGCTTTTCAAATTGTAAAGGGTCAATTACAATGAACCCATTATGATTTGAAAAATGTTTAGTTTACGCTCTTTTGGTTTATAAACCATAATTTGTCCCGTTAAATATTTCATTAAGCAATCATTAGGATGCCAAAAACTTTTTATTCAAACCATTATTTTGGTCATTTAATCCTCTAATCAAGACTAGTTATGTATTTTAATATAAAACATAATTTCTCTCCTCCTGGTGGGAAGGGTTTTTGGCTAGTGAAGTGGTACTCGACTTAAGGGTACTGTTGAATTTTTCCACAAATTCGTTTGATTTTTAATTTTCTATCCATTTTACAAAAAATCAAAACCACGAGGACAAATTGCAGATGTATAAATTAGAGGGGAGAATGCGAATATTAGTGAAACTATAATGGAGAATTCCTTGTAATATATCCAATTGTAATTGCTAAGTTTACTACCGAATCAATGGCATTACGGACCGTTAAAGAGGAACTTACCTCTTTATAAGGCAGGGGACCTTCCTCCCTTTTAAAGGGCATGCAAAATTGCAAGGTCCTAGTCAAAGTGGAAAAATTTTCACATGAATGCATAATAAATTCTAACATTAGTATATTGGCACATTTTATGTTGCATATTAAATTCTAACATCAATATGATGGCAGAATTTATGGGTCCTTAGATTGTATACAAGACTCTTATTTTGTTAGGGTATTCGTGGTGAATGTATGAAGGAGGTCCAAATATTCCACATTCGTTTATAGTTGACAAAGAGTCTAACTTAAGAAACGCTTCCATGTGAGGACCTTTTGAAGGACAAATTTGATCCTCAGGCTCCGATTAAAAAGGATAGTACCTTGCATGAGTTCATAGACAAAGGATTATTGACCCAGCTTAGGGGTGAATGTAGTGATATCAACCTTTAGGGGTGAGAATATAAAAGGTAATTAAGTACGAAACTCCCAATTTATGCAAAGTATGATTCTAATAAAAGAGTTTAATCACTATATAGTATTCAGTTATACCTTGCATTCTTTTACAAAAGATGGCATCACTTGACCAATAACTGTTAGGTTAAACAACGGACACAACGGAACTTCTCTCATTTATTGGCTTGAATATATATTTAAATGAGCAAAGTTTTAATTTGGTCACTAAACTATGTTGCGGTTGTAATTTCAGGCATCGAACTTCTAAATTGTCTAAGAAGTCATTCCATCTATTTTAGTCATTAAGTATTTCGTTAATCCATGTTTGTGCATGTCGTGTGACTTTTAACAAGGATATAATTATCCAATCACTCATTACCAAACTTTACCTTTAATAATTGTCAAAACGACGTAGTTCTAAATAATTCCCAACAAAAAAAAAAGTAGAGATGGAGGGGCTGAGATCAGTGATGGGTGAGAGAGGGGGTGGCAAGCCCTAGCCTATCCCTCCCTCACATCTGTCTCTTATACACATCTAGAAGTGTATAATCTGACAATTAGGGTCATGTGGGGAAAGGAGTGTCAGATCGGGGTTAGATCTGCCGGGGAAAGTGAGAGTCAAATCGGGGTTAGATTCACTTGAGGAGGATGTCAGATCGGAATTATGTGTTTTGATTGATAAGAAGAATGTGATTCAAGTGAAGAGGTTGCAGTGGAATTTTAGACGGAATCGGACATTTTTTGTAGATAGATTATTGGTGGATATGATGTGGGATGTTCATATGATTGGTTTTTTAATCCATTGTCAGCGGGATATGTTGTTTCATGTTTAGAAGGAGAAGTGGACTTGACAGCAGATTGTGGTTAAAGGAGAAATTGTTGGAGCAGAAAGAACATGTAGAAGTTGGATTTTTCTTTGTTGATTTGTGCTTGTAAGATCTCTGACTAACTGATGATTCTCTTTCTTTTCTCATCTTGTGGATTTCTTTTTTTCGTTATAAATAATAGTGGGGTGGGAGAGAAGGTGTTCAAGGAGGAAGGGGGAAGGAGGTGATGGTTGGTTAGGGGAGGAGGATGGCAGAAAAGGGAGGAAGGAGGTAGTGTGTTAGCTGTATAAGCGCACTATAAATCTAGCATGATCACAAACAATGCTCAAGACCATTCGAAAAAGATAAGTGGAGAGAGAGTCAAAAAACAAACCCTCACACCACCATTACCGCTAAATATAAGTCCAATTATAGGAGAAAGTGGCGAAGGCACGGACTCTGGATCCAGAAATTTTCGTGAAAGAGATGGATAGTTTCCATGGAGTATGGATATGTCGATGCCCAATGAGTTTGGTGGCTTAACTTAATTGCATGAGAACATTGCATGTGTTCTAATAATAATTGATGAAGACCCTGACCCTAGTTTCCTCTAGGAAGTTTGTGTTCTACATTTCTAGTCAAGTATTGTATGGATCTAATTCGTACTTTTCCTACTCGTAGTTTCTTAAATTGTTTGTTGCTTTTCCATTACACCTTAGGTAGCTTCTTACACTGTGAATGCGTGGATCTCTAGTCAAGGTCATTAAATGTCTTACATTTATATTTAATAGGGCATTCGACAACTTTGTTATGGACTGCATTAACTTCTAAACTTGGTCAATACAAGACAAATGAACCATTGGTTCCCAAATTAAACTGGTTAACAAATTTGATATTCAGTTATATGTTAATAATAATTTTTCAAAAAGGTTCAAAGGTGTTTTTTTATTTTATTTTAAAAAAGCCTCTCCCATAGCTTCTAGCCTACCGTTTATAAATCATAAACAATTATTTTATAACTGAAATTGCACTTCATTCTCAATTTCAAGATCTTTTTAAGGTATCATCTTTAGTATATCCCACCCCATTTTTCTTTCCTTCTTGCTAAGGCTACTTTATGAAGTCATTCTAATTCTACTAACTGAAAATAAGATCATAAAATTAGCTATAACATACCCTCATATAATATTGAATTGATTAGTCTAGCAGGAATCTACATTTTCTCTCACCCAATTATGGGACAAATTACTACACAAATAATTACATAAATATATGATATATTAATCTAGTAGGAAATAAGGATTTCATTTGATATTAGTTAAAAGAATTTATCATTTGGTTGGACTCACAGCTGTAACATATTATGTAAAGATATGTCTATGAATTGTTTTCAAGGTATATGCTCAAAATATACCCATCAATATGAGGCATGCCCTTAAATGTCCTAAATAAAATCCCATCATATCTAACCTAAATTAAAGATCCCATCATATCTAACATATAGTATCAGATCGTGGTTGAAATTCATGACTTGTAGATCAATTAATAGTAATATATTATTCTTGATTTGTTTTGTCCACGATGTTTAGGGGAAAAAGATTAAAATTCAAGAATTAAAGAAAAAAAAAACGTCATATACTGCCCAACGGGTTGGCTCGGCATAATCATGGTCTGTAAATCCTTAATTGTTTGATTCTGTTCCGTTATTATTGCATGAGAGTGGAACGGAATTTGGGAAAGAAATTCTTTTATGAGATAGCTTGCTTGATGAATTCACTTGACATGCTTTATGACTGGATTTTGAGTTTTTCCCCTGATATGCGTGGCATGATTGCCAATGGTTGGTTCTTTTGGATTCAACAATTCCTGTAGTATTAGAATGTCAGACCTTTTCCTCTTAAGTTTTAACAAGCATGGTCAAAGTCAGTGTCACACCCCAAATTCGGCATAATTAAAACAACCTGTAATTTAGAATGTGACACCGGCATACCCTCCTAAGAGGATACAAAGCCGTCTATCCCGCTTATAAGTAACAATTGCCAAAATATACATACACAACCTATATAAATACAAACCCAAATATTTACATAAGTTCAAACCATGAACACCACAAATCTTCAACCTAGAAGAAAAGCATAACCACAACATCCAGCTAGAATCACCATAGCCTTATATATACACAACTACACAAGACTTTTAAACAAGGTGAAATATAACAAAACTAATTATACACATCTAGATAGTTTCTATTTGGCAGTATATCAAAACTCCACCAGAAAGCAATCTAAACGTGATCACCTGCAAAGGCATAAGGTAAGTGGGATGAGATTTCATTTGCTCAGTAAGTAACTCACTCATATCTCCACTGGATTGAGCACGTTAAAAGTGTATATTTCATTTCATGAAAATCATTTCACAACAATCATTTAACCACAATCAAGCATCATATATGCATGGCATACACAACTATAATAGACACATTTTCTTATATTTTGTTCTATTTAATTCTTACAATCTATTTCTTTTTCATTTGCCTTCAGCTAAAAAAAAAAATATGCTATGGTCACTATTATAACCCGTGACAGGGCCGTAACCCACTATTCTTACCCGTGGTAAGGCCATATGTCGGTTAAACGTAGTTCCTGATATCATACTACGGTTACTATTATAACCCGTGACAGGACCGTTTGTCCACTATTGTATCCCGTGGAAGGGCCAGACCGACATTTTAACATAGCAATTTAATAGTTGAGACTTTCCCATTCTTTTACTAGTTTAATGAGTCCAATGATACCAAAGATAGCATAATAAATAATCATTCACAGACATATAATCACTAAACAAATTATCCATATGCTCAGTCCAATTTCATACACAAATAGATTTTCAAAGTGTTAACAATCATTTAGTACAAAAGTACTCAAGAAATCGATTTTAAAAACAATAGAAATATGAAATTAGCCACTTACCAACTAATCAAAATGTTTCCAATTCGAATCCAAGCTACTTCAACTCCCGTTAATCCTTCCTAAATAATAAAATCAGAACATAAACCATCTCCTCATAACCTAAAAGGTAATCTACAATAATATTAGCCTCAATAAATTCTAATAAGTCATGATCTATAGCATAACAAGGCTAGTTATGATATTTTCAGCATTGACAGTGCTGAACAAAAATGATCATAACTCAAGTCATATTCGTCCAAAAGCCACAAAACTAATTCCGATAGAAACTGGACTCAATTTACTAGATGGTTTCAAGTTTTTCAAGAAGACAACATTTCCCAGTTCAAAGCACAACTTGCTCAAAAACGGCTCGCAATTCAGAAAATACTCTGCTGCAGAACCAGATTTTCAGTCCACCTTATGGACGAACTGCTGTTAATATATTGAGAAACAGAACAACATCTTTATACTGTTTCGAAGGACTGCGAGTCTAGTTTCCAACGCAACAAACGGTGTGCAATTTTGATATTCCTACGCTGAGATATGATCAATTTTCTAAAGTTACGCAGTGCTGCCTGCGAATTTTCAGCTACGAATTTAGCATATTCCTTGCCTTTTTCTTGGTTATCAAACTATCCAAATCTTTTAAATTCAACACATACATCAATAGGTTTAACTTTAACAACAAAGAGCAAGAAAATAAATCCAATTACACCAATTCTAACCATTAAATCATCACCACAAGCTAAGATTTTGAAACCCACAATATTTTTGAAAAATTTCTTAACCCCATCTCTTAATCATCAAATTAGTTAATTATTGAACTCAAGAAAGAATGAATTTCTTACCTGAATTATGGAAATTTGTGGTTGAATTTGTTGTTTCTCCTCTTCCCTCAAGCTCTTGGAAGTGAAACCCTTGCTCTAAGTGGAATAATTAGGAAAATAGAAGAAGAAAATTGTTTAGTGGTATATAAACTAGTTTAATTAGATTTGACCCCCAACCTTTGCTCTAATTATAAATTGACCCCAAGAATTTCTAATCCTCAATATTAACATGACTAAAGTATGACAATGATATTTTGGGTATCACAGTCAGTGTATCTTTTGACTCGTGGGCTATATTAATTAGTTGGTTTATGTTGGAAATATTTTTCTTATTTGGGTTTCCACTGATTAAATTTCTATTTTATAAAATGGACGATCGGTAAAATCTATGATTTTATGATCCTATTGGATTTCGGATGACCTCATCTTAATAGGTGGTTTAATTACTCTATTTGGAATAGGTTCATCTCTTTCGTCTATAATACTACATTCCGTAATACAGGGTGCTAGAGTCGGTTTGCCATATTGATAACAACCGTACAAGACTTGGAGAGGGAGAGGGAACGCGAGAGAACCGATTACAATTAGGTGATCATTTTCCATTATTATGGTGAACCGTACTTAATTTTTTTTTGAAATCATATTCAAATATATGATATTAATCCAATCAAATTTATAAATGGTATCAGAGCCATCAATATCAATAGTTGAATCGATTATAATAAAACCTACTCTATTGAGTACTCTGGCGTTTTCTTTCGGTTTTTGTCCATATACTTGGATAATTCAATTTTGCTGGGGGACTGCAACGGAGAATAATTCTCTTCACTTGAATTTTGTTTACAACGTTCTTTTCTTTAAGATTCAAGGGTTCGTCTCCACTAGTGGGGTTGAGTAGCCATCTTGTGGTCAAACTCATAGTACGAAAACAAAGAAAGATAAAGTAGTAATTATGGACGAACAAAAGACCAAACAGAAGCTATTTAAAGTCAATATGTAATATTAATATACTGCGTGCAGGTTCATCAGTTCATGTGAGTATTTCCTTTTGATCTCATGGGTTAATTAAGAAGTTTTTCAAGAATTTGGATTCAAGGATAACAATTAAAAAAAAAAATATTTTTGTTATTCTGCAAAGTTGGATTTACTCTAGTTGGCAAAATTAAGGACTCTTTTAAGAGCAGGAATATTATTATTTTGCATGTAGTACCTAATTCTTCATATGCCCAATGTGCAATGATATTGAAATTTTAAAGTTTCGTTATAGTAGTTCCCTTGTTTTGATTAAAAGTGGAATAATTTGAATATCGATTGTTAACTGTGTTCAAGTGTTATGCATTAACAAGAAGAAAATTAGAGGGAACCACAAGACTTTGTTTTACTGCTATTACCAGTGTGTTTGTTGCACAAAAAGGTTGTAAGCAGTAGTGAATATTTGAGTTGACATTGAAGGCTAACTGAATTTTAGGGGCATTCTTTTTCAAGCAAGGCCATCTTTATTGTAAACCAAATAGAAAAAGATGGAGTAAATTCTTGTTTGTTTTTCTGCCATGTTTTCCCGTTTCTATTGAAGGCCCCAACTACGTAAATTAAATTTAAGTATCGAATCAGTTTAATTACAAAATTCACTACTTGAATTTATGGAGAATGGTGAAGTTTATTTTATTTACTGAAGCCATGATCCTTGGTTATTTTATGCATCCATTGTTGGATATTTGCGTGGTATCAAATTATTGATTCTAATATTATGTGTTATGAATATGTCAATGGTTTTGAGTTTGACATGATCCTGGACAAATAAATAATTTGTATAAGGGAATTGAATAAATTCTAGAAGGGTTCGGTTTAGTTTCGAATTTGTCTTATGCAAATAAAGTTGGGATTTGAGGATATATATTTATATCTCTAAATAATTTATAAATTGTAAAAATGGTATCGTTAAAGTGACCATTATAAAATTATTTGGACACTGAGATGTTTATTTTTGTTAAAGATACATGTTAGCAGTATGTCGTTAATTTGATTTTATATAAGATTAAGGGTATTTCATATTATACAAACCTTTACAAGAATTTTAAACACATTGGCTCATTCATTACCAAAAGGCATTGTATTTCTCTAATCTGTTCATGCTTTTGAAAAGGTTTGGCATTTGATGTTTTCGTTGAAAGGTTAGTTTGCTAATGACTTATTCAAATTTAATGTCATATTCTTGGCATAAAATTATTTTATCTCAATTGAATAATTTAATGGTTATTATAATTGGTACCACCAAAGTGGCCATTGTAGTAATTCATAAAATTATTCGATAAGGAATTTGAGCTATTTGTCTTTTGAGTTTATTATGCATAGTTGTCTGCCCGAAGGTGATAATTGTGCATATTAATTTTTCAAAGGGTTAAGTGCATTATCATAAAGTATTAATGGCATAAAGTATGTTATCTCAGTTAAATAATTTATTGGATTATTATAATTGGTACATCAAAGTGTCCGGTATCTTAATTCATAAATTTATTTTTATAATACCAAATAAGGATCTTGGGATGATTTTCTTTTGAAATTACTATAACATAGTTACCTGACCGACGATGGTAATTATTTATATTAATTTTAAAAGGGTTGAGTGATCAATGAGGGTTTAATTTATAATTTTAGATATTTTTATTTGTACGAAGGTGATAAATTCTTATAAAATTATCTCACTAGTTACTTGTGTGGGGTTTATATTGTATGCTATTTATTCTGCCCGAAGGAGAATATCTAGTTATACAAACTTAAACTCTCATGAGATTATTGCCATTGATTGTTTATTATATTGCATGATATTATTTGATTATATATCTACTATATAATTGTTTTATAATTTGCAATATTTCTGTAAACAATCTCTCTTATATTAAGGATTTGATAGCAATAATGTTTTGAGTTGTAAAAGTGATTTTGAGTTAACACTTGAATTATTTTACTTTGATATATCTGTACTTGATTTTAAGTGTCTAAAGTCCACTCTGTACAAATTGATAAAATAAAGTAAGCTCATTGTAAAATGAGATAATAATAAAAGTTCAATATTAAAGTTATAAAGAATTTTATCTTTGACTTGGAGGAAGTTTGGTTTTAATGTGAGGATGTACCCATGAAGGGGGAATATATAGTAGGTCCATGGGTAAATAATTATTGTCGTCTCACATTTATTCGAAAGAAAATAAAGAGTGCCTAATATGTAGGTATTAGTGTAACATTTTCGTCAAATTTATATTGGGTTTCTTGATTTAATTTCTAGATATTATTCTGCTTGATAAAATTTCAAAGTATTGTGTTAACTCATACTATAATCAATTGTTTTCGGAATCCAAAGGAAGTAATTTTAGAAATTTAAGAAATTACTAAAGTTAGGATTCGAATGGAAAATCAAGATAGACAATTGTTGGGGTCATTGGAGTTAAAGTATTTGTTGTGAAAATGTCAGTTCTAATACCACCTCCTTGACTATGTTAAAGTATCTTTTGTTGTTAATTTTCTTGTTTAATATGCAAATAAAATGGTCTTTCATCTTTCTCTATAATTTAAGGTTTGCCTAAAAGAAAAAAATTAGGTGTAAACAAATATATTGATATTTGTTTTCTAGAGGAGGTGAAAGGAGACTCAATGTAAAAAAGGAATTTTAATATTTTTTTAGTTGCATATGAACAAAAGGGAAATATAAGTATACTTTCACCACTACAAAACGAAAATTTTCAAGTAAGTTAAGATCCTACTCATGAGGCCGTAAACTTCACATTAAAAAGAAGACAATGTATGATGTTCATGTGGTGATAACAATATGACAATATTAATGACAGAAAACTTGTTCTTATTACTGTTTTATTAAGGGATTTATCAACAAATGAAAATCAAATAAAGAGGTGACTTTTTTATTCATGAAAACTTGCACTAAAGTATACTTCACTTTCTTGAAATATTATTTCCTTGTTTTAAAATTAACACTTATACCATGAGTTGCATTTTGACTTTGTAAATCTGTTTACGACCTGAGAAAGAATGATATGATTCCCAATTTTAGAATTTCAATGTTTTATCTTTGTACTAATTGAAATGGATACTAAGCAAGTTTTAAAATGTGGGGCTTGAAGTGCTTTCAGATTTTAGTGCATATTGAATATTTCTGCAATTTTGCCACCTATTTTATGCAGTAAAAGTTTTTGCCACTCTCATGATGAAATTCAGAATGTTTAAGCATTTGAAGGAAAATTAATCTAAATTTCTTGAGATTAGAACATTGTGTAAAAACGATGTACATGTTAAAGAATATTAAGTAAAGTTATTTCATAATCTTCCAGTGAGATCTAGATTTACAGAAATTTAGTTTCAAACACTTGGTGTTTTGATTTATTCAAATAAGTAAAAGGTTTCTTTAAAGGGTATTTTAGTAATAACACCATTTATGGTTTTACTTAAATGAGATGCTGAAAAGTCTATAAAGTTGTACTGTTTTGACTTCTATGTATTTGTGCACAAAATTTTTGGCTGTTAGTTAACTACTTACAGTTTTAAATACATTGGATGACAAAATATTTTAAGTTGAGGCCATTCTCGAGATCTGTGGGAGTTTTGCTCATTCTTATGTTGTTCTTTATATTAGCTAGCTGTGATTACATTATTGATCATTTTTAACAGATATTTTCAAGATCTTTGGTATAAAAGATTTTGAGATAGCTAGTTTGGTTCAATATATAGATTTAAAGATACATGTCTTTAGTATATAAGGAGATAATATTAGAGTAAGAGAAAAACTCAAAAATATTTTTATTAAAAGAATCTCATGAGTGAGATTTGATACAGTAATATAATGGGTGGTCTTATATATGTTGTGGTTTACCTAATGTTGCTTATGCACTAGATGTGTAGAAAATATTTGGCAAAATATCAGTTTGATCATTTGACGAATGTTAGTGCCATAATAAGGCATGTAAGAAAATTAAAGATTGTGTGCTTATTTTTAGGCATGTTAAGGATTTCAAAGTGACTAGTTATATAAAGTACTACTAATAATATTAAAGGCTGCTCAAATTTGGTTGTCTACAAATGGTAGATGTTTTTATTTGTTTCAAAGTGAGAGCTCAACTTAATGACTTGAATATTTATTTCAAGTCTTATAGATTTTATTTTATCTATGGGTCAATTGAGTTGGTCTTAACGTATTTCCGCTGCAATGTTCTCTAAAGGAGACATGAAATTTAATTGACATTGATACAGTTATATAAAGTTTATTAAGTTTTAAAATAAGGGAATGAGTTATTGAAGTTGACATGGTGTGCGAATAAATTATATTGGTAAATTTTTTACTAATTTATTGACCAAGTTATTGGAACCTTAAAGGTTTGAGAAGTATATTGAGCATGTGGTGTTTAATTATATTTGATGTACTTGGTTAGTGAGAGTTATTTATAACTCTTATGAAGTCTACAGTTATCTATAGTGAAAGAAGTTTCATTCCCTAATTTATATGCAGTTATTGATATGATTTATTCATATTTTGTGCATATTTAAAGCACACATTTTATAGATTGTTTATATGAGCTCATGCAAGAATAAAGTGAAGGCTGTACAACAATTGCTTTGTTATAAAGTGGCTTCGACTTAGAGGTGATAAAGTGGATGAAAGTCCTGTAAAAGCTTTGTGAAGTGGTTTCAGTTTAGAAGCGATGCAGTGGACGAAAGTTCTGTTCAGAGTCTTTTTAAGACTAAGGACTGATTGTGGTTTTGACTTGTTTCTTTTGCTTGTGGATCATGTGAGTCAAACCACTCTACACTTTATCACACTGTGGTATTCATGTCGATGCTGCATCTGTGTTTGTGATTGTTAAGATCCTACATTGATATATAATATATTGATATCTATAGTTCAATGTTGGTGTATCATTGGACTAAATTCTAGACTGAGTCGTCATTATAGTGGCCACTAAAATTGTGTTTAAACCGAAATTCATTTTTTAAAAATGTTTTAAATACAAAAAAAAAGCCTTAAAACCAATTAGTGTTGTCCAAGTAGGAGAATGTTGGAAATATTTTCTTATTTGGGCTTTCACTAATTAAATTTCTATTTTATGAAATGGGTTAAATAAAGACCGGTAAAATCCATAATTTTATGATCTACTTTTGAGCCTAGATCCATCTCAATTATTTACTTGGTGTGATATGTAAGGTATATGCCTATTTTTCTAAATCCTGTTGGATTTAGGATGACCTTAACAGGAGGTCTAATTACTCTATTTGTGTTAGATTCCTCTCTTCAATCCATAATGCTACATCCTATATATATAGGGTGCTAGGGTTGGTTTACCCTATTGATATCAATCGTACAACACTTGGAAAGGGAGAGGGAGAGGGAGAGGGAACGTCTAGTCAAGGTACGTGAACCTCAATGTACTAATTATAATTCGGTGATTATTTTCAATTATCAATTGCTACGGTGAATGATACATAATTTTATTTTACAATCATATTCAAATATCTGATATTGATCCACTTTTTTTTTTTAAAAAAATAGCCGTGTGTATGTTCGCGGCTTGGAGAACATGATTGATTGTTCAAGCCTATTTTTGGATTCCAGGCTTAATCAATTAACAAAAAAGTTGAGCTGTTAACTATGATTCAGATGGTCAAGGCATTAATTATTATTCAGACTTGACAAGGTATATTAGAGCTTATTCGTTTTAGTTCACTGTTTGTATAAGAATTCCTATTTCCAGATTCTTGAGTTGATGAATATGCTTTACTGATTGAGCATTCATGTCAATCTTGTAATAGTTATGTGAGAGTCGAATGTCCAGTACATGGCCTAAACAAGTATAAAGGACAAAGTTCTCAAAACATTATTGTTTATTACATGATTATATTTTTAATGTACTACTTAAAATTTGGAAGTTGCTTATTGCATCTTATATTGTCTTGGGTTCACTATATTGTCCTCATTTTAAGGCAATATCGATGATTTTAACCAGCCCTATTTATGAATTTAGAGGTGCATAAAAAATATATTAACATTATGATTTCAATTGCTATAAATCATCATGTAACTGGAATCTTCGATTTAAGAAAAACTTCAATTATTTTACACTAAGCAAAGTGTCATTCATGTAATACTTATTTTGATGTGCTATTATGTACTTCTTTATTTGGTATATCTATTATCGATAAGGGTGTGTTTGAGATAATTATTTACTCAAATATTAAGTATTATAATTATTTCATGAAGACTCAAATTATATGACACCCATAAAAATGTGTCCGTGGGCAATCTGAGATAAAAAAAAAAAAGATATTCCCATTTATGATTCATCAAAGGTTCAAATTTTTCTATATTGAGCTTTATGAATATAAGTTTGGGCAATATCACATGTAATATTATTTATAAACATAATAGTGATGATTGATTAGTTGTCACCAAAGTGACCTGATTATGATGAAGTTTATTACATGATATTTACACTTTTGAAAAGTCAAGGTTATAGAATTATAATTTGTCCAAAAGTATTATATTTACTATAATCATGATTGAGTTGTTATATTTGCCAAAGATATATAACTTTTTTCTTGTAGTTATATAAGTAAATTATTATTATTCACTTGTACGGTTGGCCAAACAAATATGCTATCTCCATTATAAGTTTAAGTGAATAATTCATTCTCACTATTAGAGTGAATCACTAGCATGTCATTATTCAACCCAAATGTAGAATATGATGATATAATAGATTACTCTCTTGATGATATTATTTTGGAGAATTATATTAGAGTGATTCACTAGCATTGCCGTTATTCAACCTAAAAGCGGGATGCGATGATATAATAGATTACTCGTTTCTCGATACTATTCTACTAAAAAATACTTGGACTAGTGATGGTAAATAAGACAATAAATTGGAAAATTTGCCCTAAGATGAGGATTATTTTTTTGATTTATTGTTTTAGTTTACTAGTTTGAATTCTATATTTAAATTAAAAATATATTGACTGAAATTTAATGATATACGATTAGCATCATTATGTTTCAATCTTTGCTAGACAAGTACTTGAATTCTCTTTGCTATACAAGTACTTTTCTCTAACTTGTATATTCCAATGATTTGTGATTATTCTTATGTTGGCTACATGAATAAGTTCTCTTCAAGATTAGGGTGCATATTTTAAATTAGCATTATGAGAATAATTATACATTCTCATTAAATGTAAATGTTTGTTCTAATATAAAGATGAATACATATGATCAGTGGAAGCAATTTACATTCTAAATAATGCTTATTAAATCTTGTATCCTCATTAATGCTTATGCCTTATGATTGTTAAAATTAAAATTCTTATAAAAGTAGTGGAGAAAATATTGTAAATAACACCCTTGATGGTTTTAAGTTTGACACTTAATTGTTAACAGAGTGTGCATAATCTTATATATTAAAATAAGCGACAAAATTATTGATATCATTTGAAATCCTATAACATTGAGATTTTGAATAATTTTTTGTTCATTTCATTATTTAAGTGTCTTTTCAAGTTTTAACCATTCAAACTTTTACAATACATAGTACCGAAAAGAATTTATTAGTTATGGTCAATAATTGAATCTTTATCATGTGTATTGAAAGGGGGTAAAGAGGTTAAACTACAGAGACTAATTCATAAAGTTCACATTGTGATTCATAAATATAGTAATGTGAATAAGGATAATTATCTTTTGATAAAGTAATTTGACCATAAGAACAAGTGTCATTGATATTAAAGATAACCTTGTATTAAGAAATAACTGATAACTCTCTTTATGTATGTAATGACATTTACAATGCTAGATAAATGGATTCTGTCAAACAATTCATAACTGATATATTTGTAGTTCCAAATTCGAAGGACATGTATTAATGCTGTAGAAAGCATCTGTCAACTTAAAATAATATTTTCACAAATAGACAAGTATTGCGCTATTACTCATCTGAACATTGAGTAAATTCTATTCTTGCCATGTATAAATATATTGGTATTATATATATAAAATTCTTTAAATTTTGGCATAGAAGATTGAAAGATATCTCCTATAAGAAAAATATAGTGTTGGTAAATTATAAAGATATGAAGGTCTTGACTTTTATCAATTACATAATCTTGTATAGATTGCATATAAGAAAGTAGATTAAGCAAGAACATAAACTAATTCCAAAAAGAGTTTTGTTTATATACTTGTGGTCTTAACATAAAATTTTGTATACTATTCTTTATCTTCCACAATTTGGTTAAGAGATATTTATTTATCTCATTACTTGATAACCGTATAAAAATATTTTTATCTCTATTTCTTAGTTAATTAAGTAATAGCACTTTTATATTTTTAAATTTTTGTACAAGAGGTAGTGATATATAAAAGTGGAAGACGTAGAGAATATAATTAAAATTTACACAGAATGGAATGATTCAAATGTCCTTAATGTTTGTTCCTTGATTAAGAAGCATTGATAATAATGCTTACTGACACATTTTGGTGGACTAGTTGTAATAATGAAAACTTATCGATATAAATATATTATGACTTAAACTATACCAAATAAAGTCATCGTTATTGAGTGAAATTTGGAAAATACATGGTGTATATTTTGAACATGCTTCTATTTATAAGTGTTTAAAATTCTATTTATGTTATAGATTGAACAGACATCAAGTTCAAAATCTTTACATGTAAGATGCAACTAATGTGAGGGTAACCCATACCTAAGGAATTTGAATGAAATGTAATGAGAGATTAATTTTCAAAATTATTGACTTGAATTCATTAAATTTTATTGTATTTATCACACTCCAAAATTTGTTGATATTAGAAATATAAAATTTTCTTTTAAGAATAGAATGCAAACGATTTAACTCAAATTGTGGAGTTGAAAGGTAAAAAATCACTTAGGCTATCTTTACTTATTGATATATGATATTTATCAAAAATAAACTTGATATTTTGATAATTATCTTAATATAAATCTATTGAGAGATCATTTGAAGGAACACTCTATTATGGTTAAACCCATTAAACTAAGTTTGTTTAAGAGAATAGTAAGAAAGACTGTTGTTATAAAATTCTCAAAGAAAATAATGCAATTTCTAATTTCAAGTTGTATACTTATACAAGTCTTACTATATTTTTTAGGCAAAAAGATGACCTTACTGTATTTTCACAGGTCATGAATGGAGGATTCTCTACATTTTGGAATTATACCATTAAAGAATATATTAAGTTAATAGCCAAAATAAATCTGAAATCTCATTAATATTGTCCAAAATATACTCTATTGTATGATTCATATGAATCAGATAAGAAAATGAGAGACTCACACGATAATGTTGAATGACATAGAGATAAGATTTTGTTAAATAGTTGAACTCAAATAAAAGGTGTTATTTACCATAAAATCTTTACATAAGTGTTCAAAAGATTTTATTGCTAATAGCCATGGTATCAATGGCTCATTTTGTTTAAGAGCTATATTAAGTGAATGCAAAAATAATTGTTGAAAGTAAAGTATACGTGTGTCAAACTAAAAATTATTTGGAAAGAGAACTTAATTTTAGGTATCTGGCAAGTTGAAGAATTTTATGTTTTGATTGAATTACCATATTTTTTCCTAACATCATTCTTCATTGTTGTTTAAGAGGGAATAAGCTGGCCAACTGATGTACATCAAAATTAGTTGGAGCAATATATTTGGTCAATGCATTGATAGTAGATTTCTTCCAAATATTTGGTAATAAGTAAATCATATAAAGAACTATTAAGTTAACAATATAAATAATACCACTTATGTAATTAGTATTGTAGAGATAAGATATAAATAATACTTGAACTATCTCATAAAACTTTCACTAAAGGAGTTCTTGAAAATATGAGGATGACATGATACTTATTTTTGCGAAATTATTAATTCACATTATGCATTGAAATTATATCGATCCACAATTTCTAAAATTTTATCTCAGACATTTATTGTTTGGCCTAAAATTTATCGATTTTAATTTATTGACTATTTAAAATTCTTATCTTTATTTTAATACTTTTTATTGAGAATGCAAGGGAAAGTGGGAGTTAAGATAAACAAATCCACATACCACATAAGGTTTCAATAGTTGGAAATAACATTCAAAGAGTAATAGTAGCTAATAAGCATTTAAGATTTGAATTATGAATATTGATGTTACAATTTAAGAATGTCGTCTAAGTTGTATCAGATCACATAACTCGTAAGAGACTCGTTAACCCACTTAAATTTGTTTTTTGTTTCAAACTGCTTGTGGATATTTAGACCCATAATGTTATGTTGGGATATTCCGCTGCTATTTTCTTTTAAAGAAGAATAATTGCTTTTATAGTTCTAAGCACATTGAATTAAAGTATCGTTTTGTTCTACAAAGAAATATGAAATATAAGGTGTTCATTTGTACATAACAATCAATGAAGGTATTGGAGCCAAAAGATTATGCAAACATTATAGTTTCACTAGGTAATGCTATTGTGCTTTGATCTTTAAGACACATAATTTCTGAAGAAATATTTCTTATCTATTTGTGCACATTAATATGGAAGTAGTTCGAATAGTATTAATATTTCGTACTATTAATGGACATAACTGCCACTGTCCATTACTTCCTTATTATGTTTATCTATATTAAATTGTTAGAATTGTCATTCATGGGAGTTTGTTCATCAAATTCATGATATATAACCGCCATGATTCATTTTAATGATTGGTAGGATAGATGTAGATTAGTATTTGTAGCCACTTCATTGAATCCATATTATTATTTATGTGGTCATTTGTCTAAAAGGGATAATGCTAGAATATTAATTCAGGTGTACTTCTTGACCACCTAATATTCTAAAATTATTATTTCTCATTTAATTTTAGGATAAATTACTATATAAAAAATTGGATAAATTAATATAAATATATAATATATTATCTTGCGGGAAGTTGGAGTTTCATTTGATATATACTTGGGATAAATTAGTCTTACGATTAACTATATCACTAAAGTGCTTAATTAGTTAAAAGTTTTTCCCATTCTGGACTCTATCATGGTAGGAATCCTATACAAAGTTCTCTATAAATAGCTCTTGGTCCCTCTTACTACTGTAACATATTGTGTAGTATTACCCATCACTAAACACAATCATACATATAGTCAGTAAGGGAAGATCATGATATGCCGATATGCCTATGAATTGTTTTCAAGGTGTATGCTAAATATATATACTGATGAGTTTTCAAGGTGTATGCTAAATATATATACTCATCAGTATAAGGTATGTTTTAAATATGTAATTTTCGATTTACAAATCTAAATTAAAGATCCTATCATATCTGACAATAATGCAAGTGCGAGTTCTTCATGTACATTTCTTTTTCCAGCTGATCAGTAGAGCTAAATATGATTGTTTATGTGTTTCTCAACAAGATTTAATCAATTATTATCTTTGATTTCATTGGGGACATCCGTGCTTCAATAGATGTTCACGTGATGGAGCTGCATGATCATAAAAAATTAAGTAATGATTATAAGCAATGTACTTATCGTGGTGTTTTGTTTTCCATTAACAAGCACTTCCGTATTTAATTGATTTATGAAAATATCAACACATATAAATCTATCAAATTAACATAAAAAAGGTTTTCTAAACTGATAAGTACATCTCGTTCGAAACTAAAGAAAAAACTTAAATTGTATAAAAAATCAGAAAGTGAATAACAATAACCCTTCTTCTATAATAGTGAGGCTTCTCCTATGCCCTTAATCCGATTTTTTGCTTTCAAGTAAAATTTAAAACTTTTTATCTTTTCTTTGTGCAAGTACCTTAGGGGTCCGTTTGGTTTTAGGAATTCATTGTGAAAAAGAAAATGGAGGAAAAGGAAAGTAAATCCCTTGGAAAGGGTTAATTCCTCATCTTGTTTGGTTACTAAGGAAAACAGTAAGGAAAGGAAAATGATTGCTATGAAAGTGATTTTTCTATTTGGTTTGTGAATTTTTGCAAGGAAAATGAGAAATGAAACTTACCCAAAAAAAAAAAAATCAAATTATTAGACAAGATCAATTAAAATTAGTAATTCAATTTGATTTTTCAAATATGAACACATCAGCAGACATATAAATTGAAATTAGCGCACAAAATATTTATTTCACATGTTAATTAGGATAACAGTTGACTAGGAGGGACCAAAAGCACCCATAACTGATGGCACACCCCAAAATTATTCATGAAAATAATGGAAATACAATGGAGAGAAAGGGGAAAAAGGAGTTATGGCAATTTAGAGATACCCCAAAATTATTAAGGAAAATAATGGAAATACAATAAAGAGAGGGGAAAAATGACTTATGGCAATTTTAGAGATACCATTACTACAATTGTTACACTTATTATATGAGTATAACTATACAAATAATAAGGTAACGAAATTATTCATCTATCACTATAAATCTAAAAAAAAAGAATAAAATTTAACTGAACATCCAAAATTAGAAATTAGTGAGACCAAAATAAGAAATTAGTAAATACATTATTTTTGTAAAAATTGAAAACTTTAATTTTGAATCATCAATTATGGTGGTAATTCTAAGTGTGTAACAGAGTCTGTTACCAAATTGATGGAATTGAAGTTAAACCCAAATAAATTGTCAGTTCATTTGTACATTACATGTAGGTGTTGGTCCTGTTGAACCTTTAGCATCTAGCTCGGTCGTTTTGCAGTCGCAAACCATAGGAAGCATTTGTGCTCTAATTATATTGGCATTGGAATTAGAATTTGTTCCTTGTTAATAAATCAAGCTATATTTTAGTTCTATTTATAGGAAAGAAAAAAAAACCGTAAATGAATCTCATTTTTATCTTTATTTATAGATCTTATAATGTAAATTTTAGAGTAAATTACTATAAACTCCATGTAATATGGCCTTTAGACTATAGTTCCCATGTGTTTCAAAAATATATTCTAAGTCTACATGTGGTCTAAATTGAATGGTAAAACGAACAAAAGTATCCAAATTAACGGTTTTGGTTAAAATTATGTTATTGGATCCTTATTTTAAAAGAAGGGTAAAATACAAGTAAGCCTATTGTCCAATAATAATGTTAGGCAAACAATCACTTTACTTCCCTGTGGTTAATAAATGTGTATTTGAATCCCTTGTACTTCTATATTTCTGGCAAAATAGATGAAAACCGTCAAAATTAACTGTGTTTGACACCCATACACCTACCACGATTGGAATTATTATTATTTTTAAATTAAAACTAAAATAACATTTGAAATAACATTTTTATCCCCTAAAAAACCCTAACCCTTCTTGTCCCTTCCACTATACTATTGGCCACCTCAACCTCTTCCTACCCCACACACCACCACCAGCATAATAGTCCTACCACCCATTCCCATCCTAACCTTACCCCCGCCCTGCCATCCCCTTCCATTCCATTCATTCCTCTCCTCCTACCAGCCACCACCCCTGCAATTAACGTTCTCCTTCCCCCTCCTTCTCTTTCCCCAACAGTTTTCCTCACCCTCCTCCTAATGACTATCCCTTTCTTCTCTATTAATCAGTTCCCGGTCTTCCTCTTTCCATCCCATTGACTCCTGAGGATTCATCACCAACATCACCATTACCATCAATGTCATTTGTTCAATTTGTTGAATCCTAGTTTTACAATAATAAAGTAAGGAACTTTTTGCATCCATGGATGCATACAAAAAAAAAAAAAAAGCCTCTATAGGAACTGAGAATTTCATGACTTCTTAATTTTTTTTTTCCTTTGTGTTTGGTGGCTAAAATGCATAGAGTAGGAGAAAGGAAGAGGAGATCAAGGCTAATGAAGGGTGGGAAAGTGGAAAACATTGTTGGGATGGGGATGGGGGTAGATCGAGAATGGGTTTGGGCTAGGGAACAATGGGAAAATATGGATTAGGCTGATTCAGGAATATGGAGGATGGAAGTAGTGGTTGGTGAATGGAGCTAGGGTGGTAAGGTGGTGGGGAAGAGGAAAAAGACAGTGGCGAGATGGTGGATTGGGAGGGAGAAGGGAGATTGGAGGAGGAAGGGATGAGGGGTGGGATGCAGTGATGGTGGTAGTGGCTGACTGGGCTTGGGAAAAGGGATTTAAGATCGATTTTGTTTTTTTATATGACCCCATTTTATTTTAGTTTGACCCTTAACCTTTTGATCTTGTTTTATTTTTGATTTGATCTCAAAACTTTATGGAACACTTTAATTGGTTAAGGGTACATATGACATTGCACAAGTAGCTGTTACTTTTGACAGTTTCTATCAATTTTGCAAAAAAATTGAAGTGAGGAGGTAAAATACAAATTTGATAACCACAGAGGGTTAAAATGCTTATTTACCAAATCACAAAAGAGTTATTTGTATTTTACCCTAAAAACAAGTAAATTATTATAAACCCATGTGTGGTATAGCTCTTGAACCCGTAACTTCCATATGTTTTGAAAATATACCCTAAACCCCCATGTGGTTTGGATTGATTGCCAAAACAAATGAAAATTATCAAAACTCACGGTTTTGATTGAAATAATATTTTTACCCCTTATATATTTTAATGTCAATATTTAAAATGATTCATTTTCCTTATTTTTAGATATTTTACATCCTTTAAATTTTTAATGGAATAAAAATGAGGAAAATGACATTAGTTTAGCATTACAATTAAAGATCTATAAAGTACTGCAAGAAAAAAAAAAGAATTATATAATACCTTATGTCAAGGTTGTCGATGACGGATAAGTGTAGTAAATTTAAATATAGATTTATACAAGTAACAATAAGGGTAGGTTTGATATAAAATGTTAATTTTTTGGAGGTAAAATGAATTTCCAGGCAGCAACTCGTAACAGCAATGCATTATGTAGTAAATGCGGTTAGTTTAGATGATATTTATTTGTTTTACCATTCAGTCTAGACCACATGAAAGTTTAGGATATATTTTTGAAATATATGGAGGTTATGGATTTGAGGGTCATACCACATGGGAGTTTATAGTCATTCACCCAAAATTTTTTTAAGGGAAAACTATGTTTTTCATTCAACACTTGCTTCGAAATACATACTTTCAAACACCATTATTTTGGATGATTTCCATTTATTTTACCTTTTGAGACAAAAAAATTAAGGAGTTTAAGTTATATTTTTAAAACATATGGGGGCTAATGGGTTAAAAGGTTATACCACATGGGGGTTTACGATAATATATCTAATAAATAAAGATATTTTTGAATATTGATATTTGTAAGACATGACCACTCTCTTTTCACTATTTGATCTTATTTTGGTAATTTTATTAAAAATGTAATTTTTTCCTTCAAAGTTAGTGTCATTGTCCTTTTTGATACTCAAACTTTCCGGCAAAATACAATTAATTCTCAAACTTTTTGATTTTTATCAATTTAGGTTGAAAATTTCGTCAGCTACAAAAGGAAAAATCACGTATAATTTAACCTAAATTATAACACGATTTAACTCGAGTTACGTAAATAAACATAACTTTCCTCTTTTCATTTATAACCCTAATCATTTCATATTCTCTCCACAAATCAAAGAAAAAACCCGAACTAGGCAAAGGAAAATCAACGATTAAAATCAAGAATCAAGAAAAACGAAAGAAAGATAGATAGTTATTGAAAGTTTACTAGGGACAAGGAGTTTAACAATCAGGCACCTCCCTTTTACAGTTGTATTTCTTTTCACATTTCTTGATTTTTCAGAAGAGTGTGCATTGATTTTTAGATTTTTTTTACTTGTTTAATGATTGATATGGTTTGTAGTTCAATATTTTGTTATTTGTAGTCCAGCATGTTATGACTAAACTCTAAAAGCATATTGTGGTCCTAACATAGTTGTTTATTGTATTTTGGGGTAAAAGGTGTTTCTTTGTATGTCTTTATGTGAAATAAAACTGCAGTATGTGGTCCAAAAATTGCTACTTTATATTTTTTGTTGCGGCACATGATGCATACAATTTTGTGTTTCAAATAGATATTTTAGTCTTATGTTAGTATTACATAATAGAGATTTTGTGAGTCCATCCTAGAATCTTTGCTACTTTAGTACTGCATGTGTGTTACATTATTACTTTCCTAAGGGTTTAATATTCCCCTACATAACTAGTCTTGGTGTGCAAAAGAGTTTTTGATGAAAATTAACTTCTAGGATACAATAACATTTAGTGATTGACTGCTTTTTGTACTAATGAAATCAATCCACTAAGTACTCAAACTTTTGATGAACTTGTCTTATACTCTAGGAGAAACAAGAAGAATAAAAGAGTCATCAAATCTACTATTACTGTGATTCATCATCTTTTCTTAATACATGATTGGTATTTATCAAAATAGTCATATCTCTTTGAGATGACATATACCTATTCATTAATTCATGACTTTATGGTGAGGACTGTCCTGTGAAACACTCTGATGCAACTTATAATTAAAAGTGAGAATTTATTTTCATGTGCTTTCTTGTCCTAAGTTATGGGAAATCATACCATATTCATGGGAGTTTTAATGGATTTATCGAGCCTATAGAGATATTGGACCTAGTTAGAAGGCCCAAACATGCAAAGTGAAGAGGATAAGATATATCGAGTCCATGTGGTCCATGCCACATGTTAGTATTTTAATGGCAAGTTGATATATATCGTAACAAGTGTCAAAAATCTTTTACATAGACTCTTCGTGATATTCTAGTTATGTATGCATAAAATGACATTTTTTCCAGTTTACTGTCAAGTTGTGGACTCACATCTTTGTAAAATAAAAGAAAGTTTATCTAAACAAGAATCAAAAGAATCTCCAACAACACTGAAATCGTCCATGAAAATCTCAATAAATTTCTCAATCATGTCATGGAAAATAGCTAACATGAATCATTGGAAGGTGCTAGGAGCATTGCATAACCCAAAAGGCAAATGCCGGTAAGTAGAAGTTCCATATGGACAAGTGAAAGTGGTTTTCTCTTGATTTTTAGGGCAATGGCAATTTGAAAATACATTGAATAACCATCGAGAAAGCAATAAAATGCATATCGAGATAAATGCTCAAGCATTTGATCAATGAACGGCAAAGGAAAATGATATTTCCTAGTGGCTTTGTTAAGTTTCCTTTAGTCAATGCACATCCATTACCCTGTCACTAATCCTAGAGGGAATTAGTTCATTTTTCTCATTTAAAACTACCATGATCCCCTTTTTTATTTTTGGAACTACTTGAGTTGGACTTACCCATTTACTATCACTCATGGGATAAATGATCCCGATGTCTAGTAATTTGAAAACCTCTTTTTTAACTACCTGTTTTAAAGTTGGATTTAACCTTCGTTGAGGTTGTCTAATTGGCTTGAAGTTGTCATTAAGGATTATTTTGTGCATTTATGCTGAAGGACTATGACTGTTCTTAATGCTCCATGTAATTGCTCAATGATGTTTTTTAAGGACAAAAATCAATTTACCTAATTCAATAACTGAAAGTGAAGTACTCACTATGACAGGATATGCATTATGTTCTCCAAGAAAAATATATTTAAGATGAGAAGGAAGTGGTTTGAGTTCAACCTTGGGGGGTTTGTTGGTCGGAGACCCCCTTTATCTTTACTATCCAATTTGCTTGCTTTCGTTACTTCCTCCAAGTCCTCTTTTTGAGTGCTCTGTCTTGTTCACTAGATTCCATCACATCTTCATGGAAGTCTTTCATATCTTTGGTGTCATCTTCCATAGTTTTCCTGTAAAAATCCATAACCAATCATCAATAATATCAAAACCCATTACATCATCATATTGAGACGAAAATTTAAAAGAATAAAAAAAATTAACGAAACAATGTCATCATTGACTCTGAATTGCAAATTTTCAACTTGAACATCTATAATGGCTCATCCGGTGGCCAAAAAAGGTCTTCCAAGAATTAAAGCGGTCACCACATCTTCCTCCATGTCGAGAACTATGAAGTCTGCCGGTAAGAATACTTTGCCTGCTTTGACAATGAGGTCCTCGACCACTCCTAGCGGTTGCCTCACACTTCAATCTGCCAATTGAAGAGTGACGTTTGTTGGTTTGAGTCCTCCTCCATTCAACTTCTTGTAAGTGGAATTAGGCATAAGGTTGATGGAGGTGCCCAAATCACAAAGGATTCTTTGAAATGTCACTCCCCCTATCTCGCCCATGGGATGGAGAATGAGCTAGGGTCCTTAAGCTTAGGGGGAAGATTCTTTTGAATAATAGCACTACATCCTTCATTTAGGCACAAAATCTCATCTCCCATTAGCTTTCTTTTGCTAGATAAAATCTGTTTTATGAACTTGACATAGTTAGGCATGTTTTCAATGGCTTCAATGAAAGGAATGTTAATTTCAATATTTTTGAAAATTTCCAAAAATTTCTTGAATTGCTTTGTTTTCTCATCCTCCTTCATCCTTTGAGGGAAAGGAATACTTTCCTGGATACCTGGTACATTAGAGAGGTCCTTCATGTTACTTTGTTGGTCAAGAGCATTGGAAGATGGTTCTTGATCACCACTGCTCTTTGATGCCACTCCCTTTTCCTTTGCCTCACTATTCTCCATGGTCCTTGCATCATCCTCATTAAATTTACTCAGCTCCACAGTTCTACCACTCCTCAAAGTAATTGCTTCCACTTGCTCTCTCCCATAGGTGTTATCCCTTTGGGGTTAGGAATAGTGTCCCTTGGCGATGTACCCATAGCCCTTTCATTGTTTTGCCATGCGAATTGCCCCATCTGCATTTCCAAGTTCCTCTTGGTAGCTCGCAGATTCTCATATTTTCTTCGCAAGTTTTTGAAATCCCTTCTCAAATTATCCTTATTGGGTTGGTCATGGTTTACATGTGGAGGATAATTAGGGTTTTTGGGTGGGAGTCTTGGTGGTGGAGGTTGGTATGAGTTATTCGGCTAAGACGAAAAGTTCTGGAAATTCCTTTAATGAGGTGGTTGATATGGTCAGGAAGATGATGTTTGATTGGAATAGTTAGATTGTGGCTGTGTTGGTTGGAAGGATGGATTTTGAACATTATTTTGATTTGTCCAAGAAAAATTTGGATGGTTGTGCCAAGATGGTTTTATGTGTTTCCATAGGAATTTAGTGAATTCCTTGATCTTGAATTCTGATTGGCAATGAATTGGACTTGCTCATCTTGTGCCATGGGCGTTTCACGAAGGCTATTTTGATGGTTTCCTCCACAAAATTCACAAGTTAAGATTCCTTGAGCTGGTGAATCTATGGAGTTCACCAAACTTCTCCCCAAATTCTCTCGGGCATTTGTCAGATTGGTCATCGTATTCAACATGATGCCTCGTTGAGTAAAGTAGGCATCATTAAAATTAATCATACCTCCTAGTTGAGCACTAACTTGTTGGACTTGCTATTGTTGCCCAACCAAAGGAGTGATTGTGCCATGATAGTAATGCATTTATGCTATCCTATCCGGAAACTCTTATGCCTTATCTAGAGTTTTAAGAAGGAAAGCGCCCCCAGCACTTGCGTCAACAATCAATCTCATCTCCGGAAACAATCCATAATAAAATGTCTGTACTTGTAGCCATAATAGAATGGCATGATGTGGACAATTTCTTAGGAATTCTTTGAAATGCACCTATGCTTCACTTAGACTTTCCCTAGTGATCTATCAAAATAATATAATGTCATTGCAGAGCTTGTGTTGTTCTTGACGGTGGAAAATACTTGGCCAAAAATTCTTGTGCTAATTGATTCCACGTCGTGAAAGTTCCTTGCTAGAATTATTGCAACCAAGCCTTTGTCTTATCACGCAAAGAAAACAGAAAAGCTCTGATTCAAATACCATCGGGTTGTACCGCGCTGTATTTGAAGGTGTCAATAACTTCTTCAAAATTCATTAGATGAGCATAGGGATCCTCATTTGGCCCGCGTCCAAACATAGCGTGGGTTTCGAACATTTGAATAAAAGCAGACTTGATCTCAAAGTTATTAGCTTGTACGGGTATTCAGGCAATGCTAGAAGTCGTCCCTTCAAAATTTGGTACGGCCTAATCTCTAAGGAGTTGGTGATTAGCATTGCCTCCATTGCCATGACTACCCGCTACTTCTTCTTGATTCCCAACATTAAGATTTGGATTCTCCATTAAATTTTCCCATGGCTAGATTCCTATAGTTTTCTTCAATTTTTGGATATAGTTCGTTCTCAATCTCTAAATCGCCTAGAGTTAGTGGTTGGTTGGAAGAACAAGTATTTACCATAAACTACAGGAAAAAAGACAAAAGTTTGAATATTAAAGCAGAAATCCAAAAGAAAAAATTAAAAAACAAAAAGCAACCGTGAATAATTGAAAGAAAATAAAAAGCCTAATCTAGTAAAGTTTACTAAACCTAATAGTGCGCGAAAAATAGTCCCCGATAAGAGCAAGAAATACTTGTTTGGTGTAATATTGACTAGGTAGTTCAATTCACAAACAAGTAACAAATAAGCCTTAATAACCTTAATCAATACTTACACACGCTCGTAAGGATAGGAAGTATGTTTGCAGATTGGGTGAGTAAGGACCGTTCCTATGAGGACTATTAGACAATTAATAGGGTTCACAAACCTACGAATTAGTTAGACGAATTAATTGAAGATTTTTATTCTACCTTTAACTACTAGAAATCAAGAAGAAATACCAAAACTAATTAAAAATAGTAAAAGCAATGCAAAGAAAATTTACCCTATGCAAACATAAACAATGAAATAGAATAGTAAATCATAGGAAAATTAAATTAGAAATATGGAATTAAAATAAGAATTGAAATTAAATCGAATATAGATGAAGAAATCAAAGTCAATAGCATAGCCGAAGCAAAAGGTCATGGAACATGTATTCTTCAACAGAAAAATAAAACCCTAGCTCTAATATAATGAATTTCTATTCTAATGTCTAATCTAACTAAAAGCTGCTATGTTATGTTCAACTCCCCTCATAGTAGGGTATTTATAGGTCATACATTAAGGTTTTAGACCCCTAAGATGATAAAAATATGTTAAAACTTGATAAGGAGTCCAACCGTGTGAAAAAAACTTCCAAAACAAGCAATTCACGCCAACTGCGACTTGATGTGCGCACATGTGTAGCCTTTCCTTGAGCAAGTGTGCAATTTCTAGAGACGAAAGTTGTTTTTTTCTCGGTACGCAAGCTTTTCCTTGTGCATGTGCACAAATGTGAGCTTGCAGTTTGCCAGCGTCAACTTCCACGTCGATTTTAACCTCGATGCTGATGGAATTTTGGGAAAACTTAAAATATAAAAGTTGTAGCTCTTCCTCTTAGCTTTCAAAGCATCTTGAATTGCCTCAATTGAAGCTTGGACAAAAAAGTTATGTTCAAAATGCCAAATAGTATCCAAATTCGCTCCCTACCGGTGCACATTTTGCATCCTTTTGATTTTTCTCCAACTTATGATCCTTTTTGGCTCCTTTTTCAATCAAGACCTACACAAACTAAATAAAACAATTAAGCTCATAATTAACTCAATTATTCCTCACATTACATGAAAATGGAGATAAACGACACATAGAACACAACATTTATGAGCTTATCAGAACTATAATCCATATGTACTTATTATTTGATCTTTGTGTTGTTAATACAATTATTCTAAAAATCATGTTAAGTTAAAATTTTAGATTTCTTATATGATCATTTTGCTTATTATTCATAATTAATGCAGAATATTTGAGTTGTGTTACAAAAATTTTGTTAACAATTATCATATTTCTGAGTTTGTTTTCGACTAAGTTAGAAAATTAGTGATTACTCAATGATTTTATTGATTTTAGAAAATTAGTGATTACTCAGTGATTTATTGAGTTTAATCTAAGAGTCTTGGCTCATCGAGTTTTTCATCCAATCACGCATAATTTTTCTGAGTCGAGTCAATCGGTACAACTCGACTAAGTTTTTCTTTTCCTTTTCTTAAAGTTTTTAAACTATGATATGGATATTTACATTTATACCATATTTTAAATAGTGTGTTAATGTCCTTGGTCCAAATAAGATATACGTTTTGAACTATGATATGGATATTTACATTTATACACTTTTAAATCCATGATTGCATTAATTAAGATATACGTTTTGAATGCCAAGATTAGATTGCAAAATTAATTTATGTTACTCTTATATTATTTTGTGTAAGAGATTCAACTAATTTTCCAAGTAAATATTGCTCTTGTTTGTTACCAAACATTACCAGCGACCATCATATCTTTAATTATATCTTTTCAATAGATTCTTTTATTGACAAAAATAATGAGGTAGATTAAGACATCCTAATGGTATAAAACAAAAATCAAAATTTTAACAATGTGCATAAATATTCTTGAACAAATATTCCATGTTTGGACATTTAGAATATGTCTAAAGTAATCCTTAGTCAAGGGTGCTGAAAGGATAGATCTAATAGCTAGCTGTAAATAGAATTTGAGAAATTATTTCAATAAAACTGCACAAAAACAAAGTCGCATGGTCATTAGAGTTTAATTCAGTTTTTGGTAAGAGCTAATTAGCAATGATGGTTTTCAATTTTTTGTTATATGCACTTGAAATGAATTTTTTTTTTAATTTGTACCAAAAAACAAAAATAATCATTCTTACACTACACAAATAAATGTTTGTGAATCGATAAAGACATGTTCTTTAAATGTAAAATTCTTGAACTTATTATATTGAAGAATTAAATGTAGCAATCTTTGATCTTAAAAATGAACAAGAATATAGACGTCACACTAATTCTAGTTATTTAGTTTTTTCTTTTTCCTATCAAGTTACATAAGGCTTGTTTGAACATTTTATTGAATGATATGGTACCTATAATTTGTTTGAAATTCAAAAAGAGTTGCTGGCTTTTAAAAGATTTTTTTTTTTTTTACAAAAGATAAAAAACATGTTTTTGTTTTTCTTGTTTAGAAAAACTAAAATTGTCTTTAAATGTAACTATTATGCCACTTTACTAGAAATGCATTTTTCAATTTAAAAAGCATTTTATAAGTTTACAAACGATTGAGAGCAAGGCATTAATGCTCCAGTGGGTTCTTTAATTAAATCAAGTAAAACTCTATGATTAAATATTGATTTTTAAGAGAAGTTTCAATGATTTAAAAGTCTAGTGAACTCTATGATTACTTGCATATTATGTAAATATTTGTCAAACTTTTTATAGGAAGAGAAAGAGATGGTTAAAACAACATTTCCAGTTACAAACATGGAGGTTAGAATGACAAGGGAGATAAAAGCCGCAATGGATTTGCATGTGAACAATGCTGCAAAAAAAGTTGCACATCAAGAGGCCAAGAACACTCAAGATCTCAATGTTGCCCAATTGACTGGTAATCCATACTAGGATCCTAATGGTTGTGGGTTTTGCAACAAAGACTATTCCGATTGTGCTACTTATGGTGATCTGGATATCAAGCGGGACTCTTGTGGCCTTGACACTAGAAACCTTAGTTCTAATCAAAATCCAAGCAACCCAACTAACTGGACTGGGGTCCTCCCAACAATAACAATATTCTCTAGGATTGATATATACTTTCGTGCTACTCGCTCTGCAATGCTTAGTGAATTTTACAACTGTTGAGATGACTAAAAATCATGGGATCTGATAAGCTCGTAAATATCGTATATTTTATGTATGTTTACTCCATTTTTAGTGATGTATAAGCAAGAATTGAGTAATTATGAGCCATGTTGGTCCCAAAGGGCAACCTAAGAGGGGGGTGAATTAGGTTAATTCAAAAGCAAACCTTTCGAAATGCTTAATAAGAAATGCAAACTTTATACACCAAATAAAAACTTAAGCACAAATGAATGCAATAGATATTCAACAATTTAAGCTTAAAGAACAAATTAGAAGATTGAGATTAAGAGTATCAAACCAAACTCCCAAGCTCAACTACCAAGTGCTCAACTTGAAGTTTAGCCACTAAAAGTTTCTTCAAAGTAGGTGAAACAATAACCTCTTGCACACAAATGAGGATAACTCTTGCTCACACTAATTTCCTTTAGTTGAGCCAAGAGTTTGACACTCACAACCTCTCTTTGTTACAATTTTTATCTCTCCACTCTTACACTTGAACAACTCTTACACTTCTAAGCTCTTTTCACAAAATTACCTACACTATTACAACACTTGTACCCACTATTTCTCCCAAATACCTCAAGTATTACTTGTAATCAATGTAGAAGTCTCTTCTATTTAATTCAGGCTGTAGGGGTATATATAGTTGCCCAAAAACTGCTTCCAACAACTTTCCAACGACTATTTTCTATTTACTGGAAAACTAACCGTTGGACTTTTCGGACAGCCGCTGCTAACTTCTATGTCCGTTCTCTACGGGTATTCGTTCGGACGTCCGAGGATGCTTCCGAACATGTGTCCGATCGAAGCAAATCTTCTAAAAACATGATCGGACGTTGTTCTTCATCCGAGACTGCTTCAAATTCTTTGTGTCGGACGATTACCATCTTTCGAAGCTTTGTCTTTTGGACAGTCGTTTGCGTCCGTGGAGTCTACTAGTTGTTTTGTTCGGACGATCATTTGCGTCCGAAACTACCTATTTTTCTGTACACTTGTTTTCAAACCATTGGTGCGATTTGGTATCATCAAAACATGATTAATGTAACTGGGGTTCAACAATCTCCCCCTTTTTGATGATGACAAATCAATTGGACAATTCAAAAAACAACCATAAAATATGAAGTACAACAAAAGAGTAAAAATTCGTAATTTGTCCTCTATTTCTCCACCTTTTGGCTTTATAAAAACATAAGAAAATTAATGCAATTCAAGCTCCCCTTAAGTTTATTCTGCCCCTTGAAAGATGAATATAATGAGTACATGGAGAATGAGTTAATTTATGCAAAACAATTCTCGCTCATTCCTTACCAAAAAGCATCATCAAAACAATGAAGCACGTGTGATGCAATTTTTTGCAAAATAATCCATTTAAAAAATAGAATGCTCCCCCTTTATTTTGCAAGTAGTGACTTATTATAGACAAAAATTGGGGATACATATTTTCTAGCATTCTAAACAAATTCAATCACATAGATGAGTAATATTCAAGAGAACATAGTTCAACTTGATAAATGAGAGCACAAAAAATTTTAGATGTTACCCATTTCAATATCATCTTAGCTCATATGCCTTGGAAACCCTTTATGGATAATCTATCTTGAATTCCTTGGTGCTTTCCAAGCATACCTACATACAAGTTAAGCAATAACTTTTCTATGGTACCCAAACTTTCTTGGGTCCAAGTAGATTAGTAACATGCTTAATCACCCAAATAGATTTTATTCCCAATATTTCATTTCTTTTAACGTAACAATTTTTCTTTATATGGCCATGTTGATGACAATAATTACAAATAATATTCTTATTGCCATAAAAAGTAGACTTTGAATTAACAAAGAACAAATCATTTTTTTTAAAGGTGATAAAATTTTTGTTCAAAAACATATTTGTAGTTCTTTTCATTTCAAAAACATTGTCTTTCTTCTTTTTCAAAATATCATCAAGATCATCTAATCTCTTCTTCAATGAAGCTTGTTCTTCCACGATCTTGGTTTTTCCAACAAATTTTTCTTTGAAAACCTCATTTTCTTTTGTCAAAGAATTGTTTTCATGTACAAGTTTTGAGTTGGCACTCAAAAAAGTATTAACTTTAATTTTTAACTCTTTGTTCTTAGCATATGATTCTTTCAAACATTCATGCATTTTAAAAATAAATGATTCAGCATCATCATCATATTATCACATGAATCATCACAAGAATCACAACTAGAGGATACCTCATTATTGCCAAGTGCCATGAAAGCCATTTGAGGCTCCTCATATTCTTCTTCAACCTTTCCATCCGAATTGCAATCATCCCAAGTGATTTGGAAGTTGTTGAAGTGAGGCTTCCTTGAGTCTTTTCTCCTTTTTTATGAAGCTTTAAATTCTATGCTTCTTTTTCCCTTTGCCTCCTCATTTTGTACCTTGTATTTCAATTTCAATTCAAAGGAGGTTAGAGAATTGATCAATGAATCAATAGGCATAGAATTTAAATTTTTAGACTCTTCTATGGCAATGGATTTAGGTTCCCATTCCTTAGGTAAAGCATTCAAAATTTTTCTATTCTTTTCACCCAAGGAATATTCTTTACCCAAACCTTTCAATTCCTTTACCATATCATTGAACCTACAATACATCTTGTCAATGTTCTCATGAGGTTCCATTTTGAAGGATTCATACTTTAGCCACAAGAAGTGACTTCTTTTGCTCTCTTATATCTTCACTTCCTTCATGGATTTTTTTCAATTTGTCCCATATCTCCTTGGCTGATATGCAACCTTTTACTTTAGAATTGTACAAAATATTAATGGCTTTAGCATTTAAAGATAAATTTACTTTATCTTGTGCATTTAACTCATATCTAGTCTTAGGCCTTAATCTATGAGTATTTTCATCAAGAATATTTGCCTCAAAAGGACCTTCATAAATAATACACCACAATTCAATATTAATAGATTGAACAAAAATTTTCATTCTATCCCTCCAATAAACAAAATTAATTCCATTAAACATGGGAGGTCTAGAAATAGAATGTCCCTCTAAAAAAAAGGCATTATTGGTTGCCATGATCTTTACTCTAATGCAATTTAAGCAAAAAATAAAGAGACCAATGCTCTGATACCAATTGTTGGTCCCAAAGGGCAACCTAACAGGGGGGGTGAATTAGGCTACTTCACAAACAAACCTCCTTAGATTTGAAATCCTTAATAAGAAATGCAAATTTTATGCACCAAATAAAAACTTAAGCACAAATGAATGCAATAGATATTCAACAATTTAAGCTTAAAGAACAAATTAGAAGATTGAGATTAAGAGTATCAAATCAAACTCCCAAGCTTCTCAAGGTTGGAGCTTACAACCACAAAGAGCTTCTTACAAGGCAACTACCAAGTTCTCAACTTGAAGTTTAGCCACTAAAAGTCTCTTCCAAGTAGGTGAGACAATAACCTCTTGTACACAAATGAGGATCACTCTTGCTCACATTAATTTTCTTTAGTTGAGCCAAGAGTTTTACACTCACAACCTCTCTTTGTTACAATTGTTATCTCTCCACTCTTACACTTGAAGAACTCTTACACTTCTAAGCTCTTTTCACAAAACTACCTATACTGTTACAACACTTGTACCCACTATTTCTCCCAAATAGCTCAAGTATTACTTGTAATCAATGTAGAAGTCTCTTCTATTAAATTCATAGTAGCGGCTGTCCGAACACAGGCTTAGGGGTATTTATAGTTGCCCAAAAACTGCTCCAACAACTTTCCAACGGCTATTTTCTGTTTACTGGAAAACTAGCCGTTGGACATTTCGGACAGCCGCTACTAACTTCTGCATCCGTTCTCTAAGGGTATTCATTCGGACGTCCGAGGATGCGTTCCAACATGCGTTCGATCGAAGCAAAGTCTTCTAAAAATATGATCGGAAGCTGTTCTTCGTCCGAGACTACTTCAAATTCTGTCTTTCGAACAGTCATTTGCGTCCGTGGATTCTACTAGTTGTTTTGTTCAGACGATCATTTGCGTCTGAACCTATCTATTTTTCTGCACACTTGTTTTCAAACCATTAGTGCGATTTGGTCATCATCAAAACATGATTAATATAACTGGAGTTTAACAAGCTAAAATGGTTTATTTTGAGTTTTGTTGGGTTTGAGTTGAGAAAGATTGAAAATAGATCACAAAATAGGAGTAAAGTTACGAAATTAGAATTTTTGTGCACCAGCGTCAAGGAGTGGTTTGGACATAGTTTGGTAGATTGAAAATAACTTTTTTGTTCGAGCTCAAATTATAGTGATTAAAGATGTGTTAGAAATATACGACATAGTGTTATAACTTTTATGTTTTGAGTTTTTTCAAATTTGGCCATCATCACGGTCAAAATCGAGGAGAAAACTGGAGCAAGTGCTGCCAGGCGCGCCCATGTGTGTCCAATTTGCAGCGCCCAGGCACGATGACCAGTTGCTCAAGTCTTCATTTCTGGGAGTTGTGCATAGGCACGTGTGGTCAGGTACATTTTATGGGCTTGCTTATTTTGCAAGAGACATACTCCCGTGGGCCCGTTTCTTTGGAATTTGTGTGCTTAATATTTTAGAGCCCTAAAACCCTAATTTTACCTATAAATACACCAAGAGAAGGGTAGGAAAGAAGAATCCATCATCGACCATTGTTAGTTTTTAGTTTTCAATAGTTAGAATAATAATTTAGACCTAGGGAAGATTTTCTCAATTGTTCTGTGTAAGCTAGAATTTTGTTTTTTTGCCAAGAATTCAAGATTCAACTATCATCAACATTGATTTTCACTGTAATTACTGAGTTTGATTTATCTTTATGCAATTTAAATTTTGTTTTCATTGCTTTCTTGTTCTTTAATTATCATTTTTATCTTACTACATTTAGATTCTTGATTGCTTCCATAGTTGAGTAGTTAGGTTTTATTTCATCGGTTTTCACCACTTTTGAGGAGTGGATTAATTTAAACTCTTGTTCTTGATTAAATTCTTTCAAGTAGAGTAGATTGATTTAGGTTTTTTGTTAGTTATATTTAATTGTTTTCTGTAGGAATAATATTTTACATTCTTGTCTTTATTTTAATTTCTCGTGATTAAATTTAGTTTAACTTTAGCCAAAAATTCTTGATTATTTTGTCTAACTAGTAAATAGTCTTGTGAACCAAATACTTGTTCCAATAGTTCTCGTGGGAACGATCCTTACTCATCCTATATACAAACTCACCTCGTAATACTTGCGAGTGTGTAGGAGTTGATTACGATAAGAAGGTTTTTTTATTATTATTACTTGTTCATTATTTTCAAAAACCTGACCAACAATTCACCGAACATCTTTTTGGCGCTGTTGCCGGGCGCTATTTTTGTTTTATAACAATATTAGGTGTAGTGAGTCTTACTAGATTAGACTTATTATTTATTTTGTTATTTATTTATAATTATTTCTTGTTCTCTCATTTTGTTTGGATTTTTGTCTTCAATAGTTGATCTTTGGTTTTATTTTCTTGTAGTTTATGGTAGATAGTTGTTCATCCAATCAGCCACTTCATCCTATTGATTTGGAAATTAAATGGACTATAAGTAGAAATCCCGGACAACAAGACACAAACCAATGTGATAATCAAATAGAGAATCCAAACCACTCTGTGAATGAACAAGAGGAGGTTGTAGGCAACAATGGCAACCAGGTTAATACTAATGCTAACTCTTGACATCTTAGAAATTATGCTATACCTAATTGTTTTTTTGATGGGGCGAGTTTTAGCATTGCTCAGCTGCCTGTACAAGTAAACAACTTTGAAATCAAGCTTGCACTGTTACAAATGCTCCAAACACATGCGATGTTTGGAGGAGGTCCCATTGAAGATCCCTATGAGCACTTAATTAGGTTTGAGGAGGTCATTAATATATTCTGATACAATGAAGTCTACCCCGATTGTATCTAGATGAGAGAATTCTCTTTTTCTTTACGTGATAGAGAAAGGTCCTGGTTGCAGTCATATAGACAAGGTACTTTCACAACATGGGACCAACTTGCTAAAGAGTTCCTAGCCAAAAACTTTCCACTGGCTAGGACTGCTAATCTCCGAAACGAAATCATGTCATTAAGACAAATCACTGGAGAGAGTTTAGACGAGGCATGGGATCGCTTCAAGGAGCTGTTGCGGAAGTGGCCGCACCATGCTATGCTGCTATGGCTCCAAGTCTAAACCTTCTATAGTGGACTATTTTCGGGGACAAGATTAATAGTAAGAATTAGATGATGCTAGTGCGGGATGTTCTTTCCCTAACAAGACTCCAGAGAAAGCGGAAGAGTTGTTGGAAAGAATACATCCACTCATTCTATCATGGAGCCATAACTCTCGTAGTTGGACATCAAGCTAACGTCCAACAATGATATATGCCTAATTATGATACTTTTTTATTTCAACAGAACATGATTATGGGTGGCATTACAAACTTTACCAAGACTGTAAAAAATATTGGAAGGAGTTCGGTGAACTCTATTGGGTCGATATCTCAAGGGATCCTGAGTTGTGATTTTTGCTAGAAAATCACAAAAATGGCTTTTGTGAGACTTTGGTGATGCAAGATGAGTAGGTTCAATATGTTTCTAATCAAAATTCTAGCTCACATAATCAGCCCACATACTATGGCAATGTATACAACCCTTCTTGATGAAATCGTTCGAACTTTTCTTTGACTAACCAAAATAATGTCCAAAATCCTTCATTTCAACCCAACCAACCACAACAAAATTTTGGCTCCAGCCAAACCTCATTATCTAGACCATATCAACCACCTCATCAAAGGTATGCCCAAAATTTTCCACCTCAACAAAATAGCTCATACCAATCTCCAGCACCAAAACCACCATCTCACAATCTAAATTATCCCACATATGTGAATCGTGATACACCCAATGATGATAATCTGAGAGGGAAGTTTGAGAGATTGCAAAGGGAATATGAAAATTTGCTAGCTACCACGAGGAACCTTGAGGTTTGGGACAAATATCATGACAAAACAATGAGAGATCGATCGGAGCATTGCCGAGTGATACAATCCCAAACCCGAAAGAGCAATGCAATGCTATCTCCCTAAGAAGTGGAAAAGGGTTGGTTGTGCCAAATGAAAAATAAGAGGATGGTAAAGAAGAAGAGAAGAAAAACTCCAAGGAGATTGAGGAGAAGAATGAAGTTGGTTGTAATGATGAGAAGATAACAAAAGTGGATGAAAACAAGGAGTTAAAAAAGAAGCATGTAGTGGAGCCTTTGAATTTGCATCCTTCAGTAAAGATCCCATTCTCTCAAAGGCTCAATAATTCCAAAAAGGAAGAAAAAGACAAGCAATTTCAACAATTCATTAGCATGTACAAAAAGGTTAATGTCAACATTCCTTTGGTTGATGTGCTTACCAAAATGCCCAACTACGCACAGTTTATGAAGGATTTATTAGCAAGGAAGCGGAAATGGGATGATGGTGAGAAAATTAATCTTGATGCCAAGTGTAGTACAATTTTTCAACGGAGATTACCCCCTAAACTCAAAGATCTAGGTAACTTCTCAATATTGGTGAATATTGGAGGAACAACGCTACATTGTTCACTTTGTGATTCAGGGCTAGTATAAACATTATGCCGAAATCCATTTATGATAAGTTAGGAATCACCAATACCAAACCAACTAATGTTACACTCTAATTAGCAGACTTGACTGAAAGGAAACTATATGACTTGCTGGAGGATGTGCTTGTGCAAGTGGAGAAGTTAGGTGTTTCCTGTTGATTTCTTGGTGTTGGACATCGCCAAGGACAATGAAAAATCATTGATTCTTGGGAGGCCCTTCTTATCAACCGCACATGCATTGGTAGATGTCAATAATGGGAAGTTGATTTCACAAATTGAAAGTGAATCGGTTGAAATTGATGTTTTTGATTATAATGATAATTTTCCTATTTTTGAAGAAAAATGTACTAATCATTCACTTGATCTTTCTACTAGCAGGTCAAATGAAGAATCAAAACCACGGGACGATGTGTGTGGGGTGAGAAAGGATCAAGAAAGTTGTGCAAAGCATTAGAAAGTCTTGTGCGTTCAAAAGTTATAACGAGCGTAAAAAGAAGAGGAAATGGTTCGAAAAACAATTGGACATGCTACTGAGGACATTGGTTTCAATGATTACAAGGAAAAGTGGATTTCTTCAAGAAAAAGTCAGGAATCAAGAAATGACAGTTAAGAAGAGTGGAATTAAACTTTTCTCGTGGAGGCCTAATGGTGAAGGGGGTGGCCAACCACCTTAGCAAGTTTCACATTAGCGGGAATGCAATAGTCGAGTCTAAAACTATAAACAAAGGCGCTACATTGGAGGCAACCCATATTTTTTTAAAATTTTATTTCTTATATTTTTGTTTAGTTTCTTGGTTTTATTGTTTTTCTTAATGTCTTAAGGGTTTTTATGTTTTTTTGTTTTTTTTTTTTTGTTTTAGTGGTTGATGTTTTCCACTTCGACTCACATAAACGGCACCAAATGTTCTTCCTTGACAGAGAAGCTTCCCTTTTTTCCCTTCTCTTCTTTATTTTCGCGCTGGGGACAATGCTATACTCTACGTGTGGGGTGAGGATTTTTTTTTAATTTCTATTTGTTTGGTGGTTTTTTTGTTCATTTTGTTTAATTTTTTCTTTCATATTTATAGCTTTGCTTTTGGTTTGAGATCTTCTCAAAATTTTTGGAAGTTTTGTTCACAAACTGCTTAGCACGTTTCTTTGATTTTCTACTTGATAATTTTTTAGTTAAGTTGTCATGAGTAGGGTAGTCGGTGTTAATATTTTCCTAACATGATTTTTAATTTTTGAGCACTAATAGCCCTACAATGTTGTAGCTTTTTGGCACAAAGAGATATTTGTGTAAATTCACTTATATTGAACTCTAACACTAGCTTTATTATGTTTTTGAGGCAAAATTTTAGATAATTTGAATTGATTTAAAGATGAGGGTAGGCATTTCTTTGGACATTATTGTAAAATTTATCCTTAGAACCCTACTTGAGCCTTAATTTATTTTGAATGGAGAGAAGCGCCATTTGTTTTTTCTTACCCAATTTTTTTCTACCTTTGTGTGCTATCCTAAATGTCCCTTAAAATTTTTTTTAGTTGACCATTGCAGGTGGTGCCCATCACTGGCACCTGTATTGGAGTGTTAGGATGTAGTGCCTATCACTGGTAACTGTGTAGATATTTTTTGTGGATAGTACCTATCATTAGTGTTCGTTTCGGGGAATCAAGAAAAAAAAGGAAAAAAAAAAAAAAAAGGAGATTTTTTAAAATATGTTGGCGAGTAGGGTTGAAATTGAAAAAGTAGGGTTTTATTTTGCTTGTTGCACAAAATTTTTATGGTTGTTTGGTCTGTTAAGTGTGGGGTTATTTCTTTGAAGGATGAGTGTTTTAGTGTTCAAAAGAAGTTTTATATTAATGAGGCGCACATTAATTTAGAGCTCTTTTTTTATTTGTTTACCGTTTTCCCTTTCTTTGTTAGGCAAAACCCTAGCCTTACGTTACAAGCTAAAAGTCCTACTTAATTTAAGCCAGCCAGTTGTCTATATTAGTGGAGAAATGTAAGAAGAGTAAGCAATGGAGTGTTTAGAAAAATTCAAAGGGGTTTGCATGATTTGATCTAAGTATCTTAAGAGTTATTTTTGTATGGCCATGCACACACCTACACTGAAATTCATGTATAGGGGTTTGTTATCATTTGACTATTTTCCTTATAATGGTTTGGTTCTTGGTTATTCATGTGGATAATTGATAAATGAGATGTGTTGAGTATGTTTGTTATTTATTTCTATATTTTGATCGAGTACGATCGAAAACTAAGTGTGGAGTAGTTGATAAACTCGTAAATATCGTATATTTTATGTATCGTTTACCTCATTTTTAGTGATGTGTAAGCAATAATTGCGTAATTATGAGCTAAAATGGTTTATTTTGTGCATTGTAGGGTTTGAGTGGAGAAAGAGTTAAACTTGATCACAAAATTGGAGAAAATTTGCAAAATTGGGATTTATGTGCACCAACAAGGAGTGATTTGGATAAAGTTTGGTAGATTGAGTACAACTTTCTTGTCCAAGCTCCACTTGATGTGATTTAAGATTTTTTTGGAAAGCTAAGATATAGTGCTATAGCTTTTATGCTTTGAGTTTTTCCAAATTTGGCCTACATCATGGTCAAAATTGAGGAGGAACATGGCACAGGTGCTTCTAGGCGCCCCCATGCGCGACCAATTTGCAACGCCCAGGCACGAAGACTAGTATCTCAATAATTGGTCTTAGTTTCTGGAAGTTGCAACCAGGCGTGACATTTATGCAGTACCTAGGCGTGCGTCGTCAGATAGATTTTATGGGCTTGTTTATTTTGCAAGAAACATCCTTCTGTGGTTCTGTTTACATGAGAATTCATGTACTTATCATTCCAGTGCCCCAAAACCCTAATTTTACCTATAAATACACCAAGAGAAGTGGAGGAAAGAAGAATCTATCATTGGCCATCGTTAGTTTTTAGTATTCAGTAGTTCGAATAATAATTTAGATGTAAGGCAGATTTTCTCAATTGTTCAAGCTAGAATTTTGTTCTTTTATCAAGAATTCAAGATTCAACGATCATCAACATTGGTTTTCGCCATAATTAATGAGTTTGATTTATCTTTATGTAATTTAATTTTTGTTTTCATTGCTTTCTTATTCTTTATTTATCATTCTTGTCTTATTGCATTTAGATTCTTGATTGCTTCCATAGTTGCGTAGTTAGGGGTTTACTCCATCGTTTTTCATGCACTTTTGGGGAGTGGATTAATTTGAACTCTTGTTCTTGATTTAATTCTTGGAAGTAGATTAGATTGATTTAGGTTTTTAGTCAGTTATATTTAACTGCTTTCTGTACAAATAGTATTTGACATTCTTGTCTCTATTTTAATTTCTTATGATTAAATTTAGTTGAAGTTTAGCCAAAAACTCTAGATTATTTTGTGTCACTATTAAATAGGCTTGTGAATCTAATACTTGTTCCAATTGTCCTCGTGGGAATTATCCTTACTCATCCTATATACAAACTCACCTCGTATAATTCTAGTGTGTGGGAGTTGATTAGGATAATTATGGTTTTTTAATCACTATTACTTGTTTATTGTTTTCAAAAAATTAATCAACAATTCACCGAATAGGATCCCATTAGTTTTTATTTTTCTAACGATTTAGAATACCTACTTGAATAATAAGTACAGGGAATGTTGACCCTATTCTTTTGCATTTTGTTGTGTCTGTAATGTACTTGTATTGCGTACAATCTACAATGTACTAGTTTCTTATTTCGCATGATTCTTTTACGAACCTTTTCTTTGATTTGTTTTTGTAGTGATGATTGACATTTAACAAGATCACTTAACCTAAAACAAAGTTTGATAATTTTTTCTGTATTTAGGTGATGAATAATTTTCGATACAAAACTCTTTATTTAAGTTCTAAAATTCTAATACTCGTTTACTTCTATATTTACTGTCTCAATTACAAAGTATAATCTAATGTGCCATTTGCCCAATTAAACAACAAAAGCAACTTAATATGATTCTCGATCTTGGACATGCCATATTCTTACTAATAAAAGTGGATCTTGATCCTTTTGCCGCTACTGATTCTGTTGAGCTAGTAAACTCCTTGACTTAAATTATTTGCCGATCTAGTTGATACTTTCTGGTAGAATCTAGTCAATTTGAAACAATCAATTAATATCTTTTGATAAGGGTTTTGAAGAATAGATTACATGTTGTTTATTGGTAATTGTTGAGATTTGAATTGCTTGTTTACATAGATCTTCAAATTTAAGGTAATTGCATAAGCAATGAATGGTAGTGTTGTTTTATTTTCCATTAAAAGCATTTCACGATTTCATTTATTTACGAAAATATCAGAATATAATTAATTTCAAAATTCAAAAAGAAAATACAATAAACCTTCTTCCATGATAGTGAGGCCATTGTCCTATGCTATAAATCAAATTTTTTTCTTATCTAAAAGAATAGAAAATATAAACTTGGGCACAGTATTGTGAATCTCTTACACAGTATAATTCGTTAAGTAGACATGGGTTATTTAGGTTTCAATAATTTATTTCACTATTATTTTTATCAACAACTGGTTTTAGGTAATTAAAATGGCAAAACAAAGATTCAAAATAAATTGTTCACCATTCAAATATTCGAATTTATACCCATTTAGTTACAAGTTAATGTCTTAATTGTAAATTGTAATTAAATGTATTATCTACTTCTTTATTAAAAAACAAAATCAACTTTTCATACGAAATCTTTGTTCAATTAATATAGTTAACTAAACTTTGCCCAAATATCGAAATTTGATTTTAACTTCTATTTGGAAATATAATTTTTCTTTTACTTTTATTAACCAAAAACATTAGAATATATTTTTATTTTAAATAAAATTGTGCTTAATAAATAGAATTTGAGAAATTATTTCAATAAATCTACACAAAACAAAGTCACATGATCATTAGATTTTAATTAAGCGATTAGTATGAGCTAATTAGCCATGATGGTATTCAATTTTTTGTTGTATGCACTTGAAACGATTTTTTTTTTTTAAATTTTTACCAGAAAACAAAAATAATCATTCTTACCAAATACGAACAAAGTTTTGTGAATCGAAAAAAACATCTTCTTTAATGTAAAGGAAATTTTTTTTTAGACTTATTAACATAGCAATATTTCTTATAAATGAACAAGAATATAGATGTCATACTACTTCGGGTTATTTAGGTTTTTTTTTCTTATCAAGATACTTAAGGCTTTTATTGTTTCAACCGTTTATTGATCAATATGGTGCCTATAATTTTTTGAAATTCAATAAGAGTAGATAGCTTTATAAAGATTACTTTAACGAAAGTTGAAAACATATTTTTATTTTCTTGTTTACAAAAGTTATATTGTTTTCACACTTAACTATTTACTTGCTTTACTAGAAGTGCATTTTTCAATATCAAAAAAGCATTTTATAATTTTTCTAGCGATTGAGAATAAGGCATTAATGTTCCTGTGGGTTCTTTATTTAAATCGAGTAAACTATATGGTTAAATATTGATTTTTTAAGAGAAGCTTCAATGATTTAAAAGAGTAGCTAACTCTATGATTACTTACATATTATGTAATATTTTTCATTTTTATAGCAAGAGAAAGAGATGGCTAAAACAAGATTTTCAGTTGCAAATGAGGTTAGAATGGTGAGAGAGGTAGAAGTTGCAATGGATCTACTTGTGAACAAAGCTGCAGAAAAAATGGCACATCAAGAGGCCAAATGCACTTCAAAATCTCAATGCTGACCAATTTGTAGGTGATCCACATCAGGATCCTAATGGTCATGTCATTTGCGACAATAACCACTCGTGTAACATATGGTGATTAGGATATCATGCAAGATTTTATAGCCATGACACTGGAAACCTTATCTCCAATCAAAATCTAAGTGACCAACTAATAGGACTGGGGTTCCTCCCAAGAATTAACAATCTTCTTTAGGCTTGATATACTTCCTTGCTACTCTCTCCACAATACTTAGTGAGTTCTACATCGTTGAGATGATTAAAAATCTCAAGATCCCATTTTTTTATTTTTTCAATGATATAGAATACTCAATTGAATAATAGGAGCAGAGAATGCAGATCTCCATCTTTTGCATTTTGTTGTGCCTAGTTAAACTTTGTTCATTTATTTTCATGTTTCTTATGTTGTACAAGCTACATTGTTCTAGTTTCTTGTTTTGCATGATTCTTTCAAGACCCTTTTTTTTATTTCTTTTTATAGTGATTTCTAGAGTGACATTTAAAAGGATCACTTAACCTAAAAAAAATTTGATAAATTTTTCTATGTATAGGTGATGAATAATTTTCAATATAAAGCATTCTATTTAATTTCTCAAATCGTAATACTCATTTACTTCTCTATTTATTGTATAATTGCAAAGTCTCACCCAATGTGCCATCTACTTGATTAAACAACAAAATCAACTGAATATGATTGTTTCTCTATTTCTAAGCAAGATTTAATTAATTAATATCTTTTGCTAAGGGTGTTAAAAGAATAAATTACATGTTGTTTATTGATAATTGTTGAGAAATTTCTTGCTTCCATAGATCTTCAAAATTTAAAGTAATTACTATAAGCAATGAAAGGTAGTGGTGTTTTATTTTCCATTAAAAGCATTTCAAGATTTCATTAATTTATGAAAATATTGAAATATAATCAATTTCTCAAATTAACCTACATAAAGTTTTCTAAATTGATAAATACATCTCATTTGAAAGGAAAGGAAAAAAATAAATAACTTAAATTTGATCAAAATTCAAAATGCGAATACAATAAACCTTCTATGATTGTGAGGCCATTATCCTATGCACTAAATCAAAATTGTTTTTTCTTTCCTTTCAAGTGCGATATATAAATTTTATCTTTTCTTTGTGTCTTAAAGAACAAAAGATATAAAATGTGGCAAAGTATTGTGGATCTTTTACATGATACATTTCGTTAAGTAGACATGAGTTATTTAGGTTTCTATAATATATTTAGCTGTAATTTTTATTAAGACTGATTTTAGGTAGTTAAAGTGGCAAAACTAAGTTTCAACATAAATTGCTTGTCGTTCTAATATTCAAATTTATACCCATTTAGTTACAAGTTAATGCCTTAATTGCAAATTGTAATCAAATGTATTATCTACTTCTTTACTAAACAACAAAATCAACTTCATATGAAATCTTTGTTCAGTTAATATACTTAACTAAACTTAGCATAAATATTGAAACTGATTAGCAACTTCTATGTGTCTGTGAAACAAAAAATGTATTTTACTTTTATTAACCAAAAACATTAGAATATATTTTTATTTTAAACAAAATATGGCATAAAGGTTGTACGAGAAATATATAAATAATACCAATCCTATAAAAGTAAATGAATAGTGTATCTTTGAATACAAGTCTAGGTAATCATGAAATTGTATTTTTAGACCTATTATCCATGTGATTTTTTAGATGGTTTGCGATTCCTATTTTTGGGAAAAATTTGTAATTTTATTGATGATTAAATCTACAAAATAGCTCCATCTAGAAGGGTAGTCATTCAAATTAATACATAAAAAAACTAAAAAACCACACACTATAGCTATACAAGTTTACCCAAACTGACTATGAATAAAAATTTTATTTTTTTATAGAACTTGCCAGCTAAGTGAGATTTGGCTTCATATTGACAACGAATTGTAGCTTATGTGGTAAGATACTTCTCTTATGACTTATTGGTCATGTGTTCGAGTCATTAAGGGGTCGGAGGAGAGGTACCTAATCTAAGGTTTAACAAAAAAGAAGGAAAAAAAGGATTTCTTAGAAATTAAATTAGCCTACAATAAATTCTGAACTTAAGTTGTTTGGTTAGAAATTGAATTAGCCTACAATAAATTCTGAACTTAAGTTGTTTTGTTTTGTTTTTTTTGCATTTTTTCAAAATGCAGAAGGTGCCAAATTATGTATTGAATGTTCATAAATGCTATAGTAATCGTAATCGCCTCGCATTTAAGGTGTTTCAATTGCATGGTCATTGCCTCATAATTAAATGCATTAATAAAATTATTTCCAAACTGAATTTATTTTTCGCTATAAAGACATCGAATACTTTTCAAGAAATCAACTTGAACATCTAAGTCTTCTTTAACTTAGAAATAGATCAGAATCAACTTGTGGAATCCCAAAATTAAATCATGCTGAAGATCAAGGATCAACACGAGGCACTTAGGATGCTCTCGGAGAAAAATCGCGAGATCCAAACAATTATTTCCGTGTGTTGATGCTTGATTAGGTGAGAACATAGCAAGCTTCATTGAAACTGATATGATTGCAATGAAAATTATGCTCATGAAACTTCTCAAAAAAAAAAATACAAGAAGGGATTAATCTTGGCAAGCGAACTCTGGAATCGTCATTTGTCGAAAATTCCAAACTTTTTGTTGACAAAAATTGATATTGCTGTTCTTAGAATATAATAAGGAATACATATAATAATGATAATAAATAAAGATAGTTTGGAATATCAATATTTACAAGACCTAAGTACTCTACTTTCTTTATCTTTTACTCTAGATCAATGTCTAAAAACATGAAACTCAAACTGGACTCGTAAATTTATTTATTCGAGTATATTTAGAAACTTGATCATGTTTTATAGAGTCAAAAATAAAAAATTGGAATTATAAGCCATATGTATTTATTATTTCACCTATATACTAAGAATGCAATTATTCTAACAATGAGGTTAAGATTTAAAATGTTATATTTCTCATATGTTCCTTTAACATATTATTCAATAATCAATGCAAAAAATTTCAGTTACAAAAAGTTTCTTTACAATTATTATATTTTTGAGTTTTAAATAAACTCGACTTCGATGCAAAACTCGTTATTACTTGGTGATTTTGTCAAATTTAATCTAAGACTTTTTGTTCATCGAGTCACGTACAATTTTTTTTGAGTCGAGTCAATTCGGCACAACTCGGTTGGATTTCTTTGTTGAGTTTTTAAACTATGCTGTGGATATTTATATTCATACCATCATTAAAAAATATTTGATAATGTCATTGATCTAAATATTGGTACTTTTAAATTCATGGTTTCTTTAATTAAGACATTAGTTTTGAATGCCAACATTAGATTTCAAAATTAATCTATGTTACTCTTAAATTATTTTTTGTAAGAGATTCAACTAATTTCCCAAGTAAATGTTTCTCTTGTCATTATTAGTTACCGGTGAACAACATATCTACCATTATATCTTTTCATTAGATTTTTTATTGACAAAAATACTGATATAGAGCAATTTTTAGACTTCAATATAAAATCAAAATCAAAATTTATAATATGCATAAATATTCTTGATCAAATATTCTGTGTTTGGACACTTAGAATATGTCTAAAGTACTTTCCTTAGTCAAGGTTGTTGAAAAGAATAGACCTAATAGCTAGTTGTAAATAGAATTTGAGAAATTATTTCAATAAATCTGAAATGAATCTCATTTTTTTATATATCTTATAATGTAAGCAGGGTAAATTACCATAAACTCCATGTGATGTGGCCTTTAAGCTATAGCTCCCGTGTGTTTTAGAAATATATTTAAATCTACATGTGGTCTGGACTGAATGGTAAAATGAATGAAAAGCATCTAAACTAATTGTTTTGGTTAAAATTATGTTCTTAGACCTTATTTTAAAAGAAGGGTATAATGCAAATAACCCTATTGTTGTTAGACAAATAAGCACTTTACTCTCTTATGGTTAACAAATGTGTGTTTGAATCCCTTGTACTTCTATTTTTCTTGCAAATTTATTATTGATAGACGAAAATTGTCAAAATTAACTATGTTTGACACCCATACACCTCTACCACGATTGGAATTATTTTTTTAAAATTAATACTAAAATAAGATTTGAATTAAAATTTTTACCCCGTAAAAAACCCTAACCCTTCCCATTCCTTACACTATACTACTTGCCACCTCAACCTCTTCCAACCCGCCCACCACTACTAGCATAATAGTCCCTCTACCCCTTCCCATCCTAACCTTACCCCCAATCTTGCCATCCCCTTCGTTTCCTTTCCTTCCTCTCCTCCTACCATCTGCTACACTCCCCAACCAACATTCTCTTCCCCATCTTCCTCTTCCTCTTCCCGCAACAATCTTCCTTACCCTTTCCCCAATGACTACCCATTTCTTCTCTATTATCCAGCTCCTGGTCTTTCCCCTTCCTTCCCATTGACTCCATCATCAACATCAACATCACCATCACCATCACCATCAATCTCATTTGTTAAATTTGTTGAATCCTGGTTTTATATTGTAATAAAGTAAGGAACTTTTTTCATCCTTGGATGGATACAAAAAAAAGAAAAAGAAAAAGAAAAACCTCTACAACAATTGAGAATTTCATGACTTCTTAGATTTTTTTTCCTTTGTGTTTGGTGGCTGAAATGCATAGAGTAGAAGAAAGGAAGAGGAGATCAAGGTTGATGAGGGATGGGAGAGAGGAAAACATTATTGGGATCGGGGTACGGGTAGTTCAAGAGTGGGTTGGGGCTAGGGAACGATGTGAAAATTTGGATTAGGTTGATTTGGGACTATGGAGGATGGCAGGACTGGTTGGGATGTGGAGCTAGGGTGGTAGGGTGGTGGGGAAGAGGAAAAAAGAAGTGGTGAGACGGTGGATTGGGAGGGAGAAGGAAGGTTGGAGGAGGAAGGGATGAGGGGTAGGATGAGGAAAGGTTAGGCTAGCAGTGATGGTGGCAATGGCTAGCTGGGTAGGGAAAGGGGATAAGGTTGAAATTTTTTTTATATGACCCCATTTTATTACAATAAGTTTGACCCTTAAAATTTTTGATCTTGTTTTATTTTTAATTTTATTCCAAAACTTTGTGAAACATTTTAATTGGTTAAGGGAACATATGACATTGCACAAGTAGTTGTCACTCTTCACAGTTTCTATAAATTTTGCAAACAAATTGAAGTTGGGGGATAAAATATACATTTAAGAACCACAGGGGGTTAAAGTGCTTATTTGCTTAATCACGAGAGGGTTATTTGTATTTTACCCTAAAAACATGTAAATTATTATAAACCCCTGTATGGTATAGCTCTCGGACCCGTAATTCTGATATGTTTTGAAAATATACCCTAAAGCCCTACGTGGTCTGGATTGAATGGCAAAACAAACGAAAATTATCCAAACTCACAGTTTTGGTCGAAATTATATTTTAACCCCATGTATATTTTAATATCAATCTTTAACATAATTCATTTTGCTTATTTTTAGATATTTTACCTTTAAATTTTTACAATGGAAAAATGAAGAAAATGACGAATTACATTAGTTTAACATTACAATTAAAGATCCATAAATTACAGTAAGAAAAAAAACAATTATAGAAGAATACCTGATGTCGAGGTTGTAGATGATGGATAAGTGTATTAAATTTAAATATAGGTTTATACAAGTAACAATAAGGGTAGGTTTGATATAAAATGTTAATTTTTTGGCAGAAAAATGAATTTCTAGGTAGCAACTCGTGACAACAGTGCATTATGTAGTAAATGTGGTTAGTTTAGATTATATCTATTTGTTTCAGTCTAGACCACTTGGAAGTTTAGGATATATATTTGAAATATATAGGGGTTATGGATCAGAGGGTCATACCACATGGGGGTTATAATCATTCACCCTAAATTTTTTAAGGAAAAAATTTATTTTTCGTTCAACACTCGCTTCGAAATACGTGCTTTTCAAACACCTTTATTTTGGATGTTTCTATCTATTTTACCTTTTGAGACAAGTTAAAGAGTTTAAGATATATCTCTAAACATTTGGGGGCTAATGGGATTGAAAGAGTACACCACATGAGGGTTTACAGTAATTTATCCAATAAATAAAGATATTTTCGAATATTGATATTTGTAAGACATGACCACCATCTTTTCACTATTTGATCTTATTCTGGTAATTATAATAAAAGTGTAAATTTTTTCCTTCGAAGTTAGTGTCGTTGTCCTTTTCGATCCTCAAAGTTTCCAACAAAACACAATTAATTCTCAAACTTTCTTATTTTTATCAGTTAAGGGAAATTTTGAAAATTTCGTCAGCTATAAAAGGAAAAAATCACATATAATTTAACCTTAATTGTAACACCATTTAACTCGAGTTACGTAATCAGACATAACTTTTCCTCTTTTCATTTATAACCCTAATTGTTTCATATTCCCTCCACAAATCAAAGAAAAAAATGCAAAGTAGGCAAAGAAAAATCAACGATTAAAATCGATAATCAAGAAAAACCAAAGAAAGATAGAAGCTTACTAGGGACAAGGAGTTTAACAATCAGAACCTCCCTTGTTATGGTTTGTATTTCTTTTAACATTTTTAATTTTTCAGAAAAGTATGTGTTGATTTTTAGATTTTTTACTTGTTTTGTGGTTGATATGGTTTGTAGTTCAATATTTTATAATTTATTTGTAGTCCAGGATGTTATGACTAAAATCTAAAAGCATATTGTGGTCCTAACATAGTTGTTTATTGTAGTTTGGGGTAAGAGGTGTTCCTTTGTATGTCTTTATGTGAAATGAAAGACGATTTCTTTGCCTGTAGTATGTGGTCCAAAAATTGCTACTTTATATTTTTTTATTGAGGCACATGATGTATATAATTTTGTGTTTGAACTAGATATTTTAGTCTGATGTTAGGATTACATAATTAATATTTTGTGAGTCTGTCCAGGAATCTTTGCTACTTTAGTACTGCATACTTAGAACAAAAGATGGCTTGAATGTGTGTTACACTATTACTTTCCTAACGGTTTAATTTTCCCATATATAACTAGTCTTGGTGTGCAAAAGAGATGCTAAGAATTAACCTATAGAATACAATGAAATTTAGTGATTGACTGCTTTCAATCCACTATAGACTCCAACTTTTGATGAACTGTCTTATACTCTAGGAGAAACAAGAAGAATAAAAGAATCATCAAATCTACTATTACTGTGATTCATCATCTTTTCTTATTACATGATTAGTATTTATGAAAATAGTCATGTCTCTTCGAGATGACACGTACCTATTTATTAATTCATGACTTTATGAAAGGTAGGGACTGCCCCGTTAAACACTGTGATGCAACCTATAATTAAAAGTTAGAATTTATGTTTATGTGATTTCTTGTCCTGATTTATGAGAAATCATACCATATTCATGGGAGTGTTAATGGATTTACTACAGAGATATTGGACCTAGTTAGAAGGCCCAAACGTGCATAAAATGATACTTTTTTCACTTTAGTGTCAAATTGGTAGACTTGCATCATTCTAAAATATTGTCTAAACAAGAATCAAAAGAATCACCAAAAACAAACACTAAAATCATCCATGACAATCTCAATAAATTTCTCAATCATGTTATCGAAAATAGCAAACATGTATCGTTGGAAGGTGCTGGAACATTGCACAACCCAAAAGGCATACGTCGATAAGTAAAAGTTCCATATAGACAAGTGAAAGTGGTTTTCTCTTGATCTTCAAGGGCAAAAGCAATTTGGAAATACCCTGAATAACCATCGAGAAAGCAAAAAAATGCATATCCAGATAAATGCTCAAGCATTTGATCAATGAACAGCAAAGGAAAATGATCTTTCCTAGTGGTTTTGTTAAGTTTCCTATAGTCATTACACATCCGCCACCCTGTCACTAATATATAGGGAATTAGTTCATTTTTCTCATTTTAAACTACCGTGATGCCCCTTTTTCTTTGGAACTACCTGAGTTGGACTTACTCATTCACTATTACTTATAGGATAAATGATTCAAGCGTCTAGCAATTTCAAAACCTCATTTTTAACTATCTCTTTTAAAGTTGGATTTAACCTTCTTTAAGGTTGTCTAATTGGCTTGTAGTTGTCATTAAGGAGTATTTTGTGCATGCATACTGAACGACTTATGCCTTTTATATTCTCAGTGCTCCATGTAATTGCCCCATGAAGCTTTTTAAGAACAAAATTCAATTTACCTAATTCAATATCTGGAAGTGAAGCACTTACTATGATAGGATATGCATCATGTTCTACAAGAAAAACATATTTAAGATGAGAAGGAAGTGGTTTGAGTTCAACCTTGGGGGGTTCGATGGTCGGAGACCCCCCTTTACCTTTACTATCAAATGTTCTTTCTTCCGTTACTTCATCCAAGTCCTCCTTTTGAGTACTTTCTTGTTCACTAGATTCCATCACATCTTCATGGAAGTCTTCCATGTCTTTGGTGTCATCTTCCATAGATTTCTTGTAAAAATCCATAACTAAATAATCAATAATATCAACACTCATTACATCATCATATTTAGACAAAAATTTAAAAGAATCAAAAAACATTAAATGACCCAATATCATCATTGACTCTGCATTGTAAATTTCTAGCTTGAACATCTACAATGGCTCATCTGGTGGCCAAAAAAGGTCTTCCAAAAATTAAAGGGGTCACCACATCTTCCTCCATGTTGATAACTATGAAGTCTATCGATAAGAATACTTTGCCTACTTTGAAAATGAAGTCCTCGACCACTCCTACTAGTTTCCTCATACTTCAATCTAATTGATGAGTGACGTTTGTTGGTTTGAATCCTCCTCAATTCAACTTCTTGAAGGTGGAATGAGGCATAAGGTTGATGGAGGCGCCTAAATCACAGAAGGCTCTCTGAAATGTCACTTCTCCTATCTCGCATGGGATGGAGAACAAGTTAGGATCCTTAAGTTTAGGGGGAAGATTCTTTTGAGTAGTAGCACTGCATCCTTTGTTTAGGCAAAAAATCTCATCCACCATTAGCTTTCTCTTGCTGGATAAATTCTATTTCATAAACTTGGCATAGCTAGGGACTGTCATGTTTTCAATGGCTTCAATTAAGGAATGTTGATTTCAATCTTTTTGAAAATTTCCAAAAATTTCTTGAATATCATTGTTTTCTCATCCTCCCTCATCCTTTGAGGGAAAGGAACATTTACTTGCTTACCTAGTACATCAGAGAGGTCCCTTGTGTTACCTTGTTGGTCAAGATCTTTGGAAGGCGGTTCTTGATCATCACTGCTCTTTGATGCCTCTCCTTTTTCCTTTACCTTACTTTTCTCCATGATCCTTGCATTATCCACATTAACTTGCCTCGGCTCCACAGTTCTACCACTCCTCAAAGTAACTGCTTGCACTTACTCTTTCCCATGGGTGTTATCCTTTGGGTTAGGAATAGTGTTGCTTGGCAATGCACCCACAGGTCTTTCATTATTTTGCCGTGCGAATTGCCCCATTTGAATTTCCAAGTTCCTCGTGGTAGCTTGCATATTCTCATATTCCCTCTACAAGTTTTCAAAATCTTTTCTCAAATTATCCTCAGCTTGGGTTGGTCATGGCTTACGTGTGGAGGATAATTAGGATTTTGAGGTGGGGGTCTTGGTGGTGGAGGTTGGTATGAGTTATTCAGCTAAGATGGAAAGTTCTGGAAATTCCTTTGATGAGGTGGTTGATACGGTCAGGGAGATGAAGTTTGAATGGAAAAATTAGATTGTAGCCGTGTTCGTTAGAAGGATGGATTTTGAACATTATTTTGATTTGTCCAAGAAAAATTTGGAAGGTTGTGCCAAGATGGTTAAATTTGTTGCCATAGGAATTAAGTGGATTCATTGATCCTGAATTCTGATTGGCAATGAATTGAAGTTGCTTATCTTGTGGCATTTCACAAAGGCCATTTTGATGGTTTCCTCCACAAAATTGACAAGTTAAGATTCCTTGATGTGGTGAATCTATGGAGTTCACCGAACTTCTCCCCAAATTCTATAAGGCATTTGTCAGATTGGTCATCATATTCAACATCATGCCTTGTTGAGCTAAGAATTCATCATTAATTAAAATTAATCATCCCTCCTTGTTGAGCACTTAGTTGTTGTACTTGTCTATTGTTTCCCAACCAAAGGAGTGATAATGCATTGATTCCATCCTTTCTAAGAACTATTGTACCTCGTCTAGAGTTTTAAGAGCGAAAGCGCCTCTAGCGCTTGTATCAACAATCAATATCATCTCCAGATACAATCCATTATAAAATGTCTGCAGTTGTAGCTGTTGGTCCCAAAGGGAAACCTAAGAGGGGGGGTGAATTAGGTTACTTCAAAAACAAACCTTTCGAAGTGCTTAATAAGAAATGCAAACTTTATGCACCAAATAAAAACTTAAGCACAAATGAATACAATAGATATTCAACAATTTAAGCTTAAAGAACAAATTAGAAGATTGAGATTAAGAGTATCAAACCAAACTCCCAAGCTTCTCAAGCTTGGAGCTTACAACCACAAAGAGCTTCTTACAAGGCAACTACCAAGTTCTCAACTTGAAGTTTAGCCCCTAAAAGTCTCTTCCAAAGTAGGTGAGACAATAACCTCTTGTACAAAAATGAGGATCACTCTTGCTCACACTAATTTCCTTTAGTTGAGCCAAGAGTTTTACACTCACAATCTCCCTTTGTTACAATTGTTATCTCTCCACTCTTACACTTGAAGAACTCTTACACTTCTAAGCTCTTTTCACAAAACTACCTACACTATTACAACACTTGTACCCACTATTTCTCCCAAATAGCTCAAGGATTAGTTGTAATCAATGTAGAAGTCTCTATTTATTTAATTCAGGCTTAGGGATATTTATAATTGCCCAAAAACTGCTTCCAACAACTTTCCAACGGCTATTTTCTGTTTATTGGGAAACTAGCCATTGGACCTTTCGGACGGCCACTGCGAACTTCTGTGTCCGACGCTGCGTCTGTTCTCTGAGGGTATTCGTTCGGACGTCCGAGGATGCATCCGAACATGCGTCCTATCGAAGCAAAGTCTTCTGGAAATATGATCGAACACTGTTCTTCGTACGAGATTTTGAAACTTCAAATTCTTTGTGTCAGACGATTACCATCGTCCAAAGCTTTGTCTTTCGGATAGTCATTTGCGTCCGTGGAGTCTGCTGGTTGTTTTGTTCGGACGATCATTTGTGTTCTAACCTACCTATTTTTCTGCACACTTGTTTTCAAACCATTAGTGTGATTTGGTCATCATCAAAACATAACTGGGGTTCAACAATCTCCCCCTTTTTGATGATGACAAATCAATTGGACAATTTGAAAAACAACTATAAAATATGAAGTACAATACAAGAGAATTTGTCCATTATTTCTCCCTCTTTTGGCATTATCAAAACATAAGAAAAAAATGCAATGCAAGCTCCCCCTAAGTTTATTCTCCCCCTTGAAAGATGAATATAATGAGTACATGGAGAATGAGTCAATTTATACAAAACAATTCATCACTTCAAGAAGATGTGTTCCATAAGAATGAGAGAATTGATGCAAAGAATTATGATCAAAACAATTTTCGCTCATTCCTTACCAAAAATTTGCATCATCAAAACAATGAAGCATGTGTGATGCAATTTCTTGCAAAATAATCCATTTAAAAAAGAGAATGCTCCCCCTTTCTTTTGAAAGTAGTGACTTATTATAGACAAAAGTTGGGGATACATATTTCCTAGCATTCTAAACAAATTCAAACACATAGATGAGTAATATTCAAGAGAACATAGTTCAACTTGATAAATGAAAGCACACAAAATTTTAGATGTTACCCATTTCAATATCATCTTAGCTCATATGCCTTGAACACCCTTCAAAGATAATCTATCTTGAATTCCTTGGTGCACTTCAAGCATTCCTACATACAAGTTAAGCAACAACTTTTGGTACCCAAACTTTCTTGGGTCTAATTGGATTAGTAACATGCTTAATCACCCAAATAGAATTTATTCCCAATTTTTCATTTCTTTTAACATAACAATTTTTCTTTATATGGCCATGTTGATGACAATAATTACAAATAATATTCTTATTGCCATAAAAAAAAGATATTTAGATTTAACAAAGCACAAATCATTTTTTCTAAAGGTGATAAAATTTTTGTTCAAAAACATATTTCTAGTTCTTTTCTTTTCAAAAATATTTCTTTCTTCTTTTTCAAAATATCATCAAGATCATCTAATTTCTTCTTCAATGAAGCTTGTTCTTCCAGGATCTTGGTTTTTCCAACAAATTTTTCTTTCAAAACCTCATTTTCTTTTGTCAAAGAATTATTTTCATGCACAAGTTTTGAGTTGGCACTCAATAAAGTATTAACTTTAATTTTTAACTCTTTGTTCTTAGCATATGATTCTTTCAAACATTCATGCATTTTAAAAATAAATGATTCAACATTATCATCATCTTTATCACATGAATCATCACAAGAATCACAACTAGTGGGTACCCCATATTGCCAAGTGCCATAAAAGCCATTCATATTCTTCTTCAACCTCTCCATCCGAATTGCAATCATCCCAAGTGATTTGGAAGTTGTTGAAGTGAGGCTTCCTGTCGAGGTGTGAGTCTTTTCTCCTTTTTGATGAAGATTTAAATGCTATGCTTCTTTTTCCTTTTGTCTCCTCATCTTGTACCTTGTATTTCATCTTCAATTCAAACGAGGTTAGAGAATTAATCAAAGACTCGATAGGCATAAAATTTAAATTTTTAGACTCCTCTATGGCAATGGATTTAGGTTCCCATTCCATAGGTAAAGCATTCAAAATTTTTCTATTCTTCTCACCCAAGGAATATTCTTTACCCAAACCTTCCAAATCCTTTAACATATCATTGAACCTACAATACATCTTGTCAATGTTCTCATGAGGTTCCATTTTGAAGGATTCATATTTAGCCACAAGAAGTGACTTCTTTTGCTCTCTTATATCTTTACTTCCTTCATGGATTTCTTTCAATTTGTCCCATATCTCCTTGGCCGATTTGCAACCTTTTCCTTTGAAAAACTCATCTGAATCCAAGGCATTATATAAAATATTAATGGCTTTAGCATTTAAAGATAAATTGTATTTTATCTTGTGCATTTAACTCAAATCTAGTTTTAGGCCTTAATCTATGAGTATTTTCATAAAAAATATTAGCTTCTAGAGGACCTTCACAAATAATATACCATAAATCAATATCATTAGATTGAACAAAATTTTCATTCTATCCCTCTAAAAAACAAAATTAATGCCATTAAACATGGGAGGTCTAGTGATAGAATGCCCCTCTAAAAACAAAGCATTGTTTGTTTTCATGATCTTTACTCTAATGCAATTTATTTGTTCTTAAATAAATAGACCAATGCTCTGATACCAATTGTTGTTCCCAAAGGGCAACCTAAGAGGGGGGTGAATTAGGTTACTTCAAAAACAAACCTTTTGAAGTGCTTATAAGAAATGCAAACTTTATGCACCAAATAAAAACTTAAGCACAAATGAATACAATAGATATTCAACAATTTAATCTTAAAGAACAAATTAGAAGATTGAGATTAAGAGTGTCAAACCAAACTCCCAAGCTTCTCAAGCTTGGAGCTTTCAACTACAAAGAGTTTCTTACAAGGCAACTACCAAGTTTACAACTTGAAGTTTAGCCACTAAAAGTCTCTTCAAAGTAGGTGAGACAATAACCTCTTGTACACAAATGATGATCACTCTTGCTCACACTAATTTTCTTTAGTTGAGCCAAGAGTTTTACACTCACAATCTCCCTTTGTTACAATTGTTATCTCTCCACTCTTACACTTGAAGAACTCTTACATTTCTAAGCTCTTTTTACAAAACTACCTACACTATTACAGAACTTGTACCCACTATTTCTCCCAAATAGCTCAAGTATTACTTGTAATCAATGTAGAAGTCTCTATTTATTTAATTCAGGCTTAGGAGTATTTATAGTTGCCCAAAAATTGCTTCCAACAACTTTCTAATCTCTATTTTCTGTTTATTGGAAAATTAGCCGTTGGACCTTTCGAACGGCCACTGCGAACTTCTGCGTCTGACGCTGCATCTGTTCTCTGAGGGTATTCGTTCGAACGTCTTACAAGGATGCATCCGAACATGCATCCGATCGAAGCAAAGTCTTCTGGAAAAATGATCGGACGCTGTTCTTCGTTCGAGAAAACTTCAAATTCTTTGTGTCGAACGATTACCATCGTCCGAAACTTTGTCTTTCGGACAGTCATTTGCGTCCGTGGAGTCTGTTGGTTGTTTTGTTCGGACGATCATTTGCGTCTGAACCTACCTATTTTTCTGCACACTTGTTTTCAAACCATTAGTGTGATTTGGTCATCATCAAAACATAACTGGGGTTGAACAGTAGCCATAATGGAATGGAATGGAATTATGCGAACATTTTCTCAGTAGTTCTTTAAAATGCACCCATTCTTCACTTTGAATTTCCCCAGTGATCTGTTGTAATGATGTAATGTAATTGTAGAGCTTTGCTATTCTTGATAGTGGAAAATACTTGGCCAAAAATTCTTGTGCCAATTGATTCCATGTCGTGAAAGTACCTTGCTGGAATGATTGCCACCAAGCCTCCGACCCCTTATCTTGCAGAGAAAACAGAAAAGCTATGATTCGAATACTATCGATGTCTACCCCGTATTATTTGAAGGTGTCAATGACTTCTTCAAAATTCATCAGATGAGTATAGGGATCCTCGTTTGGCCCACCTCCAAACATAGCGTGGGTTTGGAGCATTTGAATCAAAGTTGGCTTGATCTCAAAGTTATTAGCCTATACGGGTATTCGGGCAATGCTAGAAGTCACCCCTTCAAAATTTGGTACGGCAAAATCTCTAAGAAGTCGGTGATTAGCATTGCCTCCATTGCCATGATTACCCACTACTTCTTCTTGATCCCCAACATTACAATTTGGATTCTCCATTAAATTTTCCCCTTGCTAGATTCCTGTAGTTTTCTACAGTTTCTGGATATAGTTCGTTCAATCTCTAAATCACCTGAAATTAGTGGTTGGTCACAAGAACGAGTATTTACCATAAACTACAAGAAAAAAGACCAAAGTTTGAATTATAAAGTAGAAATCCAAAAGAAAAATTAAAATACAAAAAGCAGCCGTAAATAATTAAAAGACAATAAAAAGCCTAATCTAGTAAGATTTACTAAACCGAATATTGCACCAAAAATAGTCCCCGACAATGGCACCAAAAGCTTGTTCGGTGTAATGTCGACTAGGCAATTCAATTCACAAACAAGTAACAAATAAGCCTTAATAACCCTAATCAATACTTACACACGCTCGCAAGGATACGAGATATGTTTGTAGATTGGGTGAGTAAGGATCGTTCCCACGAGGTCTATTAGACAATTACTAGTTTCACAAACCTACGAACTACTTGGAGGTATTAACAAAAGAGTTTTGTTCTACCGTTAGCGACTAGAAATCAAAAAGAAATATCAAAACTAATTAAAAATAGCCAAAGCAATAAAATTTACCATAAGCAAACTTAAACTAATGAAATAGAAAAGTAAATCATAGGAAAATTAAATTAGAGCTATGGAATTGAAATAAGAACTAAAATTAAATTAAGTATATAGATGAAAAAATCAAACTCAATAGCGTAGCTGAAACAAAAGTTCATGGGACTTGTAGTCTTGAAAGAAAAATAAAACCCTAGCTCTAATCTAATGAATTTCTATTCTAATGTCTAATCTAAATAAGGGCTGCTACGTTATGTTCAACTCCACTCATAATAGGGTATTTATAGGTTTTTACATCACGGTTTTTGACCCCTAAAATGACAAAAATACATTAAAACTTAATAACGAGTCCAACCGGGTGGAAAAAACTTTCAAAACAAGCAATTCACACCAACTGATGCTTGATGTGCACACATGCGCAGCCTTTCCTTGCACATGTGTGCAATTTCTAGAGGCGAAAGTGTTCAATTTCTCGGTACATGGGCTTTTCCGTACGTGCACAAATGACAGTTTGCCAGCTTCACCTCAATTTTGACCTCAATGCTGATGGAATTTTGGAAAAACTGAGGTTGTAGCTCTTCCTTTTAGCTTTTCAAAGCTTCTTGAATTGCAACACTCAATTGGAGCTCGGACAAAAAAGTTATGCTCAAAAGGCCGAACAGTATCCAAATTCGTTCCTTATCGGTGCACATTTTGCGTCCTTTTGATTTTTCTCCAACTTTTTTATCCTTTTTGGCTATTTTTTCAATCAAGACCAACACAAACTAAAAATAAAACAATTAAGGTCATAATTAACTCAATTATTGCTCACATTACATGAAAACAGAGATGAACGACACATAAAATACACAACATTTATGAGCTTATCAGAACTATAAGCCACATGTATTTATTATTTGATCTTTGTACTAAGAATTCAATTATTCTAACAATTAGGTTAAGTTTTTATAATTTTAGATTTCTTATATCATCATTTTGCATATTATTCATGATCAATGCAAAAATTTTAGTTACAAAAATTTTGTTAACTATTATTATATTTCTGAATTTATTTTTGACTAAGATACAAAATTAGTGATTACTCAGTGATTTTATCGACTTTAATCTAAGACTCTTTGCTCTCATCGAGTTTTTCATCGAATCACGCACAATTTTTCTGAGTCGAGTCAATTGGTACCACTCGAGTGAGTTTTTTTTTTTTTTTTTTTTTTTAAAGTTTTTAAACTATGCTTTGGATATTTATTTTTATACCATTATTTTAAAAAAATGAGTTAATTTCATTGGTCTAAATAATAACACTTTTTAATTCATGATTGCATTAATTAAGAAATACGTTTTGAATGCCAAGATTGGGTTGCAAAATTAATTTATGTTACTCTTAAATTATTTAGTGTAAGAGATTCAACAAATTTCCCAAGTAAATATTGCTCTTGTCTGTTACCAATTAATAGTGAGTATTATATCTTTTCAATTATACCTTTTCAATAGATTCTTTTATTGAGAAAAATAATGAGGTAGATTTAGACATCCAACTGGTATAAAACAAAAATCAAAATTATAACAATGTGCATAAATATTCTTGCTCATATATTCTATGTTTGGACACTTAGAATTTGTCTAAAGTATTCAATCTTAGTCCTGGGTGTTGAAAGGACAGATCTAATAGCTAGTTTTAAGTAGAATTTGAGAGATTATTTCAATAAAACTGCACAAAAAAAAAGTCACATGGTCATTAGAGTTTAATTCAGTTTTTGGTAAGAGTTAATTAGCGATGATGGTTTTCAATTTTTGTCATATGCACTTGAAATGATTTTTTTAAATTTGTACCAAAAAAACAAAAAATAATCATTTGTACACCACACAAATAAATATTTGTGAATTGATAAAGACATGTTCTTTAAATGTAAAATTGTTAAACTTATTATATTAAGAATTAAATGTGGCAATCTTTCTTAAAAATGAACAAGAATGTAGATGTCTCCATAATTCTAGTTATTCAGTTTTTTTTTTTTCCCTATCAAGTTACATAAGGCTTGTTTCAACAGTTTATTGAATGATGTGGTACCTATCAATTTTTTTTTTTTTTTTGAAATTCAAAAAGAGTTGCTAGTTTTTAGAAGAATTTTTATTTATTTATTTTTTACATACAAAAGATAAAAGCATGTTTTTGTTTCTCTTGTTTAGAAAAACTAAAATTGTCTTCAAACGTAACTATTATCCTGCTTTACTAGAAGTGCATTTTTCAATTTAAAAAAGCATTTTATAATTTTTCAAATGATTGAGAACAAGGCATTAACGTTCCAATGGGTTCTTTAATTAAGTCAAGTAAAACTCTATGATTAAATATTGATTTTTAAGAGCAGTTTCAATGATCTAAAAGTGTAATGAACTCCATGATTACTTGCATATTATGTAAATATTTGTCAAACTTTTGATAGGAAGAGAAAGAGAAAGTTAAAACAACATTTCCAGTTACAAAAGGAGGTTAGAATGACAAGGGTGACAAAAGCCACAATGGATTTGCATGTGAACAATGCTGCCAAAAAATTGCACATCAAGAGGCCAAGAACACTCAAGATCTCAATGTTGACCAATTGACTGGTGATCCACACCAGGATCCTAATGGTCGTGGGGTTTGCAACAAAGACTTATATTACACTTGTGCAACATAAGGTGATCAGGATATCAAGGGGGAGTCTTATGGCCATGTCACTAGAAACCTTAGCTCTAATAAAAATCCAAACAATCCAACTAACTGGACTAGGGTTCCTGCCAACAATAACAATCTTCTTTGGGCTTGACATATACTTCCGTGCTACTCGCTCCGCAATGCTTAGTGCATTTTACAACCGTTGAGTGACTAAAAATCATGGGATCTGATAAACTCGTAAATATCATATATTTTATGTATCGTTTAGCTCAATTTGAATGATGTATAAGCAAGAATCGAGTAATTATGAGCTCAAATGGTTTATTTTGAGTTATCTTTTAGCTCATTTTTAGTGATGTATAAGCAAGAATTGAGTGATTATGAGCTCAAATGGTTTATTTTGAGTTTTGTAGGGTTTGAGTGGAGAGAGTGAAAATTGATCACAAAATTGGAGGAAAATTAAAAAATTGGAATTTATGTGCACCGACAAGGAATGATTTGTACAATTCATAGAAATGTTAACAATTTGGTAGATTGAGCATAACTTTCTTGTCCAAACTCCAATTGGGGTATTCAAGAAGTTTTGGAAAGCTAAGACGTTGTTCTACAACTTTCATGTTTTAAGTTTTTCAAAATTCAACCTGCATCATGGTCAAAATTAAGGAGGAAGTTGGAGCAAGTGCTACTAAGCACGCCCATACACGACCAATTTGCAGTCCCCAGGCACGAAGACCAGTAGCTCAAGTCTTCATTTCTAGAAGTCACACCCAGGTGTGACATTTTATGCAGCGCCCAAGCATGAGTCGTTGGATAGATTTTGTGGGCTCGCTTATCTTGTAAGAACCATCCTCTTGTGGACATGGTTATGTGAGAATTCATGTACTTATCATTCCAGATTCCCAAAACCCTAATTTTTACATATAAATAAACCAAGTGAAGGGGAGGAAATAAGAATCCATCATCGACCATCGTTAGTTTTTATTTTTCAATAGTTAGAATAATAATTATAACGTAGGGTAGATTTTCTATCAAGTGTTCAAGTTAGAATTTTGTTTTTTTGTCAAGAATTCAAGATTCAACGATCATCAACATTGGTTTTCATTGCAAGTACTGAGTTTGATTTATCTTTCTACAGTTTGATTTTTGTTTTTGTTGCTTTCTTCTTATTTAATTATCATTCTTGTCTTATTGCATTCAGATTCTTGATTGCTTCCGTAGTTGAGTAGTTAGGGTTTTATTTCATCGCTTTTATGGAGTGGATTAATTTAAACTCTTGTTCTTGATTAAATTCTTGCAAGTAGAGTAGATTGGTTTATGTTTTTGGAATGTTATGTTTAATTGCTTTATGTAGGAATAGTATTTTACATTCTTGTTTTTATTTTAATTTCTCGTGATTAAATTTTGTTTAAGTTGAGCCAAAAACTCTTGATTATTTCATCTAACTAGTAAATAGGCTTGTGAACCTAATACTTGTTCCAATAGTCCTCGTGGGAACGATCCTTACTCATCTTATATACAAACTTACCTCGTAGGTATACTTGCAAGTGTGTGGGAGTTGATTAGGATATTTAAGATTTATTATTATTATTATTACTTGTTTATTATTTTCAAAAACCTAATCAACAATTCACCGAACAAGTTTTTGGCGTTGTTGCCGGGACTACTTTTGTTTGGTAACAATATTAAGTGTAGTGATAGATTAGACTTTTTATTTCTTTTGTTATTTATTTATAATTATATTTTGTTCTCTTGTTTTGTTTGGATTTTTGTCCTCAATAGTTGATCTTTGGTTTTCTTTTCTTATAGTTTATGGTAGATACTCGTTCGTCTTGTCAACCACTTCATCCTATTGATGTGAAAATTGAACGGACGATAAGTAGAAACCGCAGACAACAAAACTCAAACCAAGGTGATAATCTAATAGAGAATCAAACCGCCTGTAAATGAACAAGAGAAGGTTGCAGGAAATAATGGCAACTAGGTTAATGGTAATGCTAATCCCCGACATCTTAGAGATTATGCTATACCTAATTTCGAGCATAATGGCGAGTTCTAGCATTGCTTGACTGCCCGTGCAAGCAAACAACTTTCAAATCAAGCTTGCATTGATACAAATGCTCCAAACATATACGACGTTCAGAGAAGTACCCAATGAAGATCCCTATGAGCACTTAATCAGGTTTGAGGAGGTCATTGATACATTCCGATACAATAGAGTCCATCCTGATTGTATGCCGATGAGAGCATTCCCTTTTTCTTTACGTAATAGAGCAAGGTCGTGGTTGCAATCATATAGACAAGGTACTTTCACATCATGGGACCAACTCGCTCAAGAGTTCCTAGCCAAACAGTTTCCACCGGCTAGGACTGCTAAGTTCTGAAACAAGATCACATCATTCAGACAAATCACTGGAGAGAGCTTAGGCGAGGCATAGGATTGCTTCAAGGAGCTGTTGAGGATGTGCCCACACCATGCTATACCACTATGGCTGCAAGTCCAAACCTTCTATAATGGACTATTTTCGGGGACGAGATTGACAGTTGATGCTAATGTGAGAGGTTTTTTCCCATACAAGACACCGGAAGAAGTGAAAGTGTTGTTGGAGAGAATGACATCCACTCATTAGTCATGGAGCAATAACTCCCGTAGTTGGACAACAACAACAACAAGTGAATCAAGCCAACATCCAACAAGGAGATATGCCTAATTATGATACTTTTTTATCTCAACAGAACATAATGTTGAGTGCCATTACAAACTTGACCAAGGCTGTAAAGAACATGGGAAGGAGTTCGGTGAACTCTATTGGGCCGACATCTTAAGAGATCCTGAATTGTGATTTTTGCGGAGAAAATCACCAAAATACCTTTTGTAAGACTTCAGTAATGCAAGATGAGCATGTTCAATGCATTTCTAATCAAAATTCTAACTCACATAATTAGCCCACATGCTATGACAATATATACAACACTTCTTGGCAAAATCATTCCAACTTTTCTAGGAGTAACCAAAACAATGCCCAAAATCCTTCCTTTCAGTCCAATCAACCACAACAAAATTTTTCCAACCAAACCTCATTATCTAGACCATATCAACCACCTCATCAAAGGTATGGCAAAATTTTTCACCTCAATGAAATAGCTCATACCAACCTCCACCACCAAGAACACCAACTCAAAATCCAAATTATCCTGCATATGTGAATGATGATACACCCAATGATGATAATCTGAGAAGGGATTTTGAGAGATTGAAAAGGGAGTATGAAAATATGTGGGCTACCACGAGGAACCTTGAGTTACAATTGGGACAAATAGCCCAACAAAATAATGAGAGACCGGTTGGAGCATTGCCGTGTGATAAATCCCAAACCCAAAAAAGCAATGCAATGCTATCTCCCTAAGAAGCGGAAAATAGTTGGTTGTGCCGAATGAAAAACAAGAGGATGGTAAAGAAGAAGAGAAGAGAAACTCCAAGGTGATTGAGGAGAAGAATGAAGTTGGTTGTGATGATGACAAGATGACAAAAGTGGATGAAAACAAGGAGTTGAAATGATGAAGAAGCACGTAGTGGAGCCTTTGAATTTGCATCTTTCGGTAAAGATCCCATTCGGTCAAAGGCTCAACAATTCCAGAAAGGAGGAAAAAGACAAGCAGTTTCAACAATTCATCAACATGTTCAAAAAGGTTAATGTCAACATTTCTTTGGTTGATGTGCTCACCAAAATGCCCAACTATACGCTGTTTATGAAGAATTTATTAGCAAGGAAGCCGAAATGGGATGATGGAGAGAAAATTTATCTTGATGCCAAGTATAGTGCAATTTTTCAATGGATATTACCCCCTAAACTCAAAGATCCAGGTAACTTCTCAATATCGGCGAATATTGGAGGAACAACGCTACATCGTTCACTTTGTGATTTAAGGGCTAGTATCAACATTATGCCGATATCCATTTATGATAAGTTAGAAATCACCAACGCCAAACCAACTAATGTTACACTCTAATTAGAGGACTTGACTGAAAGGAAACCATATGGCTTGCTGGAAGATGTGCTGTCTTGCCAACACATACAAGGCATGCAAGTAGAGAAGTTGGTGTTTCCCGTTGATTTCTTGGTGTTGGACATCGGCAAGGACAATGTAATACTGTTGATTCTTGGGAGGCCATTTTTATCAATCGCGCATGCATTGATAGATGTTAATAAAGGAAAGTTGATTTTACAAATTGAAAATGAATCGGTTGAAATTGATGTTTTTTAGTATAATGATAAGTTTCCTATTTTTGAAGAAAAATATGCTAATCATTCACTTGATCCTTCTATTGGCAAGTCAAATGAAGAATGAGAACCACTGGACGATGTCTGTGGGGTGAGAAAGTATCAAGAAAGTTGTGCAAAGCATCGAAAATTTTGTGACGTTCAAAAGTTTAAAGAGCTCAAAAATAAGAGAAAACGGTTCGAAAAACAATTAGACATGTTACTAAGGACATTGGCTTTGGTGACTGCAAGGAAACATGAATTTCTTCAAGGAAAAGTCAGGAATCAAGAAATGACAGTTAAGAAGAGTGGGATTAAACTTTTCTCTATGGAGGCCTAAAAGAAAGGGGTGGCCAACCATCGTAGCATGTTTCACATGAGTGGGAGTGCAATAGTCGAGCCTAGGACTATAAACAAGGGCTACAAGGGAGACAACCCATGTTTTTTCTTAATTTTATTTCTTATGATTTTGTTTATTTTTTTGGTTTTATTGTTTTTCTTAATGTCTTAAGGGTTTTTATGTTTTGCTTTTGTTTTAGTGGTTGATGTTTTCCACTTCGACTCAAGGGTATTTAGTTCAACATAAACGACACCAAACGTTCTTCCTTGACAGAAAGGCTACCCTTTTTCCTTCTCTTCTTTATTTTTGCATTGGGGACAATGCTATAATCTAAGTGTAGGGTAGGGAGTTTTCTTAATTTCTATTTGTTTGGTTCATTTTGTTTAATTTTTTGGTTTCATATTTGTAGCTTAACTTTTGGTTTGAGAGCTTTTCAATTTTTTGGAAGTTTTGTTCACAAATTGCTTAACATGTTTCTTTGATTTCTGCTTGATAATTTTTTAGCTAAGTTGTCATGAGTAGGGTAGTCGGTGTTAATATCTTCCTAGCATCATTTCTAATTTTTGAGCACCAATAGCCCTACAATGTTGTAGCTTTTTGGCACTAAGAGATAATTGTGTAGATTCACTTATATTGCACTCTAGACACTTCCTTTATTACATTTTCAAGGCCAAATTTTGGATAATTTAATTTGATTTAAAGATGAGGGTAGGCATTTCTTTGGACGTTAGAGCCTTTCAAACCAACACTTCTGTAAAATTTATCCCTAAAACCCTACTTCAGCCTTAATTTGTTTTGAATTACAGAAGCACCATTCTTTTTTTTAACTCAATTTTTTCTACCTTTGTGAGCTATCCTAAATATCCCTCAAAAGCTTTAATCGCACATTAATTGTTAAGGGGATATAAGGATGGAAGTTATTTGTATGGGAGTGTTAGAATGAATGGGGTGTTAAAAAAATTTTTTTCTTGACCATTGTAGGCGGTGCCTATCACTGGCACCTGTACATTGGAGTGTTAGTAGGTAGTGCCTATAACTGGTACCTACGTAGATATTTTTTGTGGGTAGTGCCTATCACTAGTACCCATTTAGGGAATCGAGAAAAAAAAAGAAAAAAAAGGAGATATTTTTACAAAGTGTTGGCGAGTAGGGTTGAAATTGAAAAAGTAGGATTTTATTTTGCTTGTTGCACAAAATTTTTATGGGTGTTTGGAAAATTAAATATGGGGTTTCTTCTTTGAAGGAGGGGTGTTTAAGTGTTCAAAAAGAAGTTTTATGTTAATAAGGCGCATTAATTTAAAGCTCTTTTTCTTATTTGCTTATCCTTTTCCCTTTCTTTGTTAGCCAAGACCCTAGCCTTACGTTACAAGCTAAAAGTCTTACCTAATTTAAGTCGAGTCTACATTAATGGAGAAATGTGAGAAGAGTAAGCACTGGAGTGTTTAGAAAAATTCAAAGGGGTTTGTATGATTTGATTTGAGTGTCTTAAAAGTTACTTTTGTATGGCAATGCATCACACCTACACTGGAATTGATGTATAGGGGTTTATTATTATTTAACTATTTTCCTTATGATGGTTTGGTTCTTGGTTATTCATGTGGATAATTGATGAGATGTGTTGAGTGTTTTCGTGATTCATTTCTACGTTTTGCATGAGGACGATAAAAAACTAAGTGTGGGGTAGTTGGTAAACTCGTAAATATCATATATTTTATGTATCATTTACCTCATTTCTAGTGCTGTATAGGTAAGAATTGAGTAATTATAGAGCTAAAATGGTTTATTTTTAGTTTTATAGGGTTCAAGTAGAGAAAGTGTTAAAATTGATCACAAAATTGGTAGAAAATTGCAAAATTAGAATTTATGTGCACCGACAAGGAATGATTTGCACACAGTTTGGCAGATTGAGCATAACTTTCTTGTCCAAACTATAATTGGGGTGATTCAAGATGTTTTGAAAGATGAGATATAGTGCTTCAACTTTCATGTTTTGAGTTTTCCCAAATTCAGCCTGCTCAAATGACATCATGGTCAAAAATAAGGAGGAATTTGGAGCAGGTACAACCAGGCACGCCCATGCGCGAAGACCAGTAGCTCAAGTCTTGTTTCTGGAAGTCGCGCCCAGGTGTGACATTCATACAGTGCCTAGGCATGCATCATCGGACAGATTTTATGGACACTTACTGATTTTGTAAGAAACATACTCCTGTGGTCCCATTTACGTAAAAATTTGTGTACTTATCATTCTAGACCCCTGAAACCCTAATTTTACCTATAAATACATTAAGAGAAGGAGAGGACAGAAGAATCCATCATCGGCCATGATTACTCTTTAGTTTTCAAGAGTTAGAATAATAATTTAGATGTAGGGTAGATTTTATCAAGTGTTCAAGCTAGAGTTTTGTTCTCTTGCCAAGAATTCAAAATTCAGTGATCATCCACATTGGTTTTCGCTACATTACTGAATTTGATTTATCTTTATCCAATTTAAGTTTTGTTTTCATTGCTTACTAGTTCTTTAATTATCATTATGCTTGTCTTATTGCGTTTAGATTCTATATAGCTTCCACAGTTAAGTAGTTAGGGTTTTATTTCATCATTTTCATTGCTTCTGTGGAGTGAATTAATTTAAACTCTTGTGTTTTATTAAATTCTTGCAAGTAGAGTAGATTGATTTGGGTTTATAGTCAGTTATATTTAATTGCTTTCTGTAGAAATAGTATCTTACATTCGTCTTTTATTTTAATTTTTCGTGATTAAATTTAGTTTAAATTTAGCCAAAAAATTTTGATTATTTCGTCTAACTAGTAATAAGCTTGTGAACGAAATACTTGTCCCAATAGTTCTTGTGGAAATGATTCTTACTTATTCTATATACAAACTCACCTCATATATTTGCGAGCGTATGGGAGCTAATTAGAATAATTAAGGTTTTTTTTTATTATTATTACTTGTTCATTGTTTTTGAAAAGCTAATCAACAATTCACCGAACAGGATCCCATTATTTTTTATTTATCAACGATCTAGAATACCCACATGGCGAATAATAGGAGTAGAGAATGTTGACCTCATTCTTTTGCATTTTGTTGTGCCTGGTTAAACTTTGTTCATTTCTTTTCATGTTTCTTGTATTGTACAAGCTATATTGTACTGGTTTCTTATTTTGCATGATTCTTTTTTGACCCTTTTCTTTTATTTCTTTATGTAGTGAAGATTGACATTTAAAAAGATCACTTAACCTAAGACAAAGTTTGACAAATTTTTCTATATTTAGGTGATGAATAATTTTCAATACAAAATTCTCTATTTAAGTTCTAAAATTCTAATACTCATTTACTTCTATGTTTGCTGCCTCAGTTGCATAGTATAATCTATTGTGCCATTTGCCTAATTAAACAACAAAAGCAACTTAATATGATCCTAGGTCCTAGATATGCCATATTCCCACTAATAAAAGTAGATCTTCATCCTTCTCCTGCTACTGATTCTGTTGAGCTATTAAACTCCTTTACTTAACTTATTAGCCGATCTAGTTCAATACTTGTGTCCCGTTGAGTCTAGTCAGTTGGAAAAAATCAATTAATATCTTTTGATACGGGTGTTGAAGAGTAGATTACATGTTGTTTATTTGTAATTGCTGAGGAATTGCTTGCTTACATAGATCTTCAAATTTAAAGTAATTGCTATAAGCAATTAATGGTGGTGGTGTTTTATTTTCCATTAACATCATTTCAAGGTTTCATTAATTTATGAAAATATCAAAATATAATTAATTTCTCAAATTAACCCACATAAAGTTTTCTAAATTAGCATCTCATTCAAAAGGAAGGGAAAAAAACTTAAATTTTATCAAAATCTAAACATCAAATACAATAAATCTTCTTCCATGATAGTGAAGCCATTTTTTTCTTACCTTTGAAGGGCAATATAAAACTTTTATCTTTTCTTTGTGTGTAAAAGAATAAAAAATATAAACTTTGGCATAGTATTGTGAATATCTTATGTAATATATTTCGTTCAGTAGACATGAGCTATTTAGATTTCTATACATATTGTATTCATTGTTATTTTTATCAACGACTGATTTTAGGTAATTAAAATGGAAAAACTAAGTTTCAACATATTGCTCACCATTCAAATATTCAAATTTATACCCATTTAGTTACAAGTTAATGTCTTAATTGCAAATTGTAATTAAATGTATTATCTACTTCTTTATTAAATAACAAAATCAACTTCATATGAAATATTTGTTCAATTAATATACTTAACTAAACTTTGCCTAAATATCGAAATTGATTTTCAACTTCTATTTGTAAACAAAATTTGTATTTTACTTTTATTAACCAAAAACATTCGAATATATTTTTGTTTTAAATAAAATTTGGCATAATGATTGCACAATAAATATATAAATAAAACCAGTCCGATAAAAGTAAACGAATAGTATATCTTTGAATACAAGTCTAGTTAATCATGAAATTGTATTTTTAGACCTATTATCCATGTGATTATTTCAAGTAGTTAGCGATTCTTGTTTTTGGGAAAAAACGCTATTTGTAATTTTATTGATAGTTAAATGTGCAAAATAGCTTCACCTATAAGGACAGTCCTTCAAATACAGAAAAAGAAAAAAGAAAACTAAAAAAAAGCACACACTATAACTATACAAGTTTACACAAATTGACTGTGACTGAAAATCTTATTTTACAGTACTAGCTAGCTAAGTGAGATTTTCTTTGAAATTGATAACGAAGTACAGGTTAAGTGGCAAGACGTTTTTCTTATGACTATTAGTTTTGTGTCCGGGTCACGAAGAGGTAGGAGGAGTGGCAGGATTTAACCAAAAAAAAAATAAAGGAAAAGAAAAAAATATTGGTTTCAAATTAAACAACATACAATAAATTCTCAATATAAATTATTTGGCATTTTCTCAAAGTACACAAGGTGCCCAATTATATATTGATGTTCATAAATGCTATAGTAATGCCTCGTATTTAATGTGTTTCAATTGCATGGTCATTGCCTAAAATTAAGTGCATTCATAAAATTATTTCAAAATTTGAATTTATTTTTCGTTATAAATACCTCGAATACTTTACAAGAAAATCAACTTGAACATCTAAATATTGTTTAACTTAGAAATGGATCAGAATCAATCTGTGGAATCCCATAATCAAATCATGCTATAGATCAAGGATCAACTCGAGGCACTTTGGATGCTAAAAGAGAAAAATCATGAGATGCAAACAATTGTTTCTGTTTGTTGATGCTTGATTGGTGAGAACATAGAAAGCTTTAATGAAACTGATCTGATAAAGTATGCTCATCAAACTTCTGAAAAAACTCCTAGAAGGGATTGATTGGTAAGCAAACTCTAGAATCATCAATTGTCCCCAATTCCAAACTATTTGTAGACAACAATTGATATTGTTGTCCTCGGAAAATAACAAGGAATATATGTTATAAAAATAATAAATTAAGATAGTTTTTAGTATCCATATTTACAAGACCTAAGTGCTCTAATTTCTTTATCTGTTACTGCAGATCAATGTATAAAACTCTACGAAACTTAAACTCGACTCAAAAAAATTTTTATTCGAATATATTTAGAAACTTAATCGAATTTTATTGAGTCAAAAATAAAAAAATTCAGAACTATAAGCCATATGTATTTATTATTTCACCTATATACTAAGAATGCTATTATTTTAATAATTAGGTTAAGATTTAAAAATTTTAGATTTCTTCTATGATCCTTTTGTTCGTAATCAATGAAGAAAATTAAGTTACAACAATTTTGTTAACAAATATTATTTTTTTCGAGTTTAAAACAAACTTGACTCAAATACAAAACCATGATTACTCAATGATTTTATCGAGTTTAATTTATGAATCTTTGTTATCGAATTTGTCATTCAGTCACGTAAAATTTTCTTAGTCAAATCAACTCGATACAACTAGGTTGAGTTTTTTTTTTGGGAGTTTAAGATATGCTATGGATATTTATGTTCATACCATCATTTAAAAAGTGTGTTATTATCATTGGTCTAATAATGGAACTTTTTAATTGATTCGTGATTGCTTTAATTAAGAAATAAGTTTTGAATGCCAAGATTAGATTGCAAAATTAATCTATGTTACTCTTATATTATTTTTTGTAAGAGATTCACCTAATTTCCCAAGTAAATGTTTCTCTTGTCATTACTAGTTACCGGTGACCGATATATCTACCATTATATCTTTTCAATGGATTTTTTATTGAGAAAAATATTGATGTAGATTTAGACTTCCAATTGGTATAAAATAAAAATCAATTTTTTACAATATGCATAAATATTCTTGATCAAATATTCTATGTTTGGACACTTAGAATATGTCAAAAGTATTTTCCTTAGTCAAGAGTGTTGAAAAGAATAGACCAAAGCTAGAATTCGAGAAATTATTTCAATAAATCTGCACAAAATAAAGTCGCATGATCATTAGAGTTTAATTAAGAGATTAGTATGAGCTAATTAGCCATGATGGTATTCAATTTTTTGTTATATGCACTTGAAATATATATATATATATATATATATTATATATATATTGTACTAGATAACAAAAATAATTATTCTTACCAAACATGAATAAAGTTTCGTGAAATGAAAAGGGCATCTTCTTTAAATGTAAAGGAAAAAAATTGTTAAACTTATTATATTCAAGAATTAAACATAGGAGTATTTCTTAAAAATGAACAAGAATATAGATGTCATACTACCTGTGGTTATTTAGTTTTTTTTCCTATCAACATACTTAAGGCTTGTTTCAGCCGTTTATTGAACAATATGGTGCCTATAATTTTTTGAAATTCAATAAGAGTAGCTAGCTTTATAAAGATTATTTTTACAAAAGTTGAAAGCTTGTTTTTGTTTTCTTAGAAAAGCAAAATTGTTTTCAAACTTAACTATTAACCCACTTCACTAGAAGTGCATTTTTCAATATCAAAAATGCATTTTATAATTTTTCAAGCAATTGAGAACAAGACATTAATATTTCAGTGGGTTCTTTATTTAAATTGAGTAAACTATGCGATTAAACATATTGATTTTTTAAGAGAGTTTTCAATGATTTAAAAGAGTTGCTAACTCTGTGATTAGTTGCATATTATGTAATATTTTTCAAACTTTTTATAGCAAGAGAAAGAGAAGGCCAAAACTAGATTTCCAGTTGCAAATGAGGTTAGAATGGCAAGGGAGGGAGAAGCTGCAATGGATCTGCATGTGAACAAAACTGCATAAAAAATAGCACATCAAGAGGCCAGGTGCACACAAATCTTAATGTTGATCAATTTACAGCTGATCTATACCAGGATCCTAATGGTCGTGTCGTTTGTGACAATTACTATTCCACTCGTGCAACATATTGTGATTAGGATATCATGCAGGATTCTTATGGTCATGACACTGGAAACCTTAGCTCCAATTAAAATCTAAGTGACCAACGAATAGGATTGGGGTTCCTGCCAACAATTAACAATCTTCTTTAGGCTTGATATGTACTTTCTTGCTACTTGCTCCGCAATACTGAGTGAGTTCTACAATGTTAATTGAGATGATTAAAAATCACTGGATCCCATTTTTTTTTATTTATCCAACGACATAGAATAATCACTTGAATAATAGGAGCAGAGAATGTAGACCTCTATCTTTTGCATTTTGTTGTGCCTAGTTAAACTTTGTTCATTTCTTTTCATGTTTCTTACATTGTACAAGCTACATTGTGCTAGTTTCTTATTTTGCATGATTCTTTCACGACCCTTTTTTTTATTTCTTTTTGTAGTGAATTTGACATTTAAAAAGATCACTTAACCTTAAAAAAGTTTGATAAATTTTTCTATATATAAGTGATGAATAATTTTCAATATAAAGCTCTCTATTCAAGTTCTCAAATTCTAATACTCATTTACTTCTCTGTTTATTGTCCCAATTGTAAAATATAATCCAATGTGTAATCTACTTGATTAAACAACAAAATCAACTGAATATGATTGCTTTTGTGGTTCAAACAAGATTTAATTAATTAATATCTTTTTCTAAGGTGTTAAAAAATGGTTGATTACATGTTGTGTATTAATAATTGTTGACGAACATCTTGCTTCTATAGATCTTCAAAATTTAAAGTAATTACTATAAGCAATAAAAGGGAGTGGTGTTTTATTTTCAATTAAAAGCATTTCAAGATTTCATTAATTTATGAAAATATTGAAATATAATCAATTTCTCAAATTAATCTACATAAAGTTTTCTAAATTGATAAATACATCTTTGAAAGGAAAGGAAAAAAAAAACCTAAATTTTATCAAAATTCAAAACGCAAATACAATAAACGTTCTAAGATATTGAGGACATTGTCCTATGCCCTAAATAAAAAATAAATAAAAAAAATCTTACCTTTCAAGTGCGATATATAACTTTTATATTTTCTTTGTGCCTTAAAGAATAGGAGATATAAACTTTGGCATAGTATTGTGGATCTTTTACATGATACATTTCATTAAGTGGACATGAGTTATTTAGGTTTCTATAATATATTTCACTGTTATTTTTATTAAGACTGATCTCATGTTAATTAGGTAGTTAAAATGCCAAAACTAAGTTTCAACATAAATTGCTTGCCATTCTAATATTCAAATTTATACCTATTTAGTTACAAGTTAGTGCCTTAATTGCAAATTGTAATCAAATGTATTATCTACTTCTTTATTAAACAACAAAATCAACTTCATACGAAATCTTTGTTTAGTTAATATACTTAACTAAACTTAGTCTAAATATTGAAATTGATTAGTAACTTCTATTTGGAAACAAAAATTGTATTTTACTTTTATTAACCAAAAAATTAGAATATATTTTTATTTTAAAAAAAGTTCGCATACTGGTTGTACAAGAAATATATAAATAATACCAACCCTATAAAAGTAAATGAATAGTATATCTTTGAGTACAAGTCTAGGTAATCATGAAATTGTATTTTAGACCTATTATCCATGTGATTTTTTAGATGGTTAGTGATTCTTTTTTGGGAAAAAAATTGCAATTTTATTGATAATAGCTCCACCTAGAAGGGTAGTCTCTGCTCTTCAAATTAATACTTGAAAAAAACTAAAAAATCACACACTATAACAAGTTTACACAAATTGACTAGGAATAAAAATCTTATTTTTTATTGAACTAGCTAACTAAGTGAGTTTTTCCTTGAAATTGACAACGAATTGTACCTTAAGTGGTAAGATTTTTTTCTTATAACCTATTGGTCATGTGTTCAAGATACTAAGGGGTCAAAGAAGTGGTAAAGTTTAACAAAAGAGAAGGAAAAAATGAATTGGCTAGAAATTAAATTACTTACAATAAATACTGAACTTAAGTTTTTTGGCATTTTCTCAAAATGCAGAAGGTGACAAATTATATATTGAATGTTCATAAATGCTATATTAATGATAATCTCCTCGCATTTAAGGTGTTTCAATTGCATGGTCATTGCCTCAGAATTAAATGCATTAATAAAATTATTTCCAAATTGAAATTTATTTTTCACTATAAATAATCGAATACTTTTCAAGAAAAATCAACTTGAACATCTAAGGAATCTTCTATAACTTGGAAATGGATTAGAATCAACTTGTGGAATCCCAAAATGAAATCATGCTGAAGATCAAGGATCAACACGAGGCATATAGGCTGCTCTCGTAGAAAAATCGCGAGATCCAAACAATTATTTTCCTGTGTCGATGCTTGATTGGTGAGAATATATCAAGCGTCAATGAAACTGATATGATTACAATGAAAATTATGCTCATGAAACTTCTCGAAAAAATCCAAGAAGGGATTGATCTTGGCAAGCAAACTCCAGAATCATCAATTGTCGCAAATTCCAAACTTTTTGTAGACAACAAAGAAATGATATTGTTGTCCTTAGAAAATAATAAGGAATATAATTAATAATGATAATAAATAAAGATAGTTTGGAATATCAGTATTTGCAGTACCTAAGTACTATACTTTCATTATCTTTTACTTTGGATCAATGTCTAAAAACACGGAACTCAAACTTGACTCAAAAATTTATTTATTCGAGTATATTTAGACTACAACTTGATCGAGTTTTATCGAGTCAAAAATAAAAAATTTGAAATTATAAGCCATATGTATTTATTATTTCACCTATATACTGTGAATGCAATTATTCTAACAACTAGGTTAAGATTTAAAATTTTATATTTTTTATATGCTCCTTTAACATATTATTCTTAATCAATGCAAAAAATTTCAGTTACAAAAATTTTCTTTACATTTATTATATTTTTGAGTTTTAAATAAACTCGACTCAGATACAAAACTCGTGATTACTTGGTGATTTTGCTGAGACTCTTTGTTCATCAAGTCACATATAATTTTTCTGAGTCGAGTCAATTCGATATAACTCAATTGGGTGGATATTTGTATTGATACCATCATTTAAAAATATTTGCTAATGTAATTGATCTAAATAATGGTGCTTTTTAATTCATGATTGCTTTAATTAAGGAATTATTATGATTCTGCCAAGATTAGATTGCAAAATTAATCTATCATAAATTATTTTTTGTAATAGATTCTAACTAATTTCCCATGTAAATGTTTCTCTTGTCATTTCTAGTTACCGGTGACCGATATATCTATCATTATATCTTTTCAATATATTTTTTTATGAGGAAAATACTGATGTAGATTTAGACTTCCAATTGGTATAAAATAAAAATCAAACTTCTACAATATGCATAATATTCTTGATCAAATATTCTATGTTTGGACACTTAGAATATGTCTGAAGTATTTTCCTTAGTCAATGGTGTTGAAAAAAAAAAAAGACCTAATAGCTAGTTGTAAACAGAATTCAAGAAATTATTTTAATAAATCTACAAAAAACAAAGTCCCATGGTCATTGGAGTTTAACTAAGTGATTAGTATAAACTAATGTGCACTTGGAATGATTTTTTTAATTTGTACCTCAAAACAAAAATAATCATCCTTACCATACATGAATAAAGCTTTGTGAATCGATAAACACATTATCTTCTTCTTCTTCTTCTTTTTTGAGTAACGACCTATTTATTGATGGAGAGGGCCTCACTCCCAATTTTATTATTTTCTTAAAAATGATTACAAAGATGGGGACTAGGCTAAAACCTCTTGAAAAATAGAGTTAGTAAACCCTACAACTAGAGGTCATCTTGACATTCTCAAGTTACATCAACCTGATTTGTCTAAGCTTACTTGAGCCTTAGCTAGACTAAGAAGATTAAAACTATTAAATATTTGATTACATTTGGATCACATCCTAGCTTAGCTAGAAGATTTGCAACCTTGTTTCCTTGTGAGATACGTTGGAAGGCTTTCTGAATTGCTTGATGTATTCTCCGGGGAGGCTTGATTTGCTTGTGTAAAACTTGAACCAATATCAAAGAATCCAACTCCAAAATAAAGTCCACAATCCCATGCTGAAAGATCTTCCGAATTCCTTCTTGAAGTGCCAGAACTTCAGCCAAGAGACTTGTGCCATAATCTGCATAATATGAAGAAAAACCAAATACAACATCACCTCTTAAGTCACTCAAGACCTTGCCTAGATGTCCTGATATCATGTATGGGTTACCCCTACAAGCCTTATCTGTTTTCAGTTTATGAGGCCTGTGTGTTGGAAGCTCCCATTTAATCAAAGTGATTTTGTGAAGTACAAGTTGTGAAGAAGTCTAATTCTAGCCAATCTGATTTGCAAGCACAACTTCTTGATGATAAGCGGGGAAAGGGAAAGCTGTGTCTATTGCATAGATCAAAGACCTCACTTCTCAAATGACATAGTGGGGAGTGAAAATTTTCCCATCAAACATACTGCTACATCTTGATTTTCATATCTGCCAACCTATGGTGATGGGAATAATTTGATGAAGAATTCTTGTCAAAGAAATGCTAGAAGAATCCATTCACCATGAGTTTAAGTATTGCCTCAGAATAGTGGATGTGCATTTCTCATCCATAACATCTTCAAAATGTCTCCATACTTGAGATGCCAAAGGACAGAAAAAGAACAAATGCTCTATTGTTTCCTGATTTCCGATAGCCACTAAACTGACCAGTTTGACACCAAGTAAATTCCTTTCCTTTGAAGAAAATCATCCATTGGAATAGACTGATTGAGAAGCCTCGAAAAGTATATTGAGATATGATTGGAATTCTGAAATTCCAAATCATCTTCTTGGAGAACAAAGTTGAGCCTTGTTCCTCCACAAGTTGAATAGCTGAATGTAAATTGAAACTTCCTGCCGAAGTAAGCTTCCATGCAAACTCATCTTCTCATTCAGATATTTAGTTCGCTTCTTATTAAGCACTTAAGACTCATTAAAGCTTGGATTGCTCCTTTTGTTTTAAATGTTAAGGGAAAAAGTTGTAAAATTTATTAGATTTAAGAATTTAATATAGAAATCTTTCTTAAAATTGAAGAAGAATATAAATGTCATACTACTTATGGTTATTCACTTTCTTTTCCTATCAAGTTACTTAAGGCTTGTTTTCAACAATCTATTGAACAATATGGTGCCTATAAATTTTTGAAATTAAAAGTAGTAGTTAGCCTTTTAATTAAAGATTTTGTTAATAAAAGTTGAAAACATGTTTTTGTTTTTCTTGTTTAGAAAAACTAAAATTGTTTTCAAAAGAAACTATTAACCCGTTTTACTATAAGTGCTTTTTCCAATTTTAAAAAAGTATTTTATAATTTTTCAAGCGATTGAAAATAAGGCATTAATGTTCTAGTGGGCTCCTTAATTAAATCGAGTAAAATTGTATGATTAAATAATAAATTTTTAAGAGAAGCTTCAACAGGTGTAAAATAGTGGTGAATTTGTACTAATCAAGAATAAGTAAAATATCAATACAATGTTTTATACATATTTCATATTTAGCAACTCATGCATTCCACCTTGAATCTTAAATAAATTGGTAAATTCTGCTTACACTTTCTACAATTTGATTGTTTTTCACATCACCCCTACGTGGTTTAAAAAACTACAAATAGCCCCCTTGTGATTTTTGTTTAAGTGTCCAATGAAGAGAAAATCACTGCACTCGCGGAACTGTTAAAATCTCGGTCAACTATATCTCTGTGTGATTTTCTCTCTTTTAAATAATATTATAAATCAGAAAAGAAAAAATGAAAATGAGGAAAGATAAAATTAATGAACTGGACAAAATGAAAAATACAAAAAGGAAAATGGAAAAAAAGTTTAGAGTAGAAGTAAGAAAAATAAGAATAAAAGTAATAAAAATTAGAAAATGTCTTTTAGATAGAGTAAGCAAGAATTATTGAATAAAAAGGAAAAAAACAATGAGAAATTTACCAACAAAATAAAAAAATAGGGTTAGAGCGACTGGGAAGCATAGATCAGAGGTAGGGGAAGGGGTGGTTAGTAGGAATAGGTTGGGGGGATAGATTGGATTTAGTGGTGGTTGGGTTGGGTGTTGGAGAGGTAGATCTAGGGTGTAGAGGTGGTTGGATGCGAGTGGGGACGAAGAGAAAGCAGATAGGAGTTGGGAAGGGAGGCGGATGGAGGTGGGATAGTAAGGTACCATGGAGCATATCATACTTTAGGACTTAAAGGACGGCATAATAGGGTAAAGGAAAAGGAAAAAGTGTCAGGATTGGGATAGTGCTAGCCAGTTGGGGTGGGAGAGAGGGATGAAGGTGGCGGTAGCGGGGTTGCAAGAAGGTGGCTATGGCAGATAGGGAGGAAGAGGGTGCTATGGCTTATGGGGAAAGAAGTTGATTTTTAAATTTCAAATTTGACCCCAACTTTTTTAATTTCATTTTGTCCCTAAGGTAATTTAATACAATTCAATTGGAAATTATTTAAGTGTAATTTGGAAAAAAGTCATTTAAGATGCAAAACATTTCAGAACCTAGTAATTTCTATATGCTTGACATTCAAACTTCTGAACTGAAGTGATTTTCTGTCCATTGGGCACTTAAACTAGAAGCATTGGAAACTTTTTGTAGATTTTTAAAGCTGATATAGAATACAACCAAACACAGGGAATGGAGGTACAATTTGCTCTAAAAAAATTTGTAGGACAATTTAAGCGTGTTGGGTCAGCTTTTCAAATTGTAAAAGGGTCAATTACAATGAACCCATTGTGATTTGATTAATGTTTAGTTTACCTCTTATAGTTTATAAGCCATAATTTGTCCCGTTAAATATTTCACTAAGCGATCATTATGATGGTAAAAACTTTTTATTCAAACCATTATTTTGGTCATTTAATCCTCTAATCAAGATTAGTTATGTATTTTAATATAAAACACAATTTCTCTCCTCCTGGTGGGAAGGGTTTTTGGGTAGTTAAGTGGTACTCGACTTAAGGGTACTTTTGAATTTTTGCACAAATTCATTCAATTTTTAATTTTCTATCCATTTTACAAAACACCAAAACCACGACGACAAATTGCAAATTTATAAATTAGAGGGGAAAATGCGAATATTAGTGAAACTATAATGGAATTCCTTGTAATTTATCCAATTGTAATTGCTAAGTTTACTACCCAATCAATGGCATTACGGACCAATAAAGAGGAACTTACCTCTTTATCAGGCATGGGACCTTCCTCCCTTTTAGTGTATAAGGAAGGGCATGCAAAATTGCAAGGTCCTGGTCAAAGTGGATAATTTTTCACATGAATGCACAACACAATAAATTCTAACATTAGTATATTGGCACATTTTATGTTGCATAATAAATTCTAACATCAATATGATGGCACAATTTACGGGACCTTAGACTGTATACAAGACTCTTATTTAGTTAGGGTATTCGTGGTGAATGTATGAAGGAGGTCCAAATATTCCACATCGATTTATAGTTGAAAAAGAGTCTAACTTAAGAAAACACTTCCATGTGAGGACCTTTCGAAGGAAAAATTTAATCGTGAGGCCCAGATTAAAAAGTACAATACCTCGCATGAGTTCATAGACAAAGGACTTTTGACCCTGCTTAGGGGTGAATGTAGTGATATCACTTTAGAGGTGAGAATATAAAAGGTAATTAAGTGTACAAAACTCCCAATTTATGCGAAGTATGATTCTAATAGAAGAGTTTAATCACTCTATAGTATTCAGTTATACCTTGCATAATCTATTCTTTTCTTTTACAAAAGACGGCATCACTTGACCTATAACTGTTAGGTTAAACAACGGACACAATGGAACTTCTCTCATTTATTGGCCAGAATAAATATTTAAATGAGCAAAATTTTAATTTGGTCACTAAACTATGCTGTGGTTATCATTTCCGTCATCGAACTTCTAAATTGTCTAAGAAGTTATTCCATCTATTTTAGTCATTAAATAATCCGTTAATCCATTTTTGTTCATGTCGTGTGACTTTTAGTAAAGGTATAATTGTCCAATCATTTATTACCAAACTTTACCTTGAATAATTGTCAAAATGACGTAGTTCCAAATAATTCCCAACAAAAAAAAGCCAGGATAATAGGGGTGAGAAGAGTGATGGGTGAGAGAGGGGGTGGCGAGGGCAATGTGGGGGAGGAAAGGGGTAGGCGGGGCTAGGGAAGAAGGGAGGGAGGGAGGAGGGTCATGTGGGCAAAGGAGTGTCAGATCGGGTTAGATCTACCATGGAAAGTGAGAGTACTCAGATGTAAGAAAGTAAATCAGATATAACGCAGCGGAATTTAAAATTTTTACTTTCCTATCACGGATCACCTTGATAATTTATGCGTAGTACAAGAAAAGTATAGAGATCATACCTTAAAATTGCAGTAAAATCTCTAATATGTTTGGGATGTCGATCCACAAGCCGCGCAGGTGCCCGGCCTCTAATGGTATCCACACAGATAATTAAATCAAGAATCTTCACATGATTGATTGACCCAAACCACAGAGTGCTAGCTCCTAAATTATTTTTCCTTTTCTTTTCCAATCGTGACTCTAACGATTTAAAAGGAATTTTGTTGGCTTTTTTCCCTAAAAAACCGTAAGTACTAGTACTAGACATTGATATATATCTCATATATATTATGTATGCCGTACCAGTACTAGCATATCTTTTTCTATTGCTTTTGACCAAGCCGTAGTACTATCCCTTTTTATAAATACTAGTCTTATATATATCATATATATATAAGTATTCACAGCTATTAGCCGTATCAATGTCGTAATACTACTAATAGTACTACTTCTTATAATATATCATATATATATATATATATATATATATAATAATGTAGAATCCCAATCAAATTGGGTTTAGGGAATTATAAATTCTAATCAGTTTGGGACATGAGTATATGAATAATTATAAAACCATTAGGACTCTTAATATGTCTCACATATTAACTCCTAATATTTATAACTTATTATAATTAAACCCAAAAGTTAATTTATCTCATAAATTAACCCATAAGTATCTCATACTTATCAAATCATTTTAATCCTGAATTAATTATCCTTAAGTGTGTGACCCTTTAGGTTCCCAATCACGTTGGTAATAAGTGTAAATTATAATCCTAAATTAATTAGGATTAGATAAATTAAACACCTTTAATTTATTATTAATTCTCCAATTAATTAATTTACACTTATAGATCAAGATTGGCTTCTGGCAAAGTATCATGACCACCAAAGTATTGAGATATGTCAAGTGGTTGCGACATCACCCATCCGTGACTAGTTCTCCTGTAATTAATATCCTTTCACCAACCTATATCCCGATTAATTCAAGAATACAGATATAATGCCAACTCTTATCGAATTAATCAAATTTTACTTCTTTCCAAAATACAACTCACTTGAAATAGAATTTAAGACACTCTTAAATCTATTTCCACTTTGCAAAGATTTCCGAATCGTATTTCAAGAAGTGGCCATACTGGGATATACTCTCCTATTACAAGGAGTGGTGAATCCTCTATTGGTCATATCTTATCTTCTCATGATTCATATTATACCCGAACTCTACAGTATGTGTGACTCATTAAGAGTAACGACTAATAGAGCCAAAGAATAATAATCCACAGTCAAGATAAACTCACGACCTCAAGTCAAAGGACCATTACACTACTATCACAAAGAGAGTAATCCACTGGCATTTAAATAATAATCCGTGTGGAATACTCTTAGCGGGTCAATCCGATGCACTTATTCTTAATACAGCATCCATATACTCTTATGTGCTAATCTACTAGTGTCATACACTAAGATTAGGGATATACACGAATAAAATATAATTACATCATAACTCCTTATGATTTTACATATAAATATTTTATTCGTTAAATGCCATATAACAAAATATACATAAATATAAAAGTGTAATTTATCCCTAAAATTAATTGGCTTTAGGGAATACACTAACAAACTCCCACTTGCACTAAAGCCAATCATTCATGTGCTTAAGACCGAATGAGTTAACATGACTCTCATGTTTCTTCTGGGACAAGGCTTTAGTGAACGTATCAGCAATGTTATCATCCGTGGGATCTTCTCTATCTTTACTTCATTTCGATCAATGATCTCTCTAATCAAATGATAACGCCGTAATACATGTTTAGATCGCTGATGAGACCTGGGTTCCTTTGCTTGTGCAATAGCTCCATTGTTATCACAATACAAGAGTATAGGATCACTAATGGAAGGAACCACTCCTAGTTCATAAGCCACAAACTACCTGATCCAAACAACCTCTTTTGCTGCTTCTAAAGCTGCAATGTATTCGGCTTCTATTGTAGAATCAGTCATGGTGTCCTTTGGAACTTTTCCAACTTATCGCACCACCATTAAGAGTAAATACATATCTAGATTGTGACTTGCTATCATCCTTGTCAGATTGAAAGCTAGCATCCGAATATCCATAAACTATCAATTTTTGCCCACCATAGATCAAGAATAAATCTTTAGTCCTTCTCAAGTACTTAAGAATATTCTTGACGGCTATCCAATGACCACTCCCTGGGTTAGATTGAAACATGCTCGTAACACTTAGAGCATAGGAGACATCGAGTCTAGTGCATAGCATAGCATGCATTATAGAACCTATAGCCGAAGCATATGGGATCCTTTTCATGCTATCTCTTTCGACATCTGTCTTAGGACACATGTCTTTAGAAAGGTACACACCATGAGACATTGGTAAGTAACCCTTCTTCGATTGATCTATGCTGCAAACCTCTTTAGCATCTTATCTATGTACGTTGATTGAGTAAGACCAAGCAACCTCTGAAGATCTATCTCTATAGATCCTCATTCCCAGAATATAGGTTGCCTCTCCTAAATCTTTCATAGAAAATTTTTTGGACAACCATACCTTTACACTTTGAAGCATAGGTATGTCATTTCCTATCAACAATATGTCATCCACATAAAGTATAAAGAAAATAACGGAGCTCCCACTCACCTTCTTGTATATACATGGTTCATCCTCATTTTTTATAAAATCAAACACTTTGATTATCTCATCAAAACGGATGTTCCAACTCCTAGAAACTTGCTTTAGTCCATAAATAGACCTTTATAACTTTCATACTTTGTTAGGATCTGTGGATGTAAACCCTTCAGGTTGTATCATATACACCTCTTCCTGCAAATTTCCATTAAGGAAAGCAGTTTTTTATATCCATTTGCCAAATCTCATAATCATAATATGAGCTATCGCAAGTAAAATTCGAATAGAAGATTTCAGCATTGCAACTGGTGAAAAAGGTTCATCAAAGTCAACTCCTTGTCTTTGTGTATAACCTTTTGCGACCAATCACGCCTTATAGGTAATCACATTACCATCCATGTCGGTCTTTTTCTTAAAGACCCACTTGCACCCTATGGGTTTAATCCCTTCAGGTGGATCGCCTAAGGTCCATACCTTATTGTCATACATGGAATCCATTTTAGATTTTATGGCTTCTAGCCACTTCTGAGAGTCCTTATCAGATAATGCTTCTTCGTAAGATATAGGTTTATCATTCGTAATGATTAATACATCATTGTACCCACTTACAAGAAACTCAAATTTCTTTGGAGCACGACGTATCCTAGTAGTCCTACGAAGAGTTTGTGTATCAATAGCTTCATCCTCAATCACATCATCATGTGATTAAAGCTCTTGTTCCATTTGTTGATCAATACCATATTGTATTTCTTGAACTTCGTCAAGATCTATTTTGCTCCCACTTGCCCTTTCTATAATAAAATAAAAATAAACTCTTTTTCTAGAAAGACTGCATGTTTTGAGACAAACACCTTTTGCTCAATGGGATTATAGAAATAATATCCAAACGTCTCCTTTGGATACCCCACAATAGGCATTTACCTGACTTAGGTTCAATTTTATCAGATTCTACCCTCTTCACAAAAGTAGGGCAACCCCAAACCTTTAAGTATGAATGTTAAGGTTTCTTTCCAAACCATATCTCATACGGAGTGGAATCAACAACTTTTGATGGAACATGATTTAGTAAATGGGAGGCAATATTAAGAGCATAGCCCCAAAACGATTTTGGGAGGTCTGCAAAACTCATCATTGATCGAACCATATCTAATAGAGTTCGATTACGTCTCTCAGATACACCATTTAGCTGTGGTGTATAAGGAGGAGTCCATTGAGGTAGAATCCCATTCTCCTTTAGATAATCTTGAAACTCTTGGTTCAAGTATTGCCCACCTCGATCTGATCGAAGTATTTTAATACTTTTACCATTCAAGATTTGTTTTTCAACTTCATTCCTGAATTCTTTGAACTTTTCAAAGGCTTCAGACTTATACTTCAATAAGTATATACATAACCATATCTAGAGTGATCATCTGTAAAAGAAATGAAGTATGAAAAATCTCCTCTAACATGAATTGACATAGGACCACAAACATCAGTATGTATTAGCCCCAACAATTCACTAGATCTATCACCTTTTCCAGTAAAAGATGATTTGGTCATTTTACCAAGTAAACAAGATTCATATATGTCATATGATTCATAATCAAATAATCCCAAATAACCACTGTTATGTGTTGGCCCCAAAAGCAACCTAAGAGGGGGGGGTGAATTAGGTTGTCTCTAAAAACAAACCTTTTTATGTGCTTAATAGAAATTCAAACTTTGTGCACCAAATGAAAACTTAAGCACAAATGAATACAATAGATATTCAACAATTTAAGCTTAAAGAACAAATAAGAATATTGAGATTAAGAGAATCAAACCAAACTCCCTAGAACTTCTCAAGCTTGGAGCTTGCAATTACAAAGAGCTTCTTACTAGGCAACTACCAAGTTCACAACTTGAAGTTCAGCCCCTAAAAGTCTCTTCAAAGTAGGTGAGACAATAACCTCTTGTACACAAATGAGGATCACTCTTGCTCACACTAATTTCCTTTAGTTGAGCCAAGAGTTTTACACTCACAACCTCCCTTTGTTACAATTGTTATCTCTCCACTCTTACACTTGAAGAACTTTTACACTTCTAAGCTCTTTTCACACTACCTACACTATTACAACACTTGTACCCACTATTTCTCCCAAATAGCTCAAGAATTGTTTGTAATCAATGTAGAAGTATATTTTTAATTAATTCAGACCTAGGGGTATTTATAGTTGCCAAAAAACTGCTTTCAACAACTTCCCAACGGCTATTTTCTGTTTACTGGAAAACTAGCCGTTGGACCTTCGGACGGCCGATGCAGCATTAAGAGACAGGTTATAAGACTTAATTACATGTGGCTTGCTGCGTCCGTTCTCTGAGGGTATTCGTTCGGACGTCCGAGGATGCGTCCGAACATGCGTCCGATCGAAGCAAAGTCTACTGGAATATGATCGGACGCTGTTCTTCGTCCGAGGCTTGCTTCAAATTCTTTGTGTCGGACGATTACCATCGTCCGAAGCTCTGTCACTCGGACAGTTATTTGCGTCCGTGAAGTCTTGTGGTTGTTTTGTTCGGACGATCATTTGCGTCCGAACCTACCTATTTTTCTGCACACTTGTTATCAAACCATTAGTATGATTTGGTCATCATCAAAACATGATTAACATAACTGGGGTTCAACATTATGTAATTTGGAAATGCGTTTCTCATTTATATGACCAAGTTACAATGCCAAAGGAAAGATTGTTTCAAATTATCAATATAAGCCTCACAGATCCTTTCTAGTGCCCTTCGTTTCTACAATAGTAACAATTACCCTTGGCTTTATCCTGCTAAGAAATCTTCTTGATCACATGTGTTGGTTTTAACCCAGACTTGGCTTTCACAAAACCAATCTTGGATTTCTTTTTCTTCTTATTAGAAGAATCAACAACCATCACTTGTTTCCTTTCCTTTTTAATAGTTGCCTCAACAGTTTTTAGCATATTCAACAGTTCAGTGAGAGTTTTGGATAATTTATTCATATTGTAATTCATCACAAACTGTGAAAAGCTACAGAGATTGAAAAATTAAGTCAACATTTAACTCATGATTTTGCTTAAATCCCAATCATTCTAATTTTTTAATTAGTCCGATCATCTTCAATACATGAATTGCTACTGAAGAACTCTCTGCCATCTTACAACGGAATAGCTCTTTAGAGGTCTTATACCTCTCATTCCTAGATTCTTCATCAAACAACTCATTGAGATGAATAATCATAGAGTGAGCATTCATATTTTCATGCTGTTTCTACAATTCAGAACTCATAGCTGCCAACATGATACAAGAGGCAGTATCATTGTGCTCTATGTGCTTACGATAAGCATTCTGAACTGCTTCATCAGCATCATCCGCTGGGACATCAAGAATATGTTGATCAAGAACATAGCCAATTTTCTCGTGCTTAAGAACAATTCTCAAGTTACGATGCCAGTCCAGAAAATTTGGCCCAATGAGTTTGTTATCATATACATGGGACGTAAATTGACGTTATTACTCATATTCTACAACACATAAATAAAGATAGTATAAGTATTTGTTATTTATGCATAGACAAAACCAAAATATAATATGGACTTTCTTTTAATTTGGTTTTGCTCCCACTATTTTAATTCAAATCAATAACCCTCACATATTGATTTGGAAGCTATCACATAACCCCTAGTGGGCTAGGATCCCATCTAATTATTTTGATCTTGGGTGTACCCAACAAACCAATAATAATTTTGAAAGGTAGGTAACTCTTACCAATTACAACTCTTTGTAATTCCTAGATAGTTAGGTATCAACTCTTTGATAACACATGTCCATATGTGACTCCTAACCTTTGCCTCAAAGACATATAACCTTGAGTGTACCCAACATATTATATGCCTCCGTTAAGTCACACCCATTATTCAGAGATCTCATCTCATAGCTCAAACATGTCTAACGTAGAGTAACCTTGGATTAGCCCAACAAGTTAAATCTAAGAAGAACTCTCGTTTGTTGCTGTAATAATGGAAGGCAACTAATATACTGACTTAATATTAATTTGAGGGATTTTCTTTTATTTATTTTATTGGGTCTCACCAAATTTCATGCAATATTATCATATCATCATATAATAAATAAAACATGCATAAAACCATGGATGATTATGGACTTTTACTAAACTAGTTTCCTTGAGTCACGAAGGAAACTAGGTGGTCAAATTCTAAGGGTAATCTTCAACTCTTGAAAATCTCCTTCTAGGTTGCACCTTTCCGCCGTATCCATCATCTTGTACTTTACAAATGTAATTCTATCTAAACATTTTAAATATTCAATGGCCTTTCCCTAACCTACATCTATGTACATTACATGATTGGTTAAGAAATCTCGAGTTACATTCGAGGGGATTGAGATGAGAAAAGAATTACATTCAGAATAATAAAGAAAGGCAGGACACGTAGGCCCTATTTTAAAAATTTACAACCATCGAATTTGAACCATATAAATCAAACACAATCAAATTGGTCTTAAGTCCATAATCATCCATCATGCAATTAAATAATTCAATAATTAAATAAAAGCATAAATCTGTATTTAGTATCTAATCATGAATCACTATATTTCATAATTTCAATCTAATTGAAATTATCAATTTTGAATTATTTATAAAAATATTTTATGGAGAAAAATTATTATTTTCTAATTGCATTAGAAAATAATCCTTTAAATATTAGAATTTCAAAAATTATATTAGAAACAATTTCTAAACAATTTTTGAACATTTATTAAATTCCAATCTCATTGAAAAATAATAAATTTCTAAAATTTAAACTAATTACCTAAATTCTAATCTCATTAGAATTAAAAAAAAAATATTTTCAAAGGTTTTATACTTCCTCAATTTTTAATCAAATTAAAACAAAGAAAGTTTCTAAATCTTGTCAATTAATTTTAAACAACAATTGTCAAAAATTAATTGGTGATTTCAATGTGTATAAAAATTTAGAAAACCTGTTGTATAAAAATATTAAATAACTGTCGCTAAAAGTAATTTAACTTATTAAATACTTTTAGCGACAAAATCTATAAGTGTCACTAAAAGTGACTAATGCAATCTACTTGAATTGAATACCCGTGAATCAAATTCATGGGTCCTTGAATTCAAGATGATGTCATCTTGAATTGCATGACCCGTGAATCAAATTCACGGGTCCCCTCCTTATTTTGTTTTAAATTTTCCAATATTTTATAAATAAAATTCAAAAATTCATATAGTTTGAACAATTCAATATTTATGACAACTAAATACAACTACATCATAAATTAAATCAAGGGTGGCTCTGATACTATTGTAACACATAAGAAAGTAAATCACATATAACGCAGCGGAATTTAAAATTTTTACTTTCCTATCACGAATCACCTTGATTAATTTATGCGTAGTACAAGAAAAGTATAGAGATCATACCTTAAAATTGCAGTAAAATCTCCAATATGTTTGGGACGTCGATCCACAAGCAGCGCAGGTGCCCGACCTCTAATGGTATCCACACAGATAATTAAATCAAGAATCTTCACAAGATTGATTGACCCAAACCACGGAGTGCTAGCTCCTAAATTATTTTCCTTTCCTTTTCCAATCGTGACTCTCACGATTTAAAAGGAATTTTGTTGGCTTTTTTTCCTTAAAAACCGTAAGTACTAGTACTAGACATTTATATATATCTCCTATTTCCAGATTCTTGTGTTGATGAATATGCTTTATTGATTGAGCATTCATGTCAATCTTGTAATAGTTATGTGAGAGTCGAATTTTGAGTAGATGGCCTAAACAACTATAAAGGACAAAGTTCTCATGACATTATTTTGTTTATTACATGATTATATTTTTAATATACTACTTAAATTTGGAGGTTGCTTATTGCATCTTATAATGTCTCGAGTTCACGGTATGGTCCTCATTTTAAGGCAATATCGATGATTTTAGCCAGCACTGTCTATGAATTTAGAGGTGCATAAAAAATATAGTAACATTATGATTTGAATTGCTATCAAATCATATAACTGCAATCTACGATTTAAGAAAAACTTCAATTATTTTACACTAAGCAAAGTATCACTTTGATGCGCCATTATGTACTTCTTTATTTGGTATATCTTATCGATAAGTGCATTGTTTGAGATAATTTTTTATCAAATATTAAGTATTATAATTATTTCATGAAAGACTCAATATATGATACCCATGTAAATGTGCCTGTGGGCAAGTTCAGACAGAAAAAAAAGAAGATATTCTCATTTACGATTCATCAAAGATTCAAGTTTCTGTATATTGAGCTGTATGAATATAAGTTTGTGCAGTCTAAGATGTATTCAATAGCATTTATAAACATAATAGTGATGACTGATTAGTTGTCATCAAAATCACCCAATTATGATGAAGTTTATTAAATGAATATTTACATTTTTTAAAAAGTCATGGTTATAGAATTATAATTTGTTTAAAAGTATTATATTTACTGTAATTATGATTGAATTGTTATAGTTGTCCAAAAGTATATAACATTTCTCTTACAGTTAAACAAGTGACTTATTTACTTGTACGGTTGCCCAAACAAATATGATATCTCTATTACAAGTTTAATTCAATAATTGATTCTCACATTTAAACTGAATCACTTGCATATCATTATTCAACTCAAAGATAGAATAACATAATATAATAGATTACTCACTTGACGGTATTATTTTGGTGAATTACATCAGAGTGATTCACTAGCATGTCGTTATTCAACTCAAAAATGGGATGTGAGATACAATAGATTACTCATCTGTTGATACTATTTTGATAAAAAATATATATATATTTGGGCTAGTATTAAATAATACAATAAATTGAGAGATTTTCCTATGCCCAAAGATGAAGATTGTTTCTTTGATTTATTATTTTAGTTTACTAGTTAGGATTTTATATTTGAATTAACAATTTATTGATTCAAATCTAATGGTATACGATTAGCATCGTTATGTTTCAATCTTTGTTACGTAAGTACTTTATCCTATTGTCCCTTGCTTCTTTACGTTTTGAGACAAAACTATCTTTACTATTTTAATAATTTTATTTTTCTTTTTTTTCCTCATCTTAACAATTTATTTATTTTCTCTCATTATTATATTTTTCTTGTTTTCTTCTTACCCATTCTTTCTTGCTACTGCTAAATTATTATACTACTAGTAATTGGTTAATTAAAAGCTCAAATTTTTTAACATATTGATAAATTGTTTATAGAATAAATAAAATTTTTAATAAAGGCAATATATATTTTAATAGTATAATATGGATTTTGTAAGTTATACTAACTCTATAATTAACAAATAAATAAATTAATAAAAAGATAAAATAATTTGTAACAAAATTAAAATATATATTCTATGTATGCAAACAAAACTTTTTTTTCGACCATATCATTCACGCGTCATATTTTGGTTGAATTTATCGTCACTCCAAAAACCCAGCTGTAATATTTGCTTACTATATTTTTTGATATTACACACAAGTAAAATATTGTACAGATTTTTTCATCCTAAAATTTTAATTATAAAAGGTTGTACACATTTTTTTTTTCATTCTGTAATTTTAATTATTTGTATATTATAAATTTTTTAATTTCTTCTAGCTCAAAATTTTTATTTTTTATTTGTTAATTATATTATTAATATGTATTAATCACGAACTTTATATTATAACAAGATGTATTTATTGTATTAAAGCATGATTAATCCATAAATTAAATTGGTTAGATACATGTGAAAAGTTGTGAATTAATTAATTATTAAATAATTAATGTAATTATTTAGTAGCAGCAAGAGAGAATAGTGAAAAAAAAGAAGAAAAAAAAACCAAACACTTAAAATAGAGAAAAAAATAAAAGGGAAAAAGAAGAAGAAAAAAGAAAAACAATAATAATTAAAATAATAGGGGTAATTTTGTCCCAAAATATAAAAGGGGGTAAAGTACTTATTAAATAAGTTGAGGGCGGCAAAATATAACTCGAGTGTAAGTTAGGGGGGTATTTTGCATTTAACCCTTGTTCTCATATTGGCTACATGTATAAGTTGTCTTCATGATTAGGGTGTATTTTAAATTAGCATTTTGAGAATAATTATACATTCTCATTAAATGTAAATGTTTTTTCTAATATAATAGATGAATACATATGATCAGTAAGAGCAATTTATATCCTATATAATGCTCATTAAGACTTGTATTCTCATTAATGGTTATACCCTATTATTGTTAAAATCAAAATTTTCATAAAAGTAGTGGAGAAAATATTGTAGATACCACCCTTGATAGATTTTAAGTTTGAAACTTAATTGTTAACATAGTGTGCATGATCATATATATTAAAATAACAATGAGACAAAATTATTGATATCATATGAAATCCTGTAATATTGAGATTTTGAGTAATTTCTTATGCATTTCATTTTTTAAATCTCTCTTGAAAGCTTTAACCATTCAAACTTTTACAATACACATTGAAAAGAATTTATTAGTTATGGTCAATAATTGAATCTTAATCATGTGTACTGAAAAGGGTTAAAGAGGTTAACTAGAGAGACTAAAATCATAAAGTTCACGTTGTAATTCATAAATGTATCAATACAAAAAGGATAATTATCTTTTCATAAAGTAATACAACCATAAGGACAAGAGTCGTTGACATTAAATATAACCTTGTATTAAGAAATAACTCAAAACTCTCTTTATGTGTGTTATGATTTTTATAATGCTAGATAAACTGATTCTGTCAAACAATTCATAGTCAATATATGTGTAGTTTTCAAATTCGAATGAAATGTATTAAAGCTAAAAAAAGCATCTATCGACTGAAAATAATGTATCCACAAATAGACTTATATTTTGAAATATATATAGTGCACAATCATCTAATGATTGAGTAAATTCTATATTTGCCATATATAAATATATTAGCATTATATATATATATATATAATAAAATTCTTTAAATTCTGACTTATGAGATTGAAAGATATCTCGATAAGAAAAATATAGTGTTGGTAAATTATAAAGACCTAAAAGTTTTGACTTTTACCAATTACGTAATTTTGTATAGACTACACAAGAAAGTAGACTAAACAAGAACACAAATTAATGCCAAAAAGAGTTTTGTATATATACTTGTGGTCATAACATAAAATTTTGTATACTATTCTAAATCTTCTACAATTTGATTAAGAGATATTTATTTATCTTGTTACTTTATAACTGTATAAAAATAGTTTATCTCTATTTCTTAGTTAATTAAGTGATATCACATTATATTTTTAAATTTCTGTACAAGATTTGAAGATATATGAAAGTGGAAGATGTAGAGAACAAAATTAAAATTTACATAGAATGGAATGATTCAAACATATGTCCTGTAATGTGTGTTCCTTGATTAAAAGCATTGATAATAATGCTTACTAACACATTTTGGTAGACTAGTTGAAATCATGAAAACTTATGGACATAAATGAATTACGACTTAAAGTATAAATTCATCCTTATCGAGTGAAATTTGAAAAATACATTGTGTATATTTTGAACACGATTCCATTAATAAATGGTTAAAATTCTATTTATATTATAAAATGAATAGACATTAAGTTCAAAATCTTTACATGTAGGATGCAGATCGTCTGTGGGTATATTACCCATACCTAAGGAAGTTGAATGAAATGTAATAAGAGATTATTTTGCAAAATTATTCGCTCGAATTGGTTAAATTTTTATTGTCTTTATCGCATTCCAAAATTTGTTGATACTAGAAATATAAATTTTTCTGTTAATAATATAATGTAAGCGATTTAACTCAAATTGTGGAGTTGAAAGGTAAAGATTCACTTAGGCTATCTTTACTTATTGAGACATGATCATATAATTTATCAAAAATAAACTTGACATTTTGATAATTATCTCAATATAACTCTATTAAGAGATCATTTGAATAAACACTCTGTTTTAGTTAAACCCATTAAACTAAGTTATTAAGAGAATAGTGGGAGCTAGAAAATTTGAAAAAATAATAATAATGCAATTTCTAGTTTCATGGTTGTATACTTACAAGTCTAATTATATTTTTAGGCACAAAGATGACTTTACTATATTTTCACAAGTCATGATTGGAGAAAACTCTACATTTTAGTATTATGCCATAAAAGAATATATTGAGTTAATAACCAAAATAAAGTTAAACTCCCATTAATATTGTCTAACATAGTCTCTATCGTATTGTTTATATGAATCAGATAAGGAAAGGAGATACTCACACGGTAATATTGAATGACATAGAGATAAAATTTTGCAGAATAGTTGAACTCAAATAAAAGGTGTTATTTACCATAGAATCTTTTTGTAAGTGTTCAAAAGATTTTATTGCTAGGATTGCTATGGTATCAATAGCTCATTTTGAATAAGAGTTGTATTAAATGAATGTAAAAATAATTGTTGCAAGTAAAGTATACGTGTGTCAAACTAAAAATTATTTGGAAAGAGAACTTAATTTTAAGTTGTCAGGTTGAAGAATTTTATGTTTAGATCGAATTGATATTTTTTTTCCTAACATCATTCTTCATTTTTGTTTAAGAAGGAATAAATTGGCCAATTAATGTACATCAAGATTAGCGAGAGCAATTATATTTGGTCAATATATGGATAGCAGATTTCTTACAAATGTTTGGTAACAAGTCAATCATATAAAGAACTATTAAGTAAACAATATAAATAATACCACTTATGTAATTAGTATTATAGAAATGAGATATAAATCATATTTGAACTATCTCATAAGTTTTTCACTAAAGGAGTTCTTGAAAGTATGAGGATGACATGGTACTTATTTTTGTGAAATTATTTATTCACATTATGCATTGAAATTCTATCAAGTTTATAAATGCTATGAAATTGTATCTTAGACATTTATTGTTTGACCTAGAATTTATCAATCTTAATTTATTGACTATTTAAAATTCTTTTCTTAATTTCAATACTTTTTTTATTGAGAATGTAAGGAAAAGTGAGAGTTAAGATAAACAAATAGATATATAGTTTCAATAGTTAGAAATAACATTCAAGGAGTAATAGTAGCTAATGAGTATTTAAGATTTGAATTATGATTATTTATGTTACAACTTAAGAATGCCGATTGAGTTGTATGCGATCACATAACTCATAAAGAGACTCATTAACTTGTTTAAATTTGTTTTTATTTCAAATTACTTGTGGATATTTGGACCCATAATATTATATTGGGATTTTCTGCTGCTATTTTCTTTTAAAGAAGAATAAGTTCTTTTATAGTTTTGAGCAAATTGAATTAAGTGTCATATTGTTCTATAAAAAAATATAAAATGTAAGGTGTCTATTTGTGTATACCCATTAATGAAGGCAATATTGGCACCAAAAAATTATGCCAACGTCATAGTTTCATTGGATTTTGCTATTTTCATTTGATCTTTAGGCATATAATTCGTGAAATATTATTTCATATCTACTTGTGCACACTGATATGGAAGATCATATAGGAATAATATTTTGGACTATAAATGGATATAACTGTTACTGTCCATTACTTTCTTCTTAAGTTTATCTATATTAAGTTGATAAAATTGTGATACATGGGAGTATGTTCATCAAATTCATGATATACAACCACCATGATCCATTTCAATGACTGGTAGGAAAGATGTAGATTGATGTTTGTAGCCACTTCATTGAATCTATATTACATTTATATGGTGATTTGTCCAAGTAAGAGAATGTTAGAATATTAATTTAAGTTTGGTTCTTGACCACCTAGTATTCTAAAATTATTATTTCTTATTTAGTTGTAGGACAAATTACTATATAAATAATTGGACAAATATAAATATATGATATATTATCTTGCAGAATTTTATTTTTAATAAATTGGTAGGAGTTTCATCTGATATATGCTTGGAATAAATAAGCCTTTTCGATTAATTATATCACTGAAGTGTTTAATTAGTTAAAAGTCTTTTCCATTCAGTTGGACCCTAAAATGGGAGAAATCTTAAAATTCTCTATAAATAACTCTTGGTTGCTCTTACTACTATAATGTATTGTATAATACCACCCATCACTAAACACAATCATATAAAATAGTTAGTAAAGGAAGATCAAGATATGCCAAGATGCTTATGAATTGTCTTCAAGGTGTATGCTCAATATATACTCAACAGTGCAAGGTATGCCCTAAATATGTAATTTTCGATTTAAAAGTCTAAATTAAAGATCCCATCATATCTAACAATAATGCAAGTGTGAGTTCATGTACCTTTCTTTTGCCAACTGATCAGTAGAACTAAATATGATTGTTTATGTGTTTCTCAACAAGATTTAATCAATTATTATCTTTGATTTCGTTGGGGAATTTCTTGCTTCAATAGACGTTCAGCACGTGACGGGGCTGTATGATAGCTTGTATAGTACAAGCATTTAAAGAACATGGTATGTATTGTACAAATATTTAAAGTACAAGGAAATGATTCTTTAAAAGAGACTGTAGAATTTTCTAAAAAATTAATTAATGATTGTAAGCAATGTACTTATCGTGGTGCTTTGTTTTCCATTAAAAGCACTTCTAGATTTCATTGATTTCTGAAAATATCAACTCAAAATCAATCTATCAAATTAACATAAATAAGGTTTTCTAAACTGATAAGTACATTTCATTCGCAACTAAAGAAAAAAAACTTAAATTGTATCAAAAATCAAAAAGTGAATAACAATAAACCTTCTTCTTTAATAGTGAGTCTTCTCCTATGCCCTTAATCCGATTTTTTGCTTACCTTCAAGTAAAATTTAAAATTTTTATTTTTTCTTTGTTCAAGTACCCAAGAAGAAATCATTTATGAAACATAATGCTAGTACAATGAGATGAAAACAAGAAATTAGTAAATACATCAATTATGGTGGAAGTGTAACAGAGTCTATTACCAAATTGATCGAATTGAAGTTAAATCCAAATAAATAATCAGTTTATTTGTACTTTTTTTTAGGTGTTGGTCCGGTTGAACCTTTAGCATCTACCTCGGTCGGGATGCAGTCGCCAACCATAGGAAGCATTTGTGCTCTAATTATATTGGCATTGGAATTAGAATTTTTTCCTTGTTAATAAATGAAGCTATATTTTAGTTCTATTTACAGGAAAGAAAAAAAAATCTAAATGGATCTCATTTTTATCTTCATTTATAGATCTTATAATGTAAATTTAAGGGTAAATTACCATAAACTCCATGTGATATGGCCTTTAGAATTTACATCATAGCTCTCATATGTTTTAAAAACATATCCTAAATCTGCATGTGGTCTAGACTGAATGGTAAAGCGGATAAAAAGCATCCAAATTAACGGTTTTGGTTGACATTATGTTCTTAGCCCCTGATTTTAAAATAAGGGTAAAATGTAATTATAACCCTCTTGTAGCTAGGCAAATAAGCACTTTACTGCCTTGTGGTAAATAAATGTGCGTTTGAATCCATTGTGCTTCTATTTTTCTTGCAAAATAGACTAAAACCGTCAAAATTAATTGTGCTTGACACCCATACGCCTCTACCACAACTGGAATTATTATTTTGTTAAATTAATACTAAAATAAGATCTGAATTAGCATTTTTACCCCTAAAAAACCCTAACCCTTTTCATCCTTTCCACTATACTACTTGCCACCTCAACCTTTTCTTATTCTACCCACCTCCACTAGTATAACAGTCCCTCCACTTCTTCCCATCCTAACTCTACCCCTCAGCCCTACAACCCCTTCCTTCTCCTCCTTTCCCCTCATTCTACTAGCCATCCACCCTACAACCAACATTGACTTTCCTCCTCCTCTTCTTCTCCCTACAATCTTCCTTATCCTCCCCCCTAACGACTACCTCTTCCTTCTCCCATACCTAGCTGTTGGTCTTTCCCCTTGACTATCCGTTTGACCATTATCAACATCACCATCACCATCAATCCCATTTGTTCAATTTGCCAAACCCTGGTTTTACAATAATAAAGTAAGGAACTTTTTGCATCCATTAATGCATACTAAAAAAAAAGCCTCTATAGCAACTGAGAATTTCATGACTTCTTAGATTTTTTTTCCTTTGTGTTTGGTGGCTGAAAAACATAGAGTAGAAGAAAGGAAGGAGAGATCAAGGCTGATGAGAGGTGGGATAGAGGAAAACATTATTGGGATGGGAGGTGGGTTGAGGTTAGGGAACGACGGGAAAATGTGGATTAGGCTGATTCCGGATTACGGAGATGGTAGGACTGGTTAGGAAGTGGAGCTAGGGTAGTAGGGTGGTGAGAAAGAGGAAAGAGACAGTGGCAAAATGGTGGATTGGAAAGGAGAATGGAGGTTGGAAGAGGAAAGGATAAGTGGCGGGATGGGGAGGGGTTGGGCTAGTAGTGATGGTGGTGGTGGTTGGTTGGCCTGGTAGGGAAAGGAGATAAGGTTGAAATTTCTTTTATATGACCCCATTTTATTTTAGTTTGGCCCTAAAACTTTTTGATCTTGTTTTAGTTTTAATTTGATCCCAAAACTTTATGGAACACTTTATTTGGTTAAAGGCACATATGACATTGCACACATAGTTGTTACTTTTGACAGTTTCTAACAATTTTGCAAAAAAAATGAAGTGACGGGATAAAATGCATATTTAATTACCACAGGGGGGTTAAAGTGCTTATTTGCCTAACCACAAGAGGGTTATTTGTATTTTATCCTAAAAACAAATAAATTATTATAAACCCCTATGTGGTATAGGTCTCGGACTCGTAACTCCTATATGTTTTAAAAATATATCCGAAACCCCCATGTGGCTGGATTGAATGGAAAAACAAACAAAAATTAGACAAATTCACGGTTTTGGTCGAAATTACATTTTTACCTCGTATATATTTTAATATCAAATCTTTCAAATAATTGATTTTCCTTAGTTATTTTTTGAATATTTTACCTTCAAATTTTTATAATGGAAAAATGAAGAAAATGACATTAGTTTATCATTACAATTAAAGATCTATAAATTACTGCAAGAAAAAAAAGAATTATAGAAGAATACCTTATGTTAAAGTTGTAGATGATGGATAAGTGTAATAAACTTAAATATAGGTTTATACAAGTAACAATAAGGGTAGGTCTGATATAAAATGTTAATTTTTTGGAGGATAAAAGAAATTTCCAGGCAGCAACTTGTAACAACGGTGTATTGTGTAGTAAATGTAGTTAGTTTGGATGATATCCGTTTATTTTACTATTCAGTCTAGACCACATGGAAGTTTATGATATATATTTGAAATATATGGGGTTTATGGATCTGAGGGTCATACCACATAGGGGTTTATAGTCATTTACCCTAAACTTTTTCAGGGAAACATATGTTTTTCATTCAACACTCGCTTCAAAATATGTGCTTTTCAAACACCGTTATTTTGGATGATTTTCTTCTATTTACCTTTTGAGACAAATTGTATAGAGTTTAAGGTATATTTCTAAAATGTATGTGGGCCAATGGGTTGAAAGACTATACCATATGGGGGTTTACGGTAATTTATCCAATAAAAAAAGATATTTTTGAATATTGATATTTGTAAGACATGACCACTATCTTTTCACTATTTGATCTTATTTTGGTAATTATATTAAAAATGTAATTTTTTCCTTCAAAGGTAGTCTCGTTGTCCTTTTTGATCATCAAAGTTTCTGGCAAAACAAACTAATTCTCAAACTTTCTGATTTATATCAAATTAGGGAAATTTTTAAAATTTTGTCAATTAGAAAATGAAAAAATCACTTATAATTTTACCTAGATTAAAACATCATATAACCCGACTTACGTAATCAGACATAACTTTCCCTCTTTTCATTTCATATTCTCTTCACAAATCAAAGAAAAATCCCCAAGTAGGCAGAGGAAAATCAACGATTAAAATCGAGAATCAAGAAAAAACAAAAGAAAGACAGAAGTTGACCAGGGACGAGGAGTTTAACCATCAGGGACATCCCTTTTACGGTTTGTATTTCTTTTCACATTTCTTGATTTTTCAGAACAGTGTGTGTTGATTTTTAAATTTTTTACTTGTTTAACGGTTCATATGATTTGTAGTTCAATATTTTATAATTTATTTGTAGTCCAGCATGTTATGACTTAACTCTAAAAGCATATTGTGGTCCTAACGTAGTTGTTTATTGCATTTTGGGGTAAAAGGTGCTCCTCTGTATGTCTTTATGTCTACATGTGAAATAAAAGACGATTTCTTTGCCTATAGTATGTGGTCCAAAAATTGCTGCTTTATATTTGTTTATTGCGACATATGATGTATATAATTTTGTGTTTCAACTAGATATTTTATTCTTTTGTTAGTATTACATAATTTAGATTTTGTGAGTTTGTCCTAGAATATTTGCTACTTTAGTACAGCATGCTTAGAACAAAAGATGGCGTGGATGTGTGTTACAATCATTACTTTCCTGAAGGCTTAATTTGCTCCTACATAAGTAGTCTTGGTATGCAAAAGAGTGTTGAAAATTAACCTCTAGGATACAATGAAATTTGGTGATTGACTGCTTTTTCACTAATGAAATCAATCCACTAAGCACTCAAACTTTGAGGAACTTGTCTTATACTCTAGGAGAAACAAGAAGAATAAAAGAATCATAATATCTACTATTACTGTGATTCATCATCTTTTCTTATTACATGATTGGTATTTATCGAAATAGTCATGTCTCTTTGAGATGACACATACCTATTCATTAATTCGTGACTTTTATAAAAGATGGGGATTGCTTCATAAACACTCTGATGCAACTTGTAATTAAAAGTGAGAATTTATGTTTGTGTGCTTTGGTGTCCCGAGTTATGAGAAATCGTACCATATTCATGGGAGTTTTAATGGATTTATTGAGCCTACAGAGATATTGGACCTAGTTAGATGGCCCAAACCTACCAAGTGAAGAAGGTAAGATATATCGAGTCCATGTGGTCCGTGCCACGTGTTAATATTTTACCGGTAAGTAAATTATATCGTGACAAGTGTCAAAAATCTTTTGCATAGACTCTTTGTGATATTCTAGTTAGGTATGCATATGTCTTTTTGGTTGCCTTGTCCAAGACTTCAAGTGCTATGCAATGTAATGTATGTATTTTGATTTCGTTTGAGAGGATGAGATGGAATTGATTTATGATGATATCTATAATATAAAAATTTTATAATGATATCTTGTCAGAACTTTCTACTTGGCATTTTTTAGATATGTCATCTAGTGTATCTTTTTCTTTATTTCGGAAGGGCCCCAATACCTGGAACAAGCTCAAGAAAGCCTTGAGTTTCTCAACAAAGGAACTCCCAAAAAAGCATTAGTTGTGGGCAATTCCAACCTTTTTGTAGACAACAATTGATATTGTTAGTCATTCAAATATAATATGAAATATAAGTAATGAAGTTATAAATAAAGATATTCTATGAATATCAATATTTGCAAGATGTAAGTACTCTCATTTCGTTACCTAATTTTATTTTGGATAATTATATTAAAACTGTAATTTATGACTTCAGAAGGACCCAATACTGGAAAAAGTTCAAGAAAGGCTTGAGTTTCTTAGCAAACAAACTCCTGGAAAATCATCAATTGTGGGCAATTAGAACCTTTTTGTAGACAACAATTGATATTGTTAGTCCTTCAAAAAAATATGAAAGGCATGTAATAAGATAGGAATATGATATTCATGAATATCAATATTTGCAAGGCATGAGTACTCTTTTTTCCTTATCTGATCTGACCTTGGATAATTATATTAAAAAGTCATATGCAAAGTATGTGTTTGTGATTGTTAAATTAACATGGCTTATACCACTTCATTTTCTCTCCACATATCAAAGAAAAATCCCTAAGTAGATAGTGGAAATCAATGATTATTATCGAGAATCTAGCAAAATCAATTAAAGATAAGTATCTGTTAGGGATAGAGAGATTCTAAATCATCAGTTTCCTTGCCCTAATAGTATGTATTTCTTTTCACTCTCTTTGACTTCTTTTGAAAGGGTGTGTGTTGATTTTCAGATTATTTAACTTGTTAAATGGTTGAAATGGTTTGTGGTCCTACAATTTATAATTTATTTGTGGTTCAACATGTCATGACTGAACCCTAAAAGAAGATTGCGCACTTCCAAATGTAGTTGTTTATTGTATTTTTGTGTTAAAAAGTGTTCTATTGTACATCCTAAGTCTGCATGTGTAATAAAAGACGATTTCTTTGCCTACTCTTTGTGGCCCAAAAATTACTCCTTTGTATTTGTTTATGGCTGGACGTGATTTATGTGATTTTCGGTTTCAATTTGATTTTATTGTTCCTCAGCAAACAACCTCTAGGAAAATTACAAACTCGGGCAATTCCAATATTTTTGTAGTCAACAATTGATACTGTTAGTCCTTAAAAAATAATATTAAATATACATAATAAAATATAAATTAAGATATTGAAATTTTTGAATATCAATATTTTCAAGGCATGAGTGCTCTTTTTTGGTTATCTTATCTTACTTTGGATAATTATGTAAAAAATGCAATTTGCACCTTAAGTTTGGATTGTTGCTCATTTTGATCAACAAAGTTTCAGGCAAAATACATTTAATTCTTAAACTATATTATTTTTAACAATTTATGACAAATTTTAAAAACTATAATTACAGATAGAAAAGTCACATGCAAAATGTCTAACTGTTAAATTAACATTGCTTATAATACCATCTATCCCGAGTTAATAATGAAATATGACTTTCTCCCTTTTCATTTGTAACCCTAATCACTTCATCTTATCTCTATAAATCAAATAAAAAGCTCAAGGAAGCTAGAGGGAAAACAGCGATTAATATCGAAAATCAAGCAAAAACAAAGAAGGATAGATGTCTATTAGGGTAAAGAACTTAACCATCGGGCTCCTACCCCTCATGGTTTGCATTTCTTTTCACACTCCATGATTTTCAAAATGTGGGTATGTGCTGATTTTTAGATTATTTTTTTTTTTACTTATTTAATGGATGAAATGGTTTGACATCAAACATTTATAATTTATTTCTGGTGCACCTTGTAATGACTAAACTCTAAAAGTATATTATGGTCCTAACATAGTTGTTTATTGTATTTTGGGGTCAAAGGTGTTTCTTTGTATGTCTTTATATCTACATGTCAAATAAAAGACGATTTCTTGGCTGCAGTACGTGTTCCCAAAGTTGCTGCATTATGCTACTAAAAAAATGACTTATTACTATGCTTTATTTTGTCATGCTTCCAAAACTGTGGTAAAAAAATGACTTTTAGTCATAGTTTTAGTGTCTGTGACAATAAATTAGCATTTTTTACGCTACTATTTGTCACAACTCCAAAATTATTGTAAATAGTCATTATTTGCAATGCCTATCCTTTAACCTTGTTAAAAAAAAAAATTACTTTTTATCACAGACTATTTAGTAATTTTCCTAATAATGAGTGATTATTTATCTGTATAACATTGTTAAGTAATTATATGAATCGATTTTCTAGTAGTGCTTTTAGTTGTATTTTCTTCATATATATATATTCATCTTATTAAGTATTTAATGTTGGCTTTATATGATATTTAACTAAATCAAAACATGAAAAATGCATGACTCATTTGTTGCCATTTGATTTCGTGAATAAATTCACCAATAATGCTTTCAAGACTTTTTTTCTTAGAAAATAAAATAAGAAATAATTAAAAGACAATCTATTCTACACTTGGAAAGGAAAAAAAAAAGTGCCAATACTTCTTAGCGTGTGAAGAATTGGTGGGAAATTAAAATACTTCAACTTCGACAAAACAACGTAGTTTTATACAATGCCAACACCAGTACAACTAACCACTTACCTTATAACTCTCCTGAAATGGATCTCCCCTACAACTCTAATTATACGATCTATCTAGAGGTAAAGAAACCCACATCGTTTTACCCTCATCTCTCAATTACTCTTTTATTTCTCCTTAATTCTTGTATTTCTAGTTTCTATGTGCAGAATTTCGTGGCCAAGGGTTAGAAGAATGAATTATACTACCAGGTAAAGTATTAAATTTATTTAGTGATTAAAGTAATAAGGTAAGATGTAGGGCTCAAGAATTCATATTTTTGTATATTTGAATAGCAATATGAGACTAGAAATTCATATGCAAAGATATGTAATTTAGTGATTTATACGTAATCTGCTTTAGCCTTTTATCCCCTGTTTGTTTATTTGTTGGTGTTTATATTTTTATTAATGATTAAAAAATAAAATACTTTAGCCATGCTATATCAAGTACACAAGTCGTTAGTGTTGTTGACTCTATCCCTGACTATATTCTTATATTCTTCTAATCACCTAGCATGTATTTGATATGTAATGGGTATCAAAGTTTTTAATACTTGCCCCAGGAAACTTTTCCTTTTTTCTGCCTTTTTTAACTGTCCCAAACTTTCAGTTTTTATTGCTTGAAGTTCAAATTGATGGACAAAATTGTTGTTGATGGAAAGTTTTGGACTGATTTATGCATACTGTTGTGAGTAGATTTGTTTTTGCATGTCTCTGCCATGTGTTTGTTATAATGCCTAAATGAAAAGGCTGCTTCTGTAAGTTATATTATAAGTTGAATTATTCGGCTTCTATGTTGCTTCTTATTTAATAGAATTTGAATCATGTCAATAAGGTGTGAACATACACTCTTCTGTAATAATAGTTTCATGTCTATTTCATGTGCTGAGCTCTAATTTCATCTCTAAGTACATTCTTGAAATATTTCCTTAGTCATTGAATGTAACTTAATATTCAAATTTTGTATAAAAAGTGTTTTTGGGACTTTTGATATATTTAAACATCAATTTACCTCGTATGATTTGCTTTTTGCATGTTAACAGAAAAGGATGAACAGATATAAGTGATGCATAAGTAGTTCATCTACAATAATTTTATGTTTCCTCTTTCAAGTGTTCATGTGAGAAGAAATCATTAGTTGTCAGAAGTTAAAGTGTGACTGTGTTATCTGGTTGCTATTGATTTATATTTGAAAAGAAATAGTCTTGGAAAGCTACTGATTTACATTTGGTTGCTCTTATGATTATTATACAATTGTCTTTTTGATGTTTAATGGTTGCTCTTATGATTATTATAAAATAGTCTTTTTGATGTTTAATGGGCTGTGTCTTTGGTGTCTTGAAAATATAAAATTTTTGGTGATAATGACATAAGGAGTTGAAAGATTTGTCCAGCTAATTAATTTGTGAATAAAACTAGAATGCAACACGAGAATGGAGTCATGAAGATCAGTAGCAACACGAGAATGCAATTTTTTTTTCTTTTCCTTTTTAAATCTCGTCCATATCTCTACCTTTAGTGACTTGAACCTCTATGACAAATGGGTCATGGGAAAGGGTTACCTCCTATAAACTGCACTTCATTGTCAAATAAGATTATTTATTCAAAATTCATTTGTCTCATAGTTAGAATTCATTAAATCTATAACAAGCTTTACTTAGTTTAAGTTTATAATTGGTCAACGACACTAAAAGTTTTAGGCACTCCACAATTGGTCTTTCTTAATAAATTTGACAAAAATACCCTTAAGATAGAATACTTGGTTGTTTGAATACTAATATTTATCCCAAGTATATAGTAAATAAAACAAATAATTGCTTTAATGAAAACTGTAATTAGATTATGCTATAACATTTTTTTTTATAGATTTTGCTATAATTTGGATACTCACATCAACTTAAATCTCTAGCAAGATACAAGCTCAACGATATATAACTGAATATTGAAAAAAAAATAACAATAAAATACAAGACACAATTGGATTATACTATTTGAATTAAAAATTCATTGAAAGTTTAAAGCAAACAAATTACTGAATGACATAATGCATGGAGAAGCTCATTTTTCTATTTTTAAATTTTGTTCCAAATAACTGGTGTTCATGGTAAAGTGATTTTTTCCGTTTTCATGACATGAACAGCATATTTGGTATAAAAAAATGTGAATTGCATTATAGGCATATAATTTAATTCAAAAAAAAATTAGACTAATTTGATAAAGGAAAGTGAGTTGTAGAGACAGAAAAATACTTGAATCTTGATGAGTTTTGATTCACAAAATATATAATAAAAGAAAATTAGCAACTAGAGTTAGAAAAGAAAAAGATAAGAAAATGAAGGATAAAATTAAGTAAGAAATAAAAAAATTGAAAATGTGATACGTAGCAATTAAAGGTTAATAGGTATTATTGTTTCAAAATTTAGTCTACGAATAGTTTTGTCAAATACGTTAAAACATAATAATGTGGAGTGCCTAAAACTTTAAGTGGAATGACTATATCATTGGCCTTATAATTTGATAATTGTTATTAATGGGCCACACATGTTTGTGTTTGATTCGTTATTTTGTTGATTGCTGGATTATTGTTGAGTATCATGGAATTATAGCCTATGTCATTAGAAGGTTAGACAATAATTATTACACCTAGAAAGATCTATAGTTGATGCTTTTGGGTAAATACACATCTAAACAAGAGACTAAAGTCACCAAATTTTCTATCAATAAACAGAACTGGAACAAATAGGCAGCAAAACAAAATGAAATCATGTCTAATCCATTGTCTAGAAATAGAAATCTCTTTATAGAATTTTACGAAAAATTTAAATCAAGGATGATAGAAGCATACTTGTTACCCAAAAGAAAATGCCCACTGCTAGGAGTAATTTTATCCCTTAAGCGTAGCTCATTGTACCTTTGATCTCTTTCCTATGCATGGTTCGAGAGGTTAGGAAGTAATTGTTGCAATTTTACGTAATTTGAGATTTAATCAATTTTGTTTTCGTGCTTATGTTCATTGTATCAGCATATATAATTATATCATAGAAAATCTTGGCAGTTTTTGACTTCTTGTGCATTGCTTGGTTTTTTATGAATCATTTCCCTTGATGTGTGTTTGTTTTTCACATATCCTGGTTTCATTCTTTGATGTCACAAAAACAACACTCTAAAATTTTTTTACAAGTTCATTTAACAAAGCCATTTGTGATTTTTGACATCTGTTTTTTTTTTTTTTTCCCCCCTTGTTGTAGTTGTATATATTTCTAGAAAACACAAGAAGTACGAAAAGAAAAGATTGCAGTGTTACAATGCTCTTTTTCAAGGAGTAATGGTTAGAAAAGGTCAAGGACAACAAAAGGTTGGGGTGTTATTTTGTGTTAGTTGAGTAAAATAATTCTTGAAACTACTTACTATTGAAATCTAATTAGTCGATAAATATGTATCTATCAAAAAAGAAAATCACAACTAAAATTTCTTCTTGTATAATTATGAGGGAACAATTGCTAGATTGTTGTATAATTTCTTCTTGTATAATTGTTAGTGCCATATTTGAAGGAGCTCTATTGCGTTGGAATCAACTTTTAACAAAGGTATGGTTATGTTTTCAGTAGGTTAAAATAATATAGATTATAATTTTTTTCACATTGAAGACATATTCAAGTTAATGGACCTAAATTGATAATTCGATTGAGACAGTTTTTTCAGTATTAGTGTTGAAACCGCAAATTTATTGACTACTTTAATTGCCTATTCTCATAATCGAATTTATCTTTCTTCTTCATACATAAATTATGTATATCATTAATTGCTCATATTCAAATTTAAGTTACAATACACAAGATATGAATATAATTCATATAGGAATTGTACTTATTATATAAGTTATGTTAATGAAATTCGACATTTCTATATTGTAACAAAGTTTGAATTTGGCCAGTGTAGGCATTCAAAATTAAATAATTCTCAATATTAATATAGCAGTGGTGAGTTTAGGTCGCCTCATAGAAAATGAAATTTATTCTTGTGCTAAATGAAAATGGAGGTTTTTGAATACTTTTAATTTAAAAACTAAAACAAGAAAATAACTAAAGAGAATTCGATTTAAGAAAAATTTTGATTTTGGTCATATTCACCATGACAATTTTACTAGTCAATCCTTGACACCAAAGATAATTCAATTTTCATACTAAGCAGTAATTGAAGAACCCTTTAACTCGAATTCCAATTCCAAGTTGATTCTTATTTCTTTCTAATAGTGGCTAATTTTTAACACGTGATCCAATTAGCGCTAACCATTAATTTAACATATACACACGCCAAAAATTATTTAATAGAAGTACTAAAATAGACAAAAACAACTAGGCTAATAAAAAATAAATACATGCGGTTATGCCAATTGGTTGATTATTTTTTCTAAATTAAATAACACTAATCGGGCAATTATCAAACATAGTTGCTTCACAAATTTAATTAAGCGCACGTGGTTAAAACTATGTAGCAATAGATTAATTCCAATAACTTAATATTCTGCAGCAATAGCAAGTTAAAAAGAACAATCATAAAATTAATAACACAAAAATAATCAATACTTGATATAAAAGAGAATAAATTCAAGAACAAAAATCTCACAACATAGGAAAATTGAGCATGGTTTGAAATCTCTCAACCAAGAAAAGGGGTTTAGGCACTAAGTGCCACGAAAGAATAACCACTTAAAGAATTTCCTCTAGTAAAAACTCTAGATAAAACAAAGAATAGACGTGTTCTCTTCTTCTACTTACCCTACATAGGGTATTTATAATAAATACTAGGATTAATATCATTATCCTAGGATAAAAACGTGAAATCGTATGAAAAAGAATCCAAACAGACGAAGAAATCTGCCAAAAATAAAAAATTACGTAACTTCACTGTAAGTAGCGCACATGCTCTGCCTGATCTACGCGCATGTGCGCCCTAGGCAGTGCTGAAATTTTGGTTTGCGGACTTGGCATACATGCGCTAGTTTGCGGACTTGGCATACATGCGCTAGCACATGTGTGCTATGAGCAATTTCTGTAATTTCCTCTCTAGAAACATGCGCTGTTCAAACCCAGTGCATGTGCACTGGACCTTAACACTATACTTCACTTTCGATTTTGATTTTGACACTGATGCTCTTAGAATTTGGGAAATAGTAAAACATTAAAGTTGTAGCTCTCTTTCTTATCTTTCCAACACGCATCTTGAATCACATTGATCAGAGCTTGGACTCATATGTTACGCCTAAAATACGAAATAGTATCCAGAATAGCTTTATATTCGTGCATATTTCGCCCTTAACATTTCCTTTCATCTTTTCCATCTTTTTCGGCCCTTTTTCACTTCAAAAACTTGGAATAACCAAATTAAATTCAATAATAACTCAAATATTTCTTACAACACATAAAAACGTGATGAATAATACATAAAATATAGCATAATTATGAATTTATCAAGTTATCCCACACTTAGCCTTTACTCGTCCTTGAGCAAACATAAGATTAAAACACTTAAGCACAACAAATTTCACTCAACATATTCCCTTAAATATCCACATAAATAATCAATAATCAATCTACCAATCAGAGTAGTCTAACAACCCAAGAGCTCAACTGCTAATAAAAATCAAAACATGAAATTCTGTGAATGTGTATAGCCATTTAAAAATTTAGATTTACAAATATATAGATTAAATCATGACGACATTCATTCAAAATTTTTCTAAACACCCCATAACTCACTCTTTTTGCAGCACTCCACTAATCTAGACAACCAATTTTATTTAATTTAGGTAGGACTTTTAGCTTGAACTATAGGTTAGGACCTTAGTTAGCCAAAGAAGGGAGATGATATAACAAATAAGAACAAGAGCTTTACAGTAATGGTTGCCACACATTAAAATAAAACTTTTATTCAGTTGTGAAATCTCATATATCCACAATCCCACACTTGAGTAACCAACATGCCAACCTCCCTCGGACATATATAATCACATCATTATTTCAATTTTTATGTCTGCTCATAGTATGGGTACTAGTGGTAGGACTACCCGTAACATATAAACACGCAGGTAGCAGAGATGGGCACTACTTGCAAATACAGGTATCAGTGATAGGCACTTCCTATAAATATAAAAACAAAAAAACTCCCATTATTTTCATCAATTTTTTCCAATATCCTATTTTGTTTCATAAATGTACACCACCAACTTTTCATTCCAAACTTCCATCCTTAAATCCCCTTAACATATAATGTGTACCATAAATCTCTTAAAGGGAAAATTTAAGATAAAACAATTAAAAGAAATATTACACTCAATAAGGGTAAGTAAATTGAGTTTAAATGAAAGAAGGTGAATGATGTTTCTCTTCACAAGAATAAGTCTCAACAAAGTACTTAGAAATAAATTATTAAAATAGTTGGCTAGAAAGGCTCAACAAACGAAAAAGGCACTAACCTCATTTTTAAACTAAATCGGGTTGTCTTAGAATTCGTTTCGAAAATGTAATAAAGCAAGTTTTTGGGATGCAATATAATTGAGTCTACATAAATTTTTCGAAATATCCCCAAATCAACAATTAATGTTTGACTTAGTGCTCAAAAGTCTTAAAATTCATGAATGGAAAATACTAATACTAATTACTCATTCATGCATGATTCAATTAAAGATTTATTATGCAGAAAAATGGGAAAATACATTAAGTAAAAATTTCCAAAAATTTTAACTATAAAAAATTGTCAAATAATCCACAAAAGCTTTCAAATTTTTTTTAACAAACTCTCATATCAAAGGAAAAATAAAAATATTGCAGTAAAATCAAACAAAATACACCAAACAACTTAAAAATCCAAATAAATCCGCCCACCCCACACTTAAAAAATCAGCATTGTCCTTAATGCAAAAATAAAAGCATAAAATAGAAAAAAAAAATCTTATCTGGGCTTAATTTGCGTCTGGAGCAATATTCGTTATAAATGTCTCCTTGTCACGAATGGAAGTCGGAGTAACACTAAACAAAATAGAACAAAATAAATAATTCCCTTTAGACAATAAGAAAAACGAGAATATTACACAAATAGATCCTATAATAGACAGAAAACACCATGACGAAAATTAAAACCTAACTAAAAAGAAATTAACTATCTAAAATGTCTAATAAAATAAAATGGCAACTAAAATTGTCTAAGGAATCAACAGCCAAAATTAAAAGATAAAAAAAATGGCCCAAAACATAGGTTCAGCATGAAAAGCTCAATGAGCATGCGGCCCAAATCTTGCGGGAAATGAGGAAAATGTGGAAATGTTGATGGGTCCTCTCCCTGTTCCCTAGCCATGTGGTGAGTTGCTTCTACGTATACTGGTACTGAATAAACGAACCAAATGGTGACTCATTCGCTGTTGCTTCTCCAGGATTTGTTGTAGAAGCTTTTCCTGAGTGGCACAGGTGCAGGCTTATCTTAGAAATCAGCAACCTCATCTGTGTGTGATGTAGAGGCATAGGTCTGAGTGTGTCTAAGTGGAGTTCTCATACCCTCCATTGCAATTAACTTTCCAGGCTTTAGGTTTTCCTCAAAAGGATCAATCACAACATCACTTTCCAAATATAAAGCATTAATTAGATGGGGAAATCATAAGCCAGGTTGCTTATTGGTAGTAGAATAGCATATCTGCTTGCGTATAAGCTGACCGACGTCTATAGATTTTCCAGTAGCAGTGAGATTGGCATTCTCCATAGCGACATGTGCAAGATGATTGGTAACTGGAAGGAGGCGAGCACAAAAAAACCTTAACCAAACGAACCAAGTTGGTTTAAGTGTATTAGCATTGAAATGCTAAGCCACGTTACCATCTATCGTATAGGTCCATTCAACTTCCCCATCACAAAGAACACTTGTGATTTCTTGTAACTCCATGTTGGCATTTCGGGTGTCTGGCTATTCATCATTACATACTCGATTGACCTTCAAAACTTTATTAATTTCATTGGCAGAGACATCCACATCTTTTCCCCTTACATATACCTTGGTGTCGCTATAATGGTCAAAATTTGCGTAAAATTCATGCACTGTCAGGATGACTACATCCATAGGGGTTGAGGTGAAGTGATCCCATCCACGATTGCAAATGGTTAATTTGATCTCGAGCACCCTTGCTAATGGAACTTGAATGCCCTTTTTCTTGATTATAGCACGTTTAGAGATATAATTATCTTATTTTTGTTGGGTTGCTGTAGTTAAAAATCTCACACCCCCGACTATCCACTGTCTAGGCTGTTGAGACCTGGATGATGAGGATGCTCCGATACTCTTGCCTATAGTTGTTTTCTTGCCTATTATTCCCATTCCTACAAATATAAATAAGCATCATGGTCTTTCAACAATTAACTTCTATACCCCACACGTAAATAAAAATTCATTCTCCAAATCATAAGCCTTAGAATACACAAGAAAATTCAAGAAAAATAGTGCATAAAACTAAGGCTTATATACATTCCAAGAATATTCCTATACATGAAAATTAACCAAAAATATATCACATGGCATAATCAACATTCTAATAATTAAATTCGTGCATCAATGCCTTGTGTTTTAATATTTTTATTTATTGAGATAATTTATCGAACACATGGCATGCATAGATAAAGAGAAAATTTTTGTGTATATAATTAACAAGAATTCACTCCTCAATCAACAATCCAAACATAAATCACTCCAATCACAAATTTAAAGTTCAATCCATAACAGATTTAATTAACCAAAGCATAAAAACTCTCATCATCAAAACGTTCTTGATAATCAATTGAAACCCATGAAGGAATAATTAAGAAAGAGAAAGAAATTCATACCTTGATGCAATTTTCCTTTGATAAAGAAAGGTTTTTGATGTGAATTTGATGAAGTAGGAGTGATTGGATGAAGAAATACGAGTGAGGGATTTGGGGATTAGACGGGTGAGAATTGGTTTGGAAAAGAGGAGAAGAGAGGTTGTAGTGTGTTGTGTTTTACAATCATGACCAGGGGTTTGTGTCCTTATAACGGTTGCATGCACATGTGCTGCAGAAACAAAGTTTACAGGATCGACCTCGCGTACACGTGCAAGCTATGCAGAAACAAATTTTCTAATTTCTTTTTTTAAAACATAAAGCAACTTTTAAAGCATAAATTTTCTACTCTAAATCACCCACACAACACACTAAACCTTCAAGGGACAAATTTATTAGTTTAGCTTAGTAATGAAGTCCATTTCCCGCATTATCAACACAATAAAATTACGCTAACATTATGAGCCTAAAAATAAAATAACAAAAATATAGTTGCAAAATGAAATAAATGGAATAGAATTTAAATGTATATGGTTTGCCTCCCACGCAGTGCCTTTGTTTACTATCATTGGCTCAACTTGATGCTCTTAACTAATCAAGTAACTCCTATGTTGAGGAGTCCAAGTATCTTTATTTTCACTGTTTTCATAAACAATGGATTCAATGTCTTTTGTTCTTTCAAGAGCCGACTAAGTTGACTTGAGATGTTCACCTTCTCCTTATCTTCAAAAATAAGTATTTAAGGTGACTAGGAAGGTGATTGCTTTATTAGGTAAAGTTCAACTTTAAAAAGACAAATAAGCAATAATGAACCACACCAATTCACTATATTCTATCAAACTTCTGGAAGTATACGGAGTAGTATAGGATGAGTGGGTATCATTCCCATAAGAATTGTTGGCAAACAATTACCAAGACTTACGAATCTTTGTATAGTTAAGCAATTCAAACAATGAGAGTTGAAGCTACACTACTCAAAATCATAATTAAACTCAAGCAATAAAAACCTAATTTTAATTATCTACTAAAGCAAGTAAATAAAACTAAGCAATTATGAGATTGAGAAACTAGCTATTATATCCTAATAAAGAGCAATTAAATGAAAACTCTTAATTCTATTCTAAATTGACCAAAATAAGACTACAATTAAAAGCAAGTAACCTAATTCAAAAGACTATATAAAAGAAGTTTTGAAGACTAGAAGCAATCATTTATACCCTAGAATTTGGAAAGAGTTAAAATTGAAATCTAAATATTTTTGGATTTTTGATAATAATAAATAAATTCCACTAAAAAATAACTAGAAACTAATGCAAGGGAATTGATAATTTTTCAGTAAAAGCAAAAGATTAACAAGAACCCTAATTTCTCTATGAAACCCTAAAATGGAAGCAAAGAGATTCTCACTACTCTAAGTTAGAAAACAAGTAAAAATTATATCTATTTGAAGCTAATGATTAACCCACAGATTGCAACTATCTAATCAAATATAAACTTGCAAAGAAATTAAAATTAGATCTAAAAGATAATTAAAGAGAACTTTTCATTAAAGAAGAAACTTGAAGATTACGCTATCCTAATCTATCCTAAGATTTTCTAAATATCTACTACTACTCCTACTTACTTCCATTGCACTTTTAAAAGTAACTTAAATAGTGGAGTATTACACAAGAAAAAAAATCAAAAATTGTTTGTTAGAAGATTACAACATTGCCCTTACAACTTAACTACCAACGAGTCCGTATCACAATTTGGGAATTGAGATCACGATATGGACTCTAATTCATTTTAGTCAATTTCCCGAGTCCAGATTCCCAAATTGTGATATGGATTCTAATTCATTTTAGTCAATTTTCCAAGTCCAGATCACGATCTGGAGGAGTCCATATTGCGATCTGGACTCTCTTCTCAACACTTTTCCATTCTTCCATAATTGCAATTTTGTCCTTGATTTTTTTCATTCCAGCTTTCAACCTAGGTCTAATTTAGACCTGCATAATATTAAAACAATTAAGCAATAAATTAAGCTAAATTTTAATAAAAAATTATCATATTTAACAAGAACAAAAAAATAAGCACATATGAAAGAAATTAACTAAAATCTTCGATCAATTACTGAAAGTTTGAAATTTAAACTATCAAAATATCATAATTTAGAGCAGAATAACTCTAGTTTACTAGAGTTATCACACCCCCAAACTTAGCATTTTGTTAGTCACAAGCAAGAGATGAATTAAAAGAAGTCTACTAACACTTAAACACAACCAAAATTGACACAACACTTAATGAAATATGGATGTGCTTAGAACAATTAAGAAACCTTTCAAGAAACTTTCAATACTATATGATAAGTGAAGTGTTTAAATGAGTCAATTCACAATTGCAATTTTTCTACAAAGAAGCACACGTTCATTACCACATAAGATTTCAAATCACCAAGAATTACTATTTTCATAAAGAATTACCAAACGTTTTAGTCCTATACAGCCATTCCATTTAAAACATCATTTCTTATCAAATCACAAATATTATAAAGTTAGTCAATTATCCCGACTAGGCCTCATGAAAATAGAAGTTTATTTAGAAAGCTATTTAAATGTAAATGTCACACATTTTGGAAATAGACCTCGAACAAGGAATAAGCAATATGAGATCAATGATAAGTATTACAAACATTTACTCCGTAACTTATTGGTATACTAAAACTCAATTCCTAATGGTTTAATTTGAAAAAACACCATGGGTATATGTCGGAATCTTGTACTCGCCTTATTACTACTCTAATGGCTTATTTTTGAAAAAATATGGGGACATGTTGGAATCCCGTACTTGCCTTATTGCTAAAAGAAAATATTTTTTTTAAAGACGGACCTAAACCAAGGAAAAAGAGTGAAATATACTTAAAATTAATGTCAAATACCAATTATTCACAAATTACAAGAACATTCCCTATGCAAACACACAAAATGTCCCAAAATTCCTTCTATTTTATTTATATTCTTTTACTCATTTTTCCAAAAGATAAATCGTCTAACAAAATAATATAAGTGATTTGATCAGAAACAATATTTCAAATAAATTTTCCTAAATTTTTAGTACTTCTTTTTGAAAAATAGTAATGCCGAGTTTTTGAAATCTTTATGTTATAAAAGAACTACTTACTTGCACTTAAATCCATGAAATGACCCAATCAAATACTTTAATCATATAGTATTGTATGTCAAAATTCATCATCATTGAGTACTAAACTGATCAATTTTCCATCCATTAAACATCAAGTGACATCAATATGCACAAAACAACCATTCCTACCACGATAAATAAACACTCCCAAACTTTTCTCTTTTATTCAAATTGATGAGAAAATCATCATTCAACTCACCCAAAATCCAACATAAAGACATGTCCAACAATAACAAGAACCACTCAACTACGACACAATTTTAAGTTAACAATCAAAATTGAGTAAAAGTGCTAAGAATATTTAACCATGCCATGCATCTCATCCAATTAAGCCCAATAAAAATCAACATCTGATTCAGATCATCAAGAAGTGCAAAATTGGCATCAGCTTAGGGCCCTTAGCTATTCTATTCTTATTAGCAATAAATGCAACCAAAACTACACCAAGTATCTAACAAGTAATTGTTTCGGAAGGGGGTTAGGGATCCTCTACTTTCCAAGCATTCTTGATACAATTTTTAAATAGTTCATTTTTCAAAAATGTCATCAGAAAAAAGAAACTAGATTTTGTGGAATCATATTGAATATTTGATGATACAAATCGACAATTGAAACATAGCATCCGAGGATGCATTAGTTATAGATGTTCTTACAGTCATTAAAGAGAAAATAGTTGACCAACTCACAATTCAAAATGATTTAATCCATGAAGCATCAAAATAGATATTTACTTGGCGTTAGCTTAAGGCCATTACTCAATCTACTAAAAAGGAAAATTAAAATATCCCAAATCAAAAAACTGAAAATAAAATAAAAGTAATCAACAATCTTTTTAAGGTGCTATGTCATGAAAAATAGATAATAATGTTCATCTTCCACAATTGGCTTTAATTGCACGGGTTGGAAATCACCAATGCTCAATGCAGTTGGCGGCATCAATCTTCTTGTTCTATCTCCTCTTGACCCTTCTCGGCATCACTGGATGTGCTTCTTCATGATCGTCATCTTGGTCCCCTCCGGTCGCACCCGCTTGGCTAGATCCCTCCTAATGTGTTGAAGCTGCAGGTGGTATGTAATGTTGCCCACGAGGTGGACCAAAATGCCAAATTGGTGGTTGTGGTGGCCGAACCCATGTACCCAATGAAGTGGTCTTGAGAGTTTCTCCAATCAAGGTCAAGTTGTTATGCATCACCCTTGCAATTCATTCCTATCCTCTTCACTAACCGGAGCATTCAACACAAAACCCGGGGGCAACGGAATAAAGGAAGTACTCTGAGGCGGTGGTGGCGGTGGCTAGGTAGGGTGTTCTTCATGATGGTGCTTTTCATATTCTGTCACCAATTCTATAAACATACTTCCGATTAATGCTGCCTCTTGGATATGTCATTGGCTCCGCAGGATCAATCGGGCAACTTGCTAAAGTGCACAAATGGTGAATCAAGCTAGAAGCATAAAAGATAGGTCGTCCGGACCTTTCACTATCCAAGAACCCCTGTCTAACAAGGCTACCAATTTCACTAGCACCCTTGTCATAATAGCATACACCAGGAGTACTTTGTCCCTTTGAATATAATTCAAAGTATTGGACCCCCAAATTCGGCAGGTAATAAAATAAAACCATAATTTGGCTAACAATGAGAGTCCCTGACGTGCAGTCTCAATTCAGTATTAGAGGAAGCACTCCTAATCCAATCAATATAGATATCGCAAATGGCATTTTTTATTACATTCATTTCTTTCTCCTTATTATTTAACAATGCCAAATATTGACTAGAAGATACCGTGGGTATGTTGAAGTAGGCATTAATCAAATCCGTACTAAAATTCACTAATACCCCTTCCCCCATATTTCTCACCTTACCATCCTCCAATTCACACAAATTATAGTGAAATTCCTTCACTAACTGGGAAGCTCTGGAATCAATTGGAGTGTTAAACCCCTCTCAATGTCTCGACCTAATTTGCTCTTCAATGGTTTTTTTAGCTTCTTCGTAAGCCCCCCTAATGCATAGAAAGGTCAAAATTCCGCTCTTGAAGCAGCTCATTCTTCTCATTATTTTTGTATAATTGCTTCGCTCTATGGCTTGAAAATTGAGGTTCTATATGCTCATCGTCCTCAAAAGGTTGTTCCATGCTCCCTTCCTTACTCGTTCCCTCTCCGACATTTCTTTTTCCCGATCCCGCTCCTCTTCCCTTTATTCTAGCTCTTTTCTCAGCACTTCCATACACTTCTTTAGTCATTTTCACAGCACAATTCAATCAAATTTACAGACAAATACCAACAATTCCAAGAATCACAGAAAATAAAATTAATTCACCAAATTTTCAACACACTTTCAAAATTTCTCAACAACAAGACGATCAAACCAATCCAAACACCAATTCAATAGTTCAAAAAATTGAGCAATTTAATGTCACAATTTTTCCTTCAAAAATATTAGTACAAATTATTGCCCAAAAATCAACAATTGGCTACCAAAAATTCCACCACAAATATGTTGGCCCAAAAGCAACCTAAGAGGGAGGGTGAATTAGGTTGTCTCAAAAAACAAACCTTTTGAAGTGCTTAATGAAAATGCAAACTTTGTGCAACAAATAAATACTTAAGCACAAATGATCAAAGATAAATATTTAACAATCAAAGGTTAAAGAAGAAATAAAAGATTGAGATGAAAAATATCAAATCAAACTCCCAAACTTCTCAAGTTTGGAATACATCCACTAGTAGTTCATCTTCAAAGAAGGTGAGGCAATAACCTTCTAGTACACAAAGTAGGCTCACCCTTGCACCAACTAAGTTTCTCTAGTTGAGCCAAAGGGTTTTACACTACAACCTCACTTTTGTACACTTGTTATCCCTCCACCCTCTTACACTTGAAGATCACTCACTAGTCTACTTTTGCTCACACTAATTTCCTCTAGTTGAGCAACGAGAACTATACTACCCAAACCAATACAACTCACAATATTTTAGCCTATTTCTCCCAAAATAGCTCTTACAAGTGTTTGTATTGAATGTAGTAGTTCCACACATCATTTGGAAATCCTTGGGCTATTTATACATGAAAGATGTGTTGAAATTTGAGTTCTAACGGTCAAACAACTAGCTGTTAAAAACTAGCCGTTAGGGGTTCGGACGGTGGTTCGGACATTCGTTCATGCGTCCTACAGCTTGATGAACAGTGTCTCGGACGGTCATATGTGTCCTACAGTTCTGACAGAAAAATTACTTCATTTCGAGCTCCTTTCTCGGACGGTCTTGAACGTCCGATCTTTTTTGGCATCGGATGGTGTTCAACAGATCATCATACTTTCGAATTCCTTTTCTCGGACGGTCTTCAACATCCGATCATCATACTTTCGGATTCCTTCTGGACTCGGAGTTATCTACATCCGAAAGATGTGTTCTTCATCAGTGTTGTCTGGTCATGTTTCGAACGCTCTCTTGCGTCCGATCTCCTTTCTTTCGGACGTTCTTCATCGTCCGAAAGGTGTTGTTCAACTTTTTGTAGTTTTTCTTGATTGTGTTCGGATGATCATTTTCATCCGATCCTTCCTATTTTTCTGCACACTTGTTTGCAAACCATTAGTATGATTTGGTCATCATCAAAACATGATTATCATAACTGGAGTTCAACAATCTCCCCCTTTTTGATGATGATAAATCATTTGGACAATTCTAAAAACAATAATAAAATATGAAGCATCAATCAAGAAGTTTTGTCCATTATTTTCTCCGCCTTTTGGCATCATCAAAACGTAAGAAAGATAATGCAATTTAAGCTCCCCCTTTGTTTATTCCCTCCCTTGAAAGGTGAATATAATTAATATAAGTACATGGAGAATAAGTCAAGTTATGCCAAACGTTTCTTCCCTTCAAGATGTATAAGATATGTATTCAAGTAGATATGAGGGAATTCATGCAAAGAATTAGGATCAAAACATTTTTTGCTCATTCCTTGCTAAAAAGCATCATCAAAACAATAAAGCATATGTAAAGCAAAATAATCCATTTAAAAAAGAGAATGCTCCCTCTTTCTTTTGCAAGTAATGACTTACTATAGAAAATAATTTGGGGATACATATTTCCTATCATTCTAAACAAATTCAATCATATAGATGAGTAATATTCAAGAGAACATAGTTCAACTTGATAAATGAAAGCACACAAAATTTTAGATGTTACCCATTTCAATATTATTTTAGCTCATATGCCTTGAACACCCTTCATAGATAATCTATCTTGAATTTCTTGGTGTTCTCCAAGCATACCTACATACAAAGTTAAACAATAACTTTTGGTACCCAAACTTTCTTGGGTCCAATTGGATTAGTAACATGCTTAATCACCCAAATAGAATTTATTCCCAATTTTCATTTCTTTTAACATAACAGAATTTTTCTTTATATAGCCATGTTGATGACAATAATTACAAATAATATTCTTATTGCCATAAAAAGAAGATTTAGATTTAACAAAGCACAAATCATTTTTTCTAAAGGTGATAAAATTTTTGTTCAAAAACATATTTCTAGTTCTTTTCTTTTCAAAAACATTTTCTTTCTTCTTTTTCAAAATAACATCAAGATCATCTAATCTCTTCTTCAATGAAGCTTGTTCTTCCATGATCTTGGTTTTTCCAACAAATTTTTCTTTCAAAACATCATTTTCTTTTGTCAAAGAATTATTTTCATGCACAAGTTTTGAGTTGGCACTCAATAAAGTAGTAACTTTAATTTTTAACTCTTTGTTCTTAGCATATGATTCTTTCAAACATTTATGTATTTTAAAAATAAATGATTCAACATCATCATCATCGTTATCACATGAATCATCACAAGAATCACAACTAGAGGATACCTCATTATTGCCAAGTGCCATAAAAGCCATTTGATATAGCCTCCTCATATTCTTCTTCAACTTCTCCATCCGAATTGCAATCATCCCAAGTGATTCGAAAATTGTTGAAGTGAGGCTTCCTTGAGTCTTTTCTCCTTTTTGATGAAGTTTTAAATGCTATGCTTCTTTTTTCCTTTGCCTCCTCATTTTGTACCTTGTATTTCAACTTCAATTCAAAGGAGGTTAGAGAATTGATCAATGAATCAATAGGCATAGAATTTAAATTTTTAGACTCTTCTATGGCAATGGATTTAGGTTCCCATTCCTTAGATAAAGCATTCAAAAATTTTCTATTCTTTTCACTAAAGGAATATTCTTTACCCAAACCTTCCAAATCCTTTACCATATCATTGAACCTACAATACATCTTGTCAATGTTCTCATGAGATTCCATTTTGAATGATTCATATTTAGCCACAAGAAGTGACTTCTTTTGCTCTCTTATATCTTCACTTCCGTCATGAATTTCTTTCAATTTGTCCCATATCTCCTTGGCCGATGAATGCAACCTTTTACTTTAGAAAACTCATCTGCATCTAAAGCATTATACAAAATATTAATGGCTTTAGCATTTAAAAATAAATTTATTTTATCTTGTGCATTTACCTCATATCTAGTCTTAGACCTTAATCTATGAGTATTTTCATCAAGAATATTTGCCTCAAAAGAACTTTCATAAATAATATACCACAATTCAATATTAATATATTGAACAAAAATTTTCATTCTATCCCTCTAATAAACAAAATTAATGCCATTAAACATGGGAGGTCTGGTGATAGAATGCCCCTCTAAAAACAAAGCATTATTGGTTGCCATAATGATCTTTACTCAAAAACAATTAAGCTCAATATATGAGACCAAGCTCTGATACCAATTGTTGGCCCAAAAGCAACCTAAGAGGGGGGTGAATTAGGTTGTTTCAAAAAATAAACCTTTTGAAATGCTTAATGAAAATGCAAACTTTGTGCAACAAATGAATACTTAGCACAAATGATCAAAGATAAATATTTAACAATCAAAGGTTAAAGAAGAAATAAAAGATTGAGATGAAAAATATCAAACCAAACTCTCAAACTTCTCAAGTTTGGAGTACATCCACTAGTAGTGCCTCTTCAAAGAAGGTGAGGCAATAACCTTCTAGTACACAAAGTAGGCTCACCCTTGCACCAACTAAGTTTCTCTAGTTGAGCCAAAGGATTTTACACTACAACCTCACTTTTGTACACTTGTTATCCCTCCACTCTTACACTTGAAGATCACTCACTAGTCTACTCTTGCTCACACTAATTTTCTATAGTTGAGCCAAGAGAACTACACTACCCAAACCAATACAACCCACAATATTTTAGCCTATTTCTCCCAAAATAGCTAGTACAAGTGTTTGTATTGAATGTAGTAGTTCTACACATCATTTGGAAGTCCTTGGACTATTTATAGATGAAAGATGTGCTGAAATTTGAGCTTTAACAGTAAAAAAACTACCTGTTAAAAACTAGCCGTTAGGGGTTCGTAGGGTGTTGGACGGTGGTTCGGACGTCCGTTCATGAGTCCTACAGCTTGATGAACAGTATCTTGGACGGTCATATGCGTCCTACAGCTCTGACAGAAAAATTTCTTCATTTCGATCTTTTTTGGCTTCGAATGGTCTTGAACGTCTGATCTTTTTTGGCTTCTGACGGTTTTCAACATCCGATCATCATACTTTCGAATTCCTTTTCTCGGACGGTTTTCAATGTCCGATCATCATACTTTCGGATTCCTTCGGACAGTTATCTACATCCGAAAGATGTGTTCTTCCTGTGTTCTCTTATACACATCTAGATTGTAGCCCTTGCGTCCGATCTCCTTTCTTTCGGACGCTCTTCATCGTCCGAAAGATGTTGTTCAACTTTTGGTTGTTTTTCTTGATTGTGTTCGGATGATCATTTTCATCCGATCCTTCCTATTTTTCTGCACACTTGTTTGCAAACCATTAGTATGATTTGGTCATCATCAAAACTTGATTATCATAACTGAAGTTCAACAAAATTCATTTTGTACAACAATACCCAACAATTATCTTCAATAATTTGACAATTGTAACCACAAATTCAAAGAAAGATATTTCCCGATTATAGATTGAAACTTTCTCCAAAAAGTCTTGTGTGTCAATCCTCCTTGATGTCCAAATTTCTCCAAGAAATCTTCCAAAATGTTCTTGCTTTGATGTTCCTAGAAGGACGTAAGATGATGTTAGTGGTGATTATGAAGTTTGGAATGATTTTTAAGTGAAGATTATGGAAGAATTTGAGGAATTGGAAAGGGTGGTTTTCGGCAAGAAGGAGAAAATGGAAGAAGATTGTGAGAAAAGAAGAAGACAAGTTAGAATATTAAATAGGTCTGCCCTTCGAGATCGCAATCTAGATTTTTCAGGTTGCGGTTTGGCTTGATCTCGAGATTGCGATCTTGATTTTGATATCACGATCTTGAAGGAGTTGAGATCGCAATATGGAATTCGAGATCGCGATCTCGACTCGAGCAACAAATGGGCTTTGCAGAAGTTTAGAGTTTCATATCGTGATCTCAACCTTGAGATCGCGATATGGACCAAATTACCAATATACCCTCCAGAAGTTTTAACTCTAGATCGCGATCTGGAATTTGAGATTGCGATCTGGAGCTGAACTTCTACAAAGTGTGTTTTCAACACTTGAGCCAAAATTTTTCCACTCTTCATCACTTTTTCTCCAATTTCATGCACAACCTACAAACACAAAATTAACAAATTAAGATGACAATTTCCTTCATTCTTTAGCACCATTTATTTAATTCAAAAACTTAAATTTTTAAACTAAAATCCTAACCTAATTCAAGCCAAATTATTCAAAATTAAACTAATTAAAAGTCACATCAAAAGAAAACAATAACAACTAAATTAAAGACTTAGGTTGCCTTCCAAGAAATGCTCTTTTATAGTCACTAGCTTGACTATGGCATGGGTTTCATTCTTGCACAAATTGGACAATATCTCGTCTGCCTTCAATGATTCCTCCAAAGTAGGGTTTTAGCGACCAATGACTATTAATCTTGAAAACTCTCTCTTTCCCTTTTATTTCCACTGCTCTATGAGAAAAAATTTGAACCACTTCAAAGGGGCCACTCCATCATGACTTGAGTTTTTCCCGAAATAGTTTGAGCCTTGAATTTTAAAGTAGCACCAAATCACCGACCTTAAATTCCTTCCTTAATATTAGCTTGTCATGCCATGCCTTAGTTTTCTCCTTATAGATCAAAGAATTTTCAAATGATTCCCTTCGGAATTTGTCTAACTTATTCAAATCAAGCATCCTCTTTTCATATGCTTCATTCAAATCAAAATTCAAGTTCTTTATTGCCCAATATGCTCTATGCTCTATGCTCAAGTTCCATTGCCAAGTGACATGCTTTTCCATACACAATGTGGTATGGAGACATGCCTATGGGGGTTTTAAATGTCATCGATAAGCCACAATGTGTCATCTAACTTAAGTGCCCAATCCTTCCTAGCAGTCTTCACCGTATTCTCTTCAATTCTGACACAGTTTGAACCTCAACTTTACCCGATGTTTGAGGATGATAGACTGTGTTTCACTCCATACTTTGTCATCAAGGCCTCAATAATAGCCAAAGGAACTCCAAACCAAGAAAAGATATTCTTGCAAAGAAATTTAGTGACCACTTTGGCCTCATTAGTTGGGGTGACGATTGCTTCAACCCACTTTGACAATTAGTCCACCGCAACCAAAATGTATTTGTTGGAATATGAAATCGAGAAAGGTCCCATAAAATCAATTCCCCAAACATTAAATACTTCCAACTCAATGATATGAAGGGGCATTTCACATTTCTTTGAAATATTATCCACCCTTTGACATTCATCACACTTGAGCAAAAATTTTCGGGAATCCTTGAACATAATTGGCCAATACAAATCACTCTGAAGGACGTTAAAAGCCGTTCGTTGAGCTCCGTGATGTCCTCCATCCGGAGATGAATGACAATGTTTTAATACATCAGTTACTTTACATTCTGGAACACATCTATCCTTAGAACTTGATCACTACACCTTTGGAATAAATATGGCTCTTCTAAAAAATAATGTTTATGTTCCGCAAAGAATTTCCTTTTCTCAATGACATTTAGCATTTTTAGTACTATCCTTGCCACATGATAATTCACAATATTTGTATACCATGGATTCACTTCCTTCGCCTCAAACAATTTATTAATTGGTGATTCCTCATTGATAGCTCTTTCTTCATGATGACAAGTCTAGATGCTTCAAACATTGACAAATGGTCGGCTACCATATTTTTCGCACCCTTATTGTCCACCACTTCCCAATCAAACTCCTGCAATAAAAGTATCCATCTCAATAAACGTGGTTTGGTATCTTGTTTAGAAAATAAATATTTTAATGCGGAGTAATCGGTATGCACAATTACCTTTGATCCAATCAAATATGATCTAAACTTATCAAATGCAAAAATTATAGCAAGTAGTTCCTTTTCTGTTGTAAAATAATTATGTTGTGCATCATTTAAGATTGTACATCCTACTTGCATAGTAAATGACATACAAAATCTTATTCACCTTTGACAAAAAATGACACCTATTGCATAGTCACTAGCATCACACATAAGCTCAAACGGGAGAGACCAATTTGGTGCTACAATGACCAGGGCAATCATAAGAGCATGTTTTAACTCATTTAATGCTTTCAAACAAGAATTATCAAATTGAAAAGGACAATCTTTTTGAATTAATAAGCACAAAGGTCTAGTGATATGTTAGGAATTTCTAGTGAATCTTTTATAAAATCTCGCATGACCTAAGAAACTTCCTACTCCATTCACATTAATTGGAGGAGAAAATTTTTCAATCACCTTCATTTTGCCTCATCAACTTCTATTCTCTTTGATGAAACTTTGTGACCCAAAATAATTCTTTCTTTCACCATGAAATGGCATTTTTCCCAATTGAGAACCAAATTAGTTTCTACACACATTTTCAACACATTGGACAAATTTGCAAGACAATTATCAAACGAGATGACCAAATACACTAAAGTCATCCATGCTCTTTTCAACCATGTCATGAAAAATGACAAACACACAACATTGATGAAATCTGCTTGGAGCGTTGTAAAACCCAAAGGGCATTCTCCTATATGCAAAGGTACCAAATGGGCATGTAAAAGTTGTTTTATCTTGATCCTCCGAACAAATGACAATTTGAAAATACCCGAAATAACCATCTAGGAAATAACAATCTGCAAAATCGGCTAACCTCTCAATCATTTGATCCATGAAAGGTAAAGGAAAATGATATTTTCGGATGGCCTCATTCAACCTTTGAAAATCAATGGACACACGCCAACCCATAACCAATCTAAAAGGGAGGAGCTCATTGGTTCCACTTATTATTATGGTAATACCACCCTTTTTTGGAACGACTTGAGTGGGACTGACTCACTTAGTATCGCTAATAGGGGTAAATAATACCGGCTTTCAAAACTTATAACCTCCTTCCTCACAACCTCTTTTAAAGTAGGATATTTCAATCTCCTTTGAGGTTGCCTTACTGGTTTATTTCCTTCATTCAACTAGATTTTATGCATGCATATGGAAAAGTTAATTCCCTAATATCGTCAATGGACCAAGCAATGGCATCCTTATGCATTTTGAGCACCACAATCAACCTTTCTAGTTGCTCACTTGTCAAAGATGCATTCACAGTCACCAGGTATATCTCATTTTCACCAAGATATGCATACATTAAGTGAGTAGAAAGAGGTTTAAGTTCTAACTTTGGGGGTTCATTGGTCGGAGACCCCCCTATACCTTGTTCTTGATTCTCATCATCTTCCTTTTCAAATAAGGTATCATTCTCCAAATGAGTCACATTCCTCATTCCTTCTTCATCATCTTGATTTAGAGATTTGACTCTAAAATCTCTTCATCCATTGAGAAATTCTCCATTGTATTCTTACAACAATCATCAATTAGATCATCTACTACATTAATACTCATGACATCTTCAAAAATTGAAGAAAACTTTAATAAACTAAAAATATTAAATGTAACAATTTCATCATTTATTCAGAATTTCAACTTCTCTTCTTGAACATCAATAAGTGCACGACCGGTAGAAAGGAAAGGTCTCCCAAGAATGATTGGCATCTCTTCATCCTCTTCCATATCAAGCACAATAAAGTCGGCCAGAAAAAATCACATTTTCAATTAGTCCCTTTGGGAACTTTATGCTACGGTCCGCAAGTTGCAATAAGAGACTTGTCGGTTACAATTTTCCTCAATTTAATTTCTTAAATACCGCATAAGGCATCACATTTATTGAAACTCTCAAATCACACAATGCTTTCCCAAATTGTAAACCCCCAATCTCACAAGGTATGAAAAATGACCGGGGATTTTTGAGATTTGGTGGCAACCTCTTTGTAAGGAGTGCACTAAAATTCTCTATTAAACATAAGATTTCATCTCCATGCAATTTTCTTTTTGAAGTAAGCACTTGTTTGCTGAATTTATCATAGGCGGCCAAGTTAGCTCAAGTGCCTCAATGAATGGAATGTCAATTTCAAACTTTTTGAATATCTCAAGAAACTTCTTGAACCTCTTGGCATTTTCTTCGTCTTTTAGCCTTTGAGGAAAGGGTACATTAACGTGCTTCGGCCTGTGATAATTCGAATTCTTGCCTTCATTGCTTTGTGAATTGGGTAGACTCATTCATCATTTTGTCTTGTACCATTGAAGACTTTCTTTTTTCTTTCTCTTCATCCTCAGCTCCTTCTTTTTCTCTATTTTTCAACTCATTTCTTCCAACTCTTTCTTCCAACTCCTTAGCACTCCTAAGGGTGATGACCTTGCATTGCTCCTTGGGATTTGGAATGATATAACTCAGAAGCGCCCCTAGAGGTCTTTCATTATTTAACCTTTCCAATTGGCTCAATTAAATATCAAAATTTCTCGTTGATGCCTTCAAATTCTCATAACCTCTCATATGTTCTTCATATTTCATTTCCAACTCTCTTCTCAAATATTCGACTTCTTTTTATTTCCGACCATCTTCACACATTCTCTCTTGGAGCATATTGGTCATGATACATAGGTTGGGAGGAATTTGCATATTGGAAAGGAGGTTTTGGTTACTGGTTTTGAAATGAAATGTTAGGAAAAGATTGATATGATTTGAGTTGGAAATTTCTTTGTTGTAGTGGTTGATAAGGTCTAGGTGAGGAACTCGAAACTTGATTATGTTGGACATTTTGAGGTGAAGGATTTGATTGGTAAGGAGGATTGGATTGATTGTTGAGCATCTTTCATGTTCAAATTCGACACTCAACCTTGTGCATTAGTTTGATTGGCTTGGTGTTGAGCCACCAATGGAGTCATCGGTCCATGATAATAATGATTGTACGCCATCCTATTGAGCAACCTTTGAACTTCTTTCGGAGTCTTGTAAGAGATAGACTTATCGGCGGAGGCATCTACTATAAATTGTCTCTTGAATCAAACCATTATAGAAAGTTTGGAGTTGAAGCCACAAAGGAATCGCATGTCTATGAGGATATTTCCTTAGCAAATCCTTGAACTGCTCCCAAGTTTCTCCTAAACTTTCACCAACATCTTACTTAAAGGATGTAATTTCATTTCTCACTCATTCACACACAATCCAGGTGCACTCCATTGAATTTGAACGTGTCCAAAACTTTCTCAAAGTTCATGAGATGCATGTAGGGATCTTCATTGGGACCACCCTCAAACACGGCATAAACTTGGAGGATTTGGATCAAGGCAGGTTTAATTTCAAAATTGTTAGCTTGCATGGGCATCGTGCAATGCTAGAGTTCGCTCCATCAAAATTTAACAAGACATATTCCATCAATGGCCTTTCATTCCCATTCATACCATTTCCATTCCTGTAACCTCCTATTCTATTATTTCCAACAACCTCTTCTTTATCGTTTTTCATGTTCAAATTCCTTTGATTAGCATTAGCATTTGCCATTTCAATCCTTTCTTGCTCTTGTTGTACTCTTCTCAACTTCCGGATTTCCCTTGGCTTAGTTTTTTTGCTATTCCTTGTCCAAGCAAATGAATGGCCCTTTATCTCCACTTACCATGCACTACAACAAAACCAAAGCAAATAGTCAATTTCACAAGACAACCAACCAACATAAACGAATAAACAAAATTAACAACTAAATTAAACTAAAGTACTTAATCTACACGACCCGTAAAGCGTTTAATAATGCCAAATACCAAGAACAATCCCCGGCAACGACGCCAAAAACTTGATTGCTTTATTAGGTAAAGTTCAATTTTAAAAAGACAAACAAGCAATAATTAACCTCACCAATTCACTATACTCTACCTAACTTCTGGAAGTATACGAAGTTGATAGTAGTATAGGATCAGTAGGTATTATTCCCACAAGGATTGTTGGCAAGCAATTGCCAAGATTTACGGATCTTTGTATAGTTAAGCAATCAAACAATGAGAGATGAAGCTATAATACTCAAAATCATAATTAAACTCAAGCAATAAAAACCTAATTTTAATTATCTACTAAATGCAAGTAACTGGAACTAAGCAATTATGAGATTGAGAAACTAGCTACTATATCCTAATAAAGAGCAATTAAATGAAAACACTTAATTCTATTGTAAATTGACCAAAATATGACTAAAACTAAAAGCAAGTAACCCAATTAAAAGACTATATAAAAGAAGCTTTGAAGACTAGAAACAACCATTTCTACCCTAGAATTTGGAAAGAGTTAAACTTGAAATCTAAATATTTTTTGATTTTTTATAATAATAAAGAAAATCCACTAAAAATTAACTAGAAACTAATGCAAGGAAATTGATAATTCTTCACTAAAAAGCAAAAAATCAACAAGAACCTTAATTTCTCTGTGAAACCCTAAAATGATAGCAAAGAGATTGTCACTAATCTAAGCTAGAAAGTAAGTAAAAATTATATTTACTTGAAGCTAATGATTAACTCATTTCAACTATCTAATCAAAATATAAACTTGCACAGAAATTAAAATTAGATCTAAAAGATAATTAAAGCAAACAAGAACTTTTCATTAAAGAAGAAACTCGAAGATTAAACTATCCTAATCTATCATAAGATTTTCTAACTATCTACTACTACTCCTACTTTCTTCTATTACACTTTTAAAAGTAGCTTAAATAGTGGAGTATTACACAAGGTAAAAAATCAGAAATTGTTTGTTGGAAAATTACAACATTGCCCTTACAACTTAACTACCAGCAAGTCCATATCGCGATCTGGGAATTGAGATCACGATGTGGACTCTAATTCATTTTAGTCAATTTTTTGAGTCCAAATCTTGATCTGGAAAAGTCCAGTCCGCGATCTAGATTCTCTTCTCCGCACTTTTCCATTCTTCCATAATTGCAATTTGGTCCTTGAATTTTGTTCATTCGAGCTTCCGACCTCTAATTTAGACCTGCATAATGAATTTTGTTCATTCCAGTTTCCGACCTCTAATTTAGACCTACATAATATTAACACAATTAATCAATTAATTAGGCAAAAATTTAATAAAAACTAGTATCGTATTTAACAAGAACAAAATATAAACACATATGAAAGAAATTAACTAAAGTCTTCGATCAATTACTCAAAGTTTAGGATTTAAACTATCTAAATGTCATAATTTAGAGTAAAATAACTCTAGTTTACTAGAGTTATCAGAAGGTGGTTATAATCCGGAATTGTTCCCTACATAACAGATAGCATCAACTTCTTGTTAGAAAGTGGTAAAGCATTAGAACCTCCATTACTTGTTCGCTGGCACTCGGAAGAACTTCCTAGTTTTACCACCGATTGCTACAAATTAGTACTGGGCGACAAGTTCTCATTCTTTTCATCAAGATGTTCTTTATGGTTCACGTGTTCCTCATTTTTGTTATTATGTCCATGAATTTCTTGTGTTGGATGTTTGAACACGTCGATTACAGAAACAAGGTTAGTTTGGTCAGAAGATTCAACAACATCGTAAATACTAAACTTAATACATATATCACCAAATTCTATGCTAAGAGTGCCATTAAGAACATCTATCTTAGTTTGAGAACTAGTTAGAAATGGTCTTCCTAATAAAATAGGAGCACTAGAATCACCTTGTTCCATTTCTAGAACATAAAAATCAGTAGAAAAAATTAAACTTCTCACTTGAACTAAGATATGCTCTACAATTTCCTTAGGATAGGTTAAAGATCTATCAGCCAGCTGAATAACCATTCCAGTCTTATTCAATGGTCCAATTTTTAATGCATCATAAATAGAATATGGCATTCATTAATAGATGCACATAAGTTCTGCATGGCTTTTTCAAATTGTGTATTTCATGTCTTACAAGGAACAGAGAACATACCTGAATCCTTAGGCTTTTCAGGTAGGGATTTTTGAATAATGGACGATATATTTCTCCCAACCTCTATCTTTCTAACTTTCTTCTCTTTTGCTTTCTTTTGTAGGAACACAATTCCTTTAAAAACTTATCCTAGCGAGCTATTTGTTTAATAGCATCTAATAAAGGGATATTTATCTCGCACTTACAATTAAAGTATAATACAACTCTCTATCGGGATCCTCCTTTGAAAACTCCTTCAATGCTTCGGGAAATAGGGTTCAGGCTTACATTCTGGCCACAAAGTACTACCATTTTCTTCAATGCCACTGCCTTTCTTTTCACTTGGAACAATCTATTTTTCTACTTTGGCTTGTTCTTCTAGGCCTCAACATGTTCAGAAACAATTTTGTGCCTTACCTCAACCTCTTTACCACTCCTCGACACATTTGCACTTACATTTTTCTTGGGATTGATGATAGTTTGAGGCGACAATTTTTTAGAATTCTGCGATTCCAATTGACTAATTGCAGTCGCCATTGTCCCATTTGGTGCTACAATTGCTGAATACTGGATTTGGTTTCCTGTTGAAATTATAGAGTATTAGTGGTTAAGGCATTTAACATTTCCTCTAAAGACTCACCAGTCTGATTATTCGAATTAGCTTGTTGTCTTTAAGCAAATGGGGACCTATATGGTTGGAAAGTCTGCCGATTCTATTGGTATTAGTAGGCTGTGGTTGTGTTGGATTCCCATATCTTAGATTAGGATGATCCCTCCATCCATGATTATACGTGTTAGAATGGGATCATAATTTGTTCGTGGTTGCCCTGGAAATCCTCCTGCAAGATTTACTTGTTATTGAGATTCATCTTGTAATATGGGACACATATCTGTTGAGTGTCCCTTGTTTGAACAAATACCATAGGGTTGTAATATCTGCGCACTTCTTGAAGCCAATTGTTGTACAAAAGAATTTAAACTGGCCTTTTGTTGTTCTAAAGATGAAACATTTACCCTATTAACAAGTTTAGAACAACAAAAGGATATGAGTTTAGAATTAAGGATCATAATGGTTGTTCACATCGTTTCCCGAACTTTTGAGAACGCACGGCCATGTTTGATATGAGTTCACGAGCAACGTCTATGGTCAAATTATCTAACACCTTTCTTCTAGCAGCGTCAACCATGTTCCTTTCATTTGGCAACAAACCTTTATAAAAATATTGAATTCAATAAAGAGTCAATTATCTAATGATGGGGACAGCTTACACACAGTTCTTGAAGGGCTCCCAATACTCATACAAGGACTCATTATTGAACTGCCTTATGCCAGAAATTTCTTTTCGGATATTTGCAGTCTGAGAGGCTGGAAAATATTTTGCGAACAATAATCTATTCATCTGCTCCCAAGTTGTAATGCTGGCTGAAGGTAAATCGAGCAGCCAATCCTTTGCCTCATACTTGAATGAGAATGAAAATGTTTTCAACTTAATATGTTCCTCTAACACTCTAGTGGGTCTCATACTCGTGAAAATTACATGGAACTCCTTAAAATACTTATTTGGATCTTCACCTGGTAATCTATGAAGGAAGGTAATAGATGGATTAGTCTAGATTTTCTTTCAACTGTAACATTTGCATCTAATTTAGGATATATAATGCACAAATCTTGTTGATTTAAGGTGGGTGCTACTAATTCTCTTAGAGTTTTTTGCGCCATGCTTGTCTCTTCTAGTTTGTTCTTTATTGTCAGCAAAGATAAAATTGAACTGTTGATCTTCCCCCAACTTTCTTTCCCTTAATTCCTTCCTTAATTTGATTAACGTTCTTTGTATTTTCGGATCAAATTGAAACTCAACTTATCCAGCAGATCACGTCACTAGCATTTACAGTTAGCAGAGAAAATAATAATAAAATCAAAATAAAAGAAAAACTTAAATAAATAGAATTAAAATAATTCAAATAGTTCCCCTAAAATAACGCCAAAATTTTGGTCAGAGCTGTCGTTGGCATCCAAAATTAAATAATTCTCAATATTAATGTAGCAGTTGTGAATCCAGGTTGTCACACCGAGTTTATTCTTATACTAAACGCAAAGGGGGGGGGGGGTTTGAATGCTTTTAATCTAAAAACTAAAACAAGAAAATAACTGAAGATAATTTGATTTAAGAAGAATCTTGGTTTGGTCAAATCCACCATGATAATTTTACTAGTCAATCCTTGACACCAAAGATAATTCATTTTTTATATTAACCAAGCAATAATTGAAGAATTACCTTGAATTTCAATTCAAAGTTGATTCTTATTTCTTTCTAAAGTTGGATAATTTCAACACGGATCCAATTAGCCGTAACTATTAATTTAACCTAGACACGTGCCAAAAATTAATTAATAGAAGTATTAAAATCAATAAGAACAACTAGCTAATCAAACATAAACACAAGCGGTTATGCCAATTAGTTGATTATTTTCTCTAAATTTAATAACACTAATTGAGCAATTATCAAAATTAATTGCTTCACAAATTGAATTAAGCACACACGGTTAAAACAATCTAGCAATAGATTAATTCCAATAACTAATATTCTATAGCAATAGCAAGCTAAAAAAAATAATCATAAAATTAATTATAGAAAAATAATCAATACTTGATATAAAAGCGAATAAATTCAAGAACAAAAAGTCTCATAACAAAGTAGAATTGACCATGGCTTCAAATCCCTTGAGCAAGAAAAAGGGTTTAGGCACTAAGTGCTTCCCATGGAATAATAACTAAGAATTTCCTCTGCTAAAAACTTAGATAAAACAAAGAATAGACGTGTTCTCTTCTTCTACTCACCCTACATGGGGTATTTATAATAAATACTAGGCTTACAATCATTATCTTCGGATAAGAATGAGAAATTGCATGAAAAAGAGTCCAACTAGACTAAAAAATCTGCCAAAAATAAAAAATCATATAACTTCACTGTATCGGGGTGCACATGCTCTGCCTGATCTGTGCTCATGTGCGCCCTAGGTAGTGCTAAAAATTTGCTTTCCAAAATTGGCGCACATGCACCACACCTCCAGCGCATGTGCACTAGGAGCAATTTTTGTAATTTCCTTTCTGGAAATAGCGCATGCGCACTGTTCAAATCCAGTGCATGTGCACTGGACCTTAACACTATACTTCACTTTCAGCTTTGATTTTGACCTTACTGCTCTTGGAATTTAGAAAAGTGTAAAGCACGAAATTTGTAGCTCTCTCTCTTATCGTTCCAATATATCTTGAATCACATTGATTGGAGTTTGGACTCAAAAGTTACGTTTAAAATATGAAACAATGCCCATAATAGCATCATACTCGTGCATGTTTTGCCTTAGCATTTCCTTTCATCTTTTTCATCTTTTTCAGTTCTTTTCACTTTATCCCTACAAAAACTAAGACTATGAACAACAATTCAATGTTCATAATGTTCATGAAGCTATCAATAAAAGAAGTCTCGTGACAATAAATTATTTTGTAATACCTTTTACATAATTTTTTTCCTTCAACGAATATGGTGCTGATTGATCTATTGTGATTCTAATATAATTTTATTATTTTTTGTCGTTACTTTTCATTTCTCATATCTAACACTTTGTTTTGAAAAGTTGATCCATGTAGGTTATCATGGCAAAAAAGAAAGTTCAAGGCAGTATAATGACAGATAAGTTAATTGTTGTAACTGACACACATCTTGGCACTACTTTGCCTAAAAAGTATTTGCAACCACAGTCAGAATACCGTGAACATTTAGTAGATATGGGCAACATCATCCACTAACTCGAGCTTATCCAAACCCTGAATTAGATACTTCAGAACCACAGATGTTCAACAAAATTGGTGTATTAGATTCACCTAGAGGAAGAGATCCTCTTGTTTCGCAATGTTTGGGGGATACATCCAATTTGCTGGATGCTAATTTGAAAGCTGTTGATAACAACACATCTGATTCCATGGGACTATTAGGTATATCTCACCATGTTGTGAGTAGTGCACCACTTTCTCAAACTATTATAAGTGCATTTGTGCCTCAAGTAATGAATCGTGCATTTAGTTCTCAAGTTGCACGTGACATATTTAATTCAATTGGAGCTGGTATAAAGAACACAAATGCTAATGGTATAAGCGGATCAAGCCAACAGCTTGTTGATGGATTAAGTTCTACACTTAATGCCAATAGCAGGAGCAACATAATTACTGATTCTCAAGCTAACGTACTCCAATCTGCACATGCTGGCTGCTTCGAACGCAACTTAGTGGTGATAGACCTGATAGATTGTTGCTAGGTATATACTTTAGCTTATCCATTGTCATATTTATGTTCTCTTACATTTATTTTACATTTTATTTGGTTAAATTTTAGTAAGTTGTGCGTTTTTATTTTTAATTTGTTTCATATACATAATGAAGAAAAAAAATGAGGTAGAGGCTCAACTAGAGGTCCAAATCTTAGTCCAGGGCAGAAGTTGATTCTTAAATTCAGTGAAGACATGCAACCAATTGGACAAGATAGATCAGAATTCATGAAATATCTTGGTAAGTTAGCACGTAATGGAATACGGCTTTCTCTTACATATGAGGCATGGAATGATATCCGGAAAGATAAATTGGACCTGCTTGGGATGATATTAAGGTATAAAAACAAAAATGACTATCATTGTAATTTATGTTGCATTGAACACATGTAATTCATTCTGCAATGTTTCCTGTATGTTGTTTAGGCAATCACAACCTGTCCTCCCGCGTATATGAAAATTAATTACGTGAAGTCATTCGATAAGAAATGGAGAAGTTGGAAAAGCATTTTGAAGAGAACATATTTCAAAGGCGAGAGTAAGGAGCAGGCCTCAGCTAATGTTCGTACCTATGTTCAACTTGAACAACGGAAAGTTCTTTTAGAGTATTAGAGTTTAGAAAAAGTTTTATGAAAAAAAAATATATCTTTTAATTACTTAAATATATGTCTTTTGTTTTGTTAATGACATATTTCAATAGCTTACTAGAAATTTTATCTATTTTGAATTAATGTTGTTTAGCTCTCATTGAGCATTGCTGATCAAAATAAGAAGAACAGAGCAATGCATAGTCCTGCACATGGGACTGGTAATGTCAAGAGGTATGCTAGTTAACATGTTCTTTAATTGTTTGATAGTAAAATGTGAACTTATAACTTGTATTTACATATTTTGTGTTTCAGATGAAAGAAAAAGGACTGCATACCAACCAACTATCTGCATCTATATCCGAACATCATTAAATTCTGAACAGATCCGAATGGTGTTTCAAAATTTGACAAAGCTACCATAGTAATTGTGAATAAAAGACAATTTTTTTATCAATTTTAATCAACCAAATTGTCTTTTGGAATATAATCACTTTTAATGTTTTGTAGGATCAAATGACAGAGAAACTTTCCCAAATTCCTACCTCAGAACAAACACTAGAGGTGAAACAACGCATACTCAGAGAGGTTGTAGGATCTGAGTGCCAAGGCTATGTGAGAACAGTAGGATTAGGTCCTTTGCCATCTCAATACTTTGGTGAAACTAGTTCAGAAAACCAGCTTCCTGATGATTAGTTGACAGTCATTCTCAAAAAAGTTGAAGATTTCTACGAGCAAAAGTATAGAAGAAAAATATCAGACATGCAATCTCAAATTGATGATCTTAATGCATGTTTACAAATTAAGGGATGCACAACAATTGGGTCACCACTAAAGGAATATACTCAAGGTGGACATTAGGTAAAACAAACAAAATATCATATTTTTTATTAAATTATATACAATCTTTTGATAAGTTATGTTTTAGGTACCAGTGACATCACGAGAACATAATCAAAACAAGAATTTACCTCAAACTATGAATCGTGACGTTGTTGATGAATTGGCAATATATGAGGTTAGATAAATTGTGAATGTTAGAAATACTTTTCATTGATTTGTTATTTTCTAGTTAATAGAAACATATATACAATAGTGAGTTCATTGTTTCTACTCTTTAAATTTGGGAAATTTCTTTCATCTTTAAGTGAAATTTACTAAAACATAATAATTGAAACCGTAACTACAAACAAGCAAATATAATGAAAAATATTGCTTGGCGTGGTGATACTATCAACTTACAATTTGAACATGAATAGTGAAAAAGAACTGAAAGTTTAATATTATTAATAATAGGTACATAAACCAGTTCATTAATTTTTTTTTTACCTGTTAATTCAAAGCTTTTAAAGGTTATTATGCTGCAACTGTTTTACATGCGTTGGTAAGATTAAATTGGGATCACAAAATTTGTTGACTGGGACACCATTACAACAAAGGCTGCAGATTAAAACTGGTATAAGCAATTTTAAAGATAATTTACCTAGTGCAGTAGCTAAAGATGCCTTTAATGGTTTACATGCCAATTCTAAATAAATTAAAGCTGTTGCAAACGGGGTTCCAAATAATTGTTGAAATTTTGCTAGTGCTATTTCCCCTTAGTACTATAGCTGAGTTTTCGGAAGTTGGCAATATTAGCTTATGTAGTTATTTTTCTTTATCTTTTTGTGAATCACTCCTTTTTAGATAGGAAAAACAATTGTGCTTGTAGCTTCAGCATCTTATTTTATTTAGTTTTTGGCTTTATGAATAGGACAGTGCTTCACATTGTTCCTACTGACTGACATTGGCTCGACGGGAACTTACTTTGAAATTTCTAGTTGGATCCGCCAATCTATGTTGATCTTTGTTCTCGTTTGAATGTAGGTTGAAACTATTGTTTTTGTTGAACGACGGAATTTAAGCGTTTATCTGATTTTATAATTGAAAGGGTTTATCATAAAAAAGTAATGAAAAATGACTTGGACATATTCATTGGTATAGAAAGTTAAAGTTGAAAATCGCTATATATTTAACAAGTAGACCAATAGACGAGCAAATTTATTTTTAAATACTTTTCAAAGGTTTGGTTATCAAAATCCAAGTACTTAATCTTCTTTTAAAGGTATTAAAAATTAATTATTATAAAAACACAATCTTATTTTCAATAGTATTTTCTTGGATTGTAACAACTAGAAATTGAATTATGTACTTGTATCTTAAATATGATTCTTTAGTACATGCTAATGTTTATATATAATTTGTCATTATTTTTTAGGATGTAGATGATGAAAATATTGAATGAGAACAGAAGAATCTTGATATTGATGGTAAATATTGTTCTATATATGGAGTTGTGAAAGACAATATTGGGAGATTCTTTTTTCGAAACTTCATTCTCTTATCTTTGTTTTATAAGCTTAATAATTAGGATGTTTTATATATGAATATTGAACTTGTTGCATTGCATTAAGAAGTGTTATGAACATTTGTTTAGGACAATTTCATTTTACCTTCTGGGACGATTGAAATGATTTATAAGAACAAATGACTTGTAGAAGTGTCAATAATTGTTTGTTGGATATTAAGGTTTAAATATTTATCGTAGATGAATTAGATAAATGATGGAATATTTATTTCAAAATTTGAATATGTACGGGTATTTTGTTAAAAATGGTAGTGCTTCAATTTTATCAAGAAAATGTGACAATAACGCAATATCAAATATTTTGCAAATCTAGTTTAGTAACAAGATATCACTAAATTATAAGGTCCTATAACTGTGACAAAAGAGTATTAAATTGCAATGGTCCTATAATCAAGATCATAAATTTTTTGTCATTTACCTCAAATCGTGACAGAATCATAGTAAAAAATTTAAAGAGTATCTAATACAATTTTTTTGTCACGCTACCCAAATTGTGCTCAAATCCATGTCAAAAAGTTATTGTCATGGTCAAAGGCTCGTGACTATTTTATTTGTAACACCTGTAATACCCATATCATAAAAATTGTGATAAATTCGTGTCAAATACTTACTGTTATGGATTTTTAATCCTTTCATCACTGTTTTGGGTACGTTACGAAAAGTTATTTTTTAGTATATGATGGATTTAATTTTGTGTTCAACCAGATATTTTAGTCTTACATCAATATTACTTAATGGAGATTTTGTAAGTGTGTCCTAGAATCTTTGCTACTTTAATACTGCATATTTAGAACAAAAGATGGATTTAATGCATGTTACGTTATCACATTGCTGAAGGTTTAATTTGCCCCTACATAAGTAGTGTTGGTGTGCAAAGAGTACTAAAAGTTAACCTCTAGGATACAATGAAATCTAGTGATTGACTACTTTTCACACTAATGAAAACAATGCACTCAAACTTTTGATGATATTGTCTTATATTCTAAGAGAAACAAGAAGTACAACAAAAAAATCATTAAATCTACTATTACCGTGATTCATCATCTTTTCTTAACGAATAATTGGTATCTATTGAAGTAGTCATGTCTCTTCAAGATAACATATAACTATTCATTATTTCATGACTTTTGCGAAAGGCAGGGGCAGCCCCTAAAACACCGTGATGCAACCTGTAATTAAAAGTGAGAATTTACGGTTGTGTGCTTTCTTGTCCTGAGTTATGAGAAATCGTACCATATCTATGGGAATTTTAAAGGTTTTATCAAGCCTACAGAGATATTGAACCTAGTTAAAAGGCCCAAGCCTACTAAGTAAAGAGAATTGATGTCTCTTTTAACACATCTAGTTATAATTTAATGAATACCTAAATCCTATTACTAACTAGATGGCATCCCGCAAGTATACGGTTGTCAACTAGTAGCAAAGGGAAGTAGGGATCGTTCCCACAAGGATTGTCGGATGCAATTACCAAGGTTTGTGTAGTTAAGCTAAATCACTTGTTAGAGGCCCAGTTCTTTATGATAGAACTATTCTAATGAAAACTATAATTTTAAATTCTAACCTAATTTTATCTAATTAAGACTAAAACTTGGAACAAGTGAATCAATCAATTAAAAAGACTAAAGAAGAAAGAAAAAATTAAATACTAAATGCATTCATTTCTAAAGTAAAAATTTGATAAAGATAAACTATGAAATTAAATATTTTTGGATTTTTGTATTAGAATTAAAGAAACCCACTAAGAATTGACTAGAAATTAAAGCTAGAAATTAAAAATTCTTAAATAGAAAGCAAGAAATTGATAAGAACCCTAATTTTCCTAAAAACTGTAATTTGAAAGCAAAGAAATTTTCACTAAAATGGATAAGAAAGTAATTAAAAATTATATCTACTTGAATCTTACAAAAAACCACTACGATTATCTAATAAAAATGTAAACTTGACAAGAAATTTAAAGAAGATCTAAGATGAAGATAAAGAGAAACTTCTATTTAGAAAAGGTAACTTGTAGTTTAAGCTATAATCCTAATCTATATAGAATTATCTAAAACTCTCTACTCTAAACTATCTACTCTTCTACTTCTCTACTTACTCCAAAACTCATTCTACTTAGCTGAAATAGTGCAACATTATACAAGGCAAAATCAGAATTTTTGGGCTGGAAGTTTACAAAATTGCCCTTACAAATTAGCATTTAACGAGTCGAGATCTTGGTCTGGAATAGTCGAGACCACGATCTCGACTTTCCTTCCAGCAATCTTCATTTCCTCCATTTTGCAATTTAGTCTCTTGAGCTTTGTTCCTTCCAACTTCTAACCTTTAATTTTTTAACTTGCATAATATTAACACCATTAAGCACTTAATTAAACTAAAAATTTAACACAAAATTATCATAATTAATTCAAAACGAAAATATAAATACATATGAAAGAAATTAACTAAAGTCTTCAATTACTTATCTAATTTCAGAATTTAAACTATCAAAATGCTATAATTTAGAGATAAATAACTCTAGTTTACTAGAGTGCTTATGAAGGATCCAATACATCGAGTCTGTGCCACATGTTAGTATTATCCTAAAAAGTAAATTATATCATAACAAGTGTCAAAAATCATTTACTTGGACTCCTCGTGATATTCTTGTTAAGCACACATATATTTTTTTTGTTGCATTGTTCAAGACTTCAAGTACTATACAATGTAATGAATGTATTCCGATTTCATTTGATAGGATGATATGGAATTGATTTATGATGATATCTAAAATAAAAAAAAGTTTATAATGATATCTTGTCTCAAAACTTTCCAATTGGCATCTTCTAGATATGTCATCTATTGTATCTTTATCTTAATTCAGGAAGGACCCTAGCATCTGGAATAAGTTCAACAAATGCTTGACTTTCTCAAAAACCAAGCTCTAGGGAAATCATCATTTGTGGTTTATTCCAACCTTTTTCTGGACAACAATTCATATTGTTAATCCTTTTAAATATAATATGAAATCTAAGTAATAAAGATACAAATAAAGATATTTTTTATTGCATATCAATATTTGCAAGATGTGAATACTGTCTTTTCATTTACCTGATCTTATTCTAGATAATTATACTAAAAATGTAATTTTTGACTTCGGAAGGACCCCAATATCTAAATAAAGGCTTGAGTTTCTTAACAAACAAAATCCAACAAAATCATCAGTTGTGGGCAATTCAAACATTTTTTAGACAGCAATTGATATTGTTAGTCCATCAAAAAAAATGAAATATATTCAATAAGATACAAATACAGTATTTTTAAATGTCAATATTTGCAAGGCATGAGTACTCTGTTTTCCATATCTGATTTTACTTTGGATAATTATATTTAAAAGTCATGTGCAAAGCACGTGTTTGTGATTATTAAATTAACACAACTTATAACATTACCCAACTCGAGTTACTAATTAGATTACCAATTTTTATTTGTAACGTTAATCACTATGTCTTCTTTCCACAAATCAAGGAAAAACCCCAAAAAAGAGGAAATTAACGATTATTATCAAGAAATCTAGCAAAAAAAATAAAGATAGATGTCTATTAGGACAAAGAACTAAACCATCAGGCTCCTCCTCCTCATAGTATATATTTCTTTTCACGTTCCTTGACTTTTGTTTTTTGAAAAGGTGTGTGTTGATTTTCGAACTTTTTAACTTGTTAAATGGTTGAAATGGTTTGTGGTCATGCAATTAACAATTTATTTGTAGTTTAAAATGTTATGAATAAATACTAAAAGCAGATTGCAGTATGTCCAAATATAGTTGTTTATTGTATTTTGTGTTAAAAAGTGTTTCATTGTACGTCTTAAATCTGCATGTCAAACAATAGATGATTTCTTGGCTTGTAGTTTATGGCTCAAAAATCACTCCTTTGTATTTGTTTATGACTAGCACTGATGTATGTGATTTTGTGTTTCAATTATATTTTATAGTTTCTCAGTAAGCAACCTCTAGGAAAATTATAAATTGTGGGCAATTCTAATATTTTTGTAGACAACAATTGATATTGTTAGTCATCAGAAAATTTTGCTTAAAAAATAATATTAATATTGTTGGACCCCAATTATGATAATCATGTTTTGATGATGACCAAATCGTACTAATGTCTTAAAAATAAGTGTGCAGAAAAATAGGAAGGCTCGGACAAATATGATCATCCGAATACAATCAAGAAAAAAGACCAAAAGTTGAACAATACCTTACGGACGATGAAGAGCATCCAAAAGAAAGGAACTTGGACGCAAGGGAGCGTCCGAAACATGATCAAAAGCTCTAGGACACATAAAGACTGTCCGAACCAGAAGCTGAGGGATAGGACGCATATGAACGTCCGAACCATAAGATTTAGGGCGCACATGACCATCCGAACTAGAGGCTGAGGGATAGGACGCATATGATCGTCCGAAACATAAGCTATAGGACGCATATGACCGTCCGAACCAAAAGCTGTAGGACGCACAAGACCATCCGGAAAAAAGAGATCAAAATGAAGAAGTTTCTGTCAAGCTGTATGACGCATATGACCGTCCGAAACACTGTCAGATTCATAAAGCTGTAGGACGCATGATTGGACGTCCGAACTTCCGTCCGAACTCCTAACGGCTATTTTTTAACAGCTAGTTTTTTTACTGTTGGATCTCAAATTTTAGCACATCTTTCATCTAACATGGAATTACACCCTTTTGAGCTAGTCCAGGAAATTGAGCTCATCCCCGGTGAAATAGTTGCTGATTCTCTTCCTTTAGATAAGTAAATTCCTTCTAAATAACCCAAGAACATCCAAATTATGAAAGGAACTACTACATTCAATACAAACACTTGTAAGAGCTATTTTGGGAAAAATAGGCTAAAATATTGTGGGTTGTATTGGTTTGGGTAGTATAGTTCTTTTGGCTCAACTAGAGGAAATTAGTATGAGCAAGAGAAGACTAGTAAGTGATCTTCAAGTGTAAGAGTGGAGGGATAACAAGTGTACAAAAGTGAGGTTGTAGTGTAAAACCCTTTGCCTCAACTAGAGGAACTTAGTTGGTGCAAAGGTGAGCCTACTTTATAGAGTAGTTTGATGTGTACAAGAAAAATATTATTGCCTCATTTTCTTTGAAGAGGAACTACTAGTGGACGTACTCCAAGCTTGAGAAGTTTCAAAGTTTGGTTTGATATTCTTTATCTCAATCTTTTATTTCTTCTTTAAACTTTGATTATTAAATATTTATCTTTGATCACTTGTGCTTAAGTATTCATTTGTTGTACAAAGTTTGCATTTTCATGAAGCACTTCAAAATGATTATTTTTTGAGACAACCTAATTCACCCCTCTCTTAGGTTGCTTTTGGGCCAACAAATATATGTAATAGTATACAAATGAAGATATTTTTGAATATCAATATTTTCAAGACATGAGTACTTTCTTTTCATTATCTACTCTTACTTTAGATAATTACATTAAAACTGCAAATTTTCCCTGAAGTTCGGATAGTTATCCATTGTGATTTACAAAGTTACAGGCAAAATGTATTTAATTTTTATACTATATTATTTTTAACAATTTATTACAAATTTTAAAATACTAATAAGAGACTCAATTACAGAAGGAAAAAAGTCAGGTGCAAAGTACCTAATTGTGAAATTAACATAGCTTATAACACCATCCATCCTGAGTTTCAAACGAAATATAACTTTTTCTCTTTTCATTTGTAACCATATCACTTCATCTTATCTCTGCAAATGAAAGAAAAAACTCAAGGAAGACAAAGGAAAATTAGGCATTAACATCAAGAATCAAGCAAAAACAAAGAAGGATAGATGTCTATTAGGACAAAGAAATTAACCATCGGGCTCCTCCCCCCTTGTAATTTGTATTTCTTTTCACATTCCTTGATTTTTTAGATGGGTATTGATGCCTCTTTAACACATCTAGTTATAATTCAATTAAACACCTAAATTCTACTACTAACTAGATGGCATCCCACAAGTATACGGTTGTCAACTAGTAGCAAAGGGAAGTAGGGATCGTTCCCACCAGAATTGTCGATTGCAATTACCAAGGTATAAGGGTACTTGTGTAGTTAAGCTAAATCAATTGGTAGATATGATAGAACTATTCTAATGAAAACTATAATTTTAATTCTAGCCAAATTTAATCAAATTAAGACTAAAATTTAAATCAAGTGAAACTCAACTAAAAAGACTACAAAAGAGAAACTTTGAATGTTAAAAGCTTTCATTTATAAATTATAAATTAGAAAGAGTTAAACTAGAAATTTAAATATTTTTTGGATTTTTCGATTGGAATTAAGAAAGCCTACTATGAATTAACTAGAAATTAAAGCTAGAAATTGAAAATTCTTAAATAGAAAGCAAGAAATTGATAAGAACCCTAATTTTCCTAAAAAACCTAATTTGAAAGTAGAGATATTTTTACTAAATTGGACAAGAAAGCAAATAAAAATTATATCTACACGAAGCTTGCAAAGAACCCAGTGTGATTATCTAATAAAAATTTAAACTTGACAAGAAATTTAAAGAAGATCTAAGATGAAAGTAAAGAGAAATTTCTATTCGAAAAAGTAACTTAAAGTTCAAGCTATCCTAGGAGACATCTATCTAGAACTAACTAAAACTAGTTTACTCTAAAACTATCTACTCTCGCTCTAAAACTCTCTACTTAATAATTCTACTTAGCTTAAATAGTGCAGCATTACACAAGGCAAAATTACGGGTTTTCTGGCTAGAAGTTTACAAAATTGCCCCTACAACTTAACATTCAGCGAGTTGGGATCACGGTCTTGAACATTTGAGACCGCGATCTCAACTCTAAAATAGAAAACTAATTCTCGAGTCGAGATCGCGGTCTGGAATAGTCTAGACCGCGATCTCGACTCTCCTTCCAGCAATCTTCATTTCATCCATTTTGCAATTTGGTCCCTTGAGCTTTGTTCCTTCTAGCCTCTAACCTTTAATTTTTAACCTGCATAATATTAACACCATTAAACACTTAATTAAACTAAAAATTTAACAAAAACTTATCATAATTAATTCAAGAACGAAAATACAAATACATATGAAAGAAATTAACAAAAATCTTCAATTACTTATCTCAAATTTCGGAATTTAAACTATCAAAATGCTATAGTTTAGAGGAAAATAACTCTAGTTTACTAGAGTTATCACACCCCCAAACTTAGCATTTTGCTGGTCCCGAGCAAAACAAAGATTACCAATAAATGAAACCTACTAACATTCAAACATTTAAACACGTCCAAAGTTGACGTAACAGTTGATAAATCATGGATGTACTTAGAACAATTAAGCAATCTCTCAAGAAATGTTCAACACTACGTGATATGGGAAGAATATGAGTAAATCAATCCAAAATTGAAATTTCATTTTACAAAGAAGCACACATTCATTCACTACACAAGTTCACATCACCAAGCATTACCATTCTCGAAAAGAGTTACCAAAAGTTTTAGTTTTTTTCATTTGAAACATCATTACTTCTCAAATCACAAATATTATAAAGTTAATCAACTCTCTCGACTAAGCATCATGAAAATAGAAGTTCAATTAGAAATCAACTTAAATGCAATTTTCACACATTTCCGGACTACAGGAATAAACCTCTAACAAGGATAAGTAATATGAGATTAAAGATAAGTATTACAAGCAATTACTCCTTAACTTATTGGTATACTAAAATGCAATTCCTAATGGCTTAATTTGGAGAAACAACATGGGTACATGTCGGAATCCCGTACTCGCCTTATTCCTAATTTTTTTTCGGCCCTAAACCAAGGATAAGGAGTGAAATGTACCAAAAATTAATCTCGAATATCAATTATTCACAAGTTAGAAGAACATTCCCTATGCAAACACATGAAATGTCCCAAAATTCCTTCTACTTCATTTAACTTATTTCTTTCCAAAAGATAGTTCATCAACCACATAATATAAGTGATTTGATAAGAAACAACATTTCAAATAAATTTTCCTATAATTTTAGCACTTCTTTTTGAAAAATAGCAATGCCAAGTTTATGAATTCTTTATATTGCAAATGAACTACTCACTCACACAAAAATTCTTGAAATCAATCAATCATATACTTTAATCACAAAATGCATTGAACATTAAAATTTATCATCATTGAGTACCTAATTGATCAACTTTCCATCCATTAATCATCAAGTGGCAACAAAATGTATAAAATGACCATTTTCAACACATAAAGATAAACACCCCCAAACTTGTCTCTTTTATTCAAGTTGATGAATAAATCATCCTTCCACTCACCCAAAATTAAACATCAATACAAACCAAAATTAACGAAAACTACTTAAACTATGTCCTACTTTTAAGCCTAGAATTAAAAATGAGTAAAAATGTCAAGAACAACCGTGCCATGCATCTCACCATTCAAGCTTCAAACAAAATCATCATTCAATTCCATTTATACTAGTGCAAAGATGGCATCAGCTTAGGGCCCTTAACCATATTACTCTTATTAGGCAATAACCAAACTTCACCAAGTGCCAATTTAATAATCCAAAAGAAATTCCATCCATAAAGCATCAAAATGTATCATTTGGCATCAGCTTAAGGCCATTAGCCAAACTACTAATAAAAAAAGAAAAACTGAAATACTTCAATTCCAAAAACTAAAAATAAAACAAACATAATCTAAAGTAATCAAAAGCTATGGTGTCCAATGAAAATAGCGAAAATCATCATCATCCATCAAATTATTCCAATGATCAAGGTTGGTCGTCTTTCATGCCCAAACAAATGGTGGCTTCTTCTCTTCATTCCATCTCATCTTGACCTTTTTCAGTGTCACTAGGTTGGGCCTCTTCTTGATCATCATCCATGTCCCCTCAAGTCGCACCCGTGTGGCTAGATTTCTCATGATGTGTGGTAGCCACCGGTGGTGTGTAGTACTGTCCACGAGGTGGACCAAAGTGCCATGCCGGAGGTGATGGTGGCTCGACCCAAGTGCCTAATGAAGTCATCTTTAAAGCTTCTCCAATAACGGTCAAGTTGTTGTGCATCACCATTTGACTGTACGACCAATACTCCTGTAGATCGTTCCTTTCTTCTTCACTTACCGAAGCATTGAATACTACACCTGGTGGGTATCAAAATCATTGAAGTTCTCTGAGGTGGTGGAGGTTGAGGCTGTGGCTGTGGCTGGGCAGGGTGCTCTTCTTGGTGGTGCTTCTCATATTCTCTCACCATCCTATAGACATATTCCTGATTGATCATTCATCAAGGATATGTCAATGATTCCAAAGGACCAATTGGGCAACCCGCTACGGTGCAAAGATGGTGAATTATACAAGGGGCAAAAAATATGAGTCGTCCCGACCTACCACTCTCGAAAAACCCCTGTCTAAGTAGGTGACCAATTTTCACTGGGATCCCAGTCATGATGGCATAGACTAAGAGTACCTTGTCCCTCTGGATAAAGCTCACTGCATTGGACCCCCAAATGCGGCTATTAATGAAATAAAATCATAACTTAGCCACTAATAAGAGTCCTTGATGAGGAAATTTTAATTCCATGGTAGACGAAGTACTCTTAATCCACTCTACCCTCCTATCACAAATGGCATCTTTGATTGCATTCATATCCTTATTTTTTATTATTCAAAAATGCCAAATATTGACTAGAAGGTACGTGGGGTATGTTGAAATATGCATTAATCACATCAACACTAAAATCTACCAAACCCCTCCCCCGGTATACGCATCTTGCCATCTTCTAACTCACATAAATTACAATGAAACTCCTTGACTAATTGGGCAGCCCTGGGGTCAACCTAAGCGTTAAAACCCTCCCAATGCCTTGACCTAATTTGTTCTTCTATCGCTCTCTTAGAATCTTCATATACTCCCCAATGCATGGTTAGATCAAATTTCCTCTCTCTAATTACCTCATGCTTCTCCTTACTCTTGAGAAATTGTTGAGCCCTATCACTCGAGAATTGAGGTTCAATTTGATCACCACCCTCAAAAGGTTGTTCTAAACCCCCTTCTCCACTTGTACCCTCTTCGGATTTCCTTTTTCTAGAACCAGTCCCTCTCCCTCTCATTCTAATTCTTCTCTCAACACTACCATATACCCCTCTCGTCATATTCTTTATGCACAAACGAATTCAATCACCAATTCAAAAATCCAACTTTTCAAGCAAAATTCAACACCACAAAATCACAATACAAATTCCCAAAAATTGTTTGAATATTTCAATTCCACTCAATCACAAACCAAACAAAGAATTTCAACAATTGGACAATTCAAAATTCTTCTAGCATGAATTAGCACCAAGTACTTGTCCACAATTCCACAATTAAATACCACAAATTTTTTTTTCACAATTTAATCCACACAATTCCACAATTGTCTTCAAAAATTGCTAATTACAACTAATAATTCAAGGAAATATATTACCCGTTCTTTTTGGAATTGAAATTTTTCCAAGAATTGCCTTCGTGTCAATCCCCCTTGCAGTCAAATTTCTTCCACAAATCCTCAAAAAGATGGTTGCTTTGATGTTCCTATAGAAAAATAAAGTGAAATTAGTGGTGGGTGTGGAGTTTTAGGTGATTTTTGGTGAAGATGAGAGAAAAATTGGAGGATTCGGGGTTAGGGCTTTCTATCTTAAGGAAGAGGAAAGAGAATAGGGAGAGTTTGTGAGAAGAAAAGAAGAATTTGATGCTTTTTAAGACTTTCTGGCAGTTGAGAACGCGGTCTCAGTTTTGAGGCCGCGATCTGGCCTGATGTTGAGATCGCGGTCTTAAACAGTTTGAGATCTCAACTCGGTGCAAAATAAGCCTTTGTAGAGTTTAGAGTTGAGACCGCAGTCACAAAGTTGAGATCGCGGTCTCAAGCTCAATTTCTGCAAAGTGAATTTTTACATTTAGCCGAAATTGCTTCACTCTTGACCACTTTTCTCCATTTACAAAGATAACCTACAAACAAAAAATTCACAAGTTAGGATGACAATTTTCACTCATTCTTTAGCACCATTTATTCAACTCAAAAACTCAAAATAATATATGTATATATATATATATATAAATTAACAAATCTAATTCAAACTAATTTACTAAAAATCAAGACAATTTAAAATCACACCAAAAGAAAGTAATAAAAACTAAATTAAAGACTTGGGTTGCGTCCCAATAAGCACTCATTTATAGTCAATAGCTTGACTATGGCATGACCCTCATTACAAGTAATTGAGGATGATTGATCCTCCTTTCCCTTTTGGTTTCCATAGAAAAAGTTTGATCCCCTTTTTCTTCATGATTAATGCTTGATTTTCGGGTTTTCCATGCACAAGTCCTTTCTGTCTAGCCTCCTTTCTTTCTAGTCTTAGCCATCGCTAGTGCCACAATTAACATCTCCAATTGTTTGTCAAACCATTTTCTTTTCTTTTTGTGCCTTCTCAATTTCTTGACATCACCTTTGTGATTATTCTTTATAAAACTCTCTTCATCCTTTGTAATCACACATCCCTTATCGAGTGGTTTTTCTTTCAATTCATTTCTCGAATTTTCCTTTATTTCCAACACTTGCTTGAGCGAATTGCCTTGGCTCACTTCATTTTGCTTTTCATTTGACCTAGCAATGATAGAATTAATAGATTGGTTAGTACATTTCTCTTCGAAGACAATAATAGGAATATTATCATTGTGTTCAAACACATCAAATTCAATTGATTCATTTTCAACTCGTAAGATCAACTTTCCTTTGTGAACATCAATTAATGCATGAGCGGTCGACAAGAAAGGCCTCCCTAAAATCAATGGAATCTCACTCTCTTCACCCGTATCTAGCACAAAGAAATCAATAGGAAATACCAACTTTTCAACTTATTCAAGCTCATCTTCCAACAAGCCATATGGTTTCCTCTCAGATAAATCTGCCAATTGGAGTGTGATATTAGTTGGCTTGACATATTTGATCCCTAACTTGTCATGGATGGCCTTTGCATGATATTTATGCTTGCCCCCAAATCACAATGTGATCGATGCCACGTTTTTCCTCCAACATTCACCGGTATCATATAACTACCGGGATCCTTGAGTTTTGGGGACAACCTCCTTTGAACAATGGCACCACATTGGGCATCAAGGCATACTTTCTTATCATCATCCCACTTTTGCTTCCTTTGAACCTGAAGAGCCAAAAGATCCTTCATGAAACGAGTATAGTTGGGCATCTTGGTGAGGACATCAATCAAAGAATGTTGACATTAATCTTTTTCATCAAATCAAAGAAATGGGTGAATTGCTTCTCTTTTTCCTCCTTTCTTGGATCAATGAGTCTTTGAGGGTATGGCACTTTTATTGATAGATCTATCTTCAAAGGTTCCTCCACATGCTTCTTCTTGGATACCTTGATCTCATTCTTTTTCTCCTTCTTGGCTTCATCATCAACTACTTCCTTTTCAATTTCAACTACCTTGGACTTTTGCTCTTTGCTTCCTTCCTCCACCTTTTTCTTCTCCTTAGATTCAACCAATTCTTTTCCACTCCATAAGTGATGTTTTCCAAACCTTATTTTGATGATGACATAAACACTTAACTCTGTAAAATAAGCTTTTGCAGGAATAGATCTTTCGGACGCACAGAACCGTCCGAACTAGGTCAAAACTCCTCGGACGCATTGCATCGTCCGAATGAACTGGGCAGAAAAAATGGGATCCTACTGCCTTTCTTTCGGATGCTCAGGACCGTCCGAAACCTCTATAGGACGAAGGACCGGATGCATGCACGGACGTCCGAACGAAGCCTCTCAACAAAACTGAAAGAAGATCGGACGCTGCCTCGGACACACTCAATCCTTCTCGGACGTCCGAAACCCCAACGGCTATTTTTTGTGCATTTATTACTTAGTCGTTAGGAAGTAGTTGAAACCACTATTTATTGCTCTTATAAATAGATGCTTTAATAATCTGAAAAAAGCATCTAATACATTGAATATAAGCCTTAGAAAAGAGTAATTTGAGTGCAAATTGACTATAGTGCTTTGTTGTATTAGTGTGCAATTGTGAGTGTAATTCAACTTTGAGTGGAGTGATAATCTTGTATGCAAGTGTGGTTGTAAGTAAGATTCTTGGCTCAACTAAAAGAGTTTTAGTGTGAGCAAGAACTTCCCAACTTTGTAAAGATTATTGGCTCACCAAGTGTGTGACGAGCAGCATTAAGAGATTTGATACTTCAAGCTTGCTAGCTTGGAAGTATTGATTGTTTAATTTATTCTCTCTTTACTTTACTGTTCTATTGATTTTGTTATATCTGCATTTAATTTGAAAATCACAATATTTCTCAAAGTAATTTTTAAGAAAGCTAATTCACCCCCCCTCTTAGGTTGCTTTGGGACCAACAATAAGGTTATGGCATTGCATTGTTCCTTGGGGTTTGGAATATTATCACTCGAAAATGCCCCAATAGGTTTGTCATTATTCTACCTTTCCCATGCCCTAATTGAATCTCCAAATTCCTTGTCGAAGCCTTCAAATTCTCATAATCTCTTATGCTCTTCCGCTTTCCTATCCAATTCCCTTCTCAAATACTCGGCTTCTCTTCTCCAACTTTCTACACCCAAATTATCTCCAGGAGCATATTGATCATGGTACATGGGTTGGGAAGAATTTGCATAATGGAAGGGAGGTCTTTGTTGTTGGTTTTGAAAAGAAGTTGATTGGGGAAATTTTGATATGAGTTGGGTTGGACATTTCATTGATGTGGTGGTTTATAAGGTCTAGATGAGGAATTCGGGGCTTGAGTGTGTTGGGCATTTTGAGGTGGGGGATTTGGTTGGTAAGGAGGATTGGATTGGTTGTTGGTGTTACTCCATGAGAAATTTGGGTGATTCCTCCAAGAAGGATTGTAAGTATTCCCATAAGCTCTGGATTGGTTCATTGGAAATGAAGATTGATTAGCCACATAATTGATTTGCTCATTAGCTCCATATGGCATTTCACAATTCCCATTGGCATGGCCGCCTCCACAAAAATCACATGTCATGCTTGGTTGAGTTGGAGAAGAAGTCATCGCATTCACACTACTAGGTTTCCCTAGATTCTCCAACGCCTTTGCCATGTTATTAATCACATTCATGAACATGCTTTGTTAAGCTAAAAGGGCATCTTTCATGTTTAGATTCAACGTTCCACTACTTGCATTGGCTTGATTAGATTGTCATCTTTACTTCAAATGTTGAACCACTAGTAGAGTTATTGGTCTAGGATGGTAGTGGTTGTAAGCTATCCTATTCAACAACTCTTGAGCTTCTTCCGGAGTCTTATATGAGATAGAACCGTCGGCGGAGACATGTACGATGGATTTTGTCTCTTGAAGTAAACCATTATAAAAAGTTTGAACTTGAAGCCAAAAAGGAATGGCGTGATGCGGGCATTTTCTTAGCAACTCTTTGGATCTTTCCCAAGCTTCCCCTAGGCTTTCACCAACATCTTGTTTGAACGATGTAATCTCATTCCTTAATTTATCGGTTCTTGTGGGAGGAAAGCATTTCACCAAGAACTCTTGAGCAAGTTGGTTCCAAGTGGTGAATGTTTCTTGGGCATGGGATTGCAACCATGACTTTGCCCTATCACGAAGAGAAAAAGGAAACATCCTCATCCGAGCACAATCCGGATGTACTCCATTAAACTTAAATGTGTCCAAGACTTCTTCAAAATTCATGAGGTGTGTGTATGGGTCCTCATTTGGTCCACCTCTAAACACAGCATGGGCTTGGAGCATTTGGATTAAGGCGGGCTTGATTTCAAAATTGTTGGCTTGCACGGGCATCCGTGCAATGCTTGAGTTCACCCCATCAAAATTAGGTAAAGCATACTTACTCAATGGCCTTCCATTCCCATTCATGTCATTTCCATTCCTATAGCCACCTATTCCATTATTTCCACCTACCCCTTCTTCTTCGTTCTCCATGTTCACATTCCCTTGATGAGCATTAGCATGTGTCATTTCTATCCTTTCTTGCTCTTGTTGTATCCTTCTCAACCTTCGAATTTGTCTTAGCTCTTTCTCCCTTTCCTTGCTAAGCAAATGAATGGCTCTTGAGCACCTCTTACCATGCACTACACAACCAAGGCAAATAGTCAATTGGAATTCCAAGTCAATTCCACAAGACAACCAAATCAAACATAAAAATCAACAAAGTTAAAAAACTAAATTGAACTAATCTAAAGTGCTTAAGGAATCTACACGACTCATAAAGCGCTTGATATTGCCAAAAACCAAAGACAATCCCCGGAAACGATGCCAAAAACTTGATGCATCTTTAACACATCTAGTTATAATTCAATTAAACACCTAAATCCTACTACTAACTAGATGGCATCCCGCAAGTATACGGTTGTCAACTAGTAGCAAAGGGAAGTAGGGATCGTTCCCACCAGAATTGTCGATTGCAATTACCAAGGTATAAGGGTACTTGTGTAGTTAAGCTAAATCAATTGGTAGATGATAGAACTATTCTAATGAAAACTATAATTTTAATTCTAGCCAAATTTAATCAAATTAAGACTAAAATTTAAAACAAGTGAATCACTCAACTAAAAAGACTACAAAAGAGAAACTTTGAATGTTAAAAGCATTCATTTATAAATTATAAATTAGAAAGAGTTAAACTAGAAATTTAAATATTTTTTGGATTTTTCGATTGGAATTAAGAAAGCCTACTATGAATTAACTAGAAATTAAGGGAGAGCTAGAAATTGAAAATTCTTACATAGAAAGTAAGAAATTGATAAGAACCCTAATTTTCCTAAAAACCCTAATTTGAAAGTAAAGAAATTTTTACTAAATTGGACAAGAAAGAAAATATAAATTATATCTATGCGAAACTTGTGAAAAACCCACTACGATTATCTAATAAAAATTTAAACTTGACAAGAAATTTAAAGAAGATCTAAGATGAAAGTAAAGAGAAATTTCTATTAGAAAAAGTAACTTATAGTTCAAGCCATCCTAATCTATCTAGAACTAACTAATATTTTACTCTACAACTATCTACTCTCTCTCTAAAACTCTCTACTTACTAATTCTACTTAGCTTAAATAGTGCAGCATTCCACAAGGCAAAATTAGGGATTTTCTGGCTAGAAGTTTACAAAATTGCCCCTACAACTTAACATTAAGCGAGTTGAGATCGCGGTCTGAAACATTTGAGACCGCGATCTCAATTCTAAAATAGTAAAACTAATTCCCGAGTCAAGATCACGGTCTGGAATAGTCGAGACCGCGATCTCAACTCTCCTTCCAACAATTTTCATTTCATCCATTATACAATTTGGTCCCAAAGCTTTGTTCCTTCCAACTTCTAACCTTGAATTTTTAACCTGCATAATATTAACACCGTTAGGCACTTAATTAAACTAAAAATTTAACACAAAATTATCATAATTAATTCAAGAACAAAAATACAAATACATATGAAAGAAATTAACTAAAATCTTCAATTACCTATCTAATTTCGGTATTTAAACTATCAAAATGCTATAATGTAGATGAAAATAATTCTAGTTTACTAGAGTTATCAGGTATGTGTTGATTTTTAGATTTATTACTTATTTAATGGTTGAAGTGGTTTGTGGTCAAACATTTTATAATTTATTTGTGGTCCAACTTGTTATGACTAAAACCTAAAAGCATATTGTGTTCCTAATGTAGTTGTTCATTGTATTTTGGGTAAAAGGTGTTCCTTTATATGTCTGTCTTTATGTAAGCATATGAAATAAAAGACGATTTCTTTGCCTGCAGTATGTGGTCCAAAAATTGCTGATTTATATTTGTTAATTGCTGCACATGATGTATATATTTTGTGTTACAACTAGATATTTTAGTCTCATGTTAGTATTACATAATGGAGATTTTGTGTCTGTCCTAGAATCTTTGCTACTTTAGTACTGCATATTTAGAACAAAAGATGGCTTGAATGCGTGTTACATTATCACTTTCCTAAAGGTTTAATTTGCCCCTATATAAGTAGCCTTGGTGTGTAATTGAGTGCAGACAATTTACCTCTAAGAGAAAGTAAAATCTAGTGATTGACTACTTTTCGCACTAATAAAATCAATCCACCAAACACTCAAAGTTTTGATTTGCTTGTGTTGTTCTCTAGGAGAAGCAAGAAGAACAAAAGAATCTTCAAATCTACTATTGCCGTGATTTATCATCTTTTCGTAGTACATAATTGGTATTTATCGAAATAGTCATTTTGATGTCTCTTTGAGGTGACACATATCTATTCATTAATTCACGACTTTTGTGAAAAGTAGGGGCTGTTTCCTGAAACACCCTGATGCAACTTGCAATTAATAGTGAGAGTTTATAGTTGTGTGCTTTCTTATATCGAGTTGTGAGAAATCGTACCATATTTATGGGAGTTTTAATTACTTTATTGAGCCTATAGAGATATTGGGCCCAGTTAGAAGGCCCAAACCTGCTAAGTGAAGACGATCAGATACATCGAGTCTGTATAGTCCTTGCCATGTGTTAGTATTTTACTGACAAGTAAATTTATGGTAACAAGTGTCAAAAATCTTTTACATGGACTCTTCGTGATATTCTAGTTAGGCTTGCATATGTCTTTTTGGTTGCGTGTTTAAGACTTCAAGTACTATATAAGATAATGTATGTATTTCGATTTCATTTGACAAGATGAGATGGAATTGATTTGTGATGATATCTAAAATAGAAAAAATTTATAATGACATCTTGTCATTAACTTATTCAAAATTTTCTACTTGAATTTTCTAGACATCTTGTCTATTGTATCTTTTCCTTGATTCCAGAAGGACCCAATATTTGGAACAAGTTCAAGAAAAGGCTTGAGTTTCTCAGCAAACAAACTCTAGAAAATCATTAGCTGTGTACAATTTCAAACTTTTGCAGACAGCAATTGATATTCTTAGTCCTTCAAATAATATGAAATATATGTAATAAAGATACAAATAAAGATATTTTTGAAAATTAATATTTTCAAGACATAAGTATTCTCTTTTCGTTAGCTGATGTTACTTTGGATAATTATGTTAAAAATGAAATTTGGTCATCAGAAGGACCCCAATTTCTGGAAAAAGTTCAAGAATGCTTGAGTTTCTTAGCAAACAAACTCCAGGAAAATCATCAATTGTAGGAAATTCTAACCTTTTTGTGGACTACAATTGATATTGTTAGTCCTTCGAAAACAATATGAAATGTATGTAATAATATATAAATAAGAATTTTGAATGAGAATCAATATTTGAAAGACTTGAATACTTTCATTTTGTAATCTAAACTTACTTTGGATAATTATATTAAAAATTTTATGTGCAAAGCACATGTTTTGAATATTAAATTAACATAGCTTTATAACACCATCTAACTCGAGTTACTAATTAGATATAACTTTCTCCCTTTTTATTTGTAACCCTAATCACTTCATCATTTCTCTAGAAATCAAACAAAAACTCCAAACTAGAAAGAGGAAATCAATGATTATTATCTGAATCTAGCAAATACCAATAAAGATAATTGTCTACTAGGGACAAAGAACAGAACCATCTGGCTACTTCTCCTAATGGTATGTATTTCTTTTTCATGTTCCTTGACTTTTTTTGGGAAAAATGTCTGTTGATTTTCAATTTTTTTTACTTTTTAAATTATTGAAATAGTTCACGGTCCAACATTTTATAATTTATTTGTGGCCGAACATGTTATGACTAAACCCAAAAGCAAATTGCAGTACATCAAAATATAAGGTTTGTCGTTTATTGTATTTTGTGTTAAAAAGTGTTCCTTTAGAATGTTTTAAAATCTGCATGTCGAATAAAAGACGATTTCTCTGCCTGCTGTATGTGGTCCAAAAAATTGCTCCTTTGTATTTGTTTATGGCTAGACATGATGTAAGTGATCTTGTGTTTCAACTAGATTTTTTAGTTTCTCAGCAAACAAACTTCAGGAAAATTATAAATTGTGGGCAATTCCAACATTTTTTGTAGAAAACAATTGATATTATTAGTTCTTCAAAAATAATATTTAATATATGTAATAAGATATAAATAAAGATATTTTTGAATATCAACTAAATGAGTACTTTCTTTTTGTTATCTCATCTTACTTTTGATAGTTATATTAAAAATGAAATTTTTGCCCCCCAAAATTGGATCGTTGTCAATTTTGATCCACAATGTTACAGGTAAATTGAATTTAGTTCTTAAACTATCTAATTGTTAACAATTTATGACAAATTTTAAAATAGTATCAATTATAATATGAAAAAAGTCACGTGCAAAATACGTGACACTTAAATTAACATAGCTTATAATGCCATCTAGCCCGAGTTACTAATCAAATATAGCTTTCTTTCTTTTCATTTGTAACCCTAACTCAGTTTCTTCTTATCTCTACAAAATCAAAGAAAAACTCAAAGAACAGGAAGGAAAAACAAATATTTAATATCGAGAATCAAACAAAAACAAAGAAGGCTAGAAGCCTATTAGTGATAAACAAGTCAACATCAGGCTCCTCCTCCTTATAGTATGTATTTTTTTTCACGTTCCTTGATTTTTGGGAAGGTGTGTGTTGATTTTTAGATTTCTTGGTTTCTTAATTGTCAAAATGGTTTATGGTCCAACATTTTATAATTTATTTGTGGTTCAGGATGTTATGACAAACCCTAGAAGTAGATTGTGATCCAAACATAGCTAATTATTCTATTTTATATTTACATATGTTCCTTTGTATGTATTAATGTCTTTATGCTAAACAAGAGACGATGTTTGTTTCTTTGCATGTTGTGTGTGGTCTAAAAATTACTCCTTTGTATCTATTTATGGCTGGACATGATGTGTGTGATTTTGTGTTTCAACTAGATTTTGTAGTCTTATATCTGTATTAAGAAATGGAGATTTCATAAGTTTCTCCTAGAATCATTGTTATTGTAATAATGCATAGCAAATGCAAGATATGACTTCAGGTTTAGTTTGCCCCAACCATAATTAGTCTTTATATGCAAAAGAGTGCTTCAAATTATTCACAAGGGTACAATAAAATCTAGTGATTAACTTCATTTCGCACAAATGAAATCAATCCACTAAACACTGAAACTTTTCACAAACTTGACTTAACTCTAAGAGAAACAAGAAGAATAAAAGAATCATCATGTCAACTATTACTATGATCCATCATCTTTTCTTACTATATCATTGTATTTATCGAGAGAGCCATATCTCTTAGAGGTGAGACATACCTATTCATTAATTCATGACTTTTGTGAAAGGTAGAGGCCTATCCTCTGAAGGACCCTGATGCAACTTGTAATTAACAGTGAGAATTTATGGTTGTGTGCTGTTTTGTCTTGAGTTACGAGAAATCATACCGTATTTGTAGGAGTTTTAATGGGTTTCTCAAGCCTACAGAGACATTGGGCTTAATTAGAGGGTCCAAGCCTGTTAAGTGAAGAGGATCAGATATATCGAGTCCGTGTGGTTTGTTCCCCATGTTGGTATTATACTAACATGTAAATTGTAACGTAACAAGGGCCACACATATTTTACATGGACTCTTTATGATATTTTAGTTAAGAATGCATGTATCTTTTTGATTGCATTATTCATGACTTTAAATACTATATAATGTAATGTATGTAATTCGATTTTGTTTAACAATATATGATGTAATTGACTTATAATGATATATGAAATAGAAAATGTTTATAACGATATATAGTCTCCAAATTTTTTACCTGGTATTTTCTAGATATCTCACCTATTATATCTTTTCCTTGACTCCAGAAGGACCCAATATCTAGAACAAGTTCAAGAATGGCTTGAGTTTCTCAGTAAACAAACTCCATGAAAATCATCAGTTGTCGGCAATTCCAACCTTTTTGTAGATAACAACTGATATTGTTAGTCATTCAAAATATAATATCAAATTGATGTAATAAAGATAAAGTAAAGATATTTTGAATATCAATATTTGCAAGACATGAGTACTCTCTTTTCATTATCTAATTTTACTTTGGATAACTATATTAAAAATTCAATTTTTTACTTCAGAAGTACCCCAATATCTGGAAAAAGTTCAATAAAGGTTTCAGTTTCTTAGCAAACAAATTTCAAAAAAATCATTAATTGTAGAAAATTCCAGCATTTTTGTAAACAACAATTGATATTGTTAATCCTTCAAAAATAATATGAAATATGTGTAATAAGATATAAATAAGATATTTTTTAATATCACTATTTTCAAGCCATGAGTACTCTCTTTTCGTTATCTGATCTTACATTATCATAATTATTTTAAAAATTCAAGTGCAAAGCACATGTTTGTGATTGTTAATTAACATAGCTTATAACACCATCCAATCTGAGTTATTAATTTGATATAACATTACCTATTTTTATTTGAAACTCTAATCACTTCATCTTCTTTCCACAAATCAAAGAAAAACACCAAACTAGACAAAGGAAATTAATGATTATTATTGAGAATCTAGCAAAAACAAATAAAGATAGATGTCCATTAGGGGTGAACCATTATGATCTCCTCCCTGATGATATGTATTTCTTTTCACGTTCCTTGACATTTTTTTTGAAGGATATGTGTTGATTTTCACACACACACACACACACACACACACACACATATATATATATATATATGTTTTGCTTATTAGATAGTTGAAATGGTTTGTGGTCCAACAATTATAAATTATTTGTGGTCCAGCATGTTATGACTAAACCCTCAAGTAGATTGTGGTATGTCTAAATGTAGCTTTTATTGTATTTGAGTTAAAAAAAGTGTTTCATCATTTTTCTTAATGTCTGCATGTCAAATAGAACATGATTTCTTTGCCTATTCTATATGGTCCAAAAATTATTCCGTTGTATTTGTTTATTGCTGGACATGATATATCTGATTTTTGTGTTTCGACTAGATTTTTTAGTTTCTCAGACAACAAACTCCAGGAAAATCATAAATTGTGGAAAATTCCAACATTTTGTGGACAACAATTGATATTGTTAGTCCTTCAAAAATAATATGTAATATATGCAATAAGATACAATTAAAGATATTTTCAAATATATCAATATTTCCAAGACATGAGTACTTTCTTTTCATTATTTGATCTTACTTTGGATAATATTAAAAATAGAGTTTTTGTCTCCAAATTTTGGATTGTTGTCCATATTCAGCCATAAAGTTATAGAAAAAACACATTTAATTCTTAAACTATCTTATTTTTAACAATTTGGGACAAATTTTAAAATATTATTAGCTAATGGTAGAAATGCTGTCCTACATGAGTAGGCACTCAAAATTAATAACTCTCAATAAAAAAATGTAGTAGTGGTGAGTCAAGTTCTTACCATAGAGAACGGAGTTTATTCTTGCGGTAAACAGAAAAAATGAGGGGTTTTCTTGAATTCTTTGAACAAAAAGTTAAAACAATAAAATAACAAATGAGAATTCGATGTAGGAAAATTCTTGGTTTCGGTCATGTCTAGCATGGCAATTTCACTACTCGATCCTTGACACACAAGATAATTCAATTCTATATCAAGCACTAATTAAAGAATTAACCCGAATTTCAATTCAAAGTTGTTTCTTATTTTTTTCTAAAGATGGTTAATTTTCAATACGCGATCCAATTAACCCTAACTATTAATTTAATCCAGACACGCACCATAGATTTATTAATAGAAGCATTAAAATCGACAAGAACAATTAGACTAATTAAATATAAACACACGTGGTTATGCCAATTAGATGTTTATTTTTCCTAAATTCAATAACACTAATCGAGTAAGGTTATTTACCAAATTTAGTTGCTTCACAGATTGAATTAAGCACACGCGGTTAAAACAATCTAGCAGTAGATTAATTTTAATAACTTAATTATTCTGTAGCAATAATAACTTAAAAGGAACAATCATAAAATTAATCGCAGAAAAATAATCAATACTTGACATATAATTGAATAAATTCAAGAATAAAGAGTCTCACAATGTAGTAGAATTGACCATAGCTTCAAATCCCTAGACCAAGAAAAGGGTTTAGGCACAAAGTGCCATAAAAGAATGAACAATGATTTTCTACTGCTAAAAACCCTAGATAAAACTAGAAAATAAAGTGTTGATCCTTTTTCTTTACCCTACTTGGGGTATTTATAATGAGTACTTAGAGTTAAAATCAAGGTCTATGGATATGAACGTGAAATAGGTTGAAAAAGAGGCTAATCGGGCAAAGAAATTTGCCAAAAACCCAAAAATACGCAATACTTCTATTTTGGGTACACATGTGCTGCCTATTTTGGGCAGGATTTGCATGTGCACCCTAGGAAGAGCTGGAAATTCCTCCTCTAGTCACAGCGCACATGCGTTGCACCTCCCCAGCGCATGTGCGCTGGACCATGACTTTCGACTTCAATTTTTACCTTGATGCGGAATGAATTTGGCAAAACTCAAAACATGAAAGTTGTAGCTCTATGTCTTAGATTTCCACAAAATCTTAAATCACTTCAATCGGATCTCATGTAAGAAAGTTATGCTAAATCTATCAAATTGTGTCAGAATCGCTCCTCGCAGGTACGCATTTTCCAGCTTTGCAATTTTGAACAAGATGCCTCTATAATCATGGAAAATTCAAAACATAAAAGTTGTAGAAATCTGCAATACCTTTACAAATCATCTAAAATCATCTCAATCAGAATTTGTACTGAAAAGTTATGCTTGAAATACAAAATACCATCCAAAATGACTTCATACTCATGCATGTTCCACCCTTTGCATTTTCTTTCATCTTTTCCATCTTTTCAGCTCTTTCTCCTACATTTAACCCTACAAAAACTAAGAATAGCCAAATTAAGCTCAATAATAACTCAAATTTTGCTTACAACACATAAGAACATGGTAAAGATACATAAAATATAGCACAATTATGAACTTATCAAATTATCCCACACTTAGCCTTTGATGTTCTTCGATCAAACATAAATTTAAAACATTTAAGCGCAACAAAATTTCACTCAACATATTCCATCAAATATCCACATAAATAATCAATAATCAATCCCAATTAGAGTAGTCTGCGAACCAAAAATCTCAAATGCTAATAAAAACCAAAACATGAAATTCGTGTGTACGTGTGTATAGCCATTCAAAAACTTAGATTTGAAAATCTCTAGATTAAATCATGAAGACCCTCAAAATTTTTTTTAAACACCCCGTAAATCACTCTTCTTACACCCTTGCACTAATGTAGACAACCGATTCAATTCTAATTTAGGTAGAACTTTTAGCTCGAGCTATAGGTTAGGATATTTGTTAGCCAATTAAGAAGGGAGAGGGTATAGCAAATATGAACAAGAGCTTTATAGTAATAGTGGCCACATATTAAAATAAAACTTCTCTTCACATGCGAAATATCATACATCCACAACCCCACACTTGAGTAACAAATACCCATGAAAAATTCTAAACAACCAAACACGCCAACCTTCCTCGGACATATATATATCACATCATCATTTTATTTTTCTACGTCCGCTCACAGTACGGGTGCCAGTGGTAGGCACTACTCGCAACATATAAACACATAGGTAACAGTAATGGGCACTACCTTCAAATATAAAAAACACGCAAGTACCAGTGATGGGCACTACCTGTAACTATAGAAACTTCCATGTTTAATTTTTTTTTAACAATTTTTTTGCAATACCCTATTTCGCTACAAAAATGTATATCACTCACTTCTCACAAACTTCCATCCTTATATCCCCTTAACATATAATGTGCACCATAAGCTCTTAAAAGAATAACTTAGGATAAAACAAGTAAAAGAATGTATATTGAATATTAAGCTCAATAAAGGTAAGTAATTGAGTTTAAATAAAAGAAGGTGAATGATGTTTCCTTTCACAAGAATAAGACTCAAACAAGGCAATTAGAAATAAATTGTTAAAATGGTTGGCTAGAAAGACTCAACAAACGAAAAGGGCACTACCCTCGTATTTAAACTAAATCGGGTCATCTAAGAATTAGTTTAGAAAATGTAATGAAATGAGTTTTTGGGATACAACATAATTGAGTCCACATAAATTTCTCTAAATATCCCAAATAAAAAATTAATGTATGGCTTGTGCTCAAAAGTCTTGAAAATTATGAATGGAAAATATTAATACCACTACTCCTTCATGCATGGTTCAATTAAAGATTTATTCTACAGAAAAATGGGAAAATGTGTTAAGCAAAAATTTTCAAAAATTTTCAAAAATGGTCAACGAATCCAAAAAAAAGTTCAAAAATTTAACAAGCTCTCAAATCGAAGAAAAGGCCAAAATATATTGTAGCAAAATGCTCATTGAGCAAAATACATCAAACAACTTAGAAATCCAAAAAACTCTCCCATCCCACACTTAAAAAGAAGCATTGTCCTCAATGCAAAATTTACACATGTATGGGAACAAGAAAAGTTTCACTGGATTTAATCGTGTTTGGAGTAGTATCCGTTATAAATATCCCCTTGTCGTGAATGAAAGCTGGAGTAACACTAAACAAAATGGAACAAAACAAATAATTCCCTTGAGACAATAAGAAAAACAAGAATACTGTAGAAAAGAATCCTACAATAATCAAGAAAAAACTTACTCCCTTAAGAGAATACACAACAGAAATAAACTAAAACAGAATAACGACAATGAAACCAAAAAATCTAACTAGTAAAAATAGATAACTGTTCAAGAAATCAAATTGCAAAATTAAAAGATCAACAAAATGGCCCTAAACATAGGAAATTAAACATATAAAATCTCATGCAGCATTTAGGCCCAAGTCCTGCGAAAAATGAGGAAAAAGTGAAAATGTCGAGTTTGATAGGTCCTCTCCTTGCTCCCTTTCAAAGGTCCATTTTATCAGTTTAAATTATCAAAGAAGTCGATTTCCTGCATTAACAGCATAATAAAACTATGCTAACCCTAAAAATAAAATAAGCAGAAATAAGACTTTAAGAATAAATAAATGGAATAAAATTTTAACAAACATGGGTTGCCTCCCATACAGCGTTCCTTTAAAGTCAATAGCATGACTGTGAACAAGATGGTCAGAATAACCATCTCTATACCATAGGAAAGAGACTTCAATAATTGTTAGCGATCGTGCATAGGCTCTATGCTTAATTTCTCACCATACACTTATTCTTAACCTCCTTCTTTATCCCATCAGTTATAAACTCAACTCTAAACTGCCTATCTCCCCTAGTGCAGTTAACCTGGACCCTCTATGCAAACTAGCATAACCCTTCCTCATGATCCTTAAGTGACTCGAGAATATCAAACTCTTTACCAGCCACTTTCTGATCTTCATCTCTTAAGGTCAATCCCTAGTATAACAGAATGTGAGGTATAATAGCACAATACAATCCCTACCAGCAGCCAAGTGGTGATCCTTCACTTTAGTGGTTAGAATCTCTTGTGCTTCCTTCATTGATAAATCTAAAACCTTGATCGGCTCTTGTTCAAGAAGATTTTGAGGCATTGACATCGTAGGCAATGAACTAGAGTTATATTCAATAGGCTTGTCATCTATTAATCCCATCTCTAGTTCTTACTCATTTTCTTCATCTTCCCCATCCTCAATCGCTTGAGATTCTAGTCTACTTATGGAAGAATTCAAGTTGACTTAGTTGATACTCCAAACTTTGCAAACTGGCTCTTGTTTCCTGTTAAAATTGAAAAGTATTAGCAGATAAAGAATGAATTAATTCTCCCAAAGACTTACCAGTTTGGGTATAAGGTTGTTGTAGCAAAACTAGATGCATATAGTGAAAATCTTGTGATGAATAACCAAACTCAGGATAATCTATCCATTCTTGATTGTACTTATATGAATGTAGGGGTCATACCAAGGTTGTGCTGGTAATTGGTCGATAATGAAATTGGAACAATAAACCACATACAAATTAATAACCATGATGGAGAGCGAACAGAGATCAAATAATAAGTATACACGGTTAAATACAAAAATTTAAAGTACAAAAAAAAAAAATCAAATCGTTACCCAGCAACAGCGCCAAAATTTTGGTAGAAATACTGTCATAGGCATCCCAAATTAACTACTCTCAATAAAAAAATGTAGTAGTGGTGAGTCAAGTTCGTCCCACAGAGAACGGACTTTATTCTTGTGGTAAACGAAAAAAATAGGGGTTTTCTTAAATTCTTTTGAACTAAAAATTAAAACAATAAAATAACAAACGAGAATTTGATGTAAAGAAATTCTTGGTTTCGGTCATATCCACTGTGGCAATTTCACTACTCGATCCTTGACACAAAGATAATTCAATTCTATATCAAGCACTAATTGAAGAATTAACCCGAATTCTAATTCAAAGTTGTTTCTTACCTTTCTTTCTAAAGTTGGTTAATTTTTAACACGCGATCCAATTAGCACTAACTATTAATTTAACCCAGACACACGCCAAAGATTAATTAATATAAGCATTAAAATCAACAAGAACAATTAGACTAATTAAACATAAACACACGCGGTTATGCCAATTAGATATTTATTTTCCCTAAATTCAATAATACTAATCGAGTAATTACCAAATTTAGTTGCTTCACAGATTGAATTAAGCACACGCGGTGAAAACAATCTAGCAGTAGATTAATTTTAATAACTTAATTATTTTGTAGCAATAATAAGTTAAAAAGAATAATCATAAAATTAATCGCAGAAAAATAATCAATATTTGACATATAATTGAATAAATTCAAGAACAAAGAGTCTCACAATGTAGTAAAATTGACCATGGCTTCAAATCCGTCGAACAAGAAAAGGGTTTATGCACAAAGTGCCATATAAGAATGAACAATAATTTTCTACTGCTGAAATCCCTAGATAAAACCTAGAAAATAAAGTGTCCGTACTTTTTCTCTCACCCTACTTGGGGTATTTATAATGAGTGATTAGGATTACAATTAAGGTCTACAAATAAGAATACGAAATCGGCTGGAAAAGAGTCCAACTAGGCGAAAAAATCTGCCAAAAATCCCAAAATACACAATACTGTTTTTCGGGCGCAGATGCGCTGCTTATTTTGGGCGCACATAGGCAGAGCTGGAAATTCCTCCTTTGGTCACAGCGCACATGTTCTGCATCTATGCTGAATCTACCAAACTGTGTCAGAATTGCTCCTCGCAGGTACACATTTTCCTACTTTGCAATTTTGAATAAGATGCCTATATAATCCTGAAAAATTCAAAACATAAAAGTTGTAGAAATCAACAATCCAAAATAATCTCCATCAGAGTTTGGACTTAGAAGTTATGCTTGAAATACGAAACAGCGTCCAAAATGGCTTCATACTCATGCATGTTTCGCCCTTCGCATTTCTTTAATCTTTTCCATCTTTTCTTATTAGCTCTTTTTCACTTTAATCCTACAAAAACTAAGAATAACCAAATTCAGCTCAATAATAACTCAAATCTTGCTTACAACACATAAAAACATGGTAAATGACACATAAAATATAGCACAATTATGAAGTTATCGCTACAAATGAAAAATGGCATGTGTTTTTAAATTACAATGACTTATAACACCATCCTTCCCGAGTTACTAGTCAAATATAACTTTCTCCCTTTTCATTTGTAAGCCTAATCCCACTTCATCTTATATCTACAAATCTAAGAAACAATTGAAAGAAGATAGAAAAAAAATCCACTTTTAATATCAAGAATCAAACAATAACAAAGAAGGATAGATGTCTATTGGGGACAAAGAACTCAACCATCGGGCTGCTATCCCTTATGGTATGTATTTCTTTCACGTTTCTTGATTTTTGGAAGGTGTGTTTCGATTTTTAGATTTTTTATTTGTTTAATAGTTGAAATAGTTTATGGTCCAACATTTTATAATTTCCATCTATGTTTGTGATCCAGTATGCTATGACTAAATCCTAAAAGTAGATTGTGGTCCAAACGTAGGTAATTATTTTATTTTTTGTTGAAATGTTTTGACTTGATATTTTAGTCTTATGTCCGTATGAAGAAATGGAGATTTCTTTAGTGTCTCCAAGAATCGTTGCTATTGTAGTAATGCATGGTTAGAACAAGTGATGGCCTAAAGTCATGTTATATTATTACTTTTTTTAAGGTCTAGTTTTCCCCAACCATAATTAGTCTTTGTGTGCAAAAGAGTGCTGTAAATTGTCCATTAGGATAAAGTAAAATCTAGTGATTAACTTTTTCACACTAATAAAATGAATCCACTAAACACTCAAACTTTTCACTAACTTGTCTTATACTCTAGCAAAAACAAGAAATAAAAGAATCATCTTATCTACTATTAGTTTGATTCATCATCTTTTCTTACTACATGATTGGTATTTATCAAAATAGTCATATCTCTTAGAGATGAGATATGCATACATTCATTAATTCATGACTTTTTTGAAGAGGTGGGGATTGTTCCTTGAAACAACCTGATGCAACTTGTAATTAGCAGTTAGAATTTACGATTGTGTACTTTCTTGTCCAATTTTATGAGAAATCGTACTGTATTTATAAGAGTTTTATTGGGTTTATAGAGCCAATAGAGATATTAGACCTAGTTAGAAGAACCGTTCTTGCTAAGTGAAGAGGATCGGATCCATCTAGTCCTTGTGGTCCGTACCATGTGTTGGTATTTTACTGGCAAGTAAATTATATTGTAACAACTATGAAAAATTGTTTGCATGGACTCTTTGTGATATTCTTGTTAGAAATACATATATCTTTTTGGTTGTATTGTTCAAGAGTTCAAGTACTATACAATGCAATGTATAAATATCAATTTCGTTTGACAATATGAGATGGAATTGATTTATAATGATATCTAAAATAGAAAAAGTTTATAATGATATCTTGTTTGAAATTTTTCTACTTGGTATTTTATCCAGTTATCTCGTCTATTTTATCTTTTTCTTGACTTTGGAAAGACCCAAATATCTGGAGCAAGTTCAAGAATGGCTTCAATTTCTCAACAAACAAACTTTAAGAAAATCATTAGTTGTGGGAGATTGCAACCATTTTGTACAAAACAATTTATATTGTTAGTCTTTCAAAAATAATATGAAATATATGTAATAAAGATATTTTTTAATATCAATATTTGCAAGACATGAGTACTCTCTTTTTATTATCTCATCATGCTTTGGATAATTATATTAAAAATTCACATGCAAAGAACGTGTTTGTGATTGTTAAATTAACATAGCTTATAACGTCATCCAACTTGAGTAATTAATCAGATGTAACTTCCACCCTTTTAATTTGTAACCCTAATCACTTTATCTTGTCTTCACAAATCAAAGAAAATCCCCAAACTAGATAGAGCAAATCAATGATTATTATTGAGGATCTATCAAAAACAAATAAAGATAGATGTCTATTAGGGATAATCTTTAAAGAACTGAACCATCAATCTGTATCTCCCTGATGATATGTATTTCTTTTCACGTTCCTTGATTTTTTTGAAAGGTGTGTGTTGATTTTCATATATATATTTTTTTACTTATTAAATGATTGAAATGATTTGTACCCCAACATTTTATGATTTATTTGTGATCTGCCATGATATGACTACACCCTAAAAGTAGATTATGGTACGTCCAAATGTAGTTGTTTGTTGTGTTATGTGTTAAAAGTGTTCCTTGGTATGTTTTATCTTCTGCATGCCAAATAAAAGATGATTTCTTTGCCTGCTGTATGTGTTTCAAAAATTACTCCTTTGTATTTGTTTATGGTTGGACATGATGTATGTGATTTTGTATTTCAACTAGATTTTTCAGTTTTTCAGTCAATAAACAACAAGAAAATCATAAATTGTGGGCAATTCCAACATCTTTGTGAACAATAATCGATATTCTTAGTCTTTCAAAAATTACATGAAATATATGTAATAAGATCCATATGTTATTTTTGAATATCAACATTTGCAAGACACAAGTACCTCTTTTCGTTATGTGATCTTAATTTGGATAATTATATTGAAAATGTAATTTTTGCACCCAAAATTTTGCATTGTAGTCCATTTTAATCCAGAAAGTTGCAGGAAAAACGCATATATTTCTTAAACTATTTGATCTTTTACAATTTAAGATTAATTTTAAAATACTATCAGCTACAGATAGAAAAAAGTCACATGAAAAGTGTGTGACTATTAAATAACATAATTTATAACACTATCCATCTCTAGTTACTAGTCAAATACAATTTTCTCCCTTTTTATTTGTAACCCTAATCACTTCATCTTATCTCTAAGAATCAAAGAAAACAATCATGGAACGCAGAGGAAAATCAAGCAAAAACAAGAGATGGATGTCTATTATAGGGACAAAGAACTCAAACATTAAGCACCTCCTCGTTATGATGTGTATTTCTATTCATGTTTCTCAATGTTTGGAAAGGTTTGAAAAATGTTGATTTTCAGATTTTTTACGTATTTAATACTTGAAATGGTATGTGGTCTACCATTTTATAATTTATTTATGGTCTATCATGTGTTGGTATAATTTGAAATGGTATGAGGAGGACCAAATATACCGAGTCCGAGTGATCCGTGCTATGTGTTGGTAGTCTATTGGCAAGTAAATCGTATCGTAACAAGCATCACAAGGCTTTTACATGGACTCTACGTAATATTCAAGTTAAACATGCATCTATTTATGGTTGAGTTGTTCAAGACTTCAAGTATTATACAATGTAATGTATGTCTTTCAATTTTGTTTGACAAAGATGGAATGAAGTTGATTTATGATGACATTTAAAATGAAAAAAGTGTTCAATGACATCTTGTCTTAAAACTTATCTCAAAACTTTCTTCTTGACATTTTCTAGATATCTCTACTATAGGATTTTTTCCTTGATTTCGGAAGGACTCCAAAATCTGGAAAAAGTCCAAGAAAGGCATAAGTATCTTGTTTGTCAGCAAAAAACTCAAGGAATATCATAAATTATGGGCAATTCCAACATTTTTGTAGACAACAACTGAAATTATTAGTCCATCAAAAATAATATGAAATGTGTGTAATAAGATATAGATAAAGATATTTTTGAATATCAATATTTGCAACACATGAGTACTCTCTTTTCTCTATCTGATTTTACTTTAGATAATTATATTAAAAATGCAATTTTTGCCCCAAAGTTTGGATCGTTATCCTTTCTTATCTATAAAATTTTAGGCAAAATGTAGTTAATTCTTAAACTTCCTGATTATTAACAATTTACAACAAATTTTAAAATTCTAACAGCTATCGATAGAAAAGTCACGTACTCTATTAAATCAACATAGCTTATGACAGCATCTATAGCGAGTTATTAATGAAATATATATAACTTTCTCCCTTTTCATTTGTAACCCTAATCACTTGTTCTTATCTCTACAAATTAAAGAAAAAACCCAAAGTATATAGAGGAAAATCAACTAACAATTAATATCGAGAATCAAGAAAAAAAAAGGACAATTAGGGACAAAGAGATGCCTTAAAGGCGTGTTACAACATCACTTTTCTTACTATTTAGTTTGCCCCTACCATAATTAGTTTTGATGTGCAAAAGAGTGCTGAAAATTTAATGTAGGATATAGTGAAACCTAGTGACTCAATTTATTTAGCACTAATGAAGTCAATCCACTATGTACTCAAACTTTTGACAAACTTGTCTTATGTTCTAGAAGAAACAAGAATAATAAGAGAATGATCATACCTACTCTTACTATGGTTTATCATATTTTCTTACTACATGATTGGTATTTATAGAAATATTCCTGTCTCTTCAAGATGAGACATACCTATTCACTAATCTATGGCTTTGTCAAAGGTAGGGGCTATTCCCGAAAATATCCTAATGCACCCTAGATTAGACAATGAGAATTTGTGGTTGTGTATTTTCTTGTCCTGAGTTATAACAAATCATACCATATTTATTGGGGATTTAATGGGCTTATTGGACCTCCAGAGATATTGGGCCTAGTTAGAAGGCCCAAGCCTGCTAAGTGAGGATGATCGGATGGATACATCGTGTCAGTGTCGTCCACGCCACATGTTGTTATTAAGTAAATAAAATCGTAAGAAGTGTCAAAATTCTATTATATGGACTCTTTGTGATATTCTAGTCAGACATGCATATCTTTTTATAGTTGAGTTATTAAAGACTTCAAGTACTAGTATATATGTCTTTCGATTTCATTTTACTAAGATGAGATGAATTGATTTATGATGATATCTACAATAGAAAAAGTGCACAATGATATCTTGTCTCAAAATTTTCTTCTTGTCATTTTCTAGATATCTCGGTTATTTGATCTTTTCTTTGATCCCAAGAAGGATCCTAGTGGAAAATGTCCAAGAAAGTCTTGAGATTTTCAACAAAAATTTCCAGGAAAACAATTAATTCTGGGCAATTCCAACCTTTTTATATACAACAATTGATATTTGGTTAATCCTTCAAAAATAATATGAAATATATGCAATAAAGGTATAAATAAAATTTTTTTTAACATCAATATTTGCAAGTCATGAGTACTATCCTTTCATTATCTAATTTTACATAATTATATTAAAAATGCAATTTTTGACTACAAAAGTTCGGATTATTGTCCATTTTGATCCCCAAAATTTCAAACAAAATGCATTTAATTCTTAAACTTTCTGATTTTTTAAGAATTTGGAACAAATTTTAAAATTCTATTAGTTGTAGCTGGAAAAAAATTCAGATGCGAAGCACATGACTATTAAATTAACATAGCTTATAAACAACATCCATCCTGAGTTACTAATCAAATATAACTTTCTCCCTTTTTAGTTGTAACCCTAATCAATTCATCTTATTGCTACAAATCAAACCAAAAATCCAAACTGGATAGAAGAAAATCAACGATTAATATTGGGAATCAAGCAAAAACAAAGAAAGATAGATATCTATTAAAGACATAAAACTGAGGTACCATCGGGCTCCTTTCCCTTATGGTAAGTAATACTTTTCACATTCCTTGATTTTGTTGATGGGCAAGTATTGTTTTTTAGATTTTTTACTTATTTATTGATTGAAATGATTTGTGGTCCAATATTTTATAATTTAATTGCGATCTTGCACGGTATGACCAAACCCTAAATGCAGATTATGGTCAAAACGTAGTTATTTATTGTATTTTGTGTTTAAAAATGTTCCTTTGCATGTCTTTATGTCTACATGTCAAATAAAAGATGATTTCTTTGCCTACTATATAATACATAAAAAATTGCTCCGTTGTATTTGTTTATCGTTGGATATGATTGTGAATTTGTATTTGGACTAGATTTTCTGTCTTATGTCTGTATGAAGAAATGGGAATTTTGTAACTGTTGGACCCAAAGCAACCTAAGAGGGGGGGTGAATTAGGTTTCTTAAAAATTACTTTGAGAAATATTGTGATTTTCAAATTAAATGCAGATATAACAAAATCAATAGAACAGTAAAGTAAAGAGAGAATAAATTAAACAATCAATACTTCCAAGCTAGCAAGCTTGAAGTATCAAATCTAGATTGAATGCTTCACACACTAAAACTCTTTTAGTTGAGCCAAGAATCTTACTTACAACCACACTTTCATACAAGATTATCACTCCATTCAAAGTTGAATTACACTCACAATTGCACACTAATACAACAAAGCACTATAGTCAATTTGCACTCAAATTACTCTTTTCTAAGGCTTGTATTCAATGTATTAGATGCTTTTTTCAAATTATTGAAGCATCTATTTATAAGAGCAATAAATAGTGGTTTCAACTACTTCCTAACGGCTAAGTAATAATGCACAAAAAATAGCCGTTGGGGTTTCGGACGTCCGAGAAGGATTGAGTGCGTCCGAGGCAGCGTCCGATCTTCTTTCAGTTTTGTTGAGAGGCTTCGTTCGGAAGTCCGTGCATGCGTCCGGTCCTTCGTCCGACAGAGGTTTCGAACGGTCCTGAGCGTCCGTAAAGAAAGGCAGTAGGATCCCATTTTTTCTGCCAGTTCGTTCGGACGATGCAATGCGTCCGAGGAGTTTTGACCTAGTTCGGACGGTTCTGTGCGTCTGAAAGATCTGTTCCTGCAAAAGCCTTTTTTACAGAGTTAAGTGTTTATGTCATCATCAAAATATGGTTTGGAAAACATCAGTAACATTGTCCTAAAATCTTTGATACTATAGCACTACATAGCTAGAACAAGAGATGGTTTAAAGGTGTGTTAGATCATCATTTTTTTTAAGGTTTAATTTGCCCTTACCATAATTTTTCTTTGTGTGCAAAATAGTGCTGTAAATTATCCTCTAGGACAGAATAAAACCTAGTAATTGATTGTAATTCACACTAATGAAATCAATCTACTAAATACTCAAATTTTTGACAAATTTGTCTTATATTTTAGGAGAAACAAGAATAATAAGAGAATGATAATACCAACTATTATTATGATTCATTATATTTTCTTACTACGTGATTTCTTCAAGACATCTCCAAGATGATACATACCTATTCACTAATCCATTGATTATGTGAAAGGTGGGGTTGGTGCCAGAAACACCCTGATGCACTCTGTATTTGACAGTAAGAATTTGTGGTTGTGTGCTTCCTGTCCAAAGTTATGAGAAACCATACACAACTATAGGAGATTTAATGAGCTTATCGAGCCTATAGAGATTTTGGGTCCAGTTAAAATGCTCAAGCCTTATAATTTAGAAGGATCTGATTCAACGAATTCGTGTAGTCCATGCCACGTGTTTGTATTTTATTGACAAGTAAATTATATCGTAATAAGTGTTACAAGTGTTTTACATGGAGTCTTCGTGATATTCCAATTCGACATGTATATTTCTTTATTGTTGATTTATTCAAGACTTCAAGTACTAATATATGTATTTCGATTTCATTTGAGTAAGAGTGATGGAGTTGACTTTTTTTTTTTATATATCTAAAATAGAAAAAGGGTACAATGATATCTTGTCTCAAAACTTTCTAGTGATCAACTTGCATTTTCTAGATATCTTGTCTACTGTATCTTTGCCTTGACTCCAAAAGGACTCCAATATCAAGAACAAGTTCAAGAAAGGTTTGTTTCTCAACAAACAAACTCTAGGAAATTGATCAGTTGTGGACAATTTCAACATTTTTTTAAACAACAATCGATGTTGTTAGTTATTCAAAAATAATTCGAATATGTGTAATAGAGATGCAAATAAAGATATTATTGAATATCAATATTTCTAGGACATGGGTACTTTCTTTTTGTTATATGATCTTACTTTTGATAATTATATTAAAAATGCAATCTTTGACTCTGGAAGGACTTCAATATCTAGAAAAAGTTCAAGAAAGCCTTGAGTTTCTTAGCAAACAGACTCCACAAAAATCATCAATTGTGGGCTATTCTAACCTTTTTTCTATACAACAATTGATATAATTAGTCTTTCAAAAATAATATGAAACATATGTAACAAGATAAAAATAAGATTTTTTTGAATACCAATATTTGAGGCAAGACATGAGTACTCTTTTTTCGTTATCTGATCATACTTTAGATAATTATATTAAAAATATAATTTTTGCCCCCAAAGTTTGGATCTTTGTCCACTTTGATCAACAAAATTTTATGTAAAATACATTTAATTCTTTAACTTTTTTATTATTACCAACAGGGCAAATTTGAAAATTCTATTAATTATACATAGAAAGAAAGGTCATGTACATTTGTGATAGTTAAATTAACATAGCTTATAACACCATCTAACCAGAGCTACTAATAAGATATAACTTTTCCCCTTTTCATTTGTAACCCTAATCACTTCATCTTTTCCTCACAAATCAAACAAAAACCCAATGTAGACAGAGGAATCAACAATTAATTTCGAGAATCTAGCAACAACAAATAAAGATATATGACTTTTAGGAAAAAAGAACTGAACCATCAGTCCCCCTAATGGTATGCATTTCTTTTACATTTCTTGTCTTTATTGGAAGGGTATGGTGTTCATTTTCACCATTTTTTTTTTTACTTATTTAATGGTTTAAATGGTTTGTGGTCAAATATATTATAATTTATTTGTGGTTTAGCTTGTGACAGTACCCTAAAGTAGATTGTGCTATGTCCAAATGTATTTGTTGTGTTTTGTGTTGAAAAGTGTTCCTCTATGTGTCTTAATTTCTGCATGTTAAATAAAAGATGATTGCTTTGCCTTATATATGTGGTCCAGAAATTACTCCTTTGTATCCGTTTAGGATAGACAAGATTAATGTGATTTTATGTTTTGACTAAATTTTTTAGCTTATGTCTGTATGAAGAAATAGAGATTTCGTAAGTTTCTCCTAGAATTGTTGCTATTGTAGTAATGCATAGATAAAACAAGAGATGGTTTAAAGGTGTATTATATTATCATTTTTCTTAAAGTTTAGTTTGCCCCTACCATTATTAGTCTTGATATACAAAAGAGTGCGGCAAATTATCCTCTAGGATATAGTGAAACATGGTGATTAACTTTAGCACTAAATGAAATCAATCTACTAAATACTCAAACTTTTGACAAACTTGTCTTGTATTTTAAGAGAAATAAGAATAATAAGAGAATGACCATACCTACTATTAATATGGTTCATTATATTTTCTTACTACATCATTGGTATTTGTAGAAATATTACTGTCTCTTTGATAACTCTAGTAAACTAGAGTTATTTTCCTCTAAATTATAGTATTTTGATAGTTTAAATTCCGAAATTAGATAAGTAATTGAAGATTTTAGTTAATTTCTTTCATATGTATTTGTATTTTCATTTTTGAATTAATTATGACAATTTTTGTGTTAAATTTTTAGTTTAATTAAGTGCTTAATGGTGTTAATGTTATGTAGGTTAAAAATTAAAGGTTAGAAGCTAGAAGGAACAAAGCTCAAGGGACTAAATTGCAAAATGGAGGAAATGAGGATTGTTGGTAGGAGAGTCGACATCGTGGTCTCGACTATTCCAGACCGTGATCTCGACTCGGGAATTAGTGTATGTACAAAGATATGATTTCTGTTTACTATTTTAGAGTCGAGATCGCGGTCTCAAAACTTCCAAACCGCGATCTCGACTTGCTAAATGTTAAGTTGTAAGGGTAATTTTGTAAATTTCCAGCCCAAAAACCTTGATTTTGCCTTGTATAATGCTGCACTATTTAAACTAAAGAGTAGAAAGTAGAGTAAGAGTGGAGAGTTTAGAATAGAGAGTTTTAGATAGTTCTAGATAGAGTAGGATAGCTTAGACTACAAGTTATTTTTTTCTAATAGAATTTTCTCTTAATTTCATCTTAGATCTTCTTTAAATTTCTTGTCAAGTTTACATTTTTATTAGATAATCGTAGTGGATTTTTCGTAAGCTTCAAGTACATAATTTTTAATTGCTTTCTTATCAATTTTAGTAAAAATCTCTTTACTTTCAAATTATGGTTTTTAGGAAATTTAGGTTTCTTATCCATTTCTTGCTTTCTCTTAAAGATTTTTCAATTTCTAGCTTTAGTTTCTAGTTAATTCTTAGTAGGCTAGTTCTTTATTTCTAATAAAAAAAAAATTCCAAAAATATTTAATTTCCTAGTTAATCTTTTCCTAATTTCTACTTTAGAAATGAATGCTTTAGTAACCAATTTTTATTGCTTTATGGTCTTTTTAGTTGATTTATGCACTTGTTCTAAATCTTATTCTTAATTAGATTAAATTAAGTTAGAATTGAAGTTATAGCTTTCATTAGAATAGTTCTTCCATCCACTAATTGATTTAGCTTAACCATATTTACCCTTAAAACCTTGGTAATTTCAATCGACAATCCTCGTGGGAACGATCCCTACTTCACTTGCTACTAGTTGACAACCGTATACTTGCGGGATGCCACCTAGTTAGTGATAGGATTTAGGTGTTTTCATTGATTTAAAACTAGGGTGTTAAAAGAGGTATCACTCTTCAAGATAGGACATACCTATTCACTAATCCATAGCTTTTGCGAAAGGTGGGGCTACCTCTAAAAATACTTTGATGCACCCTGTATTTGACAAGTTGAGAATTTGTGGTTGCATGTGCTTTCTTGTCCCGAATTATGAGAAATCATTATACGAGATTTAATGGGCTTATCGAGCCTACTAATACCTTGGGCCTAGTCGAAGGCTCAAGCATTCTGAACAAGGAGGATCGGATACATCGAATCTTTGTCGTCCATGCGACGTGTTGGTATTAAGTAAATTATATTATAACAAGTGTCAAAAGTCTTTTACAAGGACTCTGTGGTATTCTAGTTAGAGATGCATATCTTTTGTGGTTGAGTTGTTCAAGACTTCAAGTATGAATGTATGTATTTCAATTTCATTTGACTAAGATGAGACAAAATTGATTTATAATGATATCTAAAATAGAAAAACTGCACAATGATATCTTCTCTCAAAACTTGCTTATTGTGTCAAAACTTTCTTGTTGACATGTCTGGATATCTTGGCTATTGGATCTTTTCTTTGACCCCGAGAAGGACCTCAATATCTAGAAAAAAAAATCCAAAAGAGGGTTGAATTATTTCTCAACAAACAAATTTCAGCAAAATCATCAATTGTGGGCAATTTCAACCTTTTTGTTGACAATAGTCAATATTGTTAGTATTTCAAAAAATAATATAAATATATATAATAAAGTTATAAATAAAGATATTTTTGAATATCAATAATATTTACAAAACATGAGTACTCTCTTTTTCTTATCTGATCTTATGTTGGATAATTATATTAAAATGCTATTTTCGCCCTTAAAATTTGGATCATCGTTTAAAATTTAAGATAGATTTAAAAACCCTAACAATTCAGATGGTAAAAGTATCGTGCAAAGCACACGATTTCAACAATAAGGAAAAGAAATATTTTTTAAAAAACCTTTAGTCCTGTCGTTTGTCCTACCACCATTTGTCTACTCGTGTCACTTACTCTCTCTATAGATTGGCAGATGAGACAATTGGATGTCAAAAATGCTTTCTTGCACAGTTTTCTCAAAAAAGATGTCTCTTTATGTCTCAAGAGGTATTGTTCAACAAACTAACTCTCCCCATCATATGTGTAAGCTAAAGAAAGCTATATATAACTTAAAACAAACACTTGATATTTGGTTTACTCGTTTTAACTCTTTTTTACTAGATTACGATTATCATAACAGTCGTGCTGATTGTTCTCTATTTATTTATAGTCATAATAGTGATAATCACATCTTCTTTAGTTTGTTGGCGATATTATTAACACTAGCTCTACCTCTTCTTTAGTTTCTAAGTTCATTAATAATTTCAAAATTATTTTTTCAATGAGTGATGTTGGATTTTTTCGTTATTTTCTTGGTATTCATGTTACTTGTACTACCTCTGGTCATCATCATTCTCAAAATAAGTGCGCCCATAATTTTTTATCTAGAGTTAACTTACTTAATAGTAAGCTAACACCTATTTCTGATGCCAAACTTTTTAACTTTGCATGTGATCCTCGTAATGATGCCACTGAATATTGTGGAGGCTCTTCAGTATCTTACACTTACTCGTCCACACGTCTTATGTTACGCTATCAAGTCTACTTGTCAATATGTCAGTGCACCACGCACACCCCATCTCACTACTGTATAAAGGATTTTATTGGGATACTTTCCCATGATCTTTCTTTCCCAGCGTCTTCATCATATACTCCAACTGCATACTCTTATCCGATTGGATTAGATGTCCTAATATTCGTTGCTCTATTACTCAATTTGCCATTTTTTATGGGTTAAATCTCATATCTTGAGACTCTTCAAAGTGACACATTATTTCTCGGTCTAGCACTGTAACTGAATACCAAATTTTAGCATATGTTGTTGCTGAAGTTGCTTGGATTCAACATCTTGCCGTGATTTTGGTATTTCCTTAGCAATCGTCCGTTTTTTTTTTTTTTTTTTTTCTTTTCATATTTGGCATTTTGACAATATAAATGCAATTTATCATATAGCCATTTCCATCTATCATTCACACACCAAGTATTTGAAAATTAATTGTCACTTTGAGCATCATTGTTTAGCTGTAAGTTTTTTTTTCCCCTATAATCTCATTCATTACATTCTGAACTCGCCAACTTGTTGACTCTTTTATCAAAAGTTTGGTCACTCAAAGATTTCAATTTCTTCAGGTCAATTTTCCCGTGATTGTTCCTTGGTTTGATTGAGGGGGCATGTTAAGACATACTTTATTATAATTATTATGTTGTGGAATGCCTATTATCATATTGTATAACACTTGTTACCTTATGAGTTATACTATACATTGTTTATCATTAATGTGTAGGAGTTATCTCATAGAAAACTTGTCATTATCTTGTTGTTTGATTGTCTATTGCCTATCTAAAGAACTCTCAAACTTTAGTTTGGGTAAGAACCCTTTAACAGGTGTATCTGATCATATACAAAAAGAAGCCTTCAACATGATTTTGACTTTTATGGATATTAAGCATAATTGGTTGATTCTTTGACTTGCCCCTTGTTATTCGAACATACTTTGAATAAATTTTTGAGAGCTTCGTGTGTGTAAATCTCTCTCTGTCTCTAAGTACTTATCTTGTAGTATTGGTTACTATCAACTTGCTTATAAATGGTTTACATCAAGGAGAATGCAGGAAGACGGGTTTGGGGGGGAGGGGGCAAGAATAATACTACTGTAAAATCTTATCTCCATTAGACGAGTCGATTATAGCATTGTATGTTAACGTGCTCATTCAATGAAAGCTAATTAAAATAAAATTAAAGGTACATTAGTTTTCACACTAAAAAATGCAGGTGACAATGCATATAAAAACGATAAAATGAAATTCAAAAACCAACGCCACTTAGTGGCCGTGACCAGGAAATATCTCATAAAATATTGTTTCTTGTGAGGTATAGAGATCAAACCACAGGCCTTACAAAACTATAAACAGGTGTCAAAGCATCCTTGGCTAGTTGTTTGGAGGGTCCTCTCTCCTTCCAACCCCTTAACAGCACCTAGTTGGGTCTTCACTTATAGGGTAGGTTAGTTTAGAATATTGTCAATGTGACTAAAAAAAACAATAAAACTTAAAAATCTTAGAACTGCACAAGTTATTTAAATATTTTAGTAGCTCATTTTCTTGGAAAAAAAAAGAATTAATTATTTTAGAAGGCTTATTTTTAACTTATTTGAATAATGTAATTAACATCCAAAAAACAATGAAGTTTATAAACTTATAATATCGTCAGTGTGCTGCCATTTTAACACTTAAAACAAGAATGTCATCATGGTTCTCCTCCTGTTATGTAGTTCTCTAATTATTTTTGGATAGTTTAGTTACTACAATTGTCAAATTCACAGGGGACAAAGTATAATTAACCCTAATGTCTAAAAAGACTATGGAAAGAAGCAATAAGTGAAAGGCTCAAAGGTACGGTAGAGAAGACTAGAGCACCTATTTAACATTTTCAAAATAAAACCGACAATTGGACTTTAGCCTTAATGGAGCACAACAACAACAACGAGCAGGAAGTCAGGAACAAAAACTTGTTTATTCTTTGGGGCAGTTTAAACTTTGGGTTAAATACATTGTATCACGAACTTTCGTAGTCATCACCAATTTACCTCTCTTACCATATTTAATAAATATTTAAATCTTTATTTTATATTCTGGGTAAAAATTACCTTAATATTTCAGTTATTTTTGTATTTCTTTTTCAGTCACTTTTTCCTTTAATTTTACCCTATTATTACTAATTGATTAATTATATCCACTAGTTTTTATGCACTTGTCTGAATAATTTATTTTTTAGATTAAAACATGTTTTTATTCCAAGCCTATTTATTTTCATTGTATTAGAATTTGTGATTAGTCATTAATATTAACACTAAGAAATTAACAAATCCAACAAAAAAAATAAAAAATAAAAGGATTAGGTCAAATAAATAAGGATAAATTACAGAAAACCCCTATGTGGTATACCCTTTTAACCCATAACCCTTGTATATTCTATAAATATACCTTAAACTCCTCTAACGTGTATCTCAAAAGATAAATTGGACGGAAATCATTTAAATTATTGGTGTCTGAAAAGCACCCAAGTACGTGTTTAATAAAAGATTTAGATTAATATAATTTTCTCCCAAAAAGTTTAGGATAAATTACTATAAACCCCCTTGTGCTATAAGTCTCGGAACCAATATCCCATATATTTTTGTATAATATATCCTAAACCCCCATGTGATCTAGAGTAAATCGTAAAGCAAACATAATCATACAAACTAATCCTATTTACTACACACGTACACTTATTGAGAACCTTAAAATTCGTTTTCCCTCCCAAAAAGTAAACATTTTATGGCCAACCTACCCTTATTGTTACTTTCATAAATCGATTCTTAAATTTGGTACATTTATCCATCATGTACAACCAAAAGCACAACTACAAAGATGCATAATGTATTTTTTTGTAGTTTTTTTTAAAAAACTTTTTCTCATGCATTCATTTATAGATTTGTAATTGTAATAATAATCTAATTTTTTTTTTATCATTTTTCCATCATTTAAATTGAAATCTAAAATGTCTGTAAATATGAGAAAATGAATTATCTAAAAGATTTGATGTTAAATTATATATAGAGGTAAACATAAAATTTTGACTAAGGCCATGACTTTGGATGGTGTTTGTTCTATTTTACCATTTAGTCTAGACCACATGGGGGTTTAGTGTATATTTTCAAAACATATGAGGGTTATGGGTCTAGGAGTCATACCACAAAAGGGTTTGTAGTAATTTACCCAAATTTAAATATGGGCATAAGAATGTAATTTTAACTAAAATCGCCAATCTGGATATTTTTCTTCAATTTTACCATCCAGTCCATACCATATAGGAGTTTAAGGTATATTTTCATAATATATGGGGACTAGGGGTCAAAAGGGTATAAGACATAAGTGTTTATGCTAATTTACCCAATAAATAAAAAATATATATTTTCAGTATACATACAAAAATTATGTGTGCTAAGCTCTTTGGACATCATATATGACTAAATTTATCGTACTTTTGCCTCCTATCTTATGCAGCCATAAATATTTTACTAGTCAGATTGTCAAATATTGATTAACTTTGCTGCACCTCTACATGTCTCTATGCAAAGCAAAATTTTGGCATGGTTATACCAGAAATATAAGGATCCATTGAAACTCCTATTCTGTAATTTTATTTTATGCTTAGAATAAATTTCTTAATTTTTTACTTAGCTTTTTATTTTACATAATTATTTATTCAAGCATAGTATTAATAATTAACTAAAAACTCTATGTTTTACTTTAATATATGTTTCTAGTATTGTAAAGCATATATAATTTAAAATTTTAATCACCTATATACATACTGGTTGAGTGCAAAATGATATGCTGTTGAGTTGCAATGCTGTCGTAAGCACATAAAATTAACAATTCTCAATATGTAGTAGCGGTGAGTACAGGTCGTCCTATAGAGAACGGTGTTTATTTTTGTGCTAAATGTAAAATAGGGGTTTTTGAATGCCTTTCAACTCAAAATAAAACATGAAGATAATTGAAGAAAATTCGATATAAGAAAAGTCTTGGTTTAGGTCATATGCACCATGGCAATTTCACTAGTCGATCATTGACGCATAAGACAATTCAATTTTATACCAATTACTAATTGAAGAATTAACCCTTACGAATACCAATTCAAAGTTTATTCTTATTTCTTTCTAAAGTTGGTTAATTTTCAACATGCAATCCAATTAACTCTAACTATTAATTTAACCCAGACATGCACCAAAGATTAATTAATATAAGTATTAAAATCAATAAGAACAATTAGACTAATTAAACACAAACACACGCGGTTATGCCAATTAGATGATTAATTTTCCTAAATTCAATAACACTAATCTAGTAATTACCAAATTCAGTTGCTTCACAGATTGAATTAAGTACACGCGGTTAAAACAATCTAGTAGTAGATTAATTCTAAAACTTAGTATTCTGCAGCAATAATAAGATAAAAAGAACAATCATAAAATCACTCACAGAAAAATAATCAATACTTGAGATAAAATTGCATAATTCAAGCACAAGAAGTCTCACAACTTTGTAGAATTAACCATGGCTTCAAATTCCTCTACCAAGAAAAGGGTTTAGGCACAAAGTGCCATGAAAGAATAAAGAAGAATTTCTACTGCTAAAAACCCTAGATAAATAAGAAAATAAAAGTGTCAATCTCCCTTTTCCTTACCCTACTTGGGGTATTTATAATGATTATTTAGGGTTACAATTAATGCCTATAGATAATAATGTGAAATTAGGTGAAAAAGAGTCCAACTGGCCGAAGAATCTGCTGAAAAATCACTTCACGCCACCCCTGCTGCCCTCCGCGCACATGCGCTGAGGTCTTTGTGTGCATGTCCTCGCGAGGCAGTAAGGTCTAGGCATATTTTATCCTCCGCACACATGCATAGGGATCCTAGCACGCATGTGCGCGTGAGTCACTTCTGGGATTTTTGCTTCTGGATGCAGCACACATACGCTGCACAGTTCCAGCGCATGTGCACTGGCTTCCTCAACTGTGCTCTGCCTTCGGATTCGATTTCCACCTTGGTACTGGTGTAATTTGAAAAAGTGTAACAACAAAACACAAAAGTTGTAGCTCTATCCCTTATCTTTCCAATGCATGTTAAATCACCTTAATCGTGGCTGAGGATCAAAAGTTATGCTTGAAATACAAAATAGTGTTTGGAATGGCTTCATACTCGTGCATGTCCCGTACTAAATATTTTCTTGCATCGTTTTCTATCTTTTTTAGCTCTTTTTCACTGTAACCTCACAAAAACTGAGAATAAAATTAAGCTCAATAATAACTCAAATATTGCTTACGACACATAAAAAAGTGGTAATCGACACATAAAATAGAGCACAATTATAAACTTATCAAATTATCCCACACTTTGCCTTTGATCGTCCTTGATCAAATATTAAATTAAAACATTTAAGCCTAAAACATTCCACTCAATATATTCCTTCAAATATCCACATAAATAATCAATAGCTAATCCACCAATCAGAGTAGTCTATGAACCAAAGAGTTCAAATGCTAATAAAACCCAAACATGAAATTCGTGTGTGTGTAAAGACATGTGTCTTCAAAAACTTAGATTTGACAATATTTAGATTAAATCATGAAGACCCTCTAAATTTTTTCTAAACACCCCATAGTTGACTCTTCTTATACCCCTCCACTAATCTAGAAAACCGATTCAATTCAAATTTAGGTAGGATTTTTAGTTTGATCTATAGGTTAGGATATTTGTTAGCCAAAGACGGGACAGAATATAGCAAATAAGAACAAGAGCTTTATAATAATGATGGCCATACGTTAAAATAAAACTTCTCTTCAAATGCGAAATATCAAACATCGACAACCCGACAATAGAGTAACAAACACCCATTAAGAATTCTGAACAACCAAACATGCCAACCTCCCTCAAAGATATATATATCACATCATCATTTTTTTCTATGTCCGCTCACATTACGGGTACTAGTGGTAGGCACTACCCGGAACATATAAACATGCAGATACCAGTGATGGGCACTACCTGCATATACAAACACCTCCATATTTATTTTTTTCAACAATTTTTTCCCAGATCATATACCCCATTTTACAACAAAAATGTACATCACTCACTTCTCACAAACTTCCACCCTTATATCCCCTTAACATATAATGTGCACCATTAAGCTCTTAAAGGGACAAATTAGGATAAAACAATGAAAAGAAACGTTAAGCTCAATAAGGATAGGTAAATTGAATTTACGTGAAAGAAGGTGAATGGTGTTTCCCTTCACTAGAATAAAGCTCAAATAATGTACTTAGAAATAAATTGTTAAAATGATTGGCTAGAAAGGCTTATCAAACGAAAAAGCACTACCCTACTTTTTAAACTAAATCGGGTTGTCTGAGAATTAGCTTCAAAAATGTAATAAAGTAAGTTTTTGGGATGCAACATAATTGAGTCTGCATAACTTTCTCTAAATATCCCAAATCAAAAATTAAAGTATGGCTTAGTGCTCAAAATCTTGAAAATCATGAATGGAAAATATTAACACCGACTGCTCATTCATGCAAGGTTCAACTAATGATTTGTTATGCAGAAAAATGGAGAAAAAATACATTAAGCAAAAATTTTTGAAAATTTTCAAAAATAATCAATTTATCCACAAAAAATTCAAAAATTTTAACAAAATCTCATATCAAAGGAAAAGTTAAAATAATGCAGCAAAAGTGAGCAAAATACACCAAACAACTTAAAAAATCCAAATAACTTTCTCACTAATAACTCTAGGAAACTAGAGTTATATATAACCTAAACTTGATGACTTTGCTCCTAGTTTCGAGTATTTTTAGTGTTTTCGTGTGTGTTTTTTTCTATTTTTCTTTTATGTGTTAGAATGTGTTAGTTTGTGTTTATTAAGTGTTTGAGTACTTTTTTAGGTGATAATCAGCACATTGTATTAGGTTTTCCCATTCAGAGTTATGTCGTGTCTTTGACTTAACTTCGTTAGGAGTTAAGTTTTTGTTCGTCTTTGTTTGTCCTTCGTTTTTTGGCCTATTTTGTGAGACTTTTGTTTATATGTTCAGGTGTTATTTTAATTGTTTATTGTCATAGATAATAATATTCTCCTATGTGTTAAGGTCGCATGAAAAAAATGGTGCATTAATCGGACGCTGGATAAAGATTTTGGAAGCAAAACTATGAAGTGCTACATTTCAGGAGTTTTAGTCCACATATCGGTCTCAAATTTGAGATCGCAGTCTGGAGGCGGCTGGAGCAAAAAATGACTTTGTTCAGGGATGATTTTTTTTGTACAATTATCCCACTACCCTAGCACCACATATTCCCCTTTTAAAGCTCATTTGAGGGGAGAACTTAGCTAGTAGAAGTAGGCTAGATTAGAAAGTAAATTTCTTCTTTTTTCCTCCCTATTTGGGGAGGGTTTTCTTAGATTAGAGTAGATTAGGACTTCTTTTTCTTGTAGATTTCAAATCCAAGTTAAAGATTGAAGCTTTTTAGTTGTAAGTGCTTTGTTTATGTTAAAACTTCTTTAGTTAAGCTTTAATTTCATGTTGCTTTAGTTAATTGGTTTAATTGATTTAATTTAATTGCTTCCTTTACTTGTTTTCTTAGAATAATTGTTAGATTAGTTTATGGGCTTTCTTTAAAAATGCTTTTTTAGTGATAATTTGTAGTTTAGATTGGTTAATTAGGATAGATTAGTTTATGGGCTTTTCATATAATTGTTTTCTTTACTTGCTTTCTTAGTTTAATTGTTAGATTAGTTAATGGGTTTTTCTTAATTGTACTTTCTTAGTGTTAATTTGTAGTTTAGGTTAGTTAATTGCTTTTTAAAAATAATTTCTTTTTACATACTTTCTTAGAATAGATTAGGGGCTTTCACTAATTGTGCTTGCTTAGATATAATGAATAGTTTAGATTAACTAATTGCTTGCTTAATATGATTTTCCTTTTAATTGTTCCCTTTATTTGCTTTCTAAAGACACTTCCTTTTTAATTGCTTTCTTAGTGATTAATCTTTAATTTAAATTGCTTTAGTAGTTCCATTGGTTCTAGTTTTAGTTAAATCTCTTCACTTATCCAATCGCTTCAACTTGGAATCTAACCAAATAACCAGTAATTATCGACCAAATCTTCTGGGAACGATCCCTACTTCGCTTTACTACTAGTTGACAACCGTATACTTACGGGATGCCATCTAGTTAGTAGTAGGATTTAGGTGTTTTATAAATTTATAACTAGGCGTCTAAAAGGCATCACCCACCCCACACTTAAAAATAAGCGTTGTCCTCAATGCAAAAATAAAAACATAAAATGGGAAAAAGAAAAACTTCTTTGGATTAAATTTGTGTTTGGAGCAGTATCTGCTATAAATAACCCCTTGTTGCAAAAGAAAGCTGGAGAACACTAAACAAAACAGAACAAAAGAAATAAATAATTCCTTGGAGACAACAAGAAAAACAAGAAAATTGGAGAAAATAATCCTACAATAATCACGAAAAACTCATTCCCTTAAGGGAATACATAACCAAAATAACACAAATAAACATAAGGAAAAGTAAGTTAACCAACTAAAATGAAACCTAACCAACAAAAAAAAAATTTAATGTCTAATAAAAGAATAAAGCAAATTGTCTAGGAAATAAACTGCAATAACTATCAAACAACGAAAACAGCCCAATAGATAGGGCATAAAAAACTCAAGGCGCATGGGGCCCTAAATCTTGCAGAAAAGGTGGAAAGGATGGGAATGTTGAAGGGTCCTCTCCCCGCTCTCTGGCCATCTGACGAGCCTCCATTGTCTGTTGCCATGTAAACTGATATTGCTAAACGAATCAAAACGTTGGCTCATCCGTAGTTGTTCTGCCAAGACCTGATGTAGAAGGTCCTCTTGAGACTGTGGAGGAGCAGGTGCTGACTCATCATCTGAATCATCAGCTTCCTCCACTTGGATGTAGAAGCTTAGGCTCTAGTACGTTTAACCGGACTCGTATACCTTCCATTGCAATCATCTGGCCTGGCCTCAATTTTTTTTCAGAAGGCTCAATCAATACCCCACTTTCCAGACATAGTGTCGTAATCAGATGGGGAAACCACAATCCCAGTTGCCTACTGGTATGTAGAATGGCTGCGAAGTAGCAAATTTGTTGACGTATGAGCTGACCCACATCAATGGCTTTCCCAGTAGCAATGCAATACAACAATTTGGCCCTTTCCATAGTAACATGGGTGAGATGGTTTACCGGTAGAAGGTGGTAACAAATGAATTTAAACCAGACAAACCATGCTGGCTTAAGTTTATTCGTGTGGAAATGCCGAGCCGCGTGCCATCCGCCTTAAAGGTCCAATCCACATCCCCGTCACAAAGAACACTGGTGATTTGCCAAAGCTGTACATTAGCATTACGGGTTTAGGGCCATTCATCGTTACGAACATGAGTGACATTCAAAATTTTATTGATTTCATTAGCAGAGATATCCACTTCCTTTCCCTGTGCATATACCCTGGTAGAGCTATAATGATCAAAATTAGAATAGAACTCACGCACCACTGGAAGGACGGCATCTATGGGAGTTGAAGTGAGAAGCTCTCATCCACGATTGTGAATAGTTAACTTTATTTTTGGCACCCCGAAGCCAACGGAACTTGAATGACCCTTTCCTTTATTGCAGCCCATTTAGAGATATCATCATCATATTTTTGTTTGACTTCGCCATTAAGAAACGTAAACTGCCACCAACCCTTGGTTGTGTAGCACTAGATGACGAAGATTCTATTGTACCTTTGTCTGTGGCAGTTTTCTTAGCTGATCTTCCCATTCCTATAAAACATAAGCAAGTATCATGACTCCCAAACAAACAATTACAACACCCAACACTTAAATAAAAGGCCATTCCCCCAAATCATAAGCCTTAGATTATACATGAAAATCCAAACAAAATAATGCCGAAAACTAAGGCTTATATACAATACATGAACATTCCTACGCATGAAAACTAATTTGAAAGAATTCACATGGCATAATCAATGGCCTAGGAATTAAATTCGTGCATCAATGCCTTGTGTTTGAAATTTTTTGTTCATTGAGACATGTTATCGAACACATAGCATGCATAAAGAAAGAGAAAATTTTTGTGTTAATTACATTATGAACATGCAATTCATCCTCAATCAAAATCCAAACAAAAATCACACCAAATTTACGTTTAAAATTCAATCCATATGAGATTTCATCAATTCAAAGCAATAAAAGACTCAACATATTCTTGGAAATTAATTGAAACCCATAAAAAAAAAAATTGAAGAAAGAAAGAGAAATTCATACCTTGATTTGATTTTCCTTTAAAGAAGAAGAAATTTGGGTGTAAGTTGAAGGAATTGGGGTAAGTTTTGGAAAACTAAAAGTGGGGGATTTTAGGGTTTGAGAGGAAGTTGAAAGAGAAGAGGAATGTGAAGGAATAATGGGAATTAGGAACTGTTGAGTTCCTTTATCCCCTCGTGCTCATGTTTGCAGCTTTCTCAGCATATGTGCGCGCGAGGCAGTATGTGTATGTGCTAATCGGCTCCACGGACATGCACTGAGCTTTGAGTGAGCATGTGCGCGCGAGCCAGAAGGCAAATTTCAAGGGGGTTCAGCGCAAGTGCACTCGAAAGCAGAATGAAAATTATTTTTTAGCATTTTTTTAAAAAAATTTTTCAACACATAAATATTCCTAAATTACCCTTATAACACAAAAACCCCTCAAAGATCTATTTTATCATTTTATCCTCTTAATGCAATCAATTTCCCAATTAACTACGAAATTAAAACATGAATCCTTTAAACTAAAATAAGCAAAATTAAAGTTGCAAAAATTAAATAACAGAATAAAATTGAAATGGACATGGGTTGCCTCCCATGCAGTGCCTTTGTTTACTGTCGTTGGCTCAACTTGATGCTCTCTCACCAATCAATCAAGTAACTCCCATGTGGAGAAGTCTAAGAATCTGCCGCTTCACTATTTTCACAAATGATGGATTTAATCTCCTTTGTTCTTGTAGGACCCGAACAAGTTGCTCTTCTTGCGACTTGCTAAATTGACTTGAGATTATCGTCCTCTCCTTATCCTTCAAAAATATGCACTTAAGGTGAACAGGAAGGCGATTATAATCTAGTTAAATTGTTCCCTGCACAATAGATACTTCAATTTCTTGTTAGAAAGTAGTGAAGCATTAGGACTTCCATTGCTTTTTTGTTGCAACAAGTCCTTGTTCTTTTTCTTGAGGCGTTCTTCACGGTTAGTGTTCACCTCCTGATTATTGGTATATTCATGCATTTCTTGTATTAGAGGCTTACACACATCGATTACAGAAATAAGTTTAGTATGGTCACATTGTTCAACATCATCATAAATGCTAAAGTTAACACTTTTATCTCCAAATTCCATACTAAGAGTGCCTTTAAGAACATCTATCTTTTGTCTGGGATGTGGCTAGAAATGGTTTTCCAAACAAAATAGGAGCATTGGAATCACCTTGTTCCATTTTTAACACATAAAAATCAGCGGGAAAAACTAAACTTTCCACTTGAACTAAGATATCCTCCACGATTCCCTTAGGATAGGCCAAAGATCTATCAGCCAACTGAATTAATATACCAGTTTTATTCAATGGTCCTATTTTCATGATGATGCATCACACACAGAATATGGCATTACATTAATAGACGCACCTAAATCCAACATGGCTTTTTCAACATATGTATTTCCTATCCCGTGTCAATTGAAGCCAACAAGTGTCTCACTACAACTTGCGGGTTGAAGCATAAAGTTTCCAAACGGGATCATTGAAGATGTAATTGTGAAAATTGACAAACTTATCTCCCGGCCGATTTCATTGTGCTTGAAATGGAAAAGGATGAAGAAATGTCAATCATTCTTGGGAGACCTTTCCTTGCTACCGGTCGTGCACTTATTGATGTTCAAGAAGGGAAGTTGGAATTCCGAATAAATGATGAAATTGTTTCATTCAATGTTTTCAATTCATTAAAACTTCCTTCAATTTTTGAAGATGTCATGAATATTGATGTGGTAGATAACTTAATTGATGATTGTTGCAAGAATGCAATGGAGAATTTCTTAATGGAGGAAGAGGTCTTGGAGTCAAATGTACCAAATCAAGATGATGATGAAGCAGAATGAATGATGTGAGTCACTTGGAGGATGAGAACTTATTGGAAAAGGAGAATGAAGAGAATCAAGAAAAAGGTAAAGGGGGGTCTTCGACCAACGAAACCCCCAATTTGGAGCTAAAACCACTTCCTACCCACTTAATGTATGCATATCTTGGTGAAAATGAGACATACCCTATGATTGTGTTCTGGAATGTGAAATATCTGATATATTAAGACATTGTCACTCATCTGCAGTTGCGGGGCACCATGGAACTCAAAGGACAGCTTTCAAGGTCTTACAAAGTGGTTTCTATTGGCCAACTATTTTCAAGGATTCCTGGGACTTTGTAATCAAATGTGATGAATGTCAAAGGGTAGGTAATATTTCAAGAAAATATGAAATGCCCTTTCATGGCATTGTTGAGTTGGAGGTATTTGATGCATGGGGGATTGACTTCATGGGACCTTTTCCAGTCTCATACTCCAATAAGTATTTTGGTTGCGGTGGACTATGTGTCAAAGTGGGTTGACAAGCAATTGCTACTCCAACAAATGAAGCCAAGGTGGTTACTAAATTCCTTCGCAAAAATATATTTTCCCGGTTTGGAGTTCCCCGAGCTATCATTAGTGATGGGGGATCGCATTTCAAGAATTCTCAATTTGAGGCGTTAATGACAAAATATGGGGTGAAACACAAAGTTGCTTTAGCTTATCACCCACAAACATCGGGTCAAGTGGAGGTTTCCAATCGAGAATTGAAGAGAATCCTAGAGAAAATGGTGAATAATGCTAGGAAAGATTGGGCATTCAAGTTAGATGACACTTTGTGGGCTTATCGTACGGCATTTAAAACTACAATTGGCATGTCTCCATGCCATATTGTGTATGGAAAAGCGTGTCACTTGCCAGTGGAACTTGAGCATAGGGCATATTGGGCTATAAAGAACTTGAATTTCTAATTGAAGGAAGCATATGAAAAAAGGATGCTTAATTTGAATGAGTTGGATGAATTTCGAAGGGAAGCATTTGAAAATTCTGCCAATTAATCTATAAGGAAAAGACAAAGTCTTGGCATGATAAGCATATCCAAAAAAAGGAATTTAAAGTCGGTGATTTGGTGCTCCTTTATAATTCAAGACTCAAATTATTTCCGGGAAAGCTCAAGTCAAGATGGAGTAGTCCCTTTGAAGTAATCCAAACTTTTTCTTATGGAACTGTGGAGATAAAAGGGAAAGCGGGAACTTTCAAGGTCAATGGACATCGGCTTAAACCATATTTTGGAGGAATTATTGAAGGTGGACGAGAGATCGTCCAATTAAAACAAGAATCAGGGTCATGCCATAGTCAAGCTAGTGACTTTAAAAAAGCGCTTCTTGGTAGGCAACCCAAGTCGTTAATTTAGTTTTTATTGCTTTCTTTTGGTGTGATTTTTAATTGTTTGATTTTGAGTAAATTGCTTTGAATTAGGTTAGAATTTTTGTCAAAAAAAAAATATATATATATTTTGAGTTTTTGAGTTGAATAAATGGTGCTAAAGAATGAGTGAAATCTATTGTCATCCTAACTTGTGAAATTTTTGTTTGTAGGTTACCTGTATAAATGGAGAAAAGTGGTTAAGAGTCAAGCAATTTCGGCTAAGTGTAAAAAATCACTTTGCAGAAATTGAGCTTGAGACCACGATCTCAACTCTAAACTTCTGCAAAGGCTTATTTTGCACCGAGTACAGACCGCGGTCTCAAAACTGAGACTGCAATCTCAACATCAGTCCAAACCGTGATCTCAAAACTGAGACTGCGGTCTTGACTGCCAAAAAGTTTTAAAAAAGATCGAATCCTCTCTTTTTCTTCTCACAAACTCTCTACTCTTCTTCCCTCTTTTGAAAACCCTAACCCCAAATCCCCCAATTCTTCTCTCATCTTCACCAAAAATCACCAAAAACTCCACACCCACCACTAATTTCACTTTGTTTTTCCATAGGAACATCAAAGCAACCACCTTTTTGAAGATTTGTGGAAGAAATTTGGCTTCAAGGTAGATTGACATAAAGCCAATTTTTGGAGAATTGTATCCAACTCAAAAAAAAGAACGGGTAATATCTTTCCTTGAATTATTAACAATTTTTTAAGACAATTGTGGAATTTGGTGGATTAATTTGTGGAAAATTTGTGGTATTAAATTAGTGAATTGTGGACAAGTAATTTGTGCTAATTTGTGCTAGAAGAATTTTGAATTGTCCAATTGTTGAAATTCTTGGTTTGAATTGTGATTGAGTTGAATTGAATTATTTTAACAATTGTTGGGAATTTGGATTGTGATTTGTTGGTGTTGAATTTTGCTTGAAAGTTGGCTTTTTGAATTGGTGATTGAATTCTTTTGAGAATATGAAGAGAGGGGTTTATGGTAGTGCTGAGAGAAGGGTGAGAATGAGAGTAAGAGGTATTGGTTCAAGAAAAAGGAAATTCGGAGAGGGAACAAGCGGAGAAAGGGGACCGGAACAACCATTTCAGGGTGGTGATCAAATTGAAGCTCAATTCTCGAGTGATAGAGCTCAACAGTTATTCAAAAGTAACGATTGAATCATGAGGTAGTTAGAGAGAGGAACTTTGACCTAACCATGAATTGGGGAGTATACGAAGATTCTAGGAGAGCGATAGAAGAACACATTAGGTCAAGGCATTGGGAGGGTTTTAATGCTCAGGTTGACCCCGGGGCTACCCAGTTAGTCAAATAATTTCATTGCAATTTATGTGAGTTAGATGATGGCAAAGGTGCGCATGGTTTTGGTAGATTTTGGTGCTGATGTGATTAACACACATTTTAACATACCCTCCCCCAGTACCTTCTAGTCAATACTTGGCATTTTTGAACAATAAAAATAAAGACATGGAAGCAATCAAAGATGCCATTTGTGACAGGAGGATAGAGTAGATTAAGAGTACTTCTTCTGCTATGGAATTAAAATTTCCTCATCAAGGACTCTCATTAGTGGCCAATTTGTGGTTTTACTTCATTAGTAGCCGCATTTGGGGGTCCAATGCAGTGAGCTCTATACAGAGGGACAAGGTACTCTTAGTCTAAAGCTATGCTATCATGACTGGGATCCCGGTGAATATTGGTCACCCAATTAGACAGGGGTTTTTAGAGAGTGGGAGGTCGAGATGACCTTTAGTTTACGCCCCTAGTCTAATTCACCATCTTTGCACAATAGATGGTTGCCCAATTGGTCCTTTGGAGTCATTGACACATTCTAGAGGGAGGATCAATCGGGAATATGTCTCTAGGATGGTGAGAGAATATGAGAAGCACCACCAAGAGGAGCACCCTGCCCAACCACAGCCACAGCCTTAGCCTCCACCACCTCACAGAACTTCAATGATTCCGATATCCCCGGTGTAGTATTTAATCCTTAGGTAAGTGAAGAAGAAATGAACGATCTACAGGGGTACTGGTCGTACAGTCAATTGGTGATGCACAACAACTTGACTATTATTGGAGAAGCTTTTAGGGTGACTTCATTAGGTACTTGGGTCCAGCCACCATCTCCTCCGGCATGGCACTTTGGTCCACCTCGTGGACAACACTACACACCAGCCAGCGGCTACCACACATCATGAGGAATCTAGCCACGTGGGCGCGACTGGAGGGGACATAGATGATGATCACAAGGAAGCCCAACCTAGTGACACAGAAGAAGGTCAAGATGAGATTTAATGAAGAGAAGAAGCCACCATTTGTTTGTGCATGAAAGAAGACCAGCCTTAATCATTGAACTACTTTGATGGATGATGATGATTTGCCTTGTTTTCATTGGACACCATAGTTTTTAATTACTTTAGATTATGCTTGTTTTATTTTCAATTTTTGGCATTGAAGAATTTCAAGTTTTCTTTCTTTTAAGTAGTTTGGCTAATGGCCTTAAGCTGATGCCAAGTGATACATTTCGATGCTTTATGGAGGAAATTTCTGTTGGATTATTAAACTGACACTTGGCGAAGTTTGGTTATTGCCTAATAAGAGTAATATGTCTAAGGGCCCTAAGCTGATGCCATCTTTGCATTCGTTGATGAGTTGAATGCAATATTGATCTTGTTTGAAACTTACTTGGTTAGATGCATGGCATGGTTGCCCTTAACATTTTTACTCAATTTTAATTCTAGGGTTAAAAGTAGGACATAGTTTAAGTAATTTTCATTATTTTTGGGTTTTGTCGTGATGTTTAATTTTGGGTGAGTGGAAGGATGATTTATTCATCAACTTGAATAAAAGAAACAAGTTTGGGGGTGTTTATCTTTTTGTGTTGGAAATGGTCATTTTATATATTTTGTTGCCAATTGATGATTAATGAATGGAAAGTTGATCAATTAGGTACTCAATTATGATAATTTTGATGTTCAATGCCTTGTAAGTGAAGTATATGATTGATTCTTTTCAAAAAAATTTGTGTGAGTGAGTAGTCAACATGAAGAATTCATAAACTTATCATTGCTATTTTTTGAAATGAAGTGCTGAATTTTTAGGAAAATTTATTTGAAACGTTATTTCTTATCAAATCACTTATATTATGTGGTTGATGAACTCTCTTTCGGAAAAAAATGTGTAAAATCAGCATTTAAATGAGGTAGAAGGAATTTTGGGACATTTCGTGTGTTTGCATAGGGAATGTTCTTCTAAGTTGTCAATGATTGATATTCGAGATTAATTTTTGGTACATTTCATTCATTTTCCTTGGTTTAGTGCCGAAAAAAAATTTATAAGAATAAGGCGAGTACGGGATTCTGACATGTACCCATGTTGTTTCTCTGAATTAAGCCATTAGGAATTGCGTTTTTTGTATACCAATAAGTTAAGGAGTAAATGTATGTAATACTTATCACTAATCTCATATTACTTATTCCTTGTAAGAGGTTTATTCCCGAAATGTGTGACAATTGCATTTAAGTTGATTCTTAATTGAACTTCTATTTTCATGATGCGTAGTCGAGAAAGTTCATTAACTTTATAATATTTGTGATTTGAGAAGTAATGATGTTTCGAATAAAAAGAACTAAAACTTTTTGTGACTCTTTTCGACAATGGTAATGCTTGGTGATGTGAAATTTTGTGTAATGAATGAATGTATGTGCTTCTTTGCAAAACAGAACTTCAATTTTGGATTGATTTGCTCATATTATTCGCATGTCACATGGTGTTGAACATTTCTTGAGAGGTCGCTTAATTGTTCTACGTACATCCTGATTCAACAAGTGTCACGTCAACTATGGGGGTGTTTAAATGTTTGAATGTTAGTAGGTTTCATTTATTGTTAATCTTTGTTTTACTTGGGACTAGCAAAATGCTAAGTTTGGGGGTGTGATAACTCTAGTAAACTAGAGTTATTTTCCGCTAAATTATAGCAATTTGATAGTTTAAATTCCAAAATTAGATAAGAAATTGAAGACTTTAGTTAATTTCTTTCATATGTATTTGTATTTTTGTTTTTGAATTAATTATGATAATTTTGTGTTAAATTTTTAGTTTAATTAAGTGCTTAATGGTGTTAATATTATGCAGGTTCAAAATTAAAGGTTAGAAGTTGGAAGGAACAAAGCTCAAGGGACTAAATTGCAAAATGGAGGAAACAAAGATTGCTGGAAGGAGAGTCGAGATCGCGGTCTCGACTGCTCCAGACCGCAATCTCGACTCCGGAATTAGTGTTACTATTTTAGAGTCGAGATCGCGGTCTCAAAACTTCCAGACCGCGATCTCGACTCGCTAAATGCTAAGTTGTAAGGGCAATTTTGTGAATTTCTAGCCCAAAAATCCTGATTTTTGCCTTGTATAATGCTGCACTATTTAAGATAAATAGAATTGGTTTTTGAGTAAGTAGAAAGTAGAGTAGAAAGTTTTAGATAATTTTAGATAGATTAGGATAGCTTAAACTACAAGTTACCTTTTCTAATACAAATTTCTCTTTATCTTCATCTTAGATCTTCTTTAAATTTCTTGTCAAGTTTACATTTTTATTAGTTAATCGTAGTGGGTTTTTCGTAAGCTTCCAGTAGATATAATTTTTAATTGCTTTCTTATCCATTTTAGTAAAAATTTCTTTGCTTTCAAATTAGGGTTTTTAGGAAAATTAGGGTTCACTTATCAATTTCTTACTTTCTATTTAAAAATTTTTAATTTCTAGCTTTAATTTCTAGTCAATTCTTAGTGGGTTTCTTTAATTCCAATCAAAAAATCCAAAAATATTTAATTTCCTAGTTTATCTTTATCAAAATTTTCTATAGAAATGAATGCTTTTAGTATTCAATTTTTCTTTCTTCTTAAGTCTTTTTAATTGATTGATTCACTTGTTCTTAGTTTTAGACCTAATTAGATTAAATTAGGTTAGAATTTAAATTATAGTTTTCATTAGAATAGTTCTATCATCTACTAAGTGATTTAGCTTAACTACACAAATACCTTTAAACCTTGGTAATTGCATCCGACAATCCTTGTGGAAATGATCCCTACTTCCCTAGCTACTAGTTGACAACCGTATACTTGCAGGATGCCATCTAGTTAGTTGTAGGATTTAATTATAACTAGATATGTTAAAAGAGGCATCATTGTCACAGGCATGCAAAATTAATCGATTTCTCTATACCTTAAATACAACAGTAGAGAGTTCGAGCCATCCCACAAAGAAAGAAGTGCATTGTTTGTTCTCAAATAAAAACTATTGCAAGAATTAAAACTGAAGGAAATTCAACAAAAGAAAGATCTGGGTTTTGGTCATATCCACTATGGAAATCCTATTGATCGATCATCGATACCAAGGATAATTTTGTTCTTTTGTCAAGAACTAATTGAAGAATTAACCTGAATTCTAATTCAAAGTTGATTCTTATATCTTTACCTTAAGTTGGTTAATTTTCAATACGCGATTCAGTTAACTCTAACTATCAAATTAAGCTAGACATGCACAAAGACTAATTAATAGTAGCATTAAAATCAACAATATCAATTAGGCTAATATAACATAAATACACGCGGTTCTATTAGTTGATTATTTTCCCCATATTTAAAATACTAATCGAGCAATTATTAAACCTAGTTGCATCATAGATTGAATTGAACAACACAGTCAAGAACAGGCTCGCTATAGAGCTTATTGATTCAAATAATTCACTACTCTGTAATTATAGTAATTAAAAAGAAACATTCATATAATTTATGCTGAAAAATAATTAATACATGATATAAAAAGTGAATAAATTAAAGTACAAAAGTCTCACAACATAATAGAATTAACCATGGATTCAATTCCCTTGACTAAAAAAGATGGTTTAGGCACTAAGTACCTTGGAATAATACAGAAGAATTGTTGCTGAAAAACTAACGATGAAAAAAAAGAAAAAATATCTCACTATGCACTTTACAAGGGATGTTTATAGGGAATACTAGAGTTATAATCCCTGCCTAAGGATAAGAACATGAAAATGCTTGAAAAAGAGTCCAACCGAACGAAGAAATTAGTTGCAAAATAAAACTCTTGTAACCCTTCGGCTATGCTCGCACTTGCACAGCTTGAACCTAATGCATGTGTGCACGAACCCTTCTTTAGAACATGCTGGAACTTGCACACATGCACAGCTCCTGGGTCGTGCATGTGTGCGACTGTGTACCAGAAGATGTGCTTCATTTTCGCCTTCGATTTTCACCTCGATACTGAAAGAATTTGAAAAAATTCAAAACATAAAATTGTAGCTCTTTCTCTTATCTTTGAATGCATCTTGAATCAACTCAATTGGAACTTGGACAAGAAAGTTGTGTTAAAAATATGAACCAGTGTCCATATTTGCTCCCATGCTCGTGCACATTCTATCCTTGCAAAATTTTCTTCATCTTTTTCAATCTTTTCTCACTTCAACCCTATAAAAATATAAGAATAACCAAATTAAGAGACATTACATCTAGATTTGATTAAGAGACATAAATATGTGGTAAATGACATATAAAATTTAAGACATTTATAATCTTATCAGTTTTTGTGACTTGCAATTTCACAAAGTGGTTGTATTTGTAACTTCCAAAATAATTTAGGTAACAAAAAATGGGTTATTTTTGCCGTGAAATAAATATGGCTAATATTTTTTTGAAAAATCACAAACTCATAAACTAACCAAGACAAATAACATGTAATAGTTTTTTGATATTAACTGGTGAATAAGATGAAAACTTACGTTCAAATCTTATTCACTAATAATTTCATTTAAACCCTAATTTTTTTTTCTTTTTGTCGACCATTATAATAAAGTATATTTTGTTACTAGGGGTAATGATGGTATAAAAGTTGCTTCTTCTATCGTGAAATAATATTTTAATCATGAATAAATCTATACAAAATAACAAATACAAAGTGACAAATAAAATCTATTGATGCGTCAGTAGATTCGAAAAAGAAGGAAAGAAATCTGACCGAAAATCTAAAATTAGAGGGGTGTGATTTGATAAGACCTTACTACGTGAAGTACTTTTGACAAGTGGCCATAAATTTGTACCTTTGTAAATGATTTTCCTTTAATCATTTAGATTGAAATTGTTACCGAACATAAAGTTAGGGAATGTTTGTGAATTTTTGAAAGTTCAGAAAAACTAAGTGATATTAGCATAAATTTCATGTGAGGTTCGTGAATTTATTACTAAGATCCCCTTTAAAAAATATTAGTTCTCTTTTCTATCCTAATTTAATAATGCTAAACCCTTCGTACTATGGATAGCCGTATTTGAGCACCTTAGAGCATTGAAATGATACACTTTGCTTCCCTACAAGACCAGTTACTCTGGAGAAAATAGCTCCAAAAGGAAATTGGATGATGACATCATTGTCCAAAATTATTGAAATATGGACAATTTTTTTAGTTGCTAGGTTAATTTTTTTGTTTAAAATTTTTTTTTTCTTTATGGGCAAGAAAAAATAAATCTAAATTAATTGTAAGGCAAACTTATTAAATGAAATAAGAAAAGTGTTATCTACTATTATTTCACTTTATAAATTTTGGGTTTTTATTTATATGATTATTAGTTTTGTGATTTTAAGGTTGGAACAAAACTTTGATATTAAAGGATGTGTTATTAAATTCAAACAAAATGTATAAAGTTTGTTATTCAATTCAAACAAAATGAATTTCCTTTTTTCTATTTCTTTTCCAATTAAATAGTAGTGGATTCAAATTCCATTGATAAAGGTAAACTTAATTCCATTAGGGAAAGGACTATTAAAACTAATAATGTTGAAAGGCTAATAATTTTGCATATATGCTACGATGAAACTATTTAGTTATAAATCACAAACCTAATTCATTATATATTGCTCTTAAAGCACAACAAGCTCATTTTATAATAAAAATAAATACATGATTAACCACATTACAATAGAGGCAAGTATTTATACCTTTGCTCAAGATATTTCTTAGATGGTATTGGCATATGAAAATTTATCAAACAACACAAAAATGAGTCCAATTATCTAAAATACAAAATTAAACTTGAATGTACAATTAGAGGAAAAAAATAATTGTAGTGAAATTGAAATACATACACAATAGTTCTAAAATACTATTTTATTAGGAATAGGAAAAGGACATCACTTAAATTAACTTCAACAAATTGAATTTTAGTTTCACACGGGCATGCATCATCTATAAAAATGTAGAGAGAGCCCCCCCTCGAGAAGATACACGACTTATTATCGAACGATTTCTCACCTTCTTGGTACTTCCCTAGATTTTGACCAGGAGTATCTAACTTCGGTTTCTTTTCCAAGTTTCTCCACAAGGAGGGGGGGCGTGCTGCCTTCTTCTTCAAGTAATGCTCCTTCGTCGTGCTCCAAGCTCGTGCTTACAAAGACGAGTGTTTTGTTTTTGCTGAAACCCTGACAAAAGTCAGGACCTTTTTCTTTTTGAGGCGGATATTTCCCTTCACTTGCTTTTATTACTAGTACTATAGCTTAATGGAAAAATAATTTTAACATATTTAGTAGTTATAGATTATTTTTATTTTATTTTTGCTTAGATATAAATTATATTTATATAAAATTTATACCATCCTATTATACATTGATGCCAAATTTTCATATAAATGTAAGGAATTTTGTTATAGTAGTTTGGAATATGTAGTAGCATTCTAAAATGAAAAATAGAGTCTTATTAAATTAAATGGAGAGTATTTTAGATATGTGAATTATATTTTATTGAAAACATGTTAGGAGCGAAAAATTTAATTAAAGGTATATCAGGCATGACAAAAAAGGAGAAAAAAAAGTTCGGAATAAAAAAAAGGAGAAACAATTTTGAACATATATAACAATTATAAAAAATATTTTATTTATTTTCCTTAGACATAAATTATTTTTCTAAAATTAGAAATTTCTATGTTCTTATTTGGCATTTAAGCCAAAATTCGTAATAACTTAATGAAGAAACAATTTGAATATATATAGTGAGTAATAATTGTAAAGACTACTTTTTATAGATACATAGATAGATTATAGATTTATAATTTTTTTTTATTATTATTAGTTAATTTGTAGGTTAGGCATTGTTCTCATCTGCTTATAAAAAGTTATAAACTGTTTTTTTTTTTTTTAATATGTTGAAAAAAGTACTTCTGAAAATGTTTGTGTAGTGTTATTTTAGAAAAAACTTTTAGTTTTTCTAAACATGAAAACAAAATATCTTCATATTTTCATTTTTTGTTAGTAAATTTCTTTCAATTTTTTGTTTTTTATTTTAAAAGGCATATAAGCAACTTTCTGTTGAGAATAAGCCCTTAGTTGTATTGTTATTTGACTCTTACTTAATTATTTACTAAATGTAATAAATTATATAAAATTCTTTATTGAAATATTATTGAAATAAATGAATATAGGTCAAGATCATTAGAATTTTATATTGGTTAGGATTAGGATTCAAAAGAACAAATTCTTTGAGCATGTTGACTAGGATTAGGATTGCGATTATATTATAAAATTACTTATTAGGGATTGTCCTTTGAGCAACAAATTTTTTAAGTGAGGGCACAATAATAGTCATCATAAAAAGGGAAGAAACAACTCGTGTATACACACACATACAATAGTCTGGGAGCACGTGCTTTGCACATTTGAAAATACAAATTATATAATTATATTATTATTAATTAAAAAGTAAAGCATGTTTGGAGATAATAACTGTTTAATTTTTTAGTTCACCTAAATTTTCGCTTATATGATTTCTATTTCAACATTTAACTAAGCCAAAGATTTTTTTGTAGTCCATATGACTTTAGAGAATTATTCATAGGCAATTTTTATGCATTTTCTTTAGATATACTTTGCTGGAAATATAAGAGATTTGATTAGTTTAATAGTTCAAGCAATTTCATAAAATCTAAATAATTGTGTCTTGTGAATAACACATTTACCTTGCAATTTTTAAAATAAAAGTCCATTTCCTCGATTAAGAATTATTCATGTATTCTTCAATGAGCTGATTGATGCTTTATCTAACTTAAAAAATGGGAAAATTTAAAATATAATCAAAGTACAGCACAATGTGTGATAGAAAATATATTATATTTTATTATTATATCCATTTTGTAAGTTTAGTAATCAAAAAGGATAGTGTAGTCTTGAAAGTGTTGACGATTTATAGAGTTTAGTGCAACCTTTTATTCTCTTCAATTATTTAAATTCTATCCTAACAATTTGGAATTTCCTATCAATCATGCGCATTAATATATTTGATTATTCTTGAATCCCTATACATCTCTTTGAACCAACTTGATGAGGCAATCATTCGTGTGCAAATACTAAATAACAATTTCTAATTTAGGAAACAAAATCTCTGTTAAATATATAGTTTGCACAACTATAGGTCTTATTTCATGAAAATAGGAAAAAAGTGAAAAATAATCTACCATTAGCAATATATGGTGTGAAATTTAGTAATTAAGTCATTATATTAAAATTATAATTTATATAGTAGTAAATTAAAAGGTAGATATTTAGTATTATAAATTTTATTTGATACAATAAGATCAACAACTTATAATTATAGTGGCTATCAACTTGTACAGTAATAATTCAAAAGTAACAACAAACCTTTAGTATTTAACTTTTATTTGACAAAATACACTTTAGTTAAATTCTAATTAGTAACAAATTTGATATCCTTATTTTTAGCATATTATTTATACGGTTACTAATATTCAACATTAGATATAATTACAGGATCAAAGAAAATAACTAATTTTTTATAGGAGGACAATAATTATCTATTAAGAATTTTATCTAATATAAGTTAGGAATTAATATTTTATTATAGGAAAAGTGTAACTTAGATTAAATATATGCTAATTATTCAATGTATGAAAAGGAAACCAAAGCTAAGTAAGAATTCTTAGATAAGGATTATGTTATTTTAAGAAAAATAAAATAGGTATGGATCACATTTTTCACCTCCTTTCTTACTCATTTAATCAGTTTAACAATAATCGAAAATATAAGTTTTACATTATATTTGTTTTTTAGTACACCACATAGAAATCAATTTTTTTTTTATATACTCTAGATAATGAATCTGTTTAATCATTACAAAATCTGGACAACAATATTAAAGACAAAATAAATAGTATTGGTGGAAGGAATGTGAAAGTATTGACAATATCTATGAAGGATAATGTCTTTGTTAATTTAAGTTTAGATGGCCTTGAATTTTTAAGCAAATTTTCATTTCTTATCCCCTTTGTTCTTTTTTTTTATCCCCTTTTTTTTGTATCAAAAATAGAAAAAGATTTTAGACTTATTCTCTCAAAAGAATCCAAAGGTTTTATACGTGTTAAGTCCTTCTTTTTTTTTTTTTTTTTTTTGTTCAAAGATAATTCCTACTATTATTTAACTTAATTGCTAATTCTAAAAAAGTTTTATTTTAATAATTGTACAATTTCTAAAATTTATCTTTGAAAAATGGATACCAAATGGAACTCTCTATTTTGTACAAAAATTTTATTTTAATAGTAAAGTAATCATTAAGATTGAAAGTATATTTTAAAGAAAAATTATTTACAAAGACACAAATTTAGAGCCATATGCCAAAGCCACTACACTTAACAAAATCATATCGAATCATGAACCCCCCAATTTTAGATCCTTAATTGGTCGGACTTCATTTTTTTTTTTTCTGGATCTTGTGATACATCAATGGTTCTCATAACTTTGTCAATTTATATAAATACACTCTATTTTAAATTTTATTGAGTACTTTTAAAATATTAATTATATTTTTGGTATTGAAATATAGTTTAGAGGACAAATTAGAACAGATTTTTAGTTTGGAGGGTCAAATTCATGATCTTTTAGTTTTGGAGGCCACATTGGGATATTTGTTTTAGTTCTGAGGACCAAATTGAGATTTTTTGAATTTGGAGAACTATCTATATTAGAATATTTTCTAATTTGAAGGGTCAAATTGAGACCTTGCTAATCAAAAGGCTATATTGTATTTTGGCTTAATTTGAATGGCCAAAATGATGTTTAACTCTTTGAAATTAAAATAACATTGTTTTCCTTCTCGAACTTTCTTTGTCAAACAATTTTTTTTTTTTAATAGTTGTTAATAAAATATTAGTCCCGAATTCTTCTTTGTGAGAAAACTTATTTCAATCAATATTAATTCTAAATAAAATCTCAAAAAGTTAGTTTCTATTTCATATTACCTTTTCATAATTTTTTCCCCTTTAAGGGTCCAACAGTATAGTTGATACATATAAATTTATTTTCTAAGTAAATTTTTTATTGTTATTATTTCATGATTTCTTAAACCCATCCATAAAAAAAAAATATTTCTTGCTCTTCTTAATTTCTAAAACTCGTTCCTAGTATTCTATTGCATAAGAAAATTTATTTCAATCAAATTTATTTCCAAATATGAAGTCTTAAAATTATGTTTTATTTCTTCTTTTACTGTTTGAGGAGTAAAAAAAAATGTATTTATATAAATAACCTAAAAATTTTTTAAAAAAATACGTTCAAATTGGGAGCATAACAAAATCATTAAGTTTCATAGTAAGGGTAACTTGGAAAATAAAATATAAAACTAAATCAAACACCTTCATTTATTAAAGTATATATTCAAATAATTTTTTAAATAACTTTATTTTATATTCATATTTTATTTTTAAACATATTAAAATTTTACTTTATCAAGAAATTTGCTTCAATTAATCTTAATGCTAAATATAAATATAAAAATTTTGGTTTCATTTATATATATTCAACTAATTTTTTTAATAACTTTATTTAATATTCATCTTTTATTTCTAAATCCATCCCAAAATTCTACTCTACAAGAAAATTTCCTTTAATTAAATTTAATTCTAAATATAAGTCCAAAAATTTTAATTTTATTTCCTATGTACTTTTTAAGATTTTTTCTTGTTAAGGGTCTAAAAGTATAAATGAATGTGTATATGTATTTTTCAAGTAAATTTATTTTTTATTATTGTTTGAATTCTAAAATCTATTCTAATAAAATTACTTCCTTATCTTCTTCAATTATTAAAACTCATTCTTAATATTCCATTGGATAAGAAATTTTACTTTAACCAAATATATTTCTTAATATGAATCCTTAAAAATAGGCTATTGTGACTCTTTTAATTTCAAGAACTATATTGGAATATATTTTTAATTTGGAAGGTCAAATCAAGACCATTTTCATTTAAAAGGCCATGTTGTGTTTTGCTTACCTTGAATGGCCAAAATGATAGTCCTAAATTATAACTTTTTGAAATTAAAATAATATTGTTTTCCTTCTTTAACTTTGTTTGTCAAACACATTTTTCTTTTTCATTTAATAGTTGTTATAAACTACTACTTTTTTTAATTTCATATAAATATTGTCTAGTCTGTTAATATGTCCATAACTTATATATATTGATAATAATTATATGCCTAATTCTATTTATTGAGAAATTTTATTTCATTAAGTTTTTTTTAAAACTTTATTTAATATTTATTTTTAATTTCTAAATCTATCCCTGAGTTTTATTTTGTGAGAAAAATTGCTTCAATCAAATTTAATTCTAAATGAAGATTAAAAAAGTTACTTTTTATATCATGTGTACCTTTTCAAGATTTTTTTTCCCTCTTTCAGGGTCCAACAATATAGTGAAACATATAAATTTATTTTTCAAGTAAATCTTATATTTTTATTATTACTTGATTTCTAAAATCCATTCTTAAAAAATATTTCTTACTCTTGTTTAATTTCTAAAACTAATTCCTAGCTTTCTATTTTATAAGAAAATTTATTTCAATCAAATTTATTTCCGAATATGACGGCTTAAAAGTAGGTTTTATTTCTTCTTTTACTCTTTGAGGAGTAAAATTAAAAACAAAAAAATTACTTATGTAAATAACCTAAAAAGTTATTTAAAAAAAGGACATTTAAGGGGAACATAACAAAATCATTAAGTTTTATAGTGAGGGTACTTGGAAAATAAAATATAAAACTAAATCAAACACCTTCATTAATTAAAGTATCTATTCAATTAATTTTTTAAATAAATGTATTTAATATTCATATTTTATTTTTAAATCTATCACATACGCTATCAGGAAATTTGCTTTAATTAATCTTAATTCTAAATATAAATCTAAAAATTTAGTTTTATTTATTATAGTATATATTCAATGAATTTTTTAAATAACTTTATATTCATCTTTTATTTTTAAATCTATCCCAAAATTCTACTCTATGAGAAAATTTACTTTAATTAAATTTAATTCAGACAAAGTCTAAAAAATTTAATTTTTTTCCTATGTTGTTTTTTAGATTTTTTTCCGTTGAGGGCTCAAAATTATAAATAAATATGTAAATGTATTTTTCAGTAAAATTTATTTTTTATTATTGCGTGACTTCAAAACTCCATCCTAATAAAATTATTTCCTACTCTTCTTTAATTTCTAAAATTCATTCCTGATATTCTAATAAATAAGGAAAGTTTACTTTACTCAGATTTATTTCTTAATATTAAGGTTTAAATATAGGTTTTATTTCATCTTTTACTCTTTGAGTGCTATTTACATAAATAGCCTAAATAATTAAAATAATGGCATTCTAGTTAGGGGTCATAACAAAGTAATTAAATTTTATAGTAAGGGTAGTTTTGGAAAAAAATCTAAATCACTAACTTAAATTCTCTCTTTTATTTTAGTGTGTGTGTATATATATATATATATATATATATATATATATATATATATATGTACACACATATATAGGGTCTAGATATGTGCTTAACGTATAATGTTGTTTGATTTATTAAAGTGTCTGTTTTGTTTTCAACGTGTTTATAGTTTATAGTATTTTACTTCAGTAAAAATCACATAATCATTAATTTATTATTTTATCAAATACAAATATATATTGAAAAAATGTTTTCACAGTGTTTGTGATAAAATTTGTCCATTTATAAAGGCAAATAATTCTAGATAAGACATTAGTATTTGATTTTAGCCGGGAAAAACTAATGCTGCAACAAAAGCCAAAGTGTACAAATAAGAAAAGAAAAGAAGCCGTCAAAGAGAAGCCAGTCTTTGTTTTCTTATGCATAATGACAAGAAATGATGAAAGGAATATATTCCATATCCAAGCCACCCACAATGTTCATGAAGGAGTATTAGCAAAACAAAGAATACTATCCACTTTGGCTACGCAACCTAGGAAGAATTTCATTGTACTTTGATATTGGTATACTATAAATTTTTAAAATATAAAATATTATATCGTCTAAATTTTTAAGGCAATCTAACGTAATGATTTGAGAGGACAAAGTTTTGCAAAGTTATTAGAGCAGAAAGCGACTTGATAGTCTCGTAGTCACATGGACATGGAATAGAACTTGAATAACTAAAGCAATCAAGTTTTAGATTTTTTGCCTTTTCGCTTACGAAAAGGTAATGGGAATAAGACAGCCGAAGATCATCAAACAAAGCAAGGGAAGATACAGTTAGCAACAAAATAAAGGTATATTTATTATCAAAGAAAACTCAAAATTGCATAAAGCTTGATGAACAGTAATAAGTACGTATATAAACATAGATGACCTGAGTTTCTATATCCCATTGATCACAAGAGTACTTAGAAACCACCAAATATATATTACATAGTGAAGAAAGAAATTCCCTAATATAAATTTATTCAAAGAATGGCAGCTGCTAAACCTGCATCCCACAAGTATGAAGAATTTGAACCATCAACTGAAATTGTGCAGGAGAAAGATTGTGACACCATTCTTCTCAATGTAACCTGGTATGGTCCTTATTTCTCAAATTTGTTCCCCTCCTTCTCAAGGGAATGTGGGCACGGCTTCTTAACATTTCGTACTCCCAATTTGTTTGTCTGTTATTTTTTTTTTAAATTTTTTTAATTATGGTTGAACTTGATGAAGGTTTCAACATTTTAATTAGCATGTCAGTATTTTGAAAATGCCGTCAATGATTTGGGAATATTTAGTTTCATTTAGACAACTATTATTTGGAATTATTGCAATAATTTTTTAAACGTAATGTATGCGAGACAAAAAGATAATTGGAAAACGTATTAGAAAATAATTATTAACTAATGCTCGAGGAAGAATAAATAATGTTTATATCCAAATAGTGCAATTCTATTATTATTGCTATAGCTAATTATTGTGTTTATCAAACTTTGCAATTGAATAGGTCTGGTAAACCAATATCTCTCAACTTAATGGAAAAAATTTACATAAACTCGGTCTTTAGCCTCACCTATAGACTCTGCGGTTAAAATTAAAGTTTTATAGAATCTTACTTACATTAGCTTATGTCATAAATTCCATAACATTTAATCCACACTACAAGATCTACAAGTGAGACTAAAAATCAGATCTATCTAAGTCTTTCGCCAACTTAATACTCTCACATATATTCGATTTGGTCACTTATACATTTCTCTAGTATACAAGAACTTACATACCTACTTCTTATATGAAGAAAATAATCAATTAATTGAAAGTTGTAACCTACCTATGAATTCCACTTTTCGACTTAATTTCCTTTAATTTTGTAGGCAAAGTAATCACTAATCTTTCATATACATTTCTTATGCACATCACAAATTGAATTCTACAGGTTTTAAAAAGGACCAACTGAGGGTCCAACTGACTCCAAGAAAAGTCTTGATAATTAGCGGAGAAAAGGAGATTGATGCTAATAAATCAATCCGCTTTCAGAAAGAATTTCCTGTTTCATCTAATTATGACACTACAAAAATAACTGCTAAATTTGAAAGGGGAATTATTTTTGTACCTTAGACAACCAAAACTAATTACTCCAGAAGAAAAGCAGGATAACAAATTGCCTGCAGTCCCTGAACCTCAAATACCTCAAAAGCCTGCAGATAATGAGCCACAATCAGCTTCCAAGCCTGCAAATGATCAGCCTTCACCTCAGAAGAATGTTCAACAAAAAACCGCGGAAACTGTCAGTACAATAGACGATCAGTTTAAGCAAACTAATGTTCGAGATGCTCCTCAGAAGAAACAAGAAAGTAAGGAAGAACCGAAGGCAACCAATGAGAAAGGTGTCGATTCAACAGAAACCGGAAACCTTGGAAAAAAGTTCCAGGAGGAAAAAACAAGTTTTCCGGGTGATAAACCTGAGAAAGATTCCACCAGGGCTGCAGATACAACAAGAATGGAGAACCATAATAAGGAGAAAGTAGTTGATGTGGCTGCTAAACTGAAGACGTCAAGGAGAGTAATGAATGTGGTTCTGGTTGTTTTACTGGCTATTGTACTTGGCAGATTGCTATACAGCAATAATTTCTTTGGGTCCTTCTGGACAACTACTGAAAATTGAGGCTAATATATATGTGAACGAATATTGTATACTTGTTTCATCTTGGATTAATACTTGTATTTCCTGGCTCAAGAAATAAATAAAAGAATCTTAATTTTTCTTTATAATAGGTTAATATATATGTTAATGAAGGTTGAGGCTTACTTATATTCTAATAAACATTATACATTTTTCTTTTATGCTGAAACATTATATGTAATTTGGGAAGCCAATTATATCAACAGTACTTAGTAGGTTGATGATCTAAATCCAAATTGGTTGTGTTCTTTTTCTTCCAAGCTTTGCCGATTAAAAGCTTTTTTTTATATATTTAAGGCAAAGTGCATCAGTAACTCTTTACTTAAACCCATCCTCTCGTTCTTTTTTCTCTCTCTAACTTTTTTTCTTTCCTTCTTTTTAAAAATTCTCCAATATTATTCATCACAACAGATAATAGTTTCATTGTCTTTCAATTGCTCTGTAAATCACCCCCTACAACACTTTCTTTTCCCTTTTTCCATGAGATTTGCTCATTAGAAATTTTGTCTTCCTTAAATAAGTGGAAGTTTCAACCTCCTCTTGAATAAGTGGAAATTTTTTCTTTTTATTTTTTTTTGTGGTTGATGAAGATGGAAGATTTAGCCAAGACAGATCTAGTTAGCCAGATTTGTTTCTGTGCTTTACATCACAAGTTTAGCGGCTTGTCCGAAACGGGTCAAATCTAGTATGAAACTTGTCTAACCTTTTGAAGTTAGATCCAAATTTTTAAGATCTGTGTAAATTGTAGATTTATTAAGGTTTCTTTTTATATATGATTATAATATGTAGATCTGATAGATTCATTTATCAGAATATATTTTAATTAGTTGTAATGACTGTTTCTTCAATGAAATTTGATTATAAAGAAAACAAAAAGGCAAAGTGTTTCAGTGGTCATAAAACTATTTTAAAGTTTTATTTTTCTCACTATTTTTTTCTTTTTTGGTCACCTTTTCTATCAGTTGATTCATTTAACTTTTACATATATATTATTTTGGTAATTCTATTTATTTATCATCACATGCACACCATCATTTTCAGTGGCATTTTTGTCATTTACCAAAAAATCCCTGATGCACATTGTGAAGTTCAATGAGTGGAATGACAAAAAAAAAAAATTAATAATAAAAAAAAAATAAAGGTTCACATGGTGAAATAAAACTTTTATGATACCATGATTCTTTAAGCAATGGCAAAAATGCTCCCATGCGTCGATTTTCGCTAGACATAAAGGACGCAAAGTGAGGGAATGAATATCTATGCACATTTAGAAACCAATGGGTAAATTTTGTTTTTTATTGTGAATGAAATCAAGGGTTATACAAGGCTCTATCTAGTGTCATGAGCAAGTTTTCTATTCTTAACGAAAACTTTAGATACTTCTACAAATGTCTAAAGCCGTCCCGAGGATCTCCATAAAAAGTGCTCATTTGTTACTATGATTGTCCAATAGCATGGATAAAAGTTGGTAGCTAGCACACTTAGCTACCCTTCCTATGTATGTCCTAGAGAATACTCCTCAAGTGACAACAATAGATGTTTTTGGAGGAGAAGGAATTGTCAATACCTTTCTCACCGGAACTCTGATTCAAGATCCGTCAATTGAGTTGGTCTTGTCTTAACTTCCACTTTTATCTTTCCAGCTCCCATGTCCATCCAAGCTACCTGCAAAACTCTAAACGTGCAATACCATGCACTTCTTCGTGCCCAAACTTGTGATCGGTTGTATCATTCCATGACCAAACAAACTTGGATCTGCCCAAACATAGCGAGGGATCCTCCCACACTCCAAGCAAGTGTTCCACAAGCGAATATGTTGAAACTTCACACTTTGCTTGGTATGTTTCAATCCACCCACTAGCCTTCCTAGCCCCCAGTTAGCTGCCTTGGCTAATGACCAACTCGTGATACGGATCCCACTTCTTAGCCACCTTCTAATATGTTGCCAACTGTTCCTACATAAATGAATTAATAATGTTAATTATATTTTAGGATTAGATGCTTATCCTTGCTATTTGAATTACTTTTATTTTTTTCCCTCTTTTGTTTCTTTTCTTTGTTATCATTTTCCTTTTATATTTTCCCCTTATATCTTGCCATTATTAAATACTTATACTACTATTAATAATTGAATACCTATAGCTCTAATTTTTTCTAAATTTATCTAAATAACTTAATTTATAGATGAAACAAGCTTTGCAATTAGATATATATTTTATCGAATGTAGAGTTTGTGATAAAAATTAATAAATAAGTAACTACAAAAAACAAAATATTCAGTCAAACAAAATAAAAAAATTTCAAGTACACATATAAAAGTTGTGCATGCCACGTGCTATAGGTGTCATATTTTGCCTGAATTTACTATCCCTCCAGCTCTTATGTTATCCCTACAAAATCATTCATAAAATTTTTAACTGTAAGACCATATGGATATTGTATATTAACTGAGTTTATTGTATCTTGATTCTAGCCATACATTAGGCACTTGTTGTGTCAAAAAAGACACAAATATCTAGTTAATTACAAGATAAAACATCTAAATTAACTAACTTTAACTAGATGACTACTTGCAAGTATATGGTGTCAAATAGTAGCTAGTGAAATTAGAGATTGTTCCCACAAGGAATGTGGAACTATGAATTATTTGGTTGAAATACTATTTGAATGGGTTGATTAAAGAAAGAAGTTGGACTAAACTAGATTTAAAACTAAGAAATGATTAAAAAGAAAGGTTAGAATTATGCTAGCCAATTTTTTGGATTCTGGTTAATTAAATCAATCAAGTAATTTTATGTGCCAAATTTGATGATGATTCCCATTTGTAACCTAATCTTGATCCCTGGGCAATTACTTCCATTAATTCAATTAACCTAAGTGTAGATCCCTCCGACTCCTTAAACTAAGCAAACTTGATTAACTACCCAAGGAATTGTACAACCAACTAGATGAATTAGTCTATCAAGACCTTAATAATTCTAACCCCAATTCAACATTAATCTAGGTCTATAATAGAAATTCAATTCCAATATCCCCTCAATTAATCCAAATTAATTAGCGTTGTGATCAAGTCTCCTAATTAACTCTAAAATCCCTTAATATTCCTAATTAGTCCATTTTATCACCTATTCAACCCATTAATCTCTACCCATTAGGAATTAGATTCACAGAGCCCTAACCCATACTAAATTAGAACATATCAACTACAAGAAAGCATGGTAAAAGCATTAAATCTAAACTAAGCATGAAAATAAAGAAAGCTAGAAAAAAACATTAAAAGAAAAGTAATAAATGGAGGGCATTAAATGAAAAGTTTATAAACTAAGACAGCATGAAACTAAACATTAAATAAGTGCAACAAACATAAATTAAAATCATACTAGTGGTGAAAGTAAGTTGCATAACAATGGAAGAAAATAACTACAAGAAAATGGAAGAAAAAGCTAAAAAAATTTCTTCCCAAGTGGGAAGGAAGAAAAGAGATGGAAAAAACAAGGGGAGGTAGCCTCTATTTCAGCCCAATAATGAGTATTTATAGTAGCATTTGGGGTTAGGGATTTAGGACAAAGATGACCTTAAAAATTGCTAAAAATTGGCAGAATCGTGCCTCCTGGGTGGAGCACGCCAACATGGGGAGCTTGCGATTGACAAGCTACTTGGTGGCAGCTTCGGCTGTCAGTTATTTCGTTCTCCGGTTCCACTCCAGTCCACATAGGTTTTGCTCCGCACTTCTTGAAACCCTAAAACAACATAAAAGTATATTAATGGATGTTGAAATGAAGTAATAAAAATACATAAATACTAATTAAAGTAAACTCAAACATTGGAAGAATTAATCAAGATCAACATCATAATTTCGGAAGGAGTTAGGGTAATACCCTAGCTTTTAAACCTAAATAATATAACCCTAATAGCACTAATTAAATACTAAAACACTTATGAAACCCATAAAACTAATAATGCACAAAAACACACACAATAATATTAAAACATTGCTCAAAATTGACGCAAAAACATTTAAATTTGACCATGAAAAACCCTAGTTTCCTAGGGTTGTCACACTCCCAAACTTAAAATTTTGCTTGTCCTGAGTAAACAATAGACAAGGAAAGACTAAGAACATAAAGAACAATGACGACGAAAGAAGCAAAAACAAAAATACATGGCATGTAACACATAATATTAAACAAGAAAAATAAAGAAAGTGGGAATATTGAACTCTCTAGTGCATTTGTCAAAAGTAAAAATGGGTTTTAACTCAATAAACTCAACATTTTCATTTACTCTACTTTACAAAAGTGTACATTAGTTTTGGTTACAAACATTATTTTGACAAATGAAGTATTCATGAAATGCCAATTCAAAGGCAAGTTGATCTAGAGCAAACAAGCCAAGTTTCTTAAAAATTTGTTTCAAGTATAGAAAGATCATTAAGGCTTGTTTTATGAAGAACAAATTGACACAAATAAACACACACAAGGATATTTGCTAGCATCAGCAGCAAGGTTTTAGCACAAGACATCAACCAAAGCAATACTTCACTCCACCTCTCAAATATCTATTTGCCCATATTAAGCATCATTTAGGACTTTTAAACTTGTAATGTAGGCTAAGATAATCTGGTAAGATAAATTTGGGTAAGAGTGACTTAAATCACTTGAATCATTTCAATACAAACTCTAGGACTACTGTTCTATACATACAAGTCTCGAAACCCACCTGACTAACCAATAAACACTTGAAAAGCAAAAACACTACTTTTATTGAATTAATTTTTTAAGGTTAAAATAAAAAAACATTCTTTATTGAACAAGGAACATAAGATTTGCAATTTTTTTGGCTTTTCTTCTTTTCTTTTCCTTTCACATTTTTCTTTTCGTTTTCGTTTTCTTTTCTTTTCTTTTTTTTTTTTGCCTTTGCTTTGCTACAATAACAAAATATAATGTACCAATTACGAAAGGGGAACATAAACAACATTAAACTCTTGACTTCTTTTCCCAACAAATACAACTATATCTCTTCGTAAACCATCATAAGACCAATAAATCTCCATATTGAAGAACTGAAAGATATCAATAACGGTTAATGTGATGGGTTTAAAAGAGAATAACTAAAAGAAAGTGAATTAGCTAAATTATGTGGCCAATAAGAAAATAGGTTTTATAAGGTGCAATAGGGACACTAGGGATAATTCAATATACAGTAGATTTTTTGGCTCAAACGGTCCAACAAAATGCTTAGATCATTTTCAAAATCTAGCCATTTAACTAAAAATGAGGGATTCGCACTACCCTAACCAATATACCGAGTCAAACTTCAAAACGAACAAATGATGCTTAACTCATTTCTTTCTCTACACAAAACTAATTTATAAAAATCTTGAATTGTTTAAACTATATCAACAATTAATTGAACTCGACATTGGAAAAACACTTACGGGAAATATAAAGTTTGAGGTCAAAACTAGTTAAGAAAAATATTTTCACTAAGTGGTTGAAAACATGATTGAGTTTCCAAGGGTTATATCCCATTTTTCACATGAAGTGCAACCTTTGTTCAACATCTAATTTCAGCTTTCCAAGCAACAACTTCCCAAATGACAAAAGATAATATATAGTACCACACTTTTTATATTATTCTAATGATGAGTTACAAACTTATCTAACTACTCATCAATTCACAAGAAATAAAAATAATAGTAGAAAGTACATAAATACATAAACTAACTATGCATAATACTAGTGAATGACTTTAAAATATGCTTGGCAACCAAAATACTCATGTAGAAGATGGGCGACATATTATTCTAAGTTAATATGAATGCACTCAACTAAACACAAATTGAAGCCAAACTATAGTTTAATCCTCAATCATGCATTTCATCAATGATAAGCACAATATGAAACAAGGATACACAACGAGCAATTCTAAGTAAATCATATAAACGCAATTTTAATTAAACACATGAGTCTAGAGATTTCATATCTTTTTCTAAACCAACAATGCTACACTGAGACAGGGATCATTGGGACTTCATGGGGTCCAAACAATTAATGAAAAGGGAAAACACACATTAAGGTAACTAGTTTAAACACAATACAAGGGTTTACCTATATGCCCATCGCTTCCCCCAAACTTAGGTTCACACATAAATAGCTTTAAAAGTCATTCAATAACAAAAACTACTCCCTTCGATAATCAATTAGCAAACCAAGTCCAAATTCGTCAATTAAAGCATATGACAATAACTATTCGCAATAAGTACCACATTGCCATCACATTGTCATTAACTAACAATACTTACCAAAAGTACCAAAAAGTCATTTCACAATATACAACTTATATTAAACTAACACAAGGCTACATGCCTTTATTAACCTATCCGGTTCTTAACTTAAAGCATGTAAATTAAATAAACTGCAGTGAGAACAAAGGGTGAAGAAAATACTCCCCTATCAATACCAAGGAGGCTTCCCAAGGGTGTCGAAGTCCTTGGTGAAATTGTTCCGTTGATATGCACCTATTTGAAGTCTCCAAGGATATGCTGAACTTTGGCATATATAGCTGTCCTCTCTTCCTTGATTCCCTCTAGAAAGTAGCTTTCTTCTTTTTCTATACTTTGAGTCAGATCTGTTTAAAGAACACTCCAAATGACACCTCCTTTGTGGTAATTGGGACAAACTCACACTCAATTGAAGGTTGTATAGGTGGTGATTCCAAAAAAGTGTTGAGTGACTCGGTTGTTGATAGTTGAAGCTCAAGAGGTTCTTCACAACTGGTTTCCTTTAAGATGTGCTCTTCCTTTTCGTCTTCTTGAACCGGTTCATTCTCCTCTTCCATTTTTGGGGTTCGACAAATTGGTCTTGTACATTCTTCATGGATTTGGGTTGATTCTCTAGGAAGGTTATCATCATCTTCTCCAATCTTGCCTCATTATCTTCTTGGTCTTCTTGGGTTGGTGTATTTCTCCACATGGTGTAAAGTGACCCGGTTGTTGTGAAGTTTGCTCTGTAGGATTCTCCATAATGGTTGATGTAACATTGGCTTGAGCATACTCACAATCCACACCTTGAGCTGGATCTATCTTCAAGAACACTCCATGATGGTTATAAACCCCAAACTTATATTCATCCATCTATGCAGGTGAATATTGGTTGACTTCACCACATTCTTCTATTGTTTTCGATGGTTTATGGTAGTATCTTGAGTATTTCCTACCATTTTTTGTGCTATTTCATTTAGTTGACTTTGAAGGAGTTGTAGATGACTATTTGATTGCTTCATGATGGCCATCATCATTGTCTTCATATTTGCATTCTCCTCTCTTCTAGTTGGTGGTGATTGGGTGTAGTCATAAGCATGATACTCATATGTAGGCTTTATAGGTGTAGGAAAAGATTAAAGGTATTTTTGATAGATCTCATAGGAATTTGATTGGGAAAACTATCTCATTTGACAATTACAAGGGTAGGAGGAGTAATCACAAGAAACATACTCATTAGTCATACCTCCATTACCATAAGAATGGTAATTTCATTTAAAGTGAATCATTCTAACTCATTCCTTGCATGTTCTTGAAAACTCAACTCTAAAAACAAGTAAAACAAGTAAAAGAACTAAAACAACAACAACCAAAAAATATAAGAGTTTGGACTACAAACTAGTATAAACTATCAAATAAATGAAAAGCTTTTTGGGTTTTTTCCAAATAAGACAAGAAAACTATCAAAGTGAAAACCTTTTTGGATTTTGAAAATAAGGGACTCAACTATACAAAATGAAAAATCTTTTTGGGTTTTTTAAATAGGTGAAGCAATTATACAAGAGAAAAACATCAAACTAGTATTCTAACCAAATTGTATCAATATTGACAACCATTCTCAGGCAACGGTGCCAAAAACTTGTTGCGTATAAAAAGACATAAACATCTAATTATAAAATAAAACACCTAAAATTGAATAACTTTAACTTGATAACAACCAGGAAATATACGGTGTCAAATAGTAACTATTGGAAGTAGGGATCGTTCCCGCGAGAAATGTGCAACTATCAAGGATTATTTGGTTGAAATATTATTTGAAGGTGTTGATCAAAGAAAGAAGTTGGACTGCACAAGGTTTAAAACAAAGAAATGATTAAAAAGAGGGGTTAGAGTTTATACTAGCTAATTTTCTAGATTTTGGTTAATTAAGGCAATCAAGTGATTTTATGTGCCAAAGTAGAGATTGATTCCTATTTGTAACCTAATCCTGATCCCTCAGCAATTGATTCTATCAATTCAGTTAACTTAAGTGTGGATCACTCCTACTCCTTAAGATAACCAAACTTGATTAACTAACCATGGAATTTTACAACCAACTAGGTGAATTAGTCCTCCAAGATCGAATTCTAATCGTAATCCAACATTAATCTAGGTCTATAATAGAGGTTCAATTCCTATATCCCATCAATTAACACAAAAGAACTAGTGGAGTGATCAATTTTCCTAATTAACCCTAAAGTCCCTTAATATGGCCTAATTGGTCCATATTACCACCTAATAAACCCATTAATCTAGATTGCTACCCATTAGAAATTGGCTTCACACAAAGTAACCTATACTAAATTAGAACATATTATTACAAGATAGCAAGTAAAAGCATTAACCATAAACTAAGAATGAAAATAAAGAAAGCTAGCAAGAAAACATTAAATGAAAAGCAATAAATGGAGGGCATTAAATGAAAGGTTTATAAACTAAGAAAGCATGATACTAAACATTAAGTGAGTGCAATAAACATAAATTAAAGTCTTATGAGTAGTAGAAGTAAGTTGCACAACAATGGAAGAAAATCACCACAAGAAAATGGAAGAAAAAACATAAAATTTCTTGCCCAAGTGGAGAGGAAGAAAAAGAAAAGGAAAAAACAAGGGGAGATAGCCTCCATTTCAGCCCAATAATGAGTATTTATAGTAGGGTTAGGGGTTGAGTGTTTAGGATGAAAATAACCTTGAAAAAGAGATGAAAATTGGCAAAATTGGGCCTGCAAGGTAGTTTCGCCTACGATGACTATCTTCTAGACGTCGACTAGGCAAGTTTCCTAGGCATGGGCAGCTCACCGAGGCAGTTTCAGCTATTGGCTACTTCATATTCCTATTCTGCTCCGTTCCGCACCAGCTGCACTCCATGTTTTCTAAAACCCTAGACTACATAAAAATACATTAATGGAGGTTGAAATGAAGTAATAAAAAAACATAAACAGAAATTAAAGTAAGCTCAAAACTTGAAAGAACTAATCAAGAATAAGCTTATCCAAAAATTTCTGAAGGAATTAGAGTAAAACCCTAACTTTTAAACCTAAACATACATATATGTAAATATAACCCTAATAGAATTAATTAAATACTAAAACACTTATCAAACAAAACTAATAATGCACGAAAAAATACACATTCATACAAAAATTGATCAAAACCTGGGCAAAAACATTTAAATTTGGCCAAGGAAAATCCTAGTTTCCTCAGGTTATTAGCATTGTAATATGTAGTTATGTTTTATTGTAGTTATGCTATAAATAAAACACTCCATACGCATAATTTATTTGTATACTTAGAATATATTTTTTACTTTCTTTGACTTATCATTTTATTTTATAGTGTGTTTATTTATTAAGTTTATTATCAGTAATTAGTTACAAACTCTACACTAAAATTTAATATATGTTGATTGTATCATAAAACAATTTAATTTAAAAATTAAATCATTTAGACAAATGTGATAAAATAGATCTTGTAGGCAATCAATTACTAAAAGTTATATAAGTATGGGAACAAATTGGAAAAGATAAAAGGAAAAGCAAGGGAGAAAAAATAAAAGAAAAAATAAGGGAAAAAATAAAAACAAAAATAATTAAATGATAGAGGTAGCTATATCCCAAGACATGAACGAAAAGAGTAAAGTGCTAATTAAATAAGTTAAGGGACTAAACTGCAATTAGAGTGAAAGTTTTTGGAGATTTTTTGCATTTAATCCTATCTTTAATTTAAGTTTGAAAGCATCAAAGTAAACAAAGATATTTTTAAAGTCTAAGCAACTCGGCAATCCATTTGGTCAGCAAATAATGCCAATTATTTGCCAAATATTGTTTGGTCAAGAATAAATACTTGGTCAAAGGATAATTATTCACCAAATAATATTGCATGCTATTCATATTTTCTCTTATTCATTATTTACAGTATTCGTTTTATTTACTGTATTCATTATTTATATTCTAAAAATTTGACACTAATTATTGGGTTCTTTTCCTAACTTTGATCTTTGATGAAACTTGTTAATCACGAAAACAATTTAACAATCCACTTATTTGATATACAAGATGATTAAATTGGGTACAAGGAAAGACCATTTAAGGTGGAAAAAATGAAGTGCACAACTCAATGTGTCACACAATATGTTCGTGATACAATAGTAAGTTCGGATTGCCAAAAGTGGGAGTTTCCAAAATCAATCAACGAATAGTGCTTGAATAAGTGGTTATGGGTATTAATTTGAGATACCAAACATTGGAACGCTAATCTTCTACCCTGGTCCAAAGTCATCATCCAGTTAACAACTGATAGATTCTCAACATTAAAATTTATCTTCCATTTTTTAGACACTTCATTCAAGATAAAGTTCAGGAGCTATACAACTCAATTGTTCCTTCAAACGAGACTATTTTGGTCAAAAAATTACAAATTTTGAAGTTTATTAGAGACGGAATTTACTCATTTCTTTCTTATAAATATGATGTTTATATCTTTTGAAGCCAAATTGAAGAGGTACTTGTTCTGCTTCTTTCTCCCTTTCCGCTGAACCTCTTTTTCCCTTTAATGAATTCAACCATATCTTGTATTTTTTTGGCTCAATTGCTCAACTTCTGTTTACATTCTCTATCTCTTGAATGTTGATGGAGACATTGGTTATTTCATCCGGATCTGATATGTTTTTTTCCAAATCTATGATAATTGGGGTAGGGTTTTAAATTTGTTGTGAAGTGCAAACAAGCTAAAACTTGTGCAATTAATTTGATTACTCACTATGTTATACCTCGAATTTTTTTTGGGTTTATTTGATTTATAATTTATTTTTTATAAATATAAAATAATTATAAGAGTCATAGTCAAGAAAATAAATTATGATTGGTAGTTTAACTTGATCACTATTGATAAGTAGTATATATCTTATAGGAAGTAGTATACATCCTATAGGTAATTGGATTTAATATTTTATATAAATATACATAATAGGTATATGATGTATTTTTCTCACGTTACACAAATTTGGGAAGAGAGCAACTAGTCTACACACACAAAAGGTTAGCCTCATTTATTCCAAGCTTTATTTATTTATTTTGTTTTATTATTTTGATTTAATTATATAGTTACTTATATTATGTTTTAATTTAATTAATGAGTTCGGTTAATTAGAATATTAAATCATGATTAGATTGTATAAGTTAGGTTCGAGTCGTATTGAAAAGAAGTTAAGAAAATATTTTTTTTCTGTAATTCTTGGAAGAATTAATTATTTTTGTAAAAAAAAAAATAAGAAATCTTGATTTTGAAAATTATTTATTTTCTAATATTGTAGCAAAAGTAAATAAATTTTGGAAAAGAATAAAAAAAAAAAAAAAAAAAAAAAAAAAAGGTCGCCGGAGAAGTTGATCGAAGATGATGCAGGAGTTCGGGAAAAGAGAAAGGCGAATTAAAATAATTTTTCAAAATTACAGGATTAACCCCAAAGTTTTACGATATTTATATTAAGGCCTAAAATATTTTAAAGTAGAGTCGAATTAAATCCTTTTCAACTTCTGGAAATTATAGATTACCTCTAATGATTTTATAAAGACATTAGTAGTCCTTGATGGTTGCTGGAAATTACAAAATGAACCTTACAGTTTAGAGATATTTTACTAAGACCCATAAAAGTTTTGATAATTGACAAATTGACCCCTATAACTTTAATAAAGTTAATAAATGACCTTCAAAAGTTTTGTAAGGTACACAAAGGTTTCCAAATGACTTTCTAAAGTTACCAAAGTACCCCTGAATGTTTTAAAATTTATCTAAGAGCCCTTAATAGTTTTCTAAAGTTGCTAAAGATCACCCACCCATGAATGATTTTCTAAGTTTACAGAAAAGGCCTTAATGCTTTCTAAATTATTAGTAAAGTTCTAAAAAAAAAATAAAAGAAAAATGAAAGTTTTAAATGATTGTAATAATGACCCGAAAAGTTTTTTTGAAAAGTTATAATAAGGTACCATAAGTTTTGAAAACAAGTAATAAACGTATTTTTTGACTTCATATAAACTAATAAGCAAACATGATTTGATTATTTTGGATAAACCAACATATGAAAATATTATTTTGAATTAGAACTCAACTGTTTTCTAAAAGTTACCAATTATAATACAAAAATGATTTTAAGATATTAATAGTAAAATTCTTTGATCTCACATAAATAGTCACGATTATTAAACCTAAGAATGGATTAGAGTATTGTGTCTAGGATATTGAAAATAGGATTTTATAAGAATTTGTTAAGGGGAAAATTGCTTGAATTATTAGTAACAAGATATTGTTATTTTATTTTTAAGGATTATCAACAAGGAACAGAAAAGTCAAGTAAAGGCACAATTAAGGACCATTTGAGGTAGGTGGTGGTTGCTTCTGTACTTTCGAAATTGTATTCCTAAATTATATTTTTTAGAAATTATTTTATTACTGTGCATAATTCCTAAAAATCGTTTGTGAAATGTGTTTTTGCTCAAGAATAGAATGTTATGAAATTCTGGATCATGTATGGTTATGTGACTGTTTGGTTTTAAAAGTGTATGGAAATACATTATATGTATAGTTTTGACTACGCGTGACATGTATGTGTTGTATGGGTAATAATAAGATATTATGGCTTTAAACGAATATGAAATAGTCGGTACAGGTTATAATTTTAAATTAGAATCAAGAAAGACTTGACACTAGAGCCATGATAGACTTGGCAACACAGAGTTAAGAAAGACTTGACAATAGAGCCAAGAAAGACTTGGCAATGCAAAAAAAAGGTCAAGAGGAATTGCAAAACTTTTTGACAGCCTTTTCTAGTGAGGTTAATTACTAGACTGAGATTATTCAGAAGTCGATGACTGCCTATTAGTTTTGAGCCATTTAAATGGATGCATGTTTTATGATATGAAAGTATGCATGTTACTTGAAAGTATAAGTTGTGAAGAAATGTTACATGACATATGAAGCATGCCACGAGTATGTAACTTTATTTTGTTACATGTTTTCCAAGAATGATATTACATGTTTTACAAGAATGATTTAGATGAAAGCATGAGCATGCATTAGTGTGATATGTATGCATGAGCTGTATATATATGTAATAGCATGATCCAGCAGGAGTAAGTACTATCTACTGGGCAACTTGTCGCTCACCCCATGTTTCTTACATTTTTGTACAGAAGACGAATGCGAATATGTATTAGTTGAAGATAAAGACTAAGTTTTCGAGAGTAAGGAAGGAATTTAAGGTGGTCACTACCTTAGGGATTTGTTTATAGGTTTATTCTTGTAAGTTAAGCCTGCGTGTTCTTAATGATTATTCATGTTTAATGGTTGTACATTTGTTTGATGATTTGGTAAAAGTCGCACTATTTCAAGTTAATATATTTTTAGAGAATTGCTTCTGCTATTATAGTTAAATGTTTAAAGTAAATAGTAATGCTATGATGCCTTGTATTCTTGGGATTTGCTCTTAAAGATACGGCGAATGACACGTGTCTGGCAAGTGCAGGTCAGGGGCGTGACACAATACATTTCACTAATGTAGTGTTTTCTTTTCATTGTCTTGGAAAGTGTGCTGTGGATTTTTTGCCGTATTGATAAGCTTTGTGCCGAAGTTTTGGATCCTAATCATTTGAAGCTACACAACTTGATTTTTACCTAAAAAGCAAGCTTTTGTCTGGGTAATGTGTTGTTTACTCTCCTCTTCTATTTTAAATGATACTTATTTTATATTTGTTATAAGTAGAGCATAAGTAGTAGGTGCCTGAGTACAAAATCATATGAATGCGATGCTATGCTGCTGCCCACCACTGTGTATTTTAAGGCTTTAAAAAATGCATTTTTTGGGCAACACAAAATTGATGTTACCTTTTAGGTAAACTTCATCACGAATTGGTGTTTGCTTCTGGGTTGTTTTTTCTTTCAGATCTCAGTTTTGTAATTGCCAACATGCGGCAAACATTGTGCTAAAAAATCTAGCTTTGAACTAGGGTTGATGACTTTTATTTTAGTTAAAGAATTATCTTTTTGGCTCCCTTTACAAAATGCACCCCTCAAAAGTAAATGTCTTATAAAAGGAAGAGAGTATCTGATAAATTAAGTGTTCAAATGTTTAATCTAAATCTACACAACTTATTCCATTTTACCGTTCAATAAGCTAGCCCAACTAATGATTTACAACAACTCCCCACAAGAGATGCATATCCCCTCCTGCACATTCTCTTTGTGAATCGAACGACTTCAAGTAGTATCTGTTCAAATACTACAAGGTATTAAAATGATTGAATTTTTTTCATGCAGTCTAGGATGACATAATGGTCCTAGAGTGTTGGTACTTTGCTAAGAATTACTCCAATTGGAGCTGCTTTTTGTTGTGTAGTGTCGTCTATTTGTTGCTTTCGTTCACATATTTGTCACTTATTTTGGAAATTAATGTTAAACCTTCATTCGTGTATAAGGAAAATTATATTACATAATGCTTGGGGAAATGCTTTTCAAATGTCTTCAAATGAATGATAAACATGAGTAGAACTAACACAAATGATGCAATTTGCTAAAATGCTAGTTGATTGGAAATGTAAGGGACTTTGGGACCTCAATACTGGCACCAATCAAAATTAGAACTCTCTTGCACAATTTATGAATACTACCTATAGTTTTCAAAGTCACGGGAGAGAAGCTAAAATCCAACTACTACCTTTTCCTAGACAAATGCGATGTTTTGATCATCTCTTAGGCTAGTCAATGCACAAGGTAACCAGGTTTGGTTGTGATAAGAATGACTAGTACTTTACTGCAGACAAATATCAATGGGAAGGCTTGTGTCAGGTATTGTACTCGATTTTTTTTTTTTTTTTTTTTGTTTACAATCTTTGTTTACTTGTAATTACTCATTCTTATATGTTACAAATTTTGTTTTGCTGACAAATTTGAAATCTTTTTACTTTGTAGCAGTCCAAAAAACGCTTTGATTCATTCAGGAATAGGAAACAATGTGGCATTTATATGATTCTCATTGAGATATGGCAAGGAAAAATAGCCACGAGGGCATTTGCCCAATCATTCGCTACTCAGGTCTAACATGATGGTGTTACTTTGCCTAGGAATGTTTGCGTAAGAAGGACCAAAAAGGGAAAGGAAAAGGCCTCTAGCTTAGGTGTTGGTCAACCTTTCACTATCCTTTCCTCCAACGACGACCTACTGTATTCACCAAAACTTTCATTTTCTCCTCTCAGATGCAACTCCAAATATGACGGCTCAAAATCTTCAAACAAATTAGTAAAAAGTGGGAATGAGCTCAATAAAGGGATGTGAAATTTCAATCGGTCCAAATTCCAAATTCAAGTGAAAGAGGACAAGGCCAAGTCTATGGAGGTGGAAAACCTTGCAATAGAGGTCACAAATGACTTGAACTTGGATGATCTTGAGCCGAAGATGTACTTGATGGAGTTTCTCCTTAGTGATACTTTCCGGCTAATGTTCTTGAGATGCAATTGGAGTAAGAAACTTCTAGGGATAGAGAGGATGAGGAGGAAGAAGTATGGTCAACGCTAGATGTAGCTTGGCTACAGTTGTGTTACCATTTTGTTTATGCCAATGGGGTGTAGTTGTGGCATTTTTAGCTCTTGTATTGTAGCTTTACTGATGCTTTATTTGTAATTAGTGGTTATGAATGTTATGTTTCAAGTGCATAATTACTCAGCTTAATTTGTGCTTGTGATTGTGAAACTTCCCTGGTTGTTGATGGCTTCTTGTTTTTCCCCAGTTTTTGTGTTAGAATCTAAACTGTTGGTGTCACAACTAGAATTTTTTTTTTTTTTTTTTTTGGCAATTGTAGATATGTTTGGACCGCCATTATGACTTCGGATATCCATTCTTGTAGATGCATAAAATGTCACCATTTTGCCAATAGAACGGTTAATCATGATCGATAGTTGAGATGTATATTAGATATCTAAAGGTCCCAGAAATAAAAAGATGTGTTTAAATTTTTAAATTAAATTCATTGTTGACTTTCAATTGTAAATGTAGACTTCTAAAACGTGTTTTCCTGTCATGTTGGGCAGGTACAGATTGATTAGAACTCAAAGTGGAACATGTTTTCTGGAATGAACACACTCGAACAGAATTACCGAACTCCTGCATAGTATCCCTTTTCCCCAACTGTTGGTGATTAGGCCAAGAAGTTTGAAGAAAACTATTTGGAGTTGGATTAAATTCTCTCTTGATTTCTTATTTTACTCTTTGTTATTATTTTTAGTTACATATGGAGCTCTATTTATAGCTGAATGGTTACATAAACCTAAACTCCTACAACATTGCACTAAACTTCTAGGAAATGTTTCCAACACATAAAAGAAACAAATAGGCATTCAACTATTTGGAATTGCTAAACAAACATTTGACTTAATTAATTAAGCACATTACTCAACATATTCCCCCTTTAATGTGCTGTTCTTGAACTCCAAGCATCTCTCGAAAATAACAAAACTTGTCTTGAGGTAGCGGCTTTGTAAAGATATCCGCAACTTGATCTTCACTTTTGCAAAACTTGAGTTCAACTTCACCGTCTTCAATTGCTTCTCTTATGAAGTGATGTTTGATTGCAATGTGTCGAGTTCTTGAATGATGAACTGGATTTTTGGCAATGTCAATGGCTGATTTGTTGTAGCAAAACATCACCGTGGCTTCTTTTTGCTTTTCGTCAATGTCTTCAAGAATTCTCCTTAGCCAAATCACATGTGAAGTTGCCAAACTAGCTGAAACATATTCAGCTTCGGCAGAGGATTGTCCAACACTTTGTTGTTTCTTTGAAACCCAAGAAAACATGGCTGAACCAAGTGTGAAACAATAGCCCGAGGTGCTTTTCATATCATCATGGCATCCAGCCGCAATCACTATCACAAAATCCATACAAAGTTGTACCAGCTCCTTTGCTGAATTTTAATCCGAAATTGGTTGTTCCTTTGATGTACCGAAGTACTCTTTTGGCTGCTCCAAGATGCAATTGACTCGGATTGTTCATAAACCTTGTTAATAAACTTGTAGCAAACATAATATCCGGTCTTGTGGCTATAAGATATAACAAATTTCCTACCAAACTTCGATACAAAGTTGGATTGGCTCTCTTATCACCATCATCCTTGACAAGCTTTTCATTAACTACAAGTGGTGTAGTTATGGGCTTACAACCATGCATGCCAAACTTAACAAGAATATTTTCAGCATATTTCTTTTGACAAATAAATACTCCATCATCATTTTGATCAATCTCTATTCCAAGAAAGTGATGTAGCAATCTCATGTCATTCATTTCATACTTCTTCATCATGCCTTTCTTAAATTTAGTAATCATGTTCTCATTGTTACCTGTATAAAGCAAATCATCAACATCGGACAAAGCAACAATAAGAATATTTGAAGTACCTTCCTTCTTCACATACAATGTTGGCTCATTTTTGCTTCTCTTGAATCCTTGATGCATGAAGTAAGAAACAATTTGACTATACCAAGTCCTTGGTGCTTGCTTCAACCCGTACAATGCTTTCCTCAATTTGTACACTTTGTCTTCCTCTCCTTTTTTGACAAAGCCTTGGGGTTGTTGGATATAAACTTCTTCCTTCAATTCTCCATTCAAAAATGCTGATTTGACATCAAGTTGATAAAGACTCCATCCTTTGTGGGCTGCCATAGCAATAAGAGTTCGAATTGTGTCAAACCTTGCTACCGGTGCAAATGTTTCATTGTAGTCGACACCGGGCTGTTGAGTGAACCCTTTTGCAACAAGTCTTTCCTTCTTTCTTTGGATTGAACCATCCGGATTCAGCTTTTCTTTGTAGATCCACTTCAATCCAATGATCTCCTTGTTTTGTGGTTTGTCAACAAGCTTCCAAGTGTGCACAATGTTCTTTTCAATTGATTGAATCTCCTCCTCCATGGCTTTTCTCCAATCATTTTCGGCATTTGCTTCTTCAAAATTTTCTGGTTCAAGTACACAAAAGTTGCACCTTGCATAGATATCATTCAAGCTCCTCATCTTCTTTGGTGTTGAGGTTGGTGAACTCGAATTTGAACTTGGTGAGGGAGACGGACTGTTTGGTGTAGTGGCTGGAAATTCTTCCTCATTATGTTGTTCATCGTCAACCAAAACAGTACCTTTCTCTTCTTTTCCATTATTCCAATTCCATGAAACATTTTCATTAAATAAAACATCTCGACAAACAATGATTTTGTTAGTTTTCAAGTTATACAAATGATAGCCTTTTGATTGTGAACTATAACCAACAAAGATGCATTTTTCACTAACTTCATCAAGTTTGTACCTTTTCTCCTTTGGAATGTGAGATTAGCAAACACTTCCAAAAATTTTCAAATGATTCACTGACGGCTTTCTTCCACTCCATGTGCTTCAAGAGGAGTTTGATTCCACACCGCCTTGGTTGGACTTCTATTCAACAAGTACAAGGCTGTATGCACCGCTTCAACCCAAAATTCTTTAGGCAATCCTTTGTCATGCAACATGGATTTTGCCATCTCCATCACGGTTTGATTCTTCCTTTCGGATACTCCATTTTGTTGAGGTGTGTAGCCAACCGTGAGCTTTCTTTCTACTCCTTCATCTTCACAAAATTCCTAAAATATATTGGAAGTATACTCCTTCCCTCTATCACTCCTTAAGGTTTTAATACAATGACCACTTTGTTTTTCTACAAGACTCTTGAACTTTTTGAATACATTAAACACTTAAGATTTTTTTTTCAGGAAATACACCTAAGTCATTCTAGAAAAATCATCAATGAAGAGTATAAAGTACTCGTTACCTCCATGAGATGTTGTTCTCATTGGTCCACAAACATCGGTATGAACCAGCTCTAAAATCTCCTTGGCTCTCCATACAACTCCTTTAGGATAAAAAGAGATGCAAATGGTTGCCGGTGTTGTTTGCCAAGTGTACAACCTTGACACACACCATCCTTCTCTTCAATTTTTGGCAATCCATACGCCATTCCTTTTTGTTGAAGGACTTTGAGACTGCAAAAATTCAAGTGACCAAGCCTTTTGTGCCAAAGCCACGAACTATCAATCACTTGAGCCTTCAATGCTTGATTTCCACCATAGCTGAAATTTATTGAAAAACTCCTATTCTTCTCCATATGAATTTTCACAACAAGTTGTCTACCATCTTTTTTATCATAAATTGAGCACTCACCATCATCAAAGTTAAGTGCATATTTATGTTGAAGAAGCTGTCCAAGACATAACAAATTTTGTTCTAAATCAGGTACAAGTAAAACATCATGAATAAACTTTGTACCTCTTTTGTTTTGAACTCCAATAGTTCCCAATCCTTGTGCTTGAACCACAACTCCATTTCCCATCTTCACTTGAGTCTTTATGGACTCATCCAAGTCAACAAATCTGGACATTGTCCTTGGTCATATGATTGCTGCAACCGCTATCAAGAAACCACACATTTTCTTTGCATTCGGTTGCCATGTGACAAGCATAGAACAAGTTGCTTTCTTCTTGATTCTCGGCTGTAAATTGTGCTTGTTGGTTTCCTTTGAGTCTACAATCCTCTGCAATATGGGCAAACTTCTTGCAATTGTAGCATTGTGGCTTGTCTTTGTGCCAACAATCATTCTCCACATGGTTGCTCTTTCCACAAATGTTGCAAGATTGAGAATTTTCAGCATTGTTGGTTCTTTGATAGTTGCCTCTTCCTCTTCCTTGATAATTTCTTCCTTGTCCTCGTCCACGGCCACGTCTTCCACCTCTTTGGGTATGTCCTCCTCTTTGATTGTTGCTAGAAGATTGCTCTCCTTTGTTGCTATTGGGGCTGAAATTTACTTTTGATTGAAAGACACTTTCAATGGATTTTTCAGCATGCCTAGCAATCCTTTTCTCATGAGCCTTCAAAGATCCACATCAACTCTTGAACACTCCAAGAAGTAATATCTTTTGTTTCTTCAATTATGGACACCATAGAATCAAATTTTGGGGGTAAACTCACAAGGACTTTTTCTACAATTCTACTATCACTAATTTGTTCACCAAAAGTTTTCATCTCATTTACAATTTTGGTGATCTTTGTGTAGTAATCTTGGACAGTTTCACTATCACTCATTTTTAGATTTTCAAGTTCTCTCCTAAGAGTTTGAAGGGTGACATTCTTTACCTTGACATTTCCTTCGAATTCTTTTTGTAGAATCTCCCAAGCTTCCTTGGCATGATCCGCACCCATGATTCTTGAGAAGATATCCGGACTTACACCTTGTTGGATATAGGAGAGTGCTTTGGCTTTCTTCCTATGCTCCTTGAGACTTCTTAATTGTTGGTCATTCATGTCGGTGGTAGAATCCGGTTCTTCATAGCCTTCTTCTACATATTCCCACAATTCTTTTGATCTGAAAATTGTCTTTATTTTGATGACGCAACAATGATCATAATGCTCACCGAAAAATATTGGAACCGATGTGCCATCATTTTGATTTGCCATCTCTCACTCTTTTATGATTGTTTTTTTATGAACCTGGCTGCTCTGATACCAATTTATGTTGGTGATTAGGCCAAAAAGTTTGAAGAAAACTATTTGGAGTTGGATTAAATTCTCTCTTGGTTTCTTCTTTCACTCTTTGTTATTATTTTTAGTTACTTATGGAGCTCTATTTATAGCTGAATGGTTACATGAACCTAAACTCCAAGAATATTGCACTAGACTTCTAGGAAATGTTTCCAACACATAAAAGAAACAAATAGACATTCAACTACTTGAAATTCTAAACAAACATTTGACTTAATTAATTAAGCACATTACTCAACACCAACACCCAAAAAGAGGGAAAGACTTAGGTAGACCCGGTCTTTGGCCCCACTTGTAGACCTTGTGGTGTGGATTAAATGTTATGGAATCTATGACATAAACTGATGTACAGCAACATTCTAAAAAATTTAATTTTGACCGCAGGATTTACAATTGGGGTCAAATACCGGGTCTATGTAATATTTTCCAAAAGATAAGCGGGATGTAGTTGATCGGCTCTTATTGCAAGGGCATCTTTGTTCTTGTTTTTGCCCTTCATGGACGAATACAGAGATTGTGTTCTTAGAGTTCCTGTAGAAACTCTACAATGAGACGTAGATAATGGGTGCACAAAGCCATACATGACCACGCGGCAAGGCTGATAGAGAACTATATGATTATAGTTAATAATTTTATGCAACATTGGAATGTGCTCATAAACCACAATTTTGTGCCTCAAAATTTGCACAATCACGTCATTATCGAGGAATCTATCTCGATGACTTTGATATTCTTTATCCAAGGGCACCAAATTTGTCAGTTGGCTGAGGAGATCCAACATTGGCTGAAACAATTTGGTGCAACATTCACGAAGTGATCTACAGACTTTGCAACTATGAGGCCACTATCATACAGTGATCATCCAAACTATGGTTCACAACCATATCTGGGGGGATTCAACGTTCTATCCGTGATTTTAGGTTAGAACAATAACTAGTAAATTCTTCTTTTACTCGTACAAATGTAGCTTATGCAAATTCATGCTTCTAATACGCAGGGTGCAATGAGAGCAATAGATGGAACCGACATTCCAACACACATTTCTTTGAACCAATAAGTGGCATACATTACTAGGGATGGCAAATAGTTGCAGAATGTTCTGGTAGTTTGTGACCATTATATACATTTTGTTTTTGTGTACACGGGTTGGGAAGGTAGTGCACACTACGCATGAGTCCTAAATTATTGCCTAATAGGCCCCAACAGATTTCCATTTCCACTCGAAGGTTAGTGTATCATATTTATAAGTTTTGTTGTTCTTATTTTACCTTGTATGCTTGCCAGTTGATACATAACTCAATGTCTAATTTGTTTTGCAAGATGAATGATACCTAGTCAACTCAGCCTACAGAATCTCTGGTTTTCTACCATTTGCCCTTTTAAGGTTCTAATGGTAAGCAACACCACTAAAGGTAAATGATGAGCTAGTGGCCCGATTGAGTTGTTTAACAAGCACCACACATATTGTGAAATTTATTGAGGATCTTTGCTGTATTGAAGAAACGTCTTGCATTATTGAAAGGGCTAGTCGTTAATTTCTTTATGACCACCCAAGTAAAGGTGGTTATTGCATGTTGTACTATTTACAATATCCTTCTTGACTACCAGCCTCATGATGGGCATTTTAGAGCATCGTGAACAAGACATGCAGACCGGAGCAAACAACGGTGCGATCCCTTTCCCCATCTGCAACCACTTCACGTGTCTCCAGCTAAAAGAGGGGAATGGAAGGCAATGCACATCCAAATAGCAAATGAAATGTTCAATGCATATTGCAACAGGCATTGAACCAGTATGCTTGTATTCCTATCTTTTTATTGTACTGTATTACCTTTAAATGTACTATCGTAACTTAATATTTTATTTTCCATTTACAGATAGTGTGTACGCACAATTGAATTGGTTTAGGATTTTATCTCCTTTTCAGCGAAATATGTAATATTAGCTGCACATTTGGTATAACTCTTTGACAATCAAAGATTGGGCTACGGGAAAAAAATATCACTCGTATGAGTTGTACTATAAATACCTAAAAAAATTTGCTGGTTTGCTTCTTTTGGCAAGTAGTGGTTCACAAGATAAAGTCCTCAATTCAATTTGGATGATGTTGTATGTCGAATTGTCGAATGCCTTCACAAACTGCAAAACTATGATGGTTTTTCAAGTTTCCAAACACTTGACTTCTGCCAAAGCCCAGTAGCCAAAACATGGACAGGAAGTTTTTCCTATGATCAGCAAATGAGATCGGAAAATTTAAATCTCTTCCACCCGCCTAACGCCGCATCTAAGAAGGCTATTAGCCCCAAATTATTTAATACCCTAAACCCTTTCCATCCCTAATTATAGAGAAATTCGACCATGGGTACCCAATAAGTACCCTAGTTCAAAAGGACAGCATACAAGAAATACAATCTATTTGTTCTCTTCTATCTATAATTTTTAATAAAAATATAAAATAATTTTATTATAAAAATATCCTGTTAATATCATAAACAAACCAAGCATAGGATTATAATCCAAGAATGACACATCCAAGAGTATTATTCAAAGATAAGTTAACTGAGAATGATTTATTTGTGAACCATTATTGTAAAATCCATTTCATCTTCCATTAGCACCAGAATTCAAGATTTTTTGCACCACGACCATTCGATATTTTAATTGTAAAACCATAAACCCAATCACCTAAACCCTCAGCCACATCGATAGAAAGGAAGCATGTAGCATATGGTGGTAAGGGCATTCGAGGAAGGGATAGAACATCACAAACGGAATCACCAAAACCAGTGCCGAAATTCAACGATGCGCAGCATAAGAGAAGCATCAGCGATGGTTGCAAATTGGTAAGCCTATTGGTGTTTAAAGAAGTTGTGACAATAAAATTCTTGAAATGCACTTAGAATGTTGGGTTATTAAACACTTTAAATTTCAAATAATTGAGAGAATTTGCCATTTGTAAATGAAACCATGTATTCGGTGTCGTACTCCATTTTTTAAACAAAATATAGCTAAAAAATAAAGAAATTAAATAATGGGAAATAAAATAGAAAGGTGCCCAAATAGGGTTGAGAAAAAAAATGTGACAGTAGGCCCAATTAAATAAATTTAGGAAAAAGGATTTTTCTAAAAATAGGATAGGAGTCGCCACTTAGTATTGGATTTTCTGTGTACCGAGTTACCAAGATTGGATCATTCTCATACACTTAAACCCTTACCTAAATAATTTCTAGTCTTTCAAAAAACTAGAGATTTGGGTTTGGGAGTCCTATTGATGAAAGAGAAAGCTATACTATTCTACAGGTAACCTAGGTACCTTTTCACTCCCGGTGAAACTAGTTGTGAGTTTAATTTAATCTTTTAATTTTAAGGCCAAAAAGTGAGTTGATTTATGCTAGATGATTAAAATGAAAAATGATAAAATAAAAAAAATAAAAAAAATACATAGACCTATACCTAAGATTGGGCTCACATGAATTCTAAAAGAGAAGAGAAAAAAATCAAATAAATAAAACAATAAAATATATTAAGCTAAGTTTTTTTTTGCAAATTCATGAACTCATATGCGAACATACAAAGAACATATTTGTAAGAGAACGAGAACATATTTGTAATATGAGATGATTTCATCTCATATTACAAAAATTAAAAATTTTTAAAAAAAACATAAACACTTGCAAACTTTTGACGAATTTAGATAGTGGCAATAACAAGATCCAGACTCCGATTATGATGATTATGGCAACTCCTTTTTTTCTTCCTTTAAAAAATTATGGAAATTTTCTAATAGAATTTCACTAGTATATGAGTTGTGTGACTATAAGGGAGTGAAAATGGTATTGAAAATGAGTAAGTCAATGGTAAATCAAATAGAAAGGAGTAGTTGGGTATCTATAGGGGTTTGGAACTAGAGATAGAGTTAGAATAGACCATCTCTAATGGGGATAGAGGTGAAGTTAGGGATGGACATAATAGTGATAGAGGTAGAAAAGAGAAGGATAGTGATAGAGTAGAATGAGGTGATGATAGAGATGATGATAAAGATGATGATAGGAGTAGGGTAAATATAATGGAAATAAATATATTTATTTTTATTTAAAAAAATGTATCTGCAGTTTGCCTCTCTTTGTCGGGAACGCGAAGTGGTTCTAAACAAAGAAGTAGATTCTGACAAACACATTGGGAATTAGGAGAGTATTGGAAAGAGAAGTAAGCGTCACCATGTCTGGAGCATCTTGTCACTACCACTGCCATTGGCACGACCTTTTTACATTTCCTATCTATTACATCAAGATGAAGAAAAATCTACAAGAGCAATCTATGCTACGCTGCGTAGCTGCGAAACTTTACTAATGTCAACTTTACTTAAAATATCATGAAGTCTTTTGCTTGATCTTTGACTAACACCAAAACGATCTTTATCATCAATCTTCAAGACATTAGGAGATTCATGCTTTGACGGTCGAATAATCAATCTGACTTGGACCTTTGCTTGGATTATTTGACGTTAATCTATCTCTTGCTTTATGAAAAACACAACACAAATTGGTCCATTTTTCTTGCAAAACACACAGTAGTACAAATAAATGAACATAATAGGAAAAATATGCAAAAAATTAGACCATATAAAATGACAAACTTAGTAGCTTTAAATGAACAATGAACCCCTGCGTTGGCAACTCAACTTAAATAATAAGCCTTTTAGACGCAGCTCGACTCAATGGTGAATTGCTTAGTCACGGTTTAACTCAGACATGAACACCTTAATCGTGATTTGACTCAACATTGAGCCCTTTAGTCGTGGTTCAAACTCAATAATGAGCCCCTTAATTACGGCTTGACTCAACAATGAACTTCTTAATCAGAAACTCAAAATGAAAATATGCTATGGGATGCTGTCCTTTTGATATACAAGGGATACTGTCCTCCCAATGAACATTGATTCTATATCTGAGCTGAGTACCTTAATCGGTAGCTGGACTTGATAATGGAACCCTTTAGTCGAGATGTCAACCTATCGTGAATCCCTTAATTGCGGTTCGACTCAATAATGAATCATTTAATCACAGCTCGACACAATAGTGAAGCACTTAGTCATGGCTTGACTCAATAATGAACACCTTAATCGTGGTTTGACTCAATAGTAAACAACTAAAGTCATGGCTCAACTTAACAATAAATCCCTTAATCATGGTTTGACTCAAAATGAATCCCTTAATCGTGGTTTGATTCAATAATGAGCTCCTTAATCGGAAACTCCAAATAAAAATGATCTGGGATGCTGTCTCTCAATGGATGAGAGATATTGTCCTCCCAATAGACAAATGACTTTACATTGAGCACATTAATTGGTTACTCGACTAAACAAATGAACTCCTTAATCGCGATTCGACTTAAACATGAACCTCTTAATCGTTGTTCGTCTCAATCATGAGTTCCTTAATCAGAAACTCGAAAATCAAAAAAATAAAAAAAGATCTGGCATACTATCCTCCTAATGGACAATAACTCCATATTGATCACCTTAATTGATAGCTCGACTAAACAAAATTTTGAAAAATAAATGATACTAGTGAATCTTATGTTGACAAATCCTGCTTGATTTTGATTGAAAATGAACAATGTGTCGAAGATTTTTTTCATGAACCTGGCAAGAATAAAATTCATGCAACATGCTCTTCATGCAAAATGTAATGCACATGTACTTTTTAAAAAAAATATTTTTAATATAGTCCTCTTCGATCAATAGATACTTTGAATTGGCAGAAAATGATGCCTTTGGACTTTCGAATAAGGCTGGAATGAGTGTTTAGAAAATTGCTTCACTAACTTGATAGACTTAGGCTTGCCCCTATTTGCATTTTACCTTTTTCAAAATCAACTTTGAACTATGTAATATTTACTTCAAATGTCATCACCTTTCTAAGTGCTCGACCATGAATCTCCCAAATGACCATAGCAATAATGTGCATTACTTTATTAAGAAAAATCATATTTTTATTTCAAGGAAAAGTGAACTCATTGTAGAAGATAATTTCGATCTCACAAATACACTTTGAAAATTGGGACTTGTTTTCTGTTCGGGATTTAAATTCTTACAAGTCAATTATTTCCTTTGTCTAGTTGGAGTAGACCATGGGTTGCAATGTGGTTAGGGTTTTCAAGGAAACGAAAAAAAAAAGGATATAAAGGCTCAAAATTTATTGAGTGGTGTGAAAAAAAAAAAATCTTGTGATCTCTTTTTTTTTTTCTTTTTTTTTTCCTTGTTTTTCTTTTTTATTTTTTTTTCAAACTTTCTTTCCATTTTTTTTCTTTTTCTTTTTTTTTTTTTTTGCTTTTTCTTTTAAAATTGTAGGAAAATAATCCAAGAATAACCCAAACTAATATCAAGGGATATTTGCCCCAATATGAGTTGCAAAAAAACTGACATAATCTTTCCAATTCGGGTCACTGCACTAAAAGTAATTTGACCTCTAAAATTTTTTCTAGTGCGTTTGAGTACTAAACTTTGTCCCCTATAGAGTACTATGGCAAAAATTATTCACAAACAAAAAGCACAAAAAGTGCCCTAGTATTTAAAAGAAAAACTTATAAAATTTGCCCTAATGTGTGGTTCTAACTGCTTTCTAGATTCCTTAGTGTTGGCCCAAAAAGCAACCTAAGAAGGGGGTGAATTAGGTGGTATCTAAAACAAACCTTTTTATGTGCTTAATAGAAATTCAAACTTTATGCACCAAATAAAAACTTAAGCACAAATGAATGCAATAGATATTCAACAATTTAAGCTTAAAGAACAAATAAGAATATTGAGATTAAGAGAATCAAACCAAACTCCCAAGCTTCTCAAGCTTGGGGCTTACAACTACAAAGAGCTTCTTTCAAGGCAACTACCAAGTTTTCAACTTGAAGTTTAGCCACTAAAAGTCTCTTCAAAGTAGGCCAGACAATAATCTCTTGTACACAAATGAGGATCACTCTTGCTCACATTAATTTTCTTTGTAGTTGAGCCAAGAGTTTTACACTCACAACCTCCCTTTGTTACAATTGTTATCTCTCTACTCTTACACTTGAAGAACTCTTACACTTCTAAGCTCTTTTCACAAAACTACCTATACTATTACAACACTTGTACCCACTATTTCTCCCAAATAGCTTAAGAATTACTTGTAATCAATGTAGAAGTCTCTTTTTCTTTAATTCAGACTTAGGGGTATTTATAGTTTCCCAAAATCTGCTTTCAACAACTTTCCAACGGCTATTTTCTGTTTACTGGAAACTAGCTGTTGGACCTTTCGGAAGGCCGCTGCTAAATTTTGCGTCTGATGCTGCATCTATTCTCTGAGGGTATTCGTTCGGACGTCCAAGGATGCATCCGAACATGCGTTCGATCGAAGAAAAGTCTTTTGGAAATATGATCGGACACTGTTCTTCGTCCGAGACTGCTTCAATATTCTTTGTGTCGAACGATTACCATCGTCCGAAACTTTGTCTTTCGGATAGTCATTTGCTACTCTGTCGTGGAGTCTTCTGGTTGTTTTGTTCGGACGATCATTTGCATCCGAACTTACCTGTTTTCTGCATACTTTTTTTCAAACTATTAGTGAGTTTCGGTCATCATCAAAACATGATTATCATAACTGGGGTTCAACACTTAGCATGGTATGTAATCATCAAGATGGGTTTTGATGATCCACAAACCTTATATTGATGATGACAAATGCATTCATTTTAACCTCTTAACCTAAGTTGTGCAAGTATGCTATTATATTTGTTGGAAATACAGCTTTCGAACGAAGTACTCTGTCCGAACAGCACTATATTTCTCGGATGCATAAGCTCGTCCGAACAAGATTATCCCGGACGCAATTCACTGTCCGAATGATCAAATAGAGAGAATTTGATTTCTTTACTAACTCATTATTTCTAGCATATGATTCTTTTAAACTATCATGCAATTTTAAAATGAAAGCTTCAAGATCATTGTCATCGTTAGAGTCATAATTAGAAGTTACCTCATAGTCATCACCAATGGCCATAAAGGCCATATGTGTGTCGACTCCATTTCTTCTTCAACTTCTCCTTTGGAGTTGCAATCATCTCATGTGATCTGGAAATTGTTGAAGCGGGGCTTTCTTCATTCCCTTTTCTTTTTGGAAGGACACTCATTTGCAAAGTATCCGAGTTGACCACATTCAAAGCACTTTTCATTTTGCTTTTTCATTTCTAGCTTGGTCTTCCCTTTGAAATTATTTAAGTTGATAGCTCCACCTCTTTTCATTCTCCGTTTATTGATGCAGTGTTTGAGAAATCCTTTAGTGATGTGTGCAAGATCTCCTTCATCAAGATCTTCATCTTCTAGATTGATGGAGCAAATTTCATCTTCTTCTTGAGAGGCCTTCTATCTCCGGCATTGCCCCTCCACATTCCCCTCCTCTTCAACCGTCATCTTCCACACCTCCACTATTGACTGACCCTCACCCTTCATCCTCAAAAACCTTACTNATTTGATTCCTTAAGTAATCAAATAAACACCTTCCAATGCCACACCACTTGGAAGTCAAAGAAGCTAGAAATTAGACAAATCATTCTTCAAGAAGCACTCAATTTAGGGATGTCTGCCTCAGCTCAGGTTTATTTTGCTAATATCCAGTCACAATATACTCTTGAGTCTTCCTCTGACAGCGATGACAGTACCAATAACGAGGAAGATTGTTCTGAGCTTGAAGACCGTGAGGATCCAACAAACAATCCTGCCAAATCTACTACTGCTGGTGCTGATGATGATGATGACAAAGAAGTTGACGACACTTTCAACTACATCATGCAACGCCGAGATCCTAATGATCACAATAGTGAAGCTACCGATGATGATGTATCCACCAAGAAGTGCGCAAACTTGAAGAACTCTCCAAGAAGAAAAATGACTCCACTTAGACTTTTTGATTACTCTAGTTTCATTTTCTTAGATTTCTTTTGTTTTGTTGAAGTTGATTGTTCTATATATAATTATTACCTACCTCCAAATTCTACTTGGTTTGGTTTGGTTTATTACTTTGGTTTGATTATGTTCTGGTTTTACTACATTGCTTACATAACGGGGAACATCCTCTAAGGGGGAGCTTAATTCATTTTGATGATGTCAAAAAGGGGAGTAGGGGTGTCTATTCATTGATGAATATTGGAATTGATTCCATTTTTTTTAAGTGTTGCAAGTGTTTTTGATTCATAGTTTGTCATCATCAAAAAGGGGGAGATTGATGATCAACAAACCTTATTTTGATGATGACAAATGCATTTTAACCTCTTAACCAAAGCTGTGCAGGTCTGCTATTATATTTGTTGGAAATATAGCTTTCAGAGGAAGTACACCGTCCGAACAACACTATATTTCTCGGACGCACAAGCTCGTACGAACGAGATTACCACAAACACAATTCACTGTCCGAACGATCAGACAGAGAGAAAATTTTTGGAGCATCTACAACGGACGCACAAGCCCGTCCGAAGGAATTTTCCTCGGACATATTTCTCGGACCGAATCTAGAGTAAGACAGATTCAAGATTTTTAAAGCAATTATAATGGATGCATCCAACCGTCTGAAGGAAGCTTATAAGACGAAGCTGACTGTTCAAAAGAAAACATTCCCTTTAAGCATTAAATCTTTCAGACACAATACACCATCCGATGTGTGAATTTTTCAAACACACCTGGTTTGAACGATGGAAGGGATGCGAGCTCGGTTGTCCGAACGGCATCCTTATATTTAAGATCGGACGATGAGTCGGACGCACAACAATAACATCGGACACTCGAAACCTATAAAGGCTAATTTTTTAGCAATTATTAGTGAGCCGTTAGGAGGTGGTTACAACCAAATTTATTGCACCTATAAATACCAACTGTAAGTGTGATGTACAAAAATTCTTACACACTGAATACAAGCAAGAAGAAAAGCAATATGTGTGCAAATTAGCTATTGAGCAATATTGTATTAGTGTGTACTTTAGAGTTCTATTCAAAAATATTGAGCAGAGTGATAATCGTATAGTACAAAAGTGACGTTGAGAGTAAAATCCTTGGCTCAACTAAAGGGAATTAGTGTGAGAAAGGATTGTCCAACTTTGTGTACATTTGAGATTATTGGCTCACCAAATTTGAGGAGCATTTTAGTGGATTAACCCTTCATGCTTGGTAGCTTGGAAGTGTTGTTTGTCTAATATCTCTCTTTACCTTTTCTATACTTCATAAGCTTAATTAATTTTATCTCTATCAAACAACTTGTTAGTGCAAAAGATTTTATAAGTGCATATTTTGCATAGTAATTTATAAGAAACCTAATTCACCCCCCTCTTAGGTTGCTTTGGGGCCAACAGGTTTTTAAGAAACAAAAAATCATTTTGAAGCTCGAGGGATTAGCAAAGGATAAGTAGTGTTTTAATAGTAGAAACAATGCCCACTCGTCTTTCTATCATCCTTTAGAAATGATTAAACCATGAAAATTCTTGTCCCGCCATTGTATTCGATACACTTGTGACATGCAAGTTCATGACTTTACACTTCCTTAAAACAAAACAAGATTTCTCGAAGTAAAAATAATCATTAGAAATAGAAATCGCAAACAATTATTAAAAATCTTTGCAAAGAAATCAATTTCATCTAAACGGCTAGGATTACTATCGTAGCCTCAGCTAATTTCCCCTTGCAATATTCTAGACATGATTAAGGAGAGGATTGTTGTTAACATTAGGTTGTTCGACTTCTTTAAAATCCAGCTGATTGTTATCTATCATATATTGAATTTTGTATTTCAACCGATAGCATTTATCAGTAGAATACCCAACTCCTTTAGAATGGTAAGCGCTGTTTTATTGGCATTATAGTTCTTTGATCATTTTTTCCAAGTGCAGGAATAAGAGATATCTTGTTCTGAGCCAACATAGTTTGATAAATCTGTGGCGATGGCATAGGTAGAGGAGTGAAGTAGGATGATAAGGAGTCTTGTTTAGAAAAATGGATTGAGCATTCTGAGGAGTGAATTGAGCATTTATCACATATTTGTATCGCTTTCTCTTTTCTTTGAGATAATTTCTTTTTTGCCATTAGAAAAGTTTGTACATTCAGAATCCACAATAATTTGTCCAAATTCAATTCCCTCTTCAATTGAAATATAAGTGCTAATCACTTTAACAAATGGACACCCCTGCATAGTCACAGGCTCATTGTAATATGAGTGTTGTAAAGCACGACTAAAGAGTTTCACTATTTCAGATTCTTCCAAGCTCCGATTGAGATGATTTTGGATGATTTGGAAATATATTGAATAGTTCTACAACTTTTGTGTTTTGAGTTTCCAAGATTATATAGGCATCTTGTTCAAAATTGCATAGTTTGAAAATATGCACCGGCAAGGAGCTATTCTGACACAGTTTGGTAGATTCAGAATAACTTTCTTATCTGAGATCCAATTGAGGTGATTCAAGATTTTTTAGAAATTTAAGACATAGAGCTACAACTTTCATCTTTTGAATATTTCCGAATTCGGTCTGCATTAGTGTCATCAAATCGAAGTCGAAAGTGAAGCCCAGCGCACATGCACTGGGGTTGTGCTAGGCATGTGCGCTGGCAACTTTTCAGCACTGCCTAGCGCGTACATGCGCCCAAAATAGGAAGCGCATGTGCACCCGAAGCAGCAGAATTGTTATTTTTGAGTGTTTGACAGATTTCTACGCCCGGTTGGGCTCTTTTTCACCCGATTTCACGTTCTTATCTGTAGGCTTTAATTGTAACCCTAAGTACGCATTATAAATACCCCATTTAGGGGGAGAAAAAGGGATTGACACCTTTATTTTTTGTTGACTAGGGTTTTTAGCAAGAAATTCCTTTTTACTCTTTCATGGCACTTTGTGCCTAAACCTTTTTCTTGGTAGAGGGACTTGAAGCCATGGTCAATTCTACTAAGTTGTGAGACTTCTTGTGTTTGAATTACTCAATTTTAGATCAAATATTGATTATTTTTCTGCGATTAAATTTATGGTTGTTCTTTTTAACTTGTTATTGTTGCAGAATAGCTTAAGTTACTAAAATTAATCTACTGCTAGATTGTTTTAACCGCGTGTGCTTAATTCAATCTGTGAAGCAACTAAATTTGATAATTACTGGATTTGAGTTATTGAATTTAGGGAAATTAATCATCTAATTGGCATAACTGCGTGTGTTTATGTTTAATTAGTCTAATTTTTCTTGTTGATCTTAAAACTTCTATTAAAGTAATCTTTGGCGCGTGTCTGGGTTAAATTAATAGTTAGGGTTAATTGGATCGCGTGTTGAAAATTAACCAACTTTAGAAAGAAATTAGAATCAACTTTGAATTGGTATTTGTTCGGGTTAATTTTCTTCAATTAGTGCTTGATATAGAATTGAATGATCTTGTGTTTCAATGATTGACTAGTGAAATTGCCATGGTGGATATGACCAAAACCAAGATCTTTCTTAATTGATTTATCTTCAATTATTTTAATGATTTAATTTTAGTTTAAAGCATACAAAACCCCCATTTTCCATTTTAGCACAAAATATAATAAGCCCCGTCCTCTATAGGACGAACTCGACTCACCACTACTACATTAGAGTTGTTAATTTTGGGTGCTAACGACGGCATTGCAACTCGACAGCAGCATCATTTTGATCACACCACTAATGCACTGCTAGACAAACTTTTTTGAAATAGTTACATTCTCAATTGCTCATCTCCAGCATAAGCCCTTAAGTCATTAGCATGGATTCTCAAATACATGTAGCGGTTACTCGTACCATCATATTTTGTGAACTCTGGTATTTTAAAATTTTCAGGGTATTGCAAGCTAAGAAACGAGATCAAATTTGAAAATGAGTTTTCCTATATGAATGAAAACGCTTCATGGAGTGAACAGATTCCTCTAATAATTGCAATTTCAAGCTCAGTTCTTTGACCTTTCAGACTGGGCTAAGTTTGTCTCACCTACCATTGCATTGTCAGTAATGGCTAGGGGAAATGGTGTAGCATTGATAAAAATAAAAAATAAAAAAAATAAAAAATAAAAAAAATAATTTTAAAATAAAAAAAATAAAAAATAAAAAAAGAATTTGATTGTTAGGGGTTGGTATTTGGGTAGTTGGCATAGTAAAATATAGCAGGTACAACAAATCATGAAATAAATATTTGACAAAACGTAATTAAAAAACAAAATGAAGAAAAATGATTTTTGTAAAAAAAATTTTAAACAACATACATAATTTTTTTTTTGTATGCAAAAATGGAATTAAAGTAACCCAATTATAAATTATATATATTTTTAAAAAATGTAATTTTTTATTTACTTTTATGCAAAAAAATAAAAATAAAAGAGAAAAAAAGAGAATATAAAACAAAAATGTCATGTTAACCAAAAGTTTAATACTTTGAAAATTAAATTCTCACTCAACTCAATCTCACTTGTACGATTTGCTCGTGCGAGTTTTTATTTATGTGAGTAGGATCCATTCAAGGTATTAAATCCTTAATTACATTCCCTAATTTTAGAGAAAAACCTTTTGATTCTAATTGTCAAGTAATTAATTTGACTCTATCCGATTAAATAAACGAAAATAGGGAGATTTATATAATATTTATTTTTGTGGTTGTACTTTAGTAATATACTTAGACTGCCTACGTACTCATTACCAGGATCAAATCTTATGTGGTTTGTGTGAATAAAAAATCACTTGTATTTGGAGTACTTATTTTGAATTTAATTAGAAAATAAATTGATTTTAACCCATTTTGAACTTTGGAGGGTTACTTGAATTTAACTCTTTTTTTCTTAATTTAGTGGAATTTTAGTTTATTAAAAAAAAAAACTCCATATAATAATATATTTTCTAATTCTAAAGACTGAACCCTTTGGACGGGTTTCCAACATATCCGAATTGGAATCAAACCACACGTAGTTCTTGTCGAACTACAATTTTATCAATTCTTCTTTGTTTAGCCTTTTGAGGCAATTGACATTTAATTGAAATTTGGCCATTAAAGGCAAAAATAATTTAAATGAGTTCAAAAATTTATCCAATTAATTTATTTGATCCTTTTGTGTAGTGCTCACAACAGATTAATTCATGTCTTTATATTGGCCCAATTATTATTATTATTATTATTGTTATTATTATTATTTTTAATTACCGTAAACGGCTAACTGGGCCAATAGTTTAAATTTAATGCCTTAAAAGGTAATTGTGAGCACTAAGACTAAATAATTTAATTTAATGTCTTAGGAAGACAATTTTAGGCACTAAGGCCAATATTTAATGCCTTAACAGTCAATTTTGGATACTAAGGCCAATTAATTAATTTAATGCCTTAAATAGCTATTTTTGGGCACCAAGGAAAATTAATTAATTTAGTGCCTTAAGCGGCAATTTTTGGGCACCAAAGCTAATTAATTAATTTAATGCCTTAAATGCAATTTTTTGGGCTCCAAGCCCAATAAATTAATTTCATGCCATAACCTTATACATTTTTTGAGCTCCAAAGCCAATTAATTGATTTAATGCCTTAAACGGCAATTTTTGGGCTCCAAGGCTAATTAATTAATTTAATGCCTTAAACAATTAAACAAATTTTTGGGCTTCAAGGCCAATAATTAATTTAATGCCTTAAACGATAAATTTTTGAGTTCCAAGGTCGATTAATTAATTTAATGCCTCAAACGGTAATTTTTGGGCTCCAAGGTCAATTAACTAATTTAATGCCTTAAACGGCAAATTTTTGAATAAGAGAGCTATATTCAATATAAATAGGCACCAAGACCATTTAATTTTAATTCAGTGTCATGCCTTATAGTGTATCCTTCTAAAAATGGGACATTATATATAACAATCGCAATATATATATATATACACACACACATGGATGGACTTGTATGTATATATCTCTGTTTGTGTATATATATATTCGGTATAAATAAGTACCAAGACTGATTATTTTTAATTTAGTGTTGTGCCTTACAGTGTATCCTTCTAAAAATAGGACATTATATAAAGCAATCACAGTATATATATTTCTATATATATATATATATATGACTATATACGTAGATGGACTTGTATGTGTCAGTCTATATATATACATATATGTAGATGGACTTGTTTTCTAACTCCATTCAACAGTTACAGGTCAAGAGAATAACAAATTTATTCATTGACCATCTAGGATACAAATCCAAATAAATGTTGACCTATTCTACTGACAAGAGGCACAACTGTATAGCGTAACCAAAAAACAAAAACATTTTAGTTAAATAACATCAGTTGAACAATTCTAGTTTAGGAAATTAATTAAAAAAATTCCTTAAATAGCAAAAAAAATAAGAGTTTAATCTCAATTAGAGAGTTAGCCTATGAGAACAAACTGAAGAACAAAATATCAGACTTGTAAAGGAGAAAAAAATACGTATACCTATTTTTACGTTTTGGTATAATTACTTGATCCCCTCCAAACTAGTTTTCTTCCTTCTGGATTGATATTTATTTGATCTACTGCCTCTGAAAATTTTTTGATTACTTTGCTTATGCTCTCTCATATGCTCCTTGAATAGTCTCCGTACCTTTTTCTTTTTTTTTTTTACTTAATTTTTTTGGCTCATGAATTGACTTCCTTTATATAGAAAATTGAGCTCCCACTTAACACCCCACTACTCCATTTAATTACAGTTGTTATCATACTCCAAACGTCAGACATGGTTTGTTGCACGAAGTGGTCATCCATTGACCATTTCATGCCCGTTGAAGTCACGGTCACATGAAGTGGTCAATTTTTGACCACTTCATGTTAGCCACATTTTACTACTTTTTTTTTAGCAAATTGTTGCAATCATACTTTAATTCCATGTATGCCTGCAATAATTTTTTAGTTGATCCCTCCAACACCTATTTCATTTACTTGGAGAAGGTTAAATTTAGCGAGACAAATTTTAACTGTCAAAAATTTTCATTTTACAGTTGCCTCCTCGACCATTGTTCATGGAAATTATTTTAACGTGAATAATAGTTGAATGTTATTTTATATGTATATATATATGTATATATATTGAGAATTATAAAGCCTTTTAATTAAATATGGCCTTTATTAGTCAACATCTTTGTGTGCATTTGGATCACTGGCTTTCGCGCCCCACTTTTATCATTTTGATTGGGAGTTGAAACCACTCGTACTTGACTTTGGCCTTTTAGCCCTTTTAGTCATACTTGTGGTTTTGGGCTTCAAAATATTTAATAAAATTTGTTTTGGGACTCAAAATAATTGGCTTAAAAATAAAAATTTTATGCCTTTAAAGCAGACCCACTTGTATTTGACTTTGGCCTTCAATCCCTTGTAGTCGTATGTGTGGTTTTGGGGCCCAAAATAATTAGCTAATACTTAATAAAATAATATCTCTAAAGCCCGGGTGTTAAACCCATTTGCATGCGACTTTGGCTTTTGAGCCCTTCTACTTGAATTACGGCCTTTGAGCCAAAATTTTTTGCTATTTATGCTTTAAGGCCCACATTTTCTAAATTACGTTTGTAATTGAACTTTAAGAAATGTAAGAATTAAAAGCCTATAATCAACAAATTTGACTCTTAGGCCTTTTTTTTTTTTTTTAAACACCGAGATTCATAATTTGTCGATCCGTCTTTAAAACTTACTTTGAACTTTCAGGCTTTATGACATGTAATTGATGAATTCAATTTTTAGGCTATAAGGCCTATTGTTAAAATTTAAGGGTCCATTTAGGTTCTAAGGCCTATTATTAATAAATTAACACATAACAATAAGGCCCATTATTAATCTTTTGGAATCTAATGGCCACTTGAATTTGAGGGTTACTCGATATTTAACATTCAAGCCCCTATATTGTTATATTATTTTAATCTCTCACTAGACTTTCTTTCACTTTTACAAATAGTGGATACCAATGTTTATTTTTTTTATTGTTACATTATTTTAATCTCTCACTAGACTTTCTTTCACTTTTACAAATAGTGGATACCAATGGTTTTTTTTTTTTTTTTTTTGAAAAAAACAATCAATTAGAAAGGGCGTGAATATATACAGGGCCCTGAATATGCCCAATGCCAATCCCTTAGTCAAATTGATATTGAGATTTCTATCGATAAGAAATCTCAATATCAATTTGACCAAGTCACCTGGGTTAAAGAAGACAAAGTAAGGTTTAGGAACCTTATATTTGACCCCAAGGATGAGAACAAGGTTATCAAGGTCAAAAATGGCATAGGGCAGATATTAGACGCACTTTTACTTGTCCCGGTGAACAATAATTCGGATGGAGATTTAGGTCATAAAGTAAAACCAGATTTTTATCCATTATTGTATAGATTTTTGAAGGAGAAGAAAAACTAGGGACACCAATTATCTTTTCTCGCTTGTGCAAACTTTTAACCATTTTAATGAGTGGACTGAGTTAATTCTGGGAAATTATGCCGCTATCGTTGAACAAGCTAGCGTTTATGGTGCAATAGCAATTGCAAGCTATCTTACAATATCTATGCTTATGTATTAAGAGCCTTTTTGGAACTTTGGTCTCCCTTGACCAATACTTCGCAATTTGCTAGAGGGGAGATGGGTGTTTCACTTCTTGACATGAAAATGATATGCTGGCTACCAATCACTGGCATGCCATATCGATCAGTTTATTCCTTCAAATCATCAACTACAAGCAACAGATGAAGAAGGAAAAAGATTGTACCTGCCGATTGTTTCCAAACTCTTGTTCATTCACACAGAAATGTGTGTTTTATTCAACTTGAGTAAAGTATTGTGGTCAAAGTGGATTGACTACTTTCACCATGGTCAAGTTAATTTTGGAGCTTTTGGTGAGATCACATCACCTTTGCATCTGAAACATGACAAAAAGGTTTTCTTGTTACTTCTCCGAGCCTTTGAAGAAGCAAATTTGGCAGCTTATATTGCTTTCCAGCATAATAGGTTAGCAAATTTTTGCTTGCCATTTTGCATTAAACATTTTTTTGTTAAATTTATTGACTTTCTTTTTAGAAGATTCTGTTCCCAAATTTTGAGACTCGAAACATCTATAATGGCATGCAAAATGACATAGGGAAACAAGATCTCTCTTGCACCGGCTGTCTTGGTTTCATGTACCATAAGCTTCGTGAAATTTGTAAAAATGAAGCCAAATAGGGTTCCGACACAGTAAATGCACCTTTCCCATTCATCTCGTAGTTGGATGGTTAGGGGAAGATGTTCTGGCACTGTATCGCCGTAGATTGGTTTGTGACTTTCCTCTAAATTATCCTTTGCGAGCAAGATATTCTGGTATTATTGCTGAGAATATCATTATTTCCCAAGCACGACTGGTTTTTGGATTAGTTCAACATGTAGAGTATTATTCTAACCCACTTGAACATATCAGGGATATGGAATTTCTTGGTACTGACAAGCTGTCATTTGATAATTTTGAATTTTTACTAAGCATTCGTTATGCTAGTTTACCTATCAAGATTGGAAGTGATATGTGGATAGAACCTTCTTACCTAAATAGATTTGTGAGACAATTTGGTTTTGACCAAGGTGTTCTGGCTAATGATTTGGAGTTTTCAGTCCTCCAAAGGAACAATTGTCACATTTCCCACTTGACTATAGCACAAAGGAGACTATTTCGCAGTAATACTCATGCTAGCTTTTTTATACTGTACCTTCTAGGGATCGCATGGGCGATTAAACATGGTGGTACTGTAAGTGGTGGAGCAGGAATTCTCAACCTAATCTGGGATTTCCTATTACCAAGATTTTTTGTATTATCTCTCAAAAGGTCCTCTCAGGCAACGAACCCGTTTATGTAATAAGAAAGATCAAAGAAATTCCTGTAGAGTCTTTTAAGGGAACCGTAAAGCCAGCTGATTGTGGTAATACTATTGACCCAACAGTCCCAATTCTGCAAATGCTCAAAAAGGGTGTAATTTGAGCAATGCTACATTTTTTTCAAGGTGGCTAGCAAGTGAAAGTAAAAGCCAGGAGGTTCCCGTCCAGTGAATCTAACGAGAAAAATTTCACGCAAACTCGCCGCTATAAGGGCCTATCTCCCTGAAAGCTCCCCTGAAATTGAGTATACCATTTCTTTCATAGACCTTACTAACCAAATTGCAGGTCCTGTTGTTAACGAATAGCAAGTAAAATTCTTTCTCCCATTCCTATCGATCTAGAGATCGAAATTGTCTATTAATTTAGTCACGGACCCCGATAATACTTAGATAACCAAGGTTTTATACTCCAAGGATATTTTTTCAGACAATCAGATGAGAAAAGTTTCTTTGATTGAGATTTCCAAGAAAATGATCACCAATGCCAGGATCGAAGTTGACAAATTCTCAAAGGATTTCATCATCGGTAGCTTTCAGGCAATTGTTAAGTTAATGACTTCTTCTGATTTGAGTGAGCTTCTGAAATCTCGAGAAGATGTTTCTAAACATCTTATGAGGTTGAATGGAGTGGTTTTAGATGGTGGCACTAGGCGAACAATAGTCAATTGGTTGGCAGAACGTGACCACTAGACATTTGATTTAGTTGAGAAGATTAATTCTTGTGAGAAGTTTGAAAAAGATGTTGACCGTAAGAATGTTGAAAACCTATCACTTAAAATTTCTGATCATTTTTCAAGAATCTCAAGGATTTAAACTCACAATTGCAAGAATCTCATGAGCAAATACAAGTACTTGCAGAGCAAGAAAGCTGTGCTTCTAAAAGAAGAGGCAAGGATCTAGGTAGAAAAGCTTCAGGTTGAAGACAGGTGTGGTACACTGGCTTCTAGGATTGCTACTTTGGAGGAAAGTTTAGACCAAGGGAAAAAAGATGAGCAGCTTATAAGGACGAATATCTGTGAAGATGGGCAAGAGAAAATCCGAGCCCTTAAAGACCTAATCAAACAATTTCAAGTTGTTTTTGCTTCTTTAGATTCCTTTATGCAAATAGATTGATAGTAATTTGAATTGTAGATGCTTTCATTTTATTTTATTTCCTTTGTTCCCCTTTTTCATTGTGATAACTTTTATTCATTTGATCAATTTGATATAATCGACAATAAATTTTATAAGGTCATGCTTGATTGATTTTTATTTTATTTATTTAATTAATTAATTTTTTAATGTATTACATTGGTATTGTATTAAAGAAACAAAATGACCAATATAATATTATATTGAGCATTAATTAGTTTAACCACTTGAGATGAGATGCACTGACGGGTTATTACAAAAGAAACAATAATGTAACTTAATGAAAGGGCTTGCATCTAGTTTTGCACTAAACTGCCTACATGACCACTTTATGTGGGATCAAGCCGTTCTTAGTTCTGAAGCACTATTTTTATTGTCACTTAGAGAATCTTTTAACGAATTTCCCATTTACACAAGAATATAAGCATTTTCTTTTGGTGTTTGAGAGTTTGTATACTCCTTTTGGGAAAACTTTAGTGACAATGTAGGGGCCTTCCCATTTGCGTTCAAATTTTCCTTTCATCTTTCTTGTAACGACAACGGGTCTTCTGACGGTCAATACCAATGCACCCATATAGAAAGATCTAAATTTACCCCTTTTTATTAAATTCCCCAGCCACCTGGGATTGATAGACTTCTAGTGTTTGTTGTGATTCAAACCTTTTCTCATCAAGTGCTTCCAATTCAACTAATCTAATTTCTACATTCTCATCCGAATTGTTAGCTGAATTGCGACCGTCCAAAAGATGGTAGTTGTACTTATGGAGGAAGTATGGCTTCAGAGCCATAAACAAGACCAAATAGCCTACAACTTGTTAATTATCAACCGTAGTTTTGTATGCCCATAAAGCCTCAAGGAGTCACACATGCCAATCTCTTTTGTGTTTAGAAGCCACTTTTTTCAAAATGTTACACTGAACCTTATTAAAGGCTTCTGCTTGTCCATTGGATGATGGGTTATAACTCACAAAAAATCCATGTCAGAACTTGTACTTTTCACCCAATTTCACGAGTGACGCACATTTGAAGTAAAGGACATTATCAGAGATAATCCTCGAAGAAACCCCAAACTGATAAATAATGACATTTTTAATAAAATTTGCAGTGTCCACTACCCTCACTTCAGTTAGTGGTATCGCTTTGGCCTATTTTGAGAAATAACCAGTCGAAACCAAAATGTACTTATGTAATCTTGATGAAGATGGCTTAAAAGGACCAACTACTTCCAATCCCCATGTTTCAAATGATCCCTAAGCTATGATAACATGGTGGGATAAAGTGGTTGCGGCGGTTGATGAATGAAATCTGAATGAAGTTGACAAACTTTACAAATTCTTGCAAATTTCATTGCATCTTTGACTAGGATCGGCCAATAATAGCCTATCCTTTTAATTTGAGAAGCAAGTTTATGGCCAGCTTGGTGTGCATCACATGTTCCAGCATGAGTTTCTTGAAGAGCATGAGCGGCCTCTTCTTTTGAGAGACACATTAAAAGAATTCTATCAAGAGATCTTTTATATAAAGTGTCATTCAAGTAAGTAAGCCTAAGGGCCTGACGCCTTAAGTTGACTTTCCTTTTAGAAAAGATCAACAAAATCTTGTGGATGAGAAAATTTATAAAACATTGATGCCAATTGAAATCCTCTTCAATTTCCAAGACCGTTGACACATTTATATTTTCCTCTTCTTCGATCTTGCTTAAGGCTGGGAGCAGTAGATAATGTTCCCAAACTATAATTTGTACATCTCTATACTCATGTCAAAGTTAAAGAATCTGCTACGTTTGCCAGAGCATCTGCTTTGTCATTTTCTGACCTTAGTATGCAGTTAATTTGTACATCCTAGATTTGAGAAATTAATTGCCTTTCTTATGATAAAACACCAAATTTACATTCTTGACCTCATATTGGTTATTTAATTGCTTAACAACTAATTAAGAGTCCCCAAATGCTTTAACACAATCAATGTGTATCTCAAGTGCAATTTCGAAGCCAATGATTAATGTCTCATATTCTGCCACATTGTTTGAGCAAAGAGGTAGAAGAGAGAATGAATAAGGTAATAGTCTTTCTGATAGTGTCAGAAGCATAATTCTTGTCCCCGCTTTGCTTTTTCTTGATGCCTCATCAAAATACAATTCCCACGATGAGATACTGGTTGTGAATACCTCTTCATTTGGTAGATTGTCTTGAATTTCTTTATTATCAGGGACTAGGTGAACAACCAGGAAGTCAGCTAGTGCTTGTCCTTTGATTGCCTTTTTATGAGAGACATATGTAATGTCAAATTCTATCAAAAGTAACGGCCATTTGGCCAATCATCCAGAAAAAAAGGTTTAGACATTAAATATCTTGATGCATCGACTCTTGAAATTAATGTCACTGAGTGAGACAGCAAATAATGTCTTAGCTCTCTTACTGCAAAATCAAAGCCAAACAAGTTTTCTCAATAGGAGAGTAATTGTATTTAGCTCCAATAAGTGTTCGGCTAAGATAGTACACTGTATTTTCTTTTCCATTCTCATTATTTTGGGCAAGCAATGCCCCTAAAGACCTTTCAAGAGTTGCAATGTATAAGATCAATAGCTTTTCTTTAATAGGAGCCATCAATCCTAAAGGCTTGGACAAGTATCCCTTAATATATTTCTAGTGCATTTTGATATGCGTGATCCCACACAAATGGTAAACCTTTAATCATTAATCTTGTAAATGGCTGACATCTTCCAGATAAATTTGATATAAATTTTCTTTTCTAAGCCAGTCTTCCCTAAAATCCACGTAGTTCTCACAAGTTGTAAGGTGGAGGCATTTCCACGATTGCTTTGATTTTTGTGGGATCTATTTCAATTCGTTAACAAACTTTCCAGAAGTCACCCTAAAAGCACATTTTAAGGGGGTTCATTTTCAATTGATGCTCTCAAAGTTTGTCAAAGATTTTTCTTAAATCATTCAAATGATTATCTTTTTCTTCTGTCCATATAATCAACATAACACTCAACGATGTTATAAAGGATATCATTGAAAATATTATCATGTCTCTTTGATAAATTGCTCCAGCATTTTTTAATCCAAAAGGCATTACCGTGTAACAATAAATTCCTTTTAGAATGCAAAAAATTGTGAGCTCTTTGTTTTCAGGTGCCATCTTTAATTGATTATAGCCAGAAAATCTATCCATAAAAGATAATGTACCAAATCTAGTTGTAGCATCAACTAACAACTTGGTGATTGGAAGCAAAAATTCATCTTTTTTAACATGTATCATTAAGAACTCTAAAATCTTAATACAGATGCGTACTTGCCCATTTTTCTTTTTCACTGGCACGATGTTTGCAAGCCAATTCAGAATTGGATCTCACAAATGAAACCAGCTTCTGTCAATTTGTCCACATCAGTTTTAATTTGTACAATCAATTTAGGTCTATATCAACGTTGTCCTTGTTTAATCGAGCTTTTATCGTTTGAAACCACAAGTCAATGGACTACTATTTTAGGGTCTAACCCAGGCATATCTTGGTAACCCCATGGAAATACATCTTCATATTCTAAAGGTTTCTTACTTCATCAACTTTTCTTCAGAGAGAAGAGCACTTACAAAGATAGGTTTAGGGCCTTCAGAAGTGCCAAGGTTAAGCTCCCTCAACTCATTCACCGTGGCTTGACCACCATCTTTGAGTTGAGATGGAGTTGGTTGAACGTTTTGAATGAACTCTTCGCAATTTTCTTGCAAAAGAAGAGGATCTTGTTCTTCTTCTTTGGGACTTTTAGCCGATTCTTTTTTGCAGGAGCTACACTTGGTTTACCTTCATGGATGAATTTGCTTCTACTTCATTACAAGTAAGAAGTTCTTTTGTACTATCCTTTTTCAGGGTCCATTTCTTGTTTCTTCTTAACAGGACTTGATTTGGTTTTGTGGCCTTTTCCAACCTTTGAAATATAGAGTGCTGAGGATTATGTGTCTCAGATTCCTCTTCAATTTTAGAAATTCCCTGAAACCTTTTAAATATAGAGATTCGAGGCTTACTTTCACTATATTCCTTAGAGAGCAGAGCTATGTCTTGATTGGTGAAAATAACTAAATCTGAGGAAGAAGCAGTTGATTACAAAGGCTTTTGAATCCTTGAAAATTTGGAGGGTCAAGGCTTGCTTTTCTTGGATTGTTCTTCAATCTTTGGAAACCCTTGAAGCCTTTTAAAAATAGAGACTCGAGGCTTACTCTCACTATATTCCTAGGAGAACAAAGATATTTCTTGCTTAGTAAAAATCAATGAATCTGATGAAGAATTGGTTTTTGACTCGCCACATTTATCTTGATCGACCGTGACATTTTTCAAGTTCCCTTTCGAAAGAATTTCCCCTTCTTGAGCTTTAATTATTTTTGAGCTTGAGAGGATTGTCTTTTGTCACCCAATATCACCTTTCTACTCTGACTTCTATCTTCATGAAAGGTAGTCATGATCGTTCCTTGGGATACTAATTGGTCTACCTTTCAAAGTGGACAAGTATAACTTGTAGTCAAAGTAGTCATTGTCTCTTCAATTGAAATTGTTGTCAATTTTAAAATAATCTTTTGTCTTGGGGATTTTGGTGCCATACTTCTTTCTTTCTTCTTTAAGACTCGAGGCTTACTTCAAAAGATTTTCCCTAAGAAGAAAATAAAATGGTATGATAACCAAATACTTCTTTTGCTTACCCCTTTTTGTATTTTTCTTTCATTTCCTTTGAGCGGGTTGAAGATGCGGGACTTTTGTAAAACTTTGCATCCATATAATTCACTTCTTAGGTACCAAAAGGTCTTAAGTCAGCTAGTCACCATTTTTTCAATCTTCATACCATCTTTTAGCTTTTTGACAAACTTAAAGCATTGATGGAATGTTGATGGCAGAATACTATTAGAATGAATCCAAGGACGACCCAGCAAGGCATTGTATGAAGTGTCAGTGTCAATCACATGAAACAATGCCTCAGTTTCAAAGTCTTCAAAATTCATTTTTAATTTGATGGTGGCTAGTACTCTTTGTCCCATTTGGTTAAAACCTTGGATTGTCAAGTTTGATGGAGAAAGATCTCGGGTTGACAACCCAATGAGATGAAGGGCTTTCAAGGGAAGCAGATTTATTGCTGACCCACAATCAAGCATTATTTGAGTTACAAACATGTTTCCAATAATGCCACAAACATAAAGAGGTCAATTATGATCATATCCCACTGGCAGCTACTCATCATTGAAAGTGATAAAAGCCATGCATGAAGCAAAAAACTCCTTTGACAATGGCGGACTAAAATTAGTTGCATAGAGATCAGGTGTTATCAAGTGCCTATCAGCTTGTACTAATGCCCTCCTTAGCTCTTTTGACATTTGTAAATCATAATATACACTTAGGAGAGTTGGAATGCACTTGAGATATGCTAAGACATCATATTTGATTTATTGTTCATGTGGCGCATTTCATAAGTGAGGATTGACAGGAACTTTGGGATACCTTCTTAAGTCTTCAAACTTATTTTCACAAGTTTCAAGGGGATGTTGTACATCCTCTTCTTGAACTGTGGTTTCTTTAGGATTGTATTCTTTTGAATACGAGTCATTTGATTTCTTATTTTGTCGCATTTTTTGTGATGACAGTAATCGTCGACCTGAGCGTAAAATGATTTCATTGACTTCTAAGCTTGAAGTCTCTTCTTCTTCAAAAACCACCATGCAGCACTGTTCTACAACCTCATTTTCTTCATCTTGTTCATTTTTTAAGAATTCAGGAAGGATATATACAGTTAGAGTAAAGGGTATTCTTTCAGGTTGAACATATTCCTCCTCCACTGGCACTGCTTTCTTAGAGATTAACTCTTATTTTTTTTTCTTGTCTTTCTTAGTTCCTTTTTTCCTCGAAACTTCATTCCATGAAAAATAGTTTGGATAAAATGCAAAGCGGCATGAATTGCCTTTTTGGTTCTTTTGCTCACACAAGCTTGCCACTCTTCGTCCTTTGCACTTTTAGTTTCCAAAGGTTTGTTATAATTTTTTAGGAAAGGCTCAATCATGAGCTCATAAAGCATTAGAATTTTTGGATTTCCTAGATGAGGCATGTCAGGGTAAGCGTAAACATATAAAACTTCATCGTCTACTTCAAATGCCACTTTGATTACACCCTTAGGAAGAGGAACCAATGGAATAGGGTTTCCTTCAACTAAGGAGATGTTGTTTGAGGGGTAAATGAATCAATTTCAAGCATGAGATCTCACTTATCAACTATCGATTGGATGATTTTTTTTTAAAAAAAAACATAACAGTCCTTAATGGGATGACTAACAATTCGATAAGAGCTATACTTTGGATCATCGACTTTGTAGCTGTAATTGCGGCTGGTCTCTTTGATTCAGGCAATTCTATTGCCTTCTCTTTTATCAACTACTTGAAGATGTACTCCACATCCTCGTCATGAAATGTATACTTCACACACTTCCTTTCCTTCAAAGTAGGCCTCTTTTGACTTTCCTTATCTTTTGAACTTGAACTAGGATTGCCATTGTCATTTTTCTTGTTGGTATTGACAAAAGTTGCCATAGACTCGCCTTTCTTGGTGGGTTTCTTGCCTTCACTTATCTTTTCTTCCAAAGACTTAACCTTTAGAGTGTTTTTTACTCTAGCTATTTTCTTTTCAATATTATTCAACTTTTGAGACAAGCGCATCAAATGTTTGGGGTTCAAAGGTCCTAACAAAAGCTGTTATTTATGGCAATAGGATGTTATAACACATTTGGACAGCTGATTGTTCGGTCAATTTCTCAACACATTGGAGATTTAAATTTCTCCATTTTGTTATAAAGTCATTGACACTTTCATTTTTCCTTTCATAGGGGCATCAACCAAGTCAATTATAGAAACCTTCTTCTTTGAGCTCACGAAGTGAGCAAAGAAGGCTCTTTGTATATCTTCCCATGTAAGGATTAAGCCAGATTGTAGTTGGGTATAGTAACTAAAAGCAGACCCTTTTACAGACTAGACAAATTGATGGATCAATAGTGCGTCCAAAAAGTTGATTCACTACAAGCTAAGTAAAAGTGAGCTAAGTATTCTTGTGGTGAGCCATTGACTCCGTCGATTTTTTTGAAATGAGGCTTTTGATAGCCAGGAGGATATGGGATCGTATCCTAATGAGACAAATATATTTTATGATACCCTAATATAGGAGGATTCATAGATGCTTGGAATTCTCTTATACTCTTGCCTATCAATGTTTTGATATTGGCTTGCATTACAGGTGCACTTGAATTTTGGATGTTTTTCTGAGTTTACACATGTTCCCGAGCCGACGTACTTGCTTGATTAGCCACATGGGCAGCCAAAGCAGCCACTCAATTGTCTTTCTCAACAAGTTTTCTTTGTAATTCTTTCACTTGCTGTTCAAGCCTAGTGGTGCCAGTGACAAAGATTGGCATTCCTTTATATTGAATTTCATTAGAAATTTGTAACTTCTTTTGAAACTTCTTTGCAAATTCCAAAAGAAAGTCATCCTCTTTGAATAGAGACTTAGGATCTCCATATAGAGGATTAATTGATGAGGAAATCACAAGTCCTCTTAGGCTATTTGACCCACTTGAAGAAGCCATTTTCATGTTGGAGTTAGATTCCATCGACTTCGCTTCAATGGGAGACTTGTTTGTTGTCAATGACTCTTGAGATGGAGCTCGAGACATCATTCGTGCTGAGATTGAGTCATCGGGCCATCATATGGTGAAAACCAAGACTTGGATGAGCGAGAGGATCGAATTACATAACGAGATAAAGAATTCTCCGTTGCAAGTATTTTGGTCCCCTTATCGAACTCATGTTCGATTGATTATTTCAAAGGAAGAATAGGAGAAACTTTGCAACTTCTTTTAATGGGATGTGAACTTTAGAAGTCGGGACCTCGGAATCTTTCACGTGCTTTTGAGTTCCTTTTTTGTTTTTTGTTCATCTTGTCTTTCTTTGAACAGGGTGTACAATTGTAGACCTTTCTTCGACCAATTCTTTTCCTTTTGATGTTGGTGAGTTGATTTTAACAACTTTGGGCTTCAAGGCTACTATTATCTTTTGTTTAAAGCCTTTGCAGGAGTTGTAACCTCAATCTTCGAGGTCTCAGATATTAGTACTTGCAGCTTCGGGGAAGAAGCATTTTCCTCCTCTTGAACAAAAGTTGTCATAACATATTTCGTTGATGGCAAGTCTACCATAACTGACCCAATAAGAATTTGATTGGGTTTGAGATTGATCTCTTCAACCATGTTGATAGCAACATGGTTTTTGCTTGTGTTGGCAATACTTGGTCTACGAAACCACTTTCGAACAGAGTCTATGTGTTCTATTGGAGACATTTTAACTCATTCAGCAATGAGCGTTTGGATTAGGACAAGTCTTGTTTTGCCCATTAAATAACCTTGACATTGGAGCAATTGTTTGATACTCCTCGAATGATATCATTCTCGAAGCATTTCCAATTTGTCTTTTTGTACCTTTAGTAGTCGGAGCACTGTCTTTCTGCCCCCTTGCAGCATTGGCAGTCACAAGTAGGGCAAGTTTCTTTCACTCCTTGACGACTTTGGTGGTTGGAGTGAGCTCCTTTTGCCCCCTAATAGTTGGGCCAAGCGCTTTTTGCCTGCTTACAGTTAGGACGGCTGGGACGACCTTTTTTTGCCTTCTCAGGGCCTTTGTGGTCGGAACAGGTTTCTTTTTACCTCAGCAATCTTTGTGGTTAGGACGACCTTCTTTTGCTCTTGTAGGACTTTGGTGGTCAGAGTGGATTTCTTTTTTACCTTAGCAAGCTTTGTGGTCGCCAATGGAGCAAATTGGGAAGTAGTCCATTCTAGAGGAACCTTCGAGAGGTCGATTATGAATGTCACCATGTCTAAATCGCCCTTGTTTGATCCTTGTCCTCTTCTGCGTTTGGTACTTGAAAGTTAATGAAAATGAATCACGATCTTTGGTGTCATCTTAAACCTTTTAGACAACACAATAAAATTAAGTAATTCAACAATTCGAGATAAAAAAGGAGAATGGGTCCCACCAGCCATACCAAAAACCATGTTAACCAAAATTTAATATTTTGAACATTAAATTCTTACTCAAATTGATCTCACTCGTACGATTTGCTCGTGTGAGTTTTTATTTATTCAAGGGATTAAATCCTTAATTACATTCCCTAATTTTAGAGAAACACCTTTTAATTCTAATTGTTAATTAATTAATTTGACTACAATTAAATAAATGAGAATATGGAGATTTATATAATATTTATTTTCATGGTTGTACCTAAGTAATATACGTAGACTGCCTACGCACCCATATTGGGATCAAACCTTACGTAGTTGTGTGAATAAAAATCACTAGTATTTGAAATATTTATTTTGAATTGTGTAAAAAGAAAATAAATTAATTTTAACCCATTTTGAACTTTTGAGGTTTACTTGAATTTGACCCCTTTTTTAATTTAGTGGAATTTTATACACATTAAAAAAAAAAAAAACTCCACAAAATAATATATTTTGTAGTTCTTGCGGTCGAACCCTTTGGAGGGGTTTCCTATGTATCCGAATTGGAATCAAACCACACGTAGTTCTTATCAAACTACAAATTTCTTAATTCTTCTTTGTTTAGCCATTTGAGGTAATTGACATTTAATTGAAATTTGGCCATTAAAGGAAAAAGATAATTTAGACGAGTTCAAAAATTTGTCCAATTATTTAATTTGATCCTTCTATGACGGATTAATTCATGTCTTTCTACTTCTTCTTTTGTGACGGATTAATTTCTTCGAAATCTTCTTCTTCTTCTTCTGCTTCTTCTTATTATTATTATTATTATTATTATTGTTATTATTATTATTATTTATTAGGTTTTCCATATATTCGAACTAAGCACAATTTTTCCCGCTTAAGTTTGGTTGTACTTCCATTGGCGGTTTTGATCTAGTACCCCCACCTTGTACTCATTCCCTGTTTTTATTAATAAATTTTAGGAGTAGCGTCCTCCCCCACCAATGTACCGGTGGCTGGCTAATTAAAACAATTATCATTATTATTTTTTACCGTTAATGGCTAAGTGGGCACAAAACCCAATAATTTTAATTTAATACTTTAAAAGGCAATTGTGAGCACTAAAGCTAAATAACTTAATTTAATATCTTGCCAAGACAAATTTTAGGCACCCAATTTAATTTAATGGCTTAAAAGGCAATTTTTGGGTACCAAGGTCAATTAATTAATTTAATACCTTAAAAAACAATTTTTGGGCACCAAGGCTAATTAATTAATTCAATACCCTAAACGGCAATTTTTCATACTCCACGGACAATTAATTAATTTAATGCCTTAAATGGTAATTTTTTGGGCTCCAAAGTCAATTAATTAATTTAATGCCTTAAACAGTAATTTTTGGAGGCTACAAGGCTAATTAATTAATTTAATGCCTTAGACGGTAAATTTTTAGGCTCCAAGGCCAATTAATTAATTTAATACATTAGACGACAATTTTGGACTTCAAGGCCAATTTGTTAATTTAATGCCTTAAACGGTAATTTTAGGTTCCAAGAACAATTTATTAATTTAATGCCTACACATCGGCAAATTTTTTTAGACTCCAAGGCCAATTAATTATTGGGTTCCAAGGTGCCAATTAATTATTGGGTTCCAAGGCCAATTAATTAATTTAGAAAAATACTACTATAGACCCGATTTTTGGCCCCACTTGTAAATCCTGCGACGAAGATTAAATCTTATAGAATTTTGCTTACATCTGCTGATGTCATAGATTTCATAAAATTTAATATACATCACAAGGTCTACAAGTAAGGGCCAAAGACTAGGTCTACCTAAGTATTTCCCATTCATTTAATGCCTTAAACATCAAATTTTTGGGCTCCAAAACTAATTAATTAATTTAGTGCCATTAAATAGCAAATTTTTGGGCCCAATTAATTAATTTAACTCCTTAAATGGTAAATTTTTTTTGTGCCTTATAAGATAGTTTCGAGTAAGAGAACTATATTCGGTATAAATGGTACCAAAACCAATTATTTTTAATGTAGTGTCGTACCTTATAGTGTATCCTTCTAAAAAATGGACACTAGATAAAGCAATCGCTATATATATATATATATGTATGTATATGGACTTGTATTTAAGATTTGATTTCTAATTTCATTTAACTGTTATAAGTTATGAATATAACAAATTTATTTAGTGACCATTTATGATACAAATTCAAATAAATGTTGACTGATTCTACTGACAAGGTGCAAAACTTTATAACGTAGCAAAATAAAATATTTTTGTTAAATAACATTAGGAGTTGTGTAATTCTAGTTCCCTTGTTCTCATGTGAAACTAATTCAAATAAACTCCTTAAATAGCAAAAACAATGAGAGTTTAATCTCAATTAGAGAGTTAGTGGACTATGAGAACAAACTGAAGAACTAAATATCAGGCTTGTAGATGGGAAGAAAAAAATACGTATACCTATTTTTATCTTTTGGTATAATTACTTGATCCCCTTCAAACTTGTTTTCTTTCTTCTAGACTGATATTTGTTTGCTCTATTACCTCTGAAAATTTTTTGGTTGCTTTGCTTATGCTCTCTCGTATCCTCGTATATTCTCTGTACATTTTTTTTTTTTTGGCTCATGAATTGACTCCCTTTATACAGAAAATTGATGTTCCACTTAACACCCCACTGCTCCATTTCAATACAGTAGTTATCAAATTCCAAACGTGGGACATGGTTTGGTGCACAAAGTGGTATCCATTGATCACTTCATGCCCGTTGAAGTCACGGTCACATGAAGTGGTCAATTTTTTACCACTTCAAGTTAGCCACAATTTACTACTTTTTTTTTTAGCAAATTGTTGCAATCATACTGTAATTCCATATATGCCTGCAATAATTTTTTTGTTGATCCCTCCAACATGATTTCCCACTTCACTTACTTGGAGAAGGTTATATTTAGCGAGGCAAAGTTTAATTGTCAAAAATTTTCATTTAACATGTCATTTGACGTCACTCATATCTAACATGTGCATAAAAGTAAACTACATGGACTATGAGGTTAGGGTTCACTAATGCATTTATTCTAGATTTAGTTGGTTTCGATTCCCAAACCTTTAGATTGAGGGATTTAAAAAGTAGCATTTTCATCAATTCTACGGGTCCCACGTCGGTAGTTCGAGTTGGACTCATTCAACACCAGTATGAGAACATCACATCCAATACCTATGCATGTACATGAGCTTCGAATCTTAAAGGAAAAATGAGTAGAGTCCACAAGGTTATGCAGATGAGTGATGCATGATGCGTCTCCTAAAGGTGGAGTAATTTAAAACTATTCATACGAGACATTTACAAATAACAATTAACAAAACAAACAAAAGAAAAATATTTAGCTAAAAAAATAAAAATGGAAATAAAACCAAAGAAATCACACAAAAAAAAAAAAAATCAACTCATAAGGCTTTAACATTAAAAGAATATACAAAAACATTGCACGAATTCTCTAACATCCCCGGTGGAGTCGCCAACCTGTCGTGCCCCATTTTTTAAACAAAAATAGATAATAATAAAGAAATTAAATAAAGGAAATAAGAAAGAAAGTGGCCCAAATGGTGTTGAAAAAAAATGCGATGGTAGGCCAAATTAAATAAATCTAGAAAAAAAAGTTTTTTTTTTTTTATATGATAGGAGTCGACACTTGGTATTAAATTTTTGGTGTATTGATTCACCAAGATTCGATCATTCTCATATACGTAGACTCTTACCCAGATAACTCCTAGTCTATCAAAAAACTAGAGATTTGGGTTTGGGAATCCTATTAAGGAAAGGAAATGTTAGACTACTCTACAGGTAATCTAGGCATGCTTTCACTCTAGGTGAAACCAATTGCAAGTTTAATTTAATCTTTTAATTTTAAAGCCAAAAAGTAAGTTGATTTTTGCTCCCTTAGACGACTAAAATGAACAATAAAGTAAAAAAATAATTAAAAAAATACATAGTCGTATGTCCCAATATCGGGCTCACAAAAATTCCAAAATAGAAAAGAGAAAAAAATCAAATGAATAAAAGAATAAAATACATTATGTTACAAATTCTATAAGTTGTGGATCTCTACTCATGTATTTGATAAGTTGTAGTGGAAGTCTATCTATATCTAAGTATCTAACAAGTGTAGATAAAAGTTACAATTTTTACATTATGTAACTTATGGATTATTTTACTCTTATAAATACATGCACTACATGAGAAATAAAAAAATAGACTGTCAAATCTTCATATTTCATATCCCTCTTTCTCTCTCAATTCTATACATCTTATATTTTGTTTAATTTTTATAACACGTTATTAGCACGATCAATCCATTAGAACTTGAACAAATTTAGGTATTCTCTTATCTCAATATTTAGTTATTATTTATTTCAATTATTACTTTGAATCATGTCAAATCTTAAGTCCAAACTCAAATTTATAGCCCTTGACATAACGTGCAAGAATTATCTTTTATGGATTTTGGAAGCTGACATCCATTTGGATTCTATGGGTCTTAGAGACACCATAAAAACAGAAAATATTGTGTCCAACTAGGACAAGGCAAAATTAATGATTTTCTTTTGTCATCATATCTATGAAAGATTAAAAAGTGAGTATCTTACTGTAAAAGATCCTACAGATCCATGGGATAGTTTGAAAGATTGATTTGACCACCAAACATTAGTAATTCTTCTAAAAGCTTGTTATGAGTGGATGCATTTTAAGGTTGTAAGATTTTAAATCTATAATTGACTATAACTCAGCAATGTTTAGAAAACTATGTGGGGAAAATATTACTAATAAAGATATGATAGAAAAAACATTCTCTACTTTTCACGTTTCGAATAAGCTCTTGCAGCAGCAATATTGTGAAAAAATTTTATGAGATATATTCTCAACTAATTTCATGTCTTCTTGTGGCTGAGTTAATATAATAAATTATTGATGAAAAATTATGAATCTCGTCCTAGTGAAACTGCTCCATTCCATTATATGAATGCAAATATGCCTAAAACTACTTCATTCCCTGAAGCGAATGCAGTTATGCATAACAATTTTAAAAATAATTATGGTTATGGCAGTGGCTGTGGCCATGGATGTAGACGTGGACATAGTCATGGTGGTGGAAAAGATTGTAATAATTACCAATACCATCAGAAGTGGATTAATCCTCAGACAATAAGAAAGGGAAGGAAAAGACTGGTCACAATAATCCTACCAAAATATTGAAGATTTGTGTTATCGATGTTGCATGAAAGGGCATTGGTCACATACCTTTTCGTACTACTGAGTATCTTTTTAAGCTTTATCAAGCATCCATCAAAGGAAAAGAGAACAATGTGGAAGTAAATGTGACTTATCAAGATGATTAAGTTATGACAATTTTACTAATAAAGTTGATGACTCAAACTAAAATGTTGATGACTTCAATGACCTATCACCAATATAATACATCTAGATACATCAAACTTCTTTGAGAGTTATGAATAAAGAATTGAGAATGAATAAAAGTGTGGAATTTTTTTTTAGTTTATTCAATAGTTTTTTATTTTTTATATTTTTGTTTAGTTTAAATTTCAACATTTATTTTAATGTAATTTTTTTTTCTTTTGCAACATTTATTTTAATGTAATTTTTTTTCTTTTGCAACATTTATTTTGACTAAGTTATTTTTTTAATGAATAATATGAGTATCTCTCTTTCAATGATTGGATTCTAGAACAACAATGAAAAATTTTGTCTTGCTGATAGTGCAACAACACATATGATACTTAAAAATAAGAAATATTTTTCTTATTTAATAAAGGGTAATCAAAATGTTCATACAATATCGGGTATTACTGAATTAATTGATGGTTCTAGAAGAGTCACCATATTATTACCCAAATGAACAAAATTCATTGCAAATTAATACATTATTTTATGCTAAATCTCAAAGAATTTATTGTTTTAAATTTTAAAGATATCCGCGAAATAGATATCATATTGAAACTGTAAGAAGAAAAATATTGAGTATCTACATATCACAAAAATAATATCTAGAAAGAAATGTATTTTGGAAAAGTCGTCTACTTTTTTTTTTTTTCTGATTTGTACTATACATATATTAGTACAATTGAGTCACATGTTACAATAAACAGGAAGCTTACTAATTCAAAAAATTTTATTATTTGGCATGACCGGTTAGGTCATTCCGGGAACAATATGGTCCATAAAATAATTGCAAATTCAAATGGACATTTATTGAAGAACCTGAAGATTCCTGAATTTGGTGAATTTTCTTGTGCTGCTTGTTCTTAAGGAAAATTAGTTATTAGATCATCACCAGCTAAATTGGAATTGAATCCCCAACATTTCTAGAACGTATTCAGCATATATCTGTGGGTGCATTCACCTATCGTGTGAACCATTTAGATATTTTGTGGTTTTGATAGATACATCTACTAGATGATCTCATGAATGTGTGTTTATTATCATGTAACCTAGTATTAGGCGTAGTTTACTCTCATTTCTAATGACAAGTTATTATACTGGAACTTTAATTCTAATTGAAGCATTTTCATTTGGTATATGAGATTTAGTAATTCATTTTAGGTCAACAATGATTCTGATAGTTGATTCATAATATTTTATAATTGAATTATTCTTTGAAATTCTAGTTCACATTGTTTCGTACGGGGATCAAAGTGCGATAATGATAATTCATTTCATTCAAATTTTTTTATCCAACTGTTTATTATCTGCCCCTAATGTTAGAAAAATATTTTCATCAAAATAACAAGCGACAAAACGTGTCGTAAATAAATCCCTTGCTAATGGTTCAAGATATTTAATTATGCAGGATGACTCATACCCAACATATATTCCTAACCTTTTTTGAAGACCCATCTTTGTGTGTTATGATTGAGCAAATGGAACATATACTGCACAACAAAAAGTTCTTAGATGGAATATATTAGACTCCTTGTAGCCTAACTAAAAGCTAATTGTAATGGGGAGAATTTCAAATAACTTGTTAGCCTGATACGTACAAGTGCTACTACATGTAAAATAGCATGTCCTCATGATGAAGTAGACAATTTTGTTCTCATAACTAATGGTCTAGCTATTAATTGGAGGCTCTTCATGAATGATTCTGCTAAACTATTTTGAGTACGAATATGTGTTACCAGATGTTGAATAGTTATACCAATGACATACAAAAAGCATTAAATATCTGAGATGTAAATTCACTAGCATAATCAAGATGTTTTCTTGATTGCATAATCTAGAAATTGTGCTCTTAATCGAATTATTTGAGCAAGTAACTCGCAAAAAAAAATTTGAGATGAAAAATCTAGGTAAAACAAAATTTTGTATAGGTCTAAAATTTGCACACTTAAACGCATAGACTTTTCATTCATCAACCAACTTATATAGAAAAAGTATTAAAGCGATTCTATATGGATGAGACACATCCATTGAGTACCCCAATCATCGGTTGTAAGATCGCTTGATATAAAAAAGGATCATTTCCGTCCTAGGAGAACTGTGAAGAACATCTTGGTCTCGAATTACCATATCTAAGTGCTATAGGAGCATTCATGTATCTTTCTAAGAATACACAACCTGATATAACATTCACTATAAGTTTGTTAGCAAGATTTAGTTCTTCTCCAGCATGAAGATACTAGAATGGCGTTAACATATATTTAGATACCTCCGAGGGACTATGGATATGGGTTTACCTTATTCAAGTGAATCTAGATTATAGTAAATTGGATATGTAGATGCCGAATATTTATCTAACCCACATAAAAATCGATCTCAAACGGCTTATTCATTCACATGTGGAGATACAGTCATATCATAGTATTTAACAAAACAAACTTTAGTCGCTACTTCTTCAAATCATGTAGGATTAATTGCAATACATGAGGCAAGTAGAGAATGTAATTGGCTAAGGTCATTAATCCAACATATCCAGAAGATATGTGATTGTTTACATTAGAAGAAAAAATGCCAACAATATTATATGAAAACAATGCAGCATGTATAGCTAAGTTAAAGGGAGGTTATATCAAAGGAGATAGAACAAAATATATTTCTCCAAAAATTTTCTACACCCATGATCTTAAGAAGAATGGTGATATTGATATCCAATAAATTTACTCATGTGATAATCTAACTGATTTATTCACAAAAGCGCAACCAGCATCAACATTTGAGAAGTTAGTTTGCAATATTGGAATGCACCGTCTTAAGGATATTAAGGGATGTTTTCATGAGAGGAAGTAATCGTACACGCTGTACTCTTTTTCCCTTAACCATGATTTTGTCCCAATGGGTTTTCCTAACAAGGTTTTTAATAAGGCAACATGAAAAAATGTACCACAAATATTTTGAACTCTTTTTCTTTCACTAGGTTTTTGTACCATCCTAGTAAGGCTTTAATGAGGCACATGTTCTAATTAATGGACATCCAAGAGAAAATGTTACAAATTTATATAGGTTGTGGATGTCTACTCATGTATTTTAAATTTGATATCTGATAAGTGTAGATACAAGTTATGTTATTTACATTACGTAACTTATAGGTCATTGTACTCTTATAAATACATGCATTATGTGAGAAATAAAAGAATGGGTCTTCCATATTTCTTCTCTTTTTTCTCTCAATTCCATGCATTTTTTATTTTGTTTAACTTTCATAATACATTAAACTAGGTTTTTTGCAAATTCACGAATTCATATGCAAACATACAAAGAACATATTTGTAAGAGAATTAGAATAGGCAAAGGATCATAAAAAGTCACATAAATGAACAATGATTTCGTCTCATATCATAAACATTTTACAAAAAAATAAATAAAAACTTACAAATATTTGACGAATTTAGAGAGTGGGAATAATAATATCCAGACTCTAATTATGATGATTATGCCAACACCTTTTCCTCCTTACAAAAATTATGGAATTTTTTTCTAACATTCGGATACGGTTATTAAATGTGTATTTTAAAAAAAATAGATCTCTACATTCGGATACGGTTATTAAATTGTATGCTAATCTTAGGATCAAGGGAAAGGGGAATTTGTTAATAGGGTGAATCATTGTGACATAAAATTGACTAGTAGCATTATGAATGAGATTACAAGTGTAGGCCCCGGAATGAATACATATTTCGATTATATTAAATGGCGGATAAAGGATGATTGCTTTCCATTCAATGATTTGTGTGAAACATATTTCAAAGAGAGCTATTAAAAGGCCTAGGATTTTGAGCTTGATAGGTGAGAGACATTTTATAAAATATTGTTCAACATGACATCCAATATGTGTATTCCTACTAGTGGATATAAAACATATTCAAAGATGTAAATATTTAGGTAGATTCGGTCTTTGATCTCAATTATAGATCCTGTGATGTGGATTAAATCTTAAAAAATTTATGACAGCAGTTGATATAAGCAAGATTCTTTAAAATTTAATCCTAACTACAGGGTCTACATGCTAGACTAAAGATCGAATCTACCTAAGTATTTTCTATCCAAACAAGATGAATTTGTTTATTTTTTACTGCATGGTTAAAACATATACGTATACACATGGTTTTTGGTTATTTGATGTACCACTATACGGTCACTGCTTCTAAGGAGGATGGGAAGTGTTTGCCGTTTGGGCAACTTCTAACCATAGTTTTCCAATCCCTAAACATTCCTTATTTTGGAAAAACTGAACTCAATCCTATTCACAACTTTTACCCACCTAGCTTGTTCGGCCTCATGGATCTCAAGTTCCATGATGGGCGGTGGATGTTTTAAGGAAGAGTACTGCACTCTTGTTCCATCCTCACAGTTGGCAAATAGGAGGCGAAGAAGGAATTAATCACGAAATCCAATCACCAAGAGGACGGCTTTGGGTAACTATGAAAGTTCCCAGCCATGTGGAAGTGAAGTGAGTGATATGGAAAGTAGGATTTTCATAATGTCAGACAGGATTAGTACACGCCCTTTCTAAATTGGATACATTAGCAAACTAAATGCATACAAGGTTAAATGAAATTGAGGGCAAGATGCATTTGATGTTATAGTGAACCTTGTCGAGCATGGCATGCTGCTGTTAATGAATGACGCACATAGGCGAAACTATGAGGCTAATGAACGTGCCAAAGAAAGGCAGACTATATATTGGCGATCCCATACATGGTGATGGAGGCAAAGAAAACTAGGGTAGAAGATTCATTTGGCTAGAGGAAATGGAAACATAATGTTGAATGACTTGTGTCTGGGAATGGGAAGTTGTTGGCCGGTATAATACCTGTCAGAAGATTCATTTTGCTAGAGGAAATGGAAACATAACGTTGAATGACTTGTGTTTGGGAATGGGAAGTTGTTGGCCGGTATAATACCGGTCAGGTTGCTTATTTGTATCAACAGCTTTTGCAAACTTTTTTTTGTTTTTTTTGTTAGGCAGTTAACTTCATATTTTGTTTTTGGTGATGACTTGTAATGCGTTTGGTACTATCCCAATTCGGTTGCTAATCCAACCTCGGATTGTCTTTTGTTAATTAACTTGTGTAATTTTAGTTATTTCTATGCATAATCATTGGAATCCATTTGATGTTAATGACACAGTTTGGTTTCTGATATTTTTATGTCAACCGCTCATAGCAACATAGGATAACAATTTGTGTTATCATACTTAAACCTTGTGCCCCTGCTCATTGGAATTGTCGCAATTTTTGTGTGTTTCTGTTTTGTTGGAAAGTTACCATTTGGCTCATTTGATGATTTAGCATTTTTGATGGGCACGTTAACGCAAACTTGAAAGTAACGAATTGTTATTCGCATTTTTTTCATCATTAATCTTTAATTTAAAACAAAATTCTAGTTCATTTCGCATATTCTATTGCAGATTAGTTCAGCATGCCGTTCTATTTTAAGGCCAAAGTACAACGACCGGAAAAGGGCAGAGGCTCTAGAAAGTGTTCGGCCACTTATGATCGGATGCTTAATTAAACGTCCAGCTCTGACCGCAACCTTTCAAAACGACAGCACAAGCAGCAGTCATGATTGAATACCATCTTCTTAATATAATTTAATATAATTGAATGTCTAATCACTATTAAACATCAGGTACAGTATTATCTATATCCAAGTAATAGTTAGGGCAATGATATTGCCACAGCAAGATCCTTAATGCCGCAGCAAATTTATTTCAATTGACAAATTTACCCTCTATAAAACCAACATCTACCAACAGTAAATTCTTTTGGGACCCACTAGACCCCTTGCCAATCTTCAATTCCAATTTTCACCGCCCTCCAATGCTGCCGAGTGCCAATTCCACCTTAAAATTAACCACTGGCCCTCTCCTCTTCACTTTTCTATTCTCTTCCTCTCTTCTTCCAATTCTCCAAGTCTTTTTCTTTCCATTTAATCCATCGGTCTTTCTTTGTTGCCCAAAAAAAAAAAAAAAAAAAAGCTCTTTTCCAACAACCACCACACCTAGGCTTTTCCAGCCATACCAAATACAGCCCCTGTTCCAGTGAGAAAGCATCAAAATCAGTATTCTGTCGATGAGAACAGAACAGGGGCATCAGAATGATACTACCAAAATTGTTGTTTTACCAAAAATATTTCCCAAAAGAATAAATAAAAAATCTGTAGGGTTTTTTTTAGGAATTTTGACTTTTGTGAAAAATCTCTCGCATTCATTTTTGTTTAAAAAAAAGGGAGAAAGAAAAATTGTATCGGTAATGGCTTTGAAATGGCGCTCACAGGATGACGTTTTCGTTGGTCAGCAAAGTTCGGCATGTAGGGAATGGGAGGAAATTGGCGGCGGTTGAGAGGTTGTGCCTACCTAACAAGAGATCGAATGAGATAGAAAAAATGTGGGACCAAGAAAAATGGTGGATGCAAAATTTTGATAATTGTAAAGGGTATTAATGTCATTTAAATAAAAATATGCATGGCATTAAGGATTTTGCTGTGGCAATATCATTGCCCTAATAGTTATTAAATATTTGTTGTTCAAATGGTTATTTTAAAATATGTTATTTCACATTTAAATAATTATCTTATTATTTTAAAATTTAATATTATTTCCAAAGATTACAAAAAATTTTTACCAAATATTATTCACCAAATAATGTTTCATTATTCTTAATCCAAATGGAGCATATATATCTCCAAATATGGGATAGAGTATTACAAAGAACCATCATGTGGTTTAGTCAACGTACAGCTTACTCCCTTGTATTTTGTTGATATACATTTAAATCCTTGTGGTTTAGATTTTTTTTTCAAATTGATAGAAATAAGAAAATGTCAGAATTATTTGAAAAGTGAAAAATACCCTTACCAAAAACTCCTCACCAACCAGCCACACAAACACTAATCTCTTTTCCTTCCCTTTTCTTCCTTCTCTGCCTTTCTCTCCCGTTAGTCACCAATCCCAAACCCCACCCCACTTCACCCCCACCACCATCCCAACCCTAATACTTCATTTTCTTCCCTATATAGCTTTCACCTCCCCTACCCTAGCCATTGCCACCATCCGAACCTCCACCCTAGCCTTGCACTTCTTTCCCCTATCCAGCACCTCTCCCATTCCCCGAATCTCTCTTTGTGTACATAAACGAAATCTGGCCCATTGCAAGATTTAAACCCGCTGCAAGGACGGGTGCAGTTTTGCCACCTGAAATGTCGTTGGAAAGTAATGATCCTCCGACTCTACTAAGCCTTTCTTTACCCAAAGTTGAGTTCAGCTGAGGCATCCCAGCCAAAGACTCTGATTCAACTACTCATTCCCCCGCCTCTGCTGCCGCCATCTTCACTACCAGTTTCTCCAATGGATTCGATCCAACAAGCAAAACTATCTTGTTTCAATTTCTCAAAATTCCAAATGGGATAACGGTGTAATGGTGATGGTGGTGCTCTCCAATTCCATATCCCAAAAGAAGAAATGATTTTAGCCAGATTTTATTTATGTACAGAAGAGAGAAGAAGGCGTGCAGTAGAGTTGTAGTTCTGGGGTTGTGGAACAGGGATAGGATAGGATAGGAAGGAAGGTAATGGGGATCCAGGGGAAGGGATGGGTGGCTACCAGATCTAGGGTGAGAGGGAGGGAGGGAGGAGATGAAGATTTGTGCTTAAATTACTTTACTAGCCCTCATTGGTTATTTTAAATGACAAAAAAACCTTTAAAATTAAAATCTTTGATCCTTTGACCGTTAAACTAGCTGAAAATCTAACAATTTGTGTTGAAAAACAACCTTAATAGTCCTTCACATTTTATATTTGTATTTATATAGTCCTTCACATTCAAAATAATTCATTTTAGTCCTTTACAAATTCAAAATGTATCATTTCGATTCCTTGATATAATTACGGACATAACTTGGACTGCAATAGTCACATGTGTATCACATGTAATAATTTAAACGCAAAATTAACAATACACAAGATTAAATACTAAATAGTTCCAAAGAGAATAGGGTTGTGGTTGTTGCAGTACGGGGTGACAGAGGAAAAACAATGAGGGAGGAGAATATGGGTTGTAATAGGTGAGAATTTTGGGGTGATAGCTGATCGGAGATTTTAGATAGTATCGTTTAGTATTTAAAATTTAAATGTTGTCAGTTTTACCTAAAGAATGAACGTTCAATATGCATATAAATATTGCAAGATAAAATATACCCGTAATTGTATCGAAACACTACAATGGTGGATTTTGTATTTGTGAGGCACTAAAATATATCATTTTAAATGTAAGAGAGTATAAATTACAAATATAAAATATGAGAGACTATTAGTGTTGTTTTTCCATTTTAGTTTACCCACAAATTACAAGGGGATAAATGTGCATTAAAAAAATATAAGAGGATAATTTGTATATTGGCCAAACCAGAATTCCTTGTAATTTACCCCCAAATCTATGCCAAGAAGACTCAAAAATGGTAGCCCACTTTTATTGACTTTTGTGGCTAAGTTAGTGCTGGTATTCTCGACATGAATATCCTACTAAATCCTGGATCATGATCCAGAAAATATATATGTTAGTTTTTTGCAGGATAAATTGGTTTTAGTGGGAAAATTTAGATGTATATTTATATCCATATCTATTTTTATTTATTTACTTATATCATTATAAAAGTTTGAGTTGTATTTTTTTTGGTTTTTCTTCTTCTTTTTTTTTGATCTACCAGTTATGAATTCTATAAAGATGGATGTCCATTCATCTTTCTAAATTCATCGGTTAATGTGAAAACTTATTAATTCCCGTGAAAACTTATTGATTCCCGTGAAAACTTATTGATTCCCGTGATTCATATATCATATTTATGAATCCCCTAAACTTGTTGCCCTATAAATAGAGGGCCTTGATACGTCATTTGGAAGTCTTTTTGTAAGTCTTGTATAAGTCTTTTGTGAGACTTATGAAAAGTTTATAATAGAGGATATTGAAGATACACATTACTATTTCTTTGTTTACTATTCTCTCATCTACACTTGTAAATTTCCTACTTTAGTTAGTTTTGTAGTCAAGATTCAATAATCTTGACTTTGTTTTACAACACATTATCAACACGAGACTCTGACCAAACTGAGATGGAATTTAAACCAACACAACAATGGTATGTAGAACTTTCAATAGAACGAAGATATATGAAACTTTAATTATCATAGCCAAGGTATGATTTAAATTTTTTGGATACTCTCTATTATCATATTTTATTTTATATTTTCAGTTGTATCAACATAATATTATTAAAAATTATTTTGATTAGTTCTAATCATGTCAAATTATACCAAATTTGAATATATGGTCATTGGTATAATAAACAATCCATATTAGATTTTAGATGTTGAAATCCATTCGAATTTCATATGTCCTGAAGACATAATCAGAAAAGGCAAAATGCTATATCCAAGTATGAGTAAACACAATCTATGATTTTTGTTATTATATCCCTGAAGGATTCAAAATTTTCCTATTTAAAAGATCCAGCAGATCTATGAGAAAAGTTATACAGATCATTTGTGAATACATATTAGAGAAAATGTTCTCTATTTTCTTGCCTCAAATATGCTCTTGAAGAAGCAAAACCATTGGCAAAGAGATTTAGAAAATATTCCAACTTTTATTTCTTCTTATGACTGAATAAAATAATGAGTTATTGCTCAAATGAATCTCGTTCAATTAATTTCCTTCGTTCCCCGAAGTGAATGTGACAAAAGTTTAAATAGTACTTGTGGATGTGGTGATAGTTGAAACCAACATATTCATGATGGTTATCAGTAAATACTATTCTGATTATAATACTACAACACACCACCAAAAGTGGTAGATTAGTGAAAATATAAAAGAAAAGATGTCAGTCAAACATTAAGAATGATATGAAAAATAAACGTTATCGTTATGCTGTGAAAGACCATTGGTCACGCACCTGTCGTATGTTAAATAATCTTCTTGAATTGTCTCAAGAATCATTGGAAGAAAAAGAGAAAATCAGAGAAACAAGTTTTCTCTATAATAATTTTGACCATAGTTATTGTGCTATAGGTTTTATTTCCTGAAAGAAGTATTGACCGTTTGGTTGATGATGTAAATGCTAACTAAGAAAGAAAATGGCGTGTATTTTATTTAGTATGTCTTTATTACAATTTTAGAATTCTACATGTCTTGTTGTTTTGCACAATTTATTATCTTATATTGTTTTACTGTTATATTTATTTTGTTTAAAGAGAAATATATGGATATACATTTAAATGTATCTGAAATATGAGAATATGTATATGACAATGTAACAATACATATAATACTCAAAAGTAAAAAAAATTTTATCCACCTGAAGTTGGGAGAAATAATTGTTAATACTATAAGTGTTATTGTAGAATTCATTGAAAGCTCCGGTAGAGCAAATATATGTCTCTCTGAAGGAACAAAATTAGTTACAAATAATGCATTTTCTCTACTAAGTTTTGAATAAATTTATTAAAGATATCCACTGAAAAGGATATCATTTTGGGACTATAAATGAGAAAATTATTGAGTATCTATACAACATTAGAAAAGAAACGTGCTATGGAAAAGTTGCATATATTTCTTTTGATTTGTACTATATACAAGTGAAGCACATGTTATAGTAAACCTGAAGTTTACTGATTCAAATACTTTTACTGTTTGGCAATGACCGGTTAGACCATCATGAGTCATTTATGATGCGTAAAAATTATTAAAAATTCACATAAACATATTGGAGAACCAGAAGATTCTTTAATTCAATGAATTTTCTTGTGTTGCTTGTTCTTAAAGAAATTAATTATTAAATCATCACCAGCTAAAATTGGGATTGAATCCCTTCTATTGTTGAAATGAAATAAGGGTGAGATATATGGGCCCACTCACTCTTCATGTGTACCATTTAGATATTTTATAATTTTGATAGATGCATCTACTATATGGTCACATGTGTGCTTATTATCAATTCACAACCTGAAGTTTGCGTGATTACTATCTTAAATAATTTGATTAAAAGTACAATTTCTAAATTATAAAATCAAGAAAATTTGTCTTGATAATACTGGTGAATTTTTTATTTCAAATATTTGATGATATTTGTATTTCATATGAACGTCCTGAAGCACGTATTCATACACAAAATGTTCTAACAAAATTGTTTATAAAATGCCTCCACAATAGTCAGACCATTACTTATGAGAATATGTTATGTTGCTTGCAGCAGCATTTATGCGCATCATACCAACAAAGATTTTAAATTCACCCCATTATAATTGGCTTTGGTCAGGAGCCAAATTTTTCCATCTATGAATTTTTGATTGTGCGATATATGTTATTCCATCACAACGAACAAAAATGGGTAATAAAAGAAAATTGAGAATATATGCATGATATAAGTTGTCCTTTATGATTAAATATTTTGAAATATTATAGGACACTTATATATGACATAATTTATCGATTGGAATAAAAATATTTCCCAACATCAGGGGGAGAAGATAAGCAGTTGGATAGAAATTTGAATGAAATGAATTATCATATTTTGATCCTCGTACAAAGTATGTGAACTTGAAGTTCACCAGATAATTCATTTACTAAATATTATGAATCAACATGCAAGATTCATTATTGTATAAAATGAGAAAAATCTCATATACTAAATGAAATGCTCCAATTGGTGTCCTAGCAGGACAACCATCGATATAAATGATAGTTAGCCACGCATAAATTGTGGTTGACTAATCGGTTCTAAATGATAAAAATCCTTGTTAGAGGAAAGGAGCAAATATTAGAGATGGTCACAAAATGGAGGCTGGTGCTCCTGAAGAGACCCTGGACATAACTAATCATAAAACTCCAGAAGTGGATTAGGTACCTGAAGAAAAAGAGATCTCGATAAGTTATGTCACTACTGAAAAGGATGGAATCGAAAAGAGATTGTTGTCGACAACATATTATTGTTTATAATATCAGCTGATATTTTGAATGAAAAACGAGGATCTTGAACGTAAATTTGTCGGAGAATATCGACATAGAAATGATTGAAAAATACAATATAAGAAAATTCACGTTCAAAACATGAAGATTTTGGACCTGTAGTCCAAATTCCTAAATGATAAGTGAGTCGGTTGGGTACAAATATATTTGTACGAAAACAAATTGAGAAGAATAAAATTGTGCTATATAAAGCATACCTTGTTGAGCGAAAGTTTTCGCAAAAATTCATCATCGATGATAAAGAGATTTATTCTCTTGTGGTGGATGTAATCACCCTTTTGATATCTAATTTGTGTGGCAGTTCATAAAAATTGAAATGCGTCTAATGAATATAGAGCCTATTTTGTATGGCTCATTTTGATATCGATATCCATATGAAAATTCCTGTAGGATTTAACATCCCTAAAGCATGTAAAGTTTCCCAAGAACATTGTTCAATGAGATTGCAAAAATTCTTGTTTTGATTTGTTCAAAGCAATCTAGGTGAATATGATATAATCGCCTCAATGAGTATTTCTTAAATAAGAGGTATAAAAATGATCTAATTTGTCTATACGTTTTTACAAAGGTACAAAATCAAAATTTGTGATAACTGCTATATATGTTAATGATACAAATATTATTTGTGGAATATTCAGAACTCCTGAAGAAGTTCATTAAAACTCCTGAAGAGCTTTCGTTAGAACTCCTGAAGAGATTCCAATAGAATAAATTGATCTTGACAAAGATCTATAGTTCGAGCATTTATCGAACGAAAATTTTGTTTATCAATAAACTTATACCAAAAAAGTATTAGAATGATTATATTTGGATAAAATACATTCATTGAGTATCCCAATGGTTGTGAGATTGATTGATGTCAAGAATAATAATTTCTCATCATTGTGAGAATAGCGAAGAACTTATTGGTCCTGAAGTACCATATCTCTCAGTGCTAACATGTACTGTAAATTCGTTAGCACGATCTAGTTCTTCTCCGATATGAAAATACTAGAATGACATCAATTGTTGGATGTTCATTTAATTCAACAAAATTTGATTTCAAATGAGTTATGAAGAAATTGATGTCATGGTAATCAAAATTCTAGTCACTACTTCTTGCAATTATTGTTGACATAACTGCAATATATGAAGTAAGTATAGTGAATATGTTTGGCTACAGTTATTGACCTAACATATCCAGAAGATATGTATTTAATATTAGAAGTGAGACTTCTAAAAACATTATATAAAGACATTGTTGAATATGTTGTTTAGCTAAAAGGAGGCTATATTTCTCCAAAAATTTTCTTCTCTCATGATCTTTAGAAGAATGATGAAATTGATATCCAACGAAACTCCCTCATGCGATGATCTAGCAAATTTATCCAAAGGTGATATCAACAACAACATTTGAGAAGTCTGTTTATAAAATTGTGATGCATCATCTCAAGGATATCAAGTGATACTTTTATGAGGGGGTGGATAAGTACACGCTGTACTCTTTTTCCCTTGGCCATGGTTTTGTCCCATTGGGTTTTCCTGGCAAGGTTTTTAATGAGGCAGCAGATAAAAGTCTACTATAAACATTGAATATGCGCTGTACTCTTTTTTCCTCTACCATGGTTTTTTGCCACTGGGTTTTTTCTGGTAAAGGTTTTTAATGAGGGCAGTAATTCTTCGCGTTTTCTTTGACGCATGGACATCCAAGGGGGAGTGTTATGAATTCTATAAAGGTGGATGTCCATTCATCTTCCTAAATTCATCGGTTAATGTGAAGACTTATTGATTCCCGTAAAAACTTATTGATTCCCGTGAAAAATAATTGATTCCTGTTATTCATGTATCATATTTATGAATCCCCTAAACTTGTTACCCTATAAATAGGGGGTCTTGATACGTCATTTGGAAGTCTTTTTGTAAGTCTTGTATAAGTCTTTTGTGAGACTTATGAAAAGTTTATAATAGTGGATATTGAAGAATTTTCTACTATTTCTCTGTTTACTATTCTTTCATCTACACTTGTAAATTTCCTATTTCTCATATTTGTCGATGAATTTTGGATGGTTTTCCCCAATTCATGGTCTAAATCATCATCAAGAAGTATTAAAAACCCACTAGAATTGTTGTTGCTATAATTCGACTCATCCTTTTTCTTTGGCCTTCTTTTCCATACAATCAAATTCTATTGGCTTCCCAAATATGTTGATGATATCATCCATGGCCTCCTTCAAGTTAATGGTAGGTTCTACCATGCCTTGATGACAAACGTTTTCCACCTCTGGCTCTTCTGAGAACGTGGATCCTACAAGCCTGTAGACTGTTTCCTCTCTTATTGGTATTTTTTGTGGCTTCACTTCATCTATACTCTTGGGACTATCCAAGGGATGTGGAAGCACAAAACCACTCAAATGCCCCTCGGAAACTTTAGCCCCTGCTGTTGAATTCCGTTCTTTATTTTGGTCCACTATATCCATTCCATTGACCATTTCTATCGCATTTCCATTTTCCTCATCATCTATAAATATCTACAATTGTTCCTGCAAAAGTGGATGACTTCTGGAACTGTCAGTTTGTAGTGAGGAATTCCCTTTTAAAGTTTGATATGACTGTACACTTGTTGATTCTATATTTCCATCAACGAAGATCTCAATTTTATTGTTCAAGTTCTTATCTACTTTGGACTGGTTTCCTATGTGATCTCTTGCCACCCTTAGATGGTTCTAGAGGCTCTCTAAACATATTATGTTAGATATCAGGTCCAAAATTAAATTCTCAAATAGAAAAAATAATCAAATTTATAACACAAATTTCTACTTTAATATAAACGTATTAATATTAAAGTAGTCACTCAGAATGATAACACTCACAAACAATACAACTCTTTATTTGAGTAAACACTAAAATTCTACTAGAAACTGAAAATTAAAGATTCAACTAAAAACTCTAAGTAAATAACTTAGAGTTTAATTATTGAACTCTCAAACTAGAACTTGAACTTGGGATGCATTACAATTGAAGAAATGCAACCTATTTATAGTAGTGAATTCTCCGACAATGGACAACATTTTTCTTCATCCATTTAATGCTCAACCATGCTTCAAATTTGAAAATTTTGCATGATCTAGCAATCCCTAGAAAAGATTTTGGAAATATATCCCACATGCCTAAGTTACCAATTTGCAAAGTTTAAATAGTCAAACATCATATAGAAACAAGCCACAAAATTTGACAATGAAGTCTACCTATTCTCAATAGCTCACATTTGATGACTTTGATTAACAAGTTGTGCTGCCATTTTCAATACTCCCCCTTAGCACAAACTTTCCTCGTAGTCATACCGAGCAATTCTCTGAACTTTATAAATTTGGCAGGATTCAAGCTCTTGGTAAATATATCAGCAACTTGATCATTTGTATTGACATATTTCAAATCAATTTCACCCTATAACACTTTTTCACGAACGAAGTGACGTCAATATGCTTTGTTCTTGCATGGAAAACTGGATTCTCAACCATGCGTATCGCTGACTGGTTGTCACAGTATAGTTGAACCGAGTCATCAGTTGCTTGGTGTAAATCCTTCATAAGTTGCACTAACCATGTGCTCTCTTGTGCTGCTGAAGCTGCTGCTCTATACTCAGCTTCTGTACTTGACAACGACACAGTTGGTTGTCTTTTACTGCACCATGAAACCGCTGTCAATCCAAAATTGAACACATAACCTGTAGTTGACCTTCGTGTGTCATTATCACCAGCATAATCTGCATCACAGTACCCTATCACTTTGCATTCTTCTCCTTTCTTGTAAAACATACCATTGTCAATGGTCCATTTGACATATCTGAGGATCCGATGTACAGCTTCCATGTGTGGCTTCTTTGGATTCTGCATGAATCGACTCACGACCCTAACTACATATGATATGTCAGGTCGGGTCAAAGTGAGATAGATTAAATTCCCTGCCAACTGTAGGTACATGGTAGCATCCTCTAGGTCTTTGCCTTCAGAAAAGCAATATCTGGCATTGACCTCCATTGGAGTTGAGATTGATTTACAATCAAGCATGCCAAATTTCTCCAACAAATCTTTAGCATATTTCTTTTGACACAAGAACAAACCTTCATTGGTCCTATCAATTTCAAGACCAAGAAAGTGTTTCAATTCTCCAAGTTCTTTCATCTGGAACTGTACAGACAAGTTTTCTCTGGTTTGGCCGAATCTCATCTTCATCATCACCTGTAATGATGAGATCATCAATATACACAAGAACAATAGCTAACTTTCTTTCAGTGGATTTCACGAACAGGCTAGAATCTGCTGGTGCCACAACATATCCACTTTGAAGTAAGAATTCAGCTATCTTGCCATACCATGCTCTCGGTGCTTGCTTTAATCCATACAAAGCCTTTTTCAACTTACAAATGTAACCTGGTCGGACCATATCTTCAAACCCCTACGGTTGCTCCATGTAGATGTCTCGATCAAGCTCTCCATGTAGAAAAGCGTTCTTGACATCCATCTGCCAGTGCTTCCATGACTTGCTAGCTGCAAGTGCTGATAAAACTCAAACAGTGGTCAACTTTGCCACTGGGGTAAACGTTTCATCATAATCTAGCCCGTACTTCTGCAAAAATCCACGAGCCACGAGGCGAGCCTTGTATCTTTCAACTAAACCATCTGGACAAGACTTAACCTTGTAGACCCACTTAGAAGAGATACAGGTTTGACATCTCTTGGTTTTGGAATAAGATAACAAGTTTTCTTTTGTCTGAGTGCCTGAATCTCCTCCTCCATGGCCTTCTTCCACTCAGTGCTTTGAGCTGCCTCCTGATAAGTAGATGGTTCAACTACACCATCATCTTCTGTCAAAGCAGCATTAGCATACCTGAGATTTGGCTTTCTCTGTCTCGTTGATCTGCGAAGTTGTTCCGGAGAATTGTCACCAACTTCTATTTCCTCATATTGACTCGATCTTTCGTCTTCTGAAATTCGAGTATGCATTCCTGTTCGCCAAGGACTTCTATTTTTCTCAGGTGAATCAACACTTACCACATCTTGTGTTGGTAAGAAGTCTACCTCTTCTTGGCTCACTTCATCTTTTGTGGTTAGTTGATCATCTGATCTTTCTAGCAACTTTTCCTCCATCTCTTTTGAATCTGGTAGGACTGTTGCCTGTGGTGACCACCAAGATGATGTCTCATCGAATACCACATTTTGTGAGACATAGCATCACTTCCCACTTGTAGGATCAATGCATCTCCAACCCTTTCGTTGATCATCATAACCTACGAATATACATCGTACGACTTTCTTATCGAATTTGCTCCGAAAGTGATCTGGAATGAATACATAACACACACACCCAAATACTCTGAAGTGAGTAACATTGGGTTTAACATTTCACAACCTCTCGAACGGAGAAATAAATTCAAGTTTGGGTTGAGGCAGTCTATTAGTGACATGGACTGCCGTTTTCATGCATTCTGTCCAAAAACGTGGAGGTACGTTTTTGGAATGTATCATACTCCTGCAAATCTTTGCAAGATGTCGATTCTTCCGTTCATCTACTCCATTTTGTTGGGGCGTACTTGGGCAATTCAACTATCTCCTTATCTTGTGCTCTTGCAAGAATCTAGTGAATTCATCTAATGTGTATTCACCTTCGTTGTCCGTGCGTAGGCACCTTATCTTTTGGCCTATTTCTTTCTCCACCATTTCCTTGAACTCTTTGAACTTGTTCTTTCTTTAAGGCTTCAGATTTTTTCTTTTTGAAATCAATCCAAACAAATCTAGAAAAGTCATCAATAAAAGTAATCATGTATCTCATTCCGCTTATTGATGGTTCCTTCACTCGACCAAACACGTTTGAGTGAACTAACTGCAGAGGCACCTTGGCTCTGAACTTTGACTCATCGTATGGAAGTTGATGAACCTTTCCATACTGGCAACCAGCACAAACAATGTCACCTCGGACATCTAACTGAGGAAGTCCCTTGAGCATTGACTTCATCATCATGAACTTCAACTTGTGGTAACTCACATACCCTAATCTAGCATGCCAAAGATCAGCTGTCTCATTCTTTCTTGCCTTATCAACATAGGCTTCTTGTGCAGACATCACGTACACGGCCTCCATCCATTTCCCTTGCATTATTGGTGTCCCTGTTATCTTCTTATTTTCATACACCCTGACTTCATCTAGTCCGAACAATACAAAATTGCCGGAAGCTGTTAGTTGAGAAACTGACAGCAAATATTTTTCTTCATTCCAGGTACGTGGTAGACATGTTGCAATTCCACCTAGTGAGAATTGTATCTAGGTAATATAGTCGCATTACCAGTATGAGTAATTGGTAACCTGGAATTGTCAGCTGTGACCACAACTCGACCTTCTTTGTACTCTGTCAAGTTTGTTAGCTTTCTTTTGTCCCCGGTCATATGATTTGAGCACCCGGAGTCAATAATCCAATCAACATTATAATTAATAGGGTTGGTATTTACTGTTGTAAGTGCTAACTCATCTTTTTGGTTAGTGGTGCAACAAAATGCACACTCTTCAACTGCAAAGGACACTTGTACATCCCAATCTTCATCAGGTTGATTAACCTTTTGAGAGAATGTGGTAGCATTACTTTCAGCTGGTTTTGACCTGCAAAATTTTGCGTGATGTCCTTTCTTACCACATTTGTAGCAATTGTCATTGCGCCATCTTTGATTGGCTTGTGATCTTTGATGCCTTCTATCTTGGCCATCTGCACCTTGGCACTTTGGCCAGCTCCCCCTTGATTAGTGCTCATCCACTGCTTCTTTTTCTTGCCTCCTTTTCTTGTGGTGAAGAGTGCCTTTTCTTCATCATTAGTGGTCACTTTAGATGTAGAATTGTCTAAAGCTTCCTCATTGGCAAGTAAACTTTCCAACTCTGCTAGAGTTGGTTCCTTGGCCCGTCCTCGGGTAGCAGTGATAAGGCCTTTGTATTCTGGCCTTAAACTATGGACAATAATTCTCCTCGTCCTTGTTTCTGTAATAGCATTTTGCGGATCCAATTTGGATATTTCATCACAAATTGATTTAACCTTGGAGAAATATTGACCTACTGTCATATTTTGCTGTGAAATAGACAGTAATTCATTTTCAAGCTTTTGGAGCTTTGCATCATTGGTTTTTGTAAACAATGACGAAAGAGTGTCCCACACCTCCTTCGATGTCTTGGCGTCTTTGATCCGCTGCAACAAGTCATCTTCTATAGCCATTGCCAAAGCATACATAGCTTTAGAAGGAACCGGCTTTAGCTTTCGACTTCTTAAGTGGCTCTATTTCCGTTGGTGGTGTTGTATCATCTCCACCGACAATAATCCACAAGTCTTGTCCAAATAGGTAGAATTTCATTCGAGTACTCCAGGAACCGTAGTTGTTGGAATTGATACTTAATTTATCAATATTTCCAACTGAGATTGAAACCTCCGCCATAGTCAACTTTATATGGGCTCAAACCACAACTTATGACTTCTGGAGAATCTCCTCTGGTGTACCTGCAAATAAAGATTCAACAAGAACGGGTTCAAGATAAATCTCGCTCTTATACTAGTTTGTTAGATATCGGGTCCAAAATTAAATTCTCAAATAGAGAAAATAATCAAATTTATAACACAAATTTCTACTTTAATATAAAAGTATTAATATTAAAGTAGTTACTCAGAATGATAACACTCACAAACAATACAACTCTTTATTTGAGCAAACACTGAAATTCTACTAGATACTGAAAATTAAAGATTCAACTAAAGTTGGAACTCTAAGTAAATAACTTAGAGTTTAATTATTGAACTCTCAAACTAGAACTTGAACTTGGGATGCATTACAATTGAAGAAATGCAACCTATTTATAGTAGTGAATTCTCCAACAATGGACAACATTTTTCTTCATCCATTCAATGCTCAACCATGCTTCAAATTTGAAAATTTTGCATGATCTAGCAAGCCCTAGAAAAGATTTTGGAAATATATCCCACATGCCTAAGTTACCAATTTGCAAAGTTTAAAATATAGAAACAAGCCACAAAATTTGACAATGAAGTCTACCTATTCTCAATAGCTCACATTTGATGACTTTGATTAACAAGTTGTGCTGCCATTTTCAATATATTATTGATAGCATTCATACTTCATAGCCTCCTTTGTGTTTATTGTGGGTGCACCAAGCCATGATGTCGTGCATCTTCCGCATCAGACTTCCCAACAATGGCAGTATGTACGAATTTAACCACAACTATGTCGTCACTATAGTGTTTTGTATCTAATTCTAGATTCTCACTGCACTCTGCTTTAGCTCCTTCAGAACCAAAGTGTGTGACCATTAGATACATACTAATCGTCGAAGAACAGAACAGGTACACCTGTGTAGAAGCTTTACCTCATCGGCCCAACGGATGAATGTGATTCTTCCCCCTTTTCAAGTTGAATGTACCAAAGTATGGACCAATCTGAGTAATTAATGATGGGAAAACCCAGTGTTTAGAAAAATATTTGTAAACAAAAAATCGGTCAATATAATCCAAGTATCCAACACCTTATTCAGTAATGTAGGAGTGAATATCTATGAGTGGGATAGAGAAAGGAGGGAGAAGTGGAGGACAAATTAGGCGGTTGACATAGTTAGGGTATGTGCTACTCATGGTCTGGTTCAACCACGTGGGAACCAAAGCCTTTCTATATATATATACTTCTGTTTCACACCTGCCATCCTGTTTTCTTATTTTCCTGTCTTCACTTAAACCTATGGTTCAAAGTTGCGGTCGCGGTAACTGTCGCGGAACGTATCTAGAGCTTGTTCCACATCGGTTTCGGTGTATCGGTCGCGTATCGGACGATATGTATATTTTATTATACGTGACGTCTTAAAAATTATAAAAAGAAAATTAAAAATTATACAACGCCACAACTAATTTAATTGTCAAATTAAATTAGCAAAGTACAATCATAAGTAGATATTAGTTGTAGTTATTTATTATAAACAAAGAATGACACCACAAAATACTACAAATATATTATAAGAATGTCAGATACAGATTTCATATAAAAATAGATACTCAATAATCCTAACAATACAAAACAACGAATTATTTCTAATATATTAAGAAAAGTTTCACTTGTTTCACGATCAATTTCCTGAAAGGAAAAAAAAAAAAAGATCTCATTGCATAAAAAACAAATACTAAAAAAAAATTTATTTATATATATATTCATTACATATATGTATATTATATATTTATATATATATAATATACCGATTCCAATTTCTTATTTTCACTTTCTAAGATTATTTTTTTTAAAATTTGTGGCGCAATTATCGGTAGAACCTTTCAAAATTAATATTTCTCCCAATCTATCATTTAGGTAGTCATGCTTTCCTTTTGCTTGAACAAAATTAATTAACCGTAACTTTTTTTTTTTTTTTTAAAAAAATCAATGAAAAATAGAAAGCTATCAACATTAATTATTAAAAAAATAAAAATAAAATTTACCTTACTCAAATTAGCCGCCGAACTCCCTTAGATAAATCCCACCAATTTAGCCACTAATTGCTCTTTCAACAACTCCTCAAACCCTTCTTCTTCTCTTCCTTTTCACACCTCCTTAGCAGAGCAAATTTCTCCCCCAATTTCTCTCTTAATTATCCTTCTTTTCTCCTCCAATTTCTCTCTTAATTATCATTCTTTTCTCTTCCAATTTCTTCCCCAATTGGCTAAGTGAGATAGTTTTTGCAGGGCCATCTGATCTCATCATCAACAAATCGACTATTCATATCGGATCACCATGACACACTTATGCCATATTTAAGGCGAATAAACACAACAAGATGAAATCTACGAAGACAGTCACCACCGATGTTCTTGGAGTCGGTGAATGAAATTTCTGAGCATTTGTCTCATGCAAAATTCGGAGGCTTAAACAAGAGATTTCTCTGGGAGACTGATTAAGGCACTGCATGCAGACTCCTAAACATCGCAAATATGCTTCAGGAACTCTGCTCTTTTGGCAAAAAGATGGAACCTTGAAGTTGCCTTCCTCATCATCTCCAGGTAGGGCTTCAGTTGAGGAATTACCGAGTCAACTCGGACGACTCGGCCGATTTAACGTTTCACCCACATGAAGCGCCGAGGATCGTCCGAGTCCTCCCGCTCCGATGTCGGTTCAGGCATCTTCGAGATGTCCCGGTTCTGACTAGTAGCGGTAGCCTCCGCTCCGGTTTTGACTCGGCCGAGTCAACTCAGACCCGGCCGAGTCTTTGAACCATGCTTCAACCACGACGACCAAGATTCCATCCATCATCTCAACAAGCAGGGTAGTATAAAATATGAGATGAGTGTGCTTCAAAGACAGTCTTATTCCTTGGAATGAATTCTAGTTATAGTTTATGGATTGTCGGAATGCTTAGAATTTGCTGCTTTTAGTTTTTCATTCAATTCTAAAGCATTACATACTTTTAATGAATACTTCTATTCTTGGATACTTTCGTTTCTGCCTCATTTGTGTGGTAGCAATCTACATCTGCATTCCAGTTCCTACAAAACTGGCAATTTATGTATATTAAAATTGACTTTCCCCAACAACGGTAAGACTTTTTGGAAGGAAATATTCTAGTACACAATATTTCGATCCTCATTCGGGTAGGATTTTGATTATTTTCTCTCTCAAGTAATTGCATTCTAAGACCTGCTGCTTATCTTATCTAGTAGTTAGAACACGAGATTGGCAAAATTCTGTTCTGCCGATCATGGCTCATTCAATTCTTTATTTATCTGATTAGAAAAAATGGGCAATCAGGGGAATGAACAAAGACGAGCTCCACGTTTGAATGAAAAGATACTCTCATCTTTGTCAAGGCTAGAACGATGGCTGCTCATCCTTGGCATGATCTTGAGATTGGTTTCTTTGCAATAGGATCCATCTTTCATTAGTTTTTCCTAATTTTTCACAGCATCAAATTGTATCCTTGTTATTGAGCTATGCTTAAATCTGACAACAATGAACAATTTAATGTTGTTGTTTTGCCATTTAATGCAGGGCCAGAAGCTCCACAAATTTTCAAGATTGTATGTAACTCATTCTCTTTATGCGTAGAAAAACATCATATTTCTTCAATCAGTCCAATTATGTGTTCCACGGAATGATATATTGCATTTTTGCTATAGTAATTACAACATTCGTATTATATATCTTCTGCGCCAAATTTTTAGTTGCTCCAAGGCCACTGCATTCATCATACTTGTCTAGTCTAGGCCAACAGAATATGTAACAGTAGCTTACTTTAGCTTGCTTTGGAAGCTTTTAGCTTGAATCTTAAGTGTTGGTTCATTCTCAGTTTCGAATTATTTCATGTAGAATTAGTGACTGTTGTATGCAGCTTCATTATCCATTTTTTTCTCCTTTTACTACTCCTGTAGGTTATTGAGATAACCAAGGGAAGCAAGATCAAGTACGAACTCGTTAAGAAAAGTGGTCTCATCAAGGTATAGAGATATTCCCTAACTGGAGCACTGAGTTATGATTATTTCCATATGAAGCTGCTCTTTCCCACATACACAATATACACATCTGTAGATCATAATGCAACTTAATCTGGAAGCACAAAATATTAGTTCCATTATGCATTTGGCCTCTTTGGATTTGTTTGCAGACTTGTTCAAATGCATTTTGCTCACTCTCTCAAAATGGCTCTCAGGTGGATCTTTATTTTGTATTTTTTGGACCAGATCAGCACTTGAGAGCCAATGACAATTTTCAACCAAAATCAAGGGGTAGAGCTGAAGTAGGACAGGGCTGAGATCCGGTAGTTGAAGAGGAGATCATGGGTCACATATCTACACCAGAATGGGTAGAACCAAACTCAGAAAGCACAATGTGGCGCATGCAATGTACTACAAGGAAAGAGAGAAATTGGAGAGAATGATTACAAGGGAATTCAAATGGTAACCGCTCTAAGCAATTACAGAGGATAACAAAAGGAAACAGGGTGATCCAAAAAGAACAACACAAGCATTACCCAAGAAAAAGGACAGAAATAACTCTCCAAAAATACTCTCTAGTTAGGAACTTATTTATTAGGAATTCTCCTTTCTGGGATAGAAATAGCTTAGTTGTTGGTCGTGAAATCCTGGTTGATTATGGCTGTAGTCATGTTAGGAATAGTAAATCAGTACATTTCAGTACTCTATCAGTTTAAGAAAATTTCCATCATTAGCAAAGTGTGTTGTCGTTTCACTATTATAACTATGAATCAATGAAATCCTTGTTCTTAATCCCAAGTTTTCAGTTCATTAAGTTATCATTTTTCAATTTCAAACACCAAATTTAAGTCCTCAGCCTTATTTGAGGCGGATGAGCAACAATCACTAACAAGTCAGACTACAATGGCACTTTAGAATCTATTATTGGATAACGGCATGCTCTACAATATTTGGGAACAAGAAGATTGTCTTGTAATAAGCTCATAAATATTTTAAGTTTTATGTATCATTTACCTCATTTTATGTGTTGTAAGTAATATTTGAGTTAATTATGAGTTTAATTAGTTTATTCTTAACTTTTGTAGGTTTGAAGTGCAAAAGGAGTTAAAAGGACAAAATAAACTGAAGAAAAATTGTGGGAGCGAAGTGTGCACAAGAATTGAGCAATTTGGATACTATTTAGTATTTTGAGCATAACTTTCTCATCCGAGTTCTAATTAAACTGATTCAAGATGTGTTGGAAAGCTAAGAGGAAGAGCTACAAATTTTGTGTTTTACATTTTACCAAATTCTATCATCATCAAAATTGAGGTTGAAGTTGAAGCAGGAGTGTAAAGAAGGGCGCATATGCGTGGCAATCCTTGCACATGTGCGCCACTTCCAAGAGTGAAGAGTCCAGGAACCAAGTTCGGGTGCACGTGCACGCAATTTTGGGCGCATTACGCTCGTGCCAATGAGGGTCTTCAAAAATTATTATTTTTGATGGCTGTCTTTGTCTGGTTAGACTATTTTTCGAGGGATTTCATGTGTTTCTTGTGGGATAAAGAAATTTAACCCTAGAATCCCTTTTAAATACTTTCTTTTGATGTTGAGTTGAGGAGTCAAAATCTTTATCGTTCATTAGTCATAGTTTTAGCAACTTTATTTTGTGTGCTCTCCCATGACCTTTTGTGCCTAAAAACTTCATTTTTCGTCAAAGGGACTGAAGCCATGGATTCTTTAATGTTGTGAGACTTATCGTGTTTAATGATTCAATTCTTTATTTCAAGTATTGATTATTTTTTGCAATTAACTTATGATTTTTTTTCTTTTGATTACTATATCTGCATCGTAGTTAATTAATTGAATCAATTGATAGCTAGATTAATGTTGACTGCAGAGTCCGATTTAATCTGTGAAGCGACTAGGTTTAATAAGAGCAATTGCTGGATTAGGGTTATTGAATATAGAAAAAATAACCAACTAATTGACATAACCGCTTGTGCTTATGTTGTATTAGTCTAATCGATCTTTCTAGTTCTCAATGCTTCTACTTGATTAATCTTTGGCATTGTCTGGAATTAATTGATAGTTAAGATTAACTGGATCGCATGTTGAAAATTAACTAAACTTAAAGAAAGATACTAAAATAAGCTGTGAATTGGAATTCGGGCCAAATTCTTCAATTAGTGCTTGATATAGGAATTTTTATAACTTTTTGTGTCAATGATCGACAATCGAATTTCTATGGTGGGTGTGGACCAAGATAAAGAATACTTCTTTCTCTTGATTTCCTACATTTCAATTCATTTGTTTTTAATTATATTGCATTTTAATTCAATTTTCTTCACAACCCCCTATTGTTACAGTTAGAACACAATTAGTTACTCTCTCCTTGGGACGATCCTATACTTCCGTTACTAAATTAATCTTTAAAAGTATAGGAAAATTTTATTATTGGGTGTAGCCGACAGCACGACCAAAATTTTGGCGTCGTTGCGGGGGAGTGTTTTGCTTTGCTTGTGTTTTGTTTTGATTTTCATTATACTGTTTTATTTTGTTTTTAATTGTGCATGCCTGAAACTCGATCTACTAATAAAAGTGCTTCACAGTTTGACCTAGAAATTAAAAGAACTTTGCACAGGTTAACAAAAGAGACACAACAGGGATTACAAGAGAAAGCAATTATGGCCAGAAATTGAACGCTTAAGGAGTTGGCAGCTCCAAATTTAAATCAATAACCTCTTTGCATTACTTATTCTGCTCTAGATGCTGATGTTACTTTTGAGTTGAAATCCGGACTAATCCATCTTTTGCTTTCTTTTCATAGATTTCCAGGTGAAGATCCTAATAAGCATTTAAAGGAATTTTATGTGGTCTGCGCGAGTATGAAACCTAATTGGGTCTCAAAAGAGCATATTAAGTTGAAAGCATTCCTATTCCCGTTAAAGGACGAACCTCTGCAAACGATTGGCTATTTGACCTACCCTCAGGAAATATTACTACATGGGAGTAGATAAATAGGATATTCTTAGCCAAGTATTTCTCAGCCTCAAAAAGAGATATGTGGAATAAGACAGTTCAACAATGAATCCTTGTATGATTATTGGAAAAGATTCAAAAAGCTCTCTGCTAATTGTCTTTTCTCTATTGATTTAGTTTTTCTTTTAGGGATTTTGGATTCATGAGAGGAACATGATCGACACTCCGAGTGGAGGAGCATTGGAGAATTTGGCCATAGAAGTTTCCCATGAATTGATATCAAATATGGGAGCTCATTCTCAAAAATTTGGAACTAGTCGTGATCCTACCCCCAACCATGTTAATAAGGTTAGTGTTTCCTTTCTTGAATAAAAAATGGCTAGTTTAACCTCTTTTGTTCGTCAAATAGCTTAAGGAACTACACAGTCAGTGCAAGCTTGTGGGTTTTGTTCGAATGTGGGACATCCAATGGATATGTGTCCAATTTTATTTGCAAGAGGATTCCCATGAACAAGTCAATGCAATGGTAGAATTTTCAGGGCAACCTCGAAGAAACTATGATCCATACTCGAGATCATCTGAATTTGAGGTACAGGAATCCACAAGTTCCACAACGTATGGTTCAGAATTGAAATAATTTGCAGACATATCAACCACCCAAACTTCCAAGACAACAATGGAACTCTACTCTTTAACTAGGTATGTCTTTAGAAGATATAATGAGTTCTTTGGCCACTAAAACTTTACAATTTTAGCAGGCAACCAAGGCCAGTATTCAACAATTGACAAACTAGGTGGGTTAAATGGCAAAATCAATTAGCTATCTAGAATTCAAGAAAGTTGCCATCTCAAACAATTGTGAATCCTAAAGAAAATGGCAGTGCAATTGTATTGAGAAGTGGTCAGGAGGTTGAGATACCCATTAAATCAGTTTCTAAACCAGCTAAAGCTTAGCAGAAGGAAGCTGAATTTGAAAAAGAATTGGCTTAGAACGATAAAGAGATAAATAAGGTAAATCAACTCCATGGCCAGAGTATAAGCCTAAACACCCATTCCGTCAAGCATTGAAAGAGTTTACAAAAGAAGATACTAATAGAAAACAATATGAGACTTTTCGCAAGTGTGGGGTAAATATTTCATTACTAGATGCTATTAAACAAATACCTCGTTATGCTAAGTTTTTGAAAGAATTGTGTACTCATAAAAGGAAGAATAAAGAAAACAAAGGTGAGAAGATTATATTAGGATAAAATGTTTCAGCAATGCTTCAAAAGAATCATCCCACAAACTGCAAAGATACAGGTATGTGTACAATTTCGTGTATGATAAATAATACTTGGATGAAAGAGGCCATGTTAGATTTAGGAGCATCTATAAATGTCATGCCTTAAATTTTTTTATGTTTCTTTGCAGCTTGGTCCTTTGATTGACACTAGTATAGTTATCCAATTAGTTGATAGATCTTTGGCCTATCCAAAGGGTATAGTTGAGAATATTTGTAGTCCAAGACAATGAATTAATCTTTCCTATAGATTTTTAAATTTTTGACATGGAAAATAATGATAAATCTACCTATTTTGTTAGGAAGGCCATTCTTAAAAACATCTAAAACTAAAATAGATGTGGATACTGGAACGCTCACAATGGAATTTGATGGAAAAAATTTTGAGCATATATTATGAAGCCATGAGGTATCCTACTGATGATAATCCTATCTATTTTGTTAACATCATTGACTCTTTAGCATAGAAAATTTTTTAAGATGGATGCGAGTCTGAAACTGGTGAGCAAGTAGAGACGGCAATTGAGGAATCACTACAACTTGGTAAGTTATCTTATGCTGCATTGCCAATTTCTAATGAGAAATCTTTACCTTCTATTGTGCAAGTGCCTATGCCAAAACTGAAGCCCTTCCCTAGTCATCTCAAATATTTGCTTATAGGGGATAGAGAAATTTTATCAATCATTATTTCTAGCCAACTAATTGATGACTAAGAAGAAAAACTCTAGGTGAAAGTTCTTAAAAAGCATAGAACTGCAATTGGATGGACCGTAATCTCATAACATCAATTAGTCCATTCATATGTATGCATCGTATCTTGCTTCAAGAAGGAGCTAAGCCTACTAGACAACCATAAAAGAGGTTGAATCTGATCCTCATGGAAGTAATTAAGGAAGAAATTCTTAAACTTCTTGAAGTAGGGATAATCTACCCTATTTTTTATAGTGAACGGGTTAGTCTAGTCTAAATGGTCCCTAGAAAATCAGGAATCAACGTACGAAAGAATCAACATAATGAGATGGTCCCCACCCATATTCAAAATGGGTGGAGGGTTTGCATAGATTATAGGAAACTCAATTCTTTAACCCGCAAAGATCACTTCCCTTTACCCTTTATTGATCAAATGCTTGAAAGGTTTGTTGGTCGTGCTTATTATTGTTTCCTTAATAGTTATTCAGGTTATTTATAGATTTCTATTGCCCTAGAGGATCAAGAGAAAATGACATTTGACATGTCCATTTGGAACCTTCGCTTGTCGTCGCATGCCATTTGGTTTATGTAACACTCCAACTGTATTCCAAAGATGTATGGTTAGCATTTTCTCTGATTTTATTGAGCACATTATTGAAGTATTTATGGGAAATTTTATTGTATATGGTGATCTTTTAATCATTGTTTGCATAACCCTACACTAGTGCTACAAAGTTGCATAGAAACTAACCTTGTTTTAAATTCAGAAAAAATGTCACTTTATGGTTCAGCAAGGTATAGTTTTAGGTCATGTAGTGTCATCTAAAGGTATTGAGGTAGATAAGGCCAAAATTAATATTATTCAATCTCTACCTTGCCCTACCAATGTGCGAGAAGTTCGTTCTTTTCTTGGTCATGCAAGTTTTTATCAAAGATTCATAAAGAACTTCTCCAAGAGATCATTATGTCTATGCAAACTATTTCAAAAAGATGTGGAATTTGATTTGATGATGGCTTCAAAATGTTTTAAAAGTTGAAGAACTCTCCTTATTTCAACTCCAATCTTTCAACCCCCAAATTGGAGTTTTCCTTTTGAGATCATGTGTGACGCAAGTGATTATGTAGTGGGTGTCGTCTCCAGTAAAAGAATTGGACGAGCATCCCATGCGATATATTATGCTTCCTTGACTTGGAATGATGCCCAGAGAAATTTTTCCACCACAAAAAAACAAAAAACTTTTAGCTATTGTTTTTAGTTTAGAAAAGTTTCATTCTTATCTACTTGGTAATGAGGTAACTATTTATTCCGATCATACAGCTTTGCACTACCTTAGGATGAAGAAGTCTAAACCAAGGTTGATAAGGTGGATACTTCTCTTAAGTGAATTCCATTTGGAGATTAAAGGTAAAAGTGGAACAGAACATAAAGTAGTAGGCCACTTGAGTCGATTGCCACATGTGAAAAGTGAGTTGATCAGATAGGAGACTTTTCCCGATGAACAGTTGTTTTCAACAATGGCGACATTACCATGGTATGCAAATATCTTATAACTGTGAATTACTTTGGTACTAATGAATTACCAATTGGTTTGTCTAGGGCTGAAAAAGACAAGATCAAGAGTGATACGAAATATTATGTATGTGATGACTTGTACTTATGGAAGCATTTTGTTGACCAAGTGAAAAGAAGGTGTGTGAACGATAATGAGATCAACTCCATTCTTGCCTTTTGCTATTCTTGTGCTTGTGGAGGTCAGTTTGGAGCTAAGAGAATAGCAAGAAAGGTGCTAGAATGTGGTTTTTATTGGCCCAACATATTTTGAGATTCTTATCTATTTTGCCAGACATGCGATAATTGTCAAAGAGCAGGTAACATTTCCCAAAAGAATGAAATGCCTCAAAACCCGATACAATTTTGTGAACTATATGATGTTTGGGGCATTGATTTTATGGGACATTTTCCTATTTCTTTTGGGTATTCTTATATTTTATTAGCTATAGCTTATGTTTCTAAAAGGGTGGAAGTAAAAGCCACTTGTACTGATGGTTCTAATCTAGGTTGTTGTAGATTTCTCAGAACTAATATGTTTCCTAGATTTGGAATTCTAAGGATTTTGATAAGTCATCGAGGCACTCACTTTTGTCCAACTGTTGAAGCATTGGTAAAGAAAAATCATGTAACCCATAGGGTATCAACCGCATATCACCCACAAACAAGTGGGAAAGTTAAGGTGTCTAATAGGGAGATCAAATGCATTTTACAAAAAATGATGAACCCTAGTCGTAAGGAGTGGAGTTTATGACTGGATGATGCATTGTGGGCTTATCGTACTGCCTACAAAACACCTATTAGTATGTCACTCTATTGGTTAGTATTTGAGAAACCTTGCCACTTACCAGATGAATTAAAGCATAAGGCTTATTGGGCAAGTAAGAGTTTCAACATGAAATTGGATAAGAGTGGTGAACATAGACAATTGCAGCTACAAGAATTGGAAGAGATTTGGAAAGAGGCATACAAGAATTCTCACATTTATAATGCGAAGACGAAAGCTTTCCAACATGATACAATGATTTCAAGGAAGGCATTTAGTGTCGATCAAAAAGTCCTTTATCAGACACGTCTTTGGCTATTTCCAGGTAAGTTGCGTTATCGTTAAATTGGTCCATTTGTTATTACTAATGCTTTTTCTCATGGTGCAGTCGAAATTCAAAGTTTGACAACATCCAAAGTGTTCAAGGTTAATGACCATAAGCTTAAGCCTTATTATGAAGAATTCCAAATAGAGACTGTGGCAGAAAATAGATTTGGAAAAACCAATTTACTCTTGAGAAAAGAAGTATGAAATCAAGCCTATAATAATAAACAAATGCATTACATGGGAGGCAACCCATGTCTTTTGATCATTGTTTTGGTACATTCGTTTGGGTTTTGTCTCTAGTTTTCTAATCGTTTGTGTTAAATATCATCTTAAAGTGAAAGTTTTAACGAATTAATAGATATTTTTAGGGTCATTTGTATTATTGTAATAGTTTTAGGAAAATGCATATTCAAAACAGTCATAGTTCGCACACGTGCGCTGGGTCTTGGGCGAATATGCACAATTACCAGTAGCATTCCTGTTCGCGCATGTGCTGGACATGCGCCAATCATTTTGAAAGGCTCAATCCTTCATTTTTTCTTGCATAAAACTATTATTCTCTCTTCCCTTTGCCAAACCCTAATCCCCTATACTTCTTTCACACTTAATCCACCATTTAATATCTTCAATTCACGCCAAATTCATCTTTTCTTAAGTGTGCTGACATCATAAAGGTATGGAATTTCTTTTCTTCTAATTTTTCCTTTGTGGGTTTATTTATTGAAAATGAACACAGTTTAGTTCTTGAATATTTTGATTGTGATTTATTGTTGTGGATTGAATGATAAATGTTTGGTGTATTTTACTATTGAATTGTTCTTTGAATTAGAAGTGATTGTGTAGCTGTTTTTTTCTTGGAGAAATTGGTATTCAAAAATATGCATGCAAGTGATTGATAAAATGCTACAACAAAGAAAGTCTTCAAACACACGAGGCATTTGTCCATGAATTCAATTCCTAGGAATTCCTCTATGAGTTATATTGTTTCTATATTCATTTCATTGCTTCCATAGGTTCTAAGAATGTCCTAAACATATGCACACTGCTTAACTTGGCACCAACATCATTGATTTTTTTTTGGTGGACTACTATGATTGTTTGTAGTAGTTTGGAGATATGGAATTGCATAAGTGTGGGGTGGGTGCGGTTTTCTTTTGTTGCCTTATCCGTCTTTCACATATAAATTTTTGTAGGAATAGCAAGAAAGGGTAAACAATCGGGTCGTCACTCGACTACTGGAGCTTCTTCCTTCGCACCACAACATGACCCCCATTAGGCTTCTACAGAGAAAACTGTACAAGCACAATTTCTAAATTCTGTGACTCAAAAAAATTCGAGTCGGATATTTTGAAGAAGGCAGCAATCAAGGAAAAGGGCATTCAAATACCTAGTAGTGGAGCCCCAAATATTAAGAACATAATTAGGACGCGTGGTTGGACTATGGACCAACATTTCACATCTATCCGCATCCTTATAATTAGGACGCGTGGTTGGCAACATTTCACATCTATCTCCAAGGATGCGGTATTAACTGTTGTGCAAGAGTTTTATGCAAATCTAACTGTAGATCGCTATACTAAGGTTTATGTTAGGAGGAAGACTATTGATATTACTGGGAATTCAATCAACCGACTGTTGCAAATATAACAAGTTCATAATGATGAGTGGCCCATCCTCCGTGATGATAACATGGAGATTAAGGACATAATAGATCTCTTTTTCACTAGTGAGGTACAATAGACTTACAATACGATAGGCTTTCTACAACATTTCAATGCTAACATGCTTTAACTGATTTGGCTAATTTGATTTAAATTTATGTGTGCTCGCCTCTTTTCATGTAGTTGTTTTACTCATGTTATATTGGAGCGAGCTTAGCTACTATACGCCATTGCTTCAGGCAAACCTATAGATGTGGACCACCTAATCAGCTAGCAAATTCGTTACATCAGACAAGACAAAGCAAGCAACTTGGCCTATGGTTCCCCCATTTGATCACTGTCTTGTGTGTCATGTATGATATGGATATTGATCCCGGTGAGGGGAAATTGAAGCCAAGTAAACTGATTACATTTGATGGAGTGAGGGCTCTAGCCGTACCAACATGTTCTCGATCCTCCACTTCACAACTCTCTAGTAGCGAGCCGGGTCCGAGGCGTAGTCAGGAGGAGTTTTTAGAGAAGGTTTTTTGGAGCAGCAATGCTTGCAACTTCATTTTGACAATTATATTCATTTTCAGCATGCATAGCATCATAATATGGAGGATCACCAACTGGCACATGAGCGAGGAAGGACTCATTCACATTTTCACAGGAGTTGGCAACCGAAGTTCCTTCTGATGATGAATCTTGATCCAGTGGTTACTGTGTCCTCTAGTCCTGCTTTCTAGTGGAGAAGAAGAATACCTCAAGATGTTTTTATTTTATTTTTTCTTGTATTTTATCTTTAGATGATTCCTACCATACTTCTTATTTGTATTACTTTAAACTTGTTTTTTCTATATTTATTTTCTTTATGTTTGTCTTTTCTGTTTTGTCTGATTTTCAAGTCATTTTTTCCTAAATTTCTTGGAATTTTATTGCTCGACTTTCTTGTTTTTCTTAGTTTGTTGGAGAGTTTAACAATTTATTTCTATTCCAGTGTTTAGTAATGAGCTCCATCTCACATCATGGCTATTTATTCAATATAATTCACAAAACCTTCTTCATTACCAGAGAAGCTTTTCTTTTTCCTTTTTATAATTTTCTCTTCTTTAGCATTGAAGGCAATGCTTATTTTTAAGTGTAGGATGAGGAGTTATCTGGATTTATAATTGTTTGGTGGATCAATTATATAGTTTGCTCATTTTTGCTGCCATAATTTTAGCTTTTCTTTTGATTTGAGAGCTTTTCAAGATTTTTGAAATTTTTTGTTCGAACTAGTTGAAAATCTTTGAAATTTTTTGAAATTTTGCAAATCTTAGCGTATGTCTCTTTGATTTTCTGCACGATAATTCTTGAGCCGAACCATTCATGAGTTGGGTAGTCATTGTTAATATTTCCCTTGCATGATTTCTAAGAATTCTTGAGCACTATACCTAGAGATAATTATGCAGACTCACCTATATCTCAGAAACTTGCTTTATTACATTTTTGAGGTGAAATTTAATAGACAACTTAATTTGGTTTAAGATGAAGATAGATCATTTCTTTGAACATTTGAGCCTTTCAAGCCAACCCGTATTTTGAAATTTTTATCCCTAGTATCCTGTTTGAGCCTTAACTTGTAATGAATGGAGAGAAACACCAATTGATTTATTTCATTAAAACTCATTTTACCTATATTCATGAGCTTAATAATTTCTTTTATTGTTTTTACCCAAAATGTCTCTTAACAGCTTTATTGCACACAATTATTTATTAAGGCGATATAAGGGTTAACGGTTGTTGAATGAGGGTGGTAAATTATTTGAGTGAGTGGTTTATTTTCAACTATGGGATAAGAAGGAGGTATAAAAAATGATGATTGAGAAGAAAAACATTTTTTAAAATTGCAGGTAGTGCTTATTACTGCTACCTACATAAGTGTGATTCCAGGTAGTACCTATTACTGCTACCTACATAATTGTGATTGTAGGTAATGCCTATCACTGGTACCCGTGTTAGGATCGAACATGAAAAAAATGAGGAGAAATATGAAGGAAATGTCTAGAAAATGTTGGCATGTTGGGTTAAAGTGAAGAAGGAGGACTTCTTTTTGTTTGTTGTATATAATTCTTCCGGGTGTTTGTCGATTAAGTGTGGGGTTATTTCTCTGTAAGGATTGGTGGTTTAATGTTTAAAGAGAAGTTTATTTTAACGGTGCACAATATTATCTTAAAGCTCTTTCTTTTTTTTTTGTAATATCCTTATCCCTTCTTTGATTAGCCAATACCCTAGCCTAACGTTACAAGCTAAAAAGTCCCACCTAACCTAAATTGAATTGGTTGTCTACGTTAGACTTGAGAGGCATAAAAAGAGTGAGCTATGAGATGCTCAGAAAAATTCTAAGAGTTTGTATGATTTGATCCTAGTGTCTTAAAAATTGTTTTCTTGAATGGCTATGCACACATACACTGGGTTTCATGTCTTGGGTTCTATTAGCATTTGAGCTCTTGACTTCTTAGACTACTCTTGCTGGTGGAATGGCTCTCGATTATTTATATGGATAATTGTTGAGATATGTTGGATGAATTTTTTATGCGTTTATTTGTTTTAATTCTATTTTTCTCTAGGACGATCAAAAGGTAAGTGTGGGGTGATTTGATAAGCTCACAAATATTATAAGTTTTACGTATCACTTACCTCATTTTTATGTGTTGTAAGCAATATTTGAGTTCATTATAAGTTTAATTGGTTTAGTCTTAGCTTTTTCAGGTTTGAATTGCAAAAGGAGTTGAAAGGACAAAATAAAGTGAAGAAACATTGTGGGACGAAGTGTGCATAAGCATTGAGCAATTTGGATCTTACTATTTTGAATTTTGAGCATAACATTCTTGTCCAAACTCTGATTAAGTTGATTTAAGTTGCGTTGAAAAGCTAAGAGGAATATGAACAACTTTTATGTTTTGAATTTTTTCAAAATTTTTCAGCACTAAGATCGAAATTGGGGTTGAATTGAAGTAGGAGTGCAGAGGAGGGGTGCAGAGGAGGGCGCACATGCACGCCAATCCTTGGGCATGTGCACAACTTCCAAAAGTGAAGAGTCCAAGAGCCAAGTCTGGCGCACGTGCACCCAAGCCAGTGAGGGACTATGAAAATTATTATTTTTAACAACTTTCTTCAACGGTTTTCACGTGTCTCTCTTTTGATGTTGAGTTGAGAAGTCAAAATCTTTATCGTTCATTAGTAGTAATTTTGCAACTTTATTTTGTATGCTCTTCAATAGCCTTTTGTGCCTAAAAACTTCATTTAGTCAAGAGGATTGAAGCCGTGGATTTTTTGATATTATAAGACTTATCGTGTTGAATGATTCCTCAATTCTTTATTTTAAGTATTGGTTATTTTTCTACAATTAATTTATGATTGTTTTCCATTGATTGATATGTGTCCAACGTAGTTAATTAATTCAATTAATTGATAGCTAGATTATAATTGGATGCATAGTTTGATTTAATCTGTCAAGTGACTAGGTTTCATAATTGCTCGATTAGGATTATTGAATCTGGAGAAAATAGCCAATTAATTGACATAACCGCTGGTGCTTATGTTGTATTAGTCCAATTGATCTTTCTAGTTCTCAATGCTACTACTTGATTAATCTTTTGCGCTTATCCAGATTTAATTGGTAGTTAGGGTTCATTGGATCGCATGTTGAAGATTAACTGAACTTAAGGAAAGATGCAAGAATAAGTTGTGAATTGGAATTCGGGCTAAGTTCTTCAATTAGTGCTTGATATAGGAATTGTTACACTTTTTACGTCGATGATCGACTATCGAATTTCCATGGTAGATGTAGACCTAGACCAAGAATACTTCTTTCCTCTTGATTTCCTCCAATTCAATTCATTTGTTTCTAATTATATCGCATTTTAATTCAATTTTCTTAACAACCCCGCATTGTTACAATTGGAAGACAATTAGTTATACTATCACTGGGACGATTCTATACTTTTGCTACTATATTAATCTTTAGAAGTATAGGTTTTATTTTTTGGTACATGCGACAGCATGACCATCTTGTTTGTCACTTCCAGTCTAGATAGTCAAAAATTTGCATGACCAAAGTTTTTGACACGCTGAATGTGACGGTGTTAAAATTGTTAAGTTCTTACAGATGGCAAAGGATAAGGATTTGGTAAAGGTTAGGGTCCTCAACTTCGAGGAATGTATCACAAAGAAAAATAAGGCTGAGGATCAAGCATCTTCGGCCAGTCGGGCAATCCTTGCTATAAGGTATTGCTGAAGTCTCTTATGGAGAAAATGTGTGAGATGGTGATGAATATAGTTCAAAGCAGTATGGTTGTGGTAAGAAAGGATATGACGATGTCTCATAAAGGCTACAAGAAGAAATGCAGAATTCAAATTGATAATGGAGAATCTTGGAGGAGAGGGACAAGCAAAGAAAGACGTGGATGAAAAGGAATAGTTGAAGATTAACTCTAAGTTCAATGAAAATACCTGGGCTATTTAAAACCTCAGCCACGCTGTGAATGAAATGGGCCAAAGGAATGGTAGTCGCATTGACCATCTAGATATCAGCATGAAAAGGATAAACACTGTCTCAGATTTGGTGGTTAATGTGTTGCCAACTTTGGTTCCCACAACCACTACAGAAAAGGGGAAAGTTCTTAAGACAGGAATTCAGGGGACATCGCTTGAGATCAATGAGAAATAGTTGACCAGCACGGTCATGGGTTCGTCCCATGGCGATTCAAGTAACAAGGGATTGAGTAATGCGGCTAACAGAAAGGTTGTGATGATAGGAACTACTGGACCTAAGCAGATATTGGATAGAGGTGGAGTTTCAACATAATTCTAATGGTAGGTTGGAGAATTAATACCTACACTGTTGCCGGACCTCAAGGGCAGATGAAACCTGGGGTGCTTAAGACGTAGCCTGCTAGGGATTGGCAATCATGATTTGCTACTTTCCCATCCCTATGGGATTTTCAGCCAATGAGATTTGCTGACATGGTCAGGATCCACAATTTTCAAAACATTCCAGATTGAGATAGGCCAACTCGGCCGTTATACATCCCATATCCAATGAGGAATGGAAAACATCCATATTGGGAGGCAAATGATGGGAATGTAGATGAGATAGGTAGTTATATCGATCATGATACAGAAATATGGGATCAATCACCAAGACGAAGGAGGAATGCTTGAGATAATCGTAGAGTAGATGTGAACCATGGTAACCAATTAAGGAGCTGTGGGAGCCATTAGATGATAGTAATCTTGATCAAAGAGTCTGAGATATAGGCCACAGGACCATTAGAGAAGCCAATAATCCTAGGGAATGCATAGGGTATCGAAAACTATACCTCGAATGGATTGATCAATCCTGACTTATAAATTTCCAAGTGACTTTAGCTTTCTAGATTTTACCATGTTCTTGGGTGACGACTGTTAGTCGACCATGAACATATCAGCTGATTTAATATTCAATGCGTTGAGGTAAGTAATCATGACTTCCTTTAAATGAAATTGTTGCCTTACTCTTTAATAGGAACTGTCTTCGAGTGGTATAATAGGTTGCCACCGAACTTGATCGCAGAGTTGCATAGAATGGAAGATACTTTTCATTAGCAATTTTACCATTGTTAGCCAGAAGTCAAGTTCACTGACTTGGCTCAAATTGTAAAATGGGTGGGGAAATGGCCGCTCGATACGTAGAGAGGTTCAAGACATCCCGAATGAGGTCCAATGCAAGGATCCCTGAAGAGGAGTTTGTAGCCACTGCACTTTTGGGCATACGAAATTTCAAGTTTGTAAAATATTTTGAAGGTAAAATGTTTAGGAATTTGTTTGAGTTAGCTAACATAGTTAACAACTTTCAGAAGATTCAGCCTACTAACAAGAGGCCGAGATAAAGGCCATGTAGAGAAAGAATATGTTATATAAGGAATTAGACCATGAAATCTCTTAGGAACAAGGGGGCAGGGTAAGTCCACATTAGTTCACATTGTTCGACAAGGTTGACGCAGTTGAAATTGTATAGAAGAACCCATTTACATATAAAGCATTGGTACTACCGAAATCCCAGCAACCAGTGATACAATCTACAGCAGCGGCCTGGAAAAAATGGCCTGATGAAGGAGATTGAAAATTTGAGGGCCGACAGCATACTGAAGTTTCCAAAATATTATAAACATCAATCAGTGAAAGAGTTACAAAAGAAAGAATTCTACAAGTACCATGGAAGTTGGACACACTCGACCAATGTGGCAATAAAAAATTTTGTACAAAGTGCGATTGAAAAGGATTTATTTCAGTTTGGAGAAGAAAAGAAAGAGGCTACGAAAGTGAAGAAGAATCCTTTTCAACACATGGTGGGGATTAACATGGTTAACATTGAGTTATCGACTCAAGTAGTAAAGCTGGTGTTACCTAAAAACTGGTGGAATAATCTAAGCGTAACCATGCCTCTAAACAAAGGTGCTCAGACGAGCATAGATGTGATCATTGCCATTCTCGCTTAGAACAAGTACTGTATTCCATATTTAAAGTTAATAATTGCAATAATGTTGTGGTTATTATAGATGATGATTAGTTGAGAGAATCTGAGTTAGTTACACTAGTTATCGACAGTAAGTCTCAAATATGGGTTAGGAGGAAGCAGGCACGAGAAGCAGACAACGATAAGGGCAACGATCCAGTTCGGTGAAGTTGGGATTAACCTTGAAAGAGGCTGCACAACAATTAATGCTACTGTTGAAAGTTGGGATTAGTGATCGGCAGAATGTTTGTTCAAGGCTGGGTGATCGTGATTGTAAGTTAGATGATTATGACTCAAGACATAGAGGGAGACCCCCATTGAAGAGTTATCAATGAGGTTGAAATCGGTCAACTGTATGGATGAGCCATGTGTATGAGCAGTATAATTTAGAGGACTAGGTTATGTCAAATATAGAAGGGTTAGTGTCGAAAAAAGTCGTCCTCCAATATTACAATGACTGCGTAGCGAAGAAAGTTTGGATAGGCGAGGTGACATAGCCTAAAATGATTAATTTGGTTAATCCCAGAAGGGATAGATGGTCGATGTCTCAACATTCAAAGTTCATAAGGGATAGTGACCCTCAAATGGTGACAAAAACACAGAGGTGTAGGTATCAAAGGTGAAAGCAATATGGGAAAATGATAGAAAGAAAAGCCAAAGAGACAAGGAGTAAGTGGGTCTATCGAAGACAATAAGAGCCAGTAACCAAGAAAGGAGAAGAAAAGCCAGACAAGGGGTTCAAAAAGGCTAGTGAAATAGGGACAAACGACAAAGTACAGACCGTGGTAAAGATTGACGACTCAGAGCCAATGGCGGTAAGTATGGTGGTGGCACTACCTAGGAGCTTCATGCCAAATAAGGAGCAACCTTATTACATTGGTGAGTCACATAGGAAGAATTGAATCGGTTAGATATAGTAGAAATATTATTGATCGAGAAAGAAGAAATATCAAACACCCTCAAACCATTGGAAGCTTATCACATTGAAAGTAGTGTTCAAATTATAAAAAGACCAAATATGGCTAATAAGGTGGTATTGACAAAGGTGAACGCAAAAATAGCTTATCATTTGAAGCCGTTGTTCATGCAAGGCTACATGAACGGAATACCTACCCCAAGGACGATGGTAGACAATGGAGCTATAGTGCATATCCTGCCTGCCAATATGATGAAGTAATTAGGAAAGACTACGGAAGACTTGGTACCAACCGATGTTGTTGTGAGCAATTTCCCAAGAGAAGCTACAAACACTTAGGGTATCCTACCCATGGACAGAACCATTGGGTCTCAGGTAATATTAGCTGCTTTCTTTGTAGTTAAACTTTCATCATCATCTTATAATGCCTTGTTAGAGAGGGATTGGATTCATGCTGCTGGTTGTATATCCATCCATCATTGCATCAAATGTTATTATTCTGGAACATAGATGAGGTAGAAGTGGTGAAGGCAAATCTGAAACCTTTTGTGGCCAAAGTACAATATCGGCCCTCACTGGTTTGTTAAGAATAGATTGAACAGGAAACTTGAAGTGGTAAAAATGATGTTGCCGATTGTGGCAAAGGGATGGAAAGTTGTGAACAAGGAACTATTTCGGCCAACAAGCATAGGTTGAAGGTTGGAAGAAATAGAAGAAAGTTCATACAATGCACATGAAAGTTGAAGAAAAAAATTGGGAGTGGCATGCCGAAAGGACATTACAGTGAAGTTTGGCATACGAAAAATGGAGAAAATATGACTTTGTGAGAAGGAAAGTTGAATTTGTGGTATATTACACTGATGCCACATTTGAGATTGATGATAGAGAGCCTAGTCCATGTGTAACAAATATCTTTATTGTTCAGCTTGCCAATATGAAGGACGTGCAAGTTCAGGTCAAACATGATGTAGCAGAAATGGAATGTGATGTGGGGAATGGAAAGAAGAGCGAACTAATGTATATTTGTGTTTAGTTTAACACAAAGTAGAAGGAACCGATAACTCAGTTGTTGTAGGAGTTTATCAACTATTTTGCATGGGATTACACCGAAAAGCCAGGGTTGGATATAAAATTGATGGAACATTAGATCCCCTTGAAGACCAATTTTAATCCGTACAAACAACCTCCTAAGCGATTTTTTGATGGTATAACGGTTAAAGTAAAAGAGGAAGTTGAGCACTTATTAATGGCTGATTTTATTGAAATAGTCATGTATCCAGAGTGGCTGTCAAATGTGGTCCCAGTTATCAAAAAGAATGGGAAGACTAGGCTGTGCACCGATTTTAGGAATCCTAGCTTCACCAAAAGTTGAGTATCCACTGCCTATAATAGACATGTTGGTTGACTTGGCTACAGGGAATAAATTCATGACTTTTGTAGACAGAAATATAGGGTACAACCAAAAATTCATAGCCAAGGAAGAGTTCCGTAAAATGATGATGTTTTAGTGCCCAGGTGCATTATGCATATACTAATGAAAGGTGATGCCGTAGGGGCCACTTGCCAGAGAGCGATGAACTACCTATTTCATGATTGTATAGAAGACTTCTTGCAAGTATATATAGATGATGTGGTAATGAAGTCAGTGAGATTGGAAATTGCAACAGGTATTTGTTAGGGTGCAAAAGCACAATCTTAAGTTGAATCCTTTGAAGTGCACATTTAGGGTCTTAGTCAGGAATTTCCTTGGATTTTTGGTGCATCAAAAAGGAATATAGGTGGGGAAAGACAAGTCAAAAGCTGTAATGGAAACACAGCCACTGAAGAGCAAAATGCTTCAACAATTCCTTGGAAAAGTGAACTTCCCTCGATGTTTTATTTCTAACTTGACCGGTCGAACCAAAGCATTCTCAACATTGTTGTGGTTTAAGTCAACAAAGCCCTTTGTTTGGGAAACACAGCACCAAGAGGCTGTTGATGCATCGAAATTATATTCGATCAAGCCACACCAGTTGTGATGCCACCTGATCGGTCGAAGTCATTGAAATTGTACATATAAGCCACCGATGATACACTTGGTTGCTTTCTAGCTTAAGATGATGTCCAGTCACGAGAAAAAGTAGTGTACTTCTTAAGTAGAACTCTAAGTCCCATAGAATAGTGATATAAACATGTAAAAAAAAATGTGTTTATCATTGTATTTTGCAACACAACGACTTCGGCATAACATGTTGCCGGTTGTTGTTTATGTAATTTAAAAAATTGATCTGATCTAATATATGTTACATTGATCCATTATTAGTAGCCGAATTGGCAAGTGGGTCTTGTATCTCATGGAGTACCAATTTGTGCATATAAATCTAACTGCTATTAAAGGGCAGGCATTAGCTGATTTTTTGGCACAACACACTCTAAATTTGGGTAAGAAACTTGTTGAAATAGTTAAAGACATCAATCAAATCAGCAACATAACTAGAAAATGAATTTTCATGGTTCCAGCATAGATGTTTATGATAGGTGCTGGTATAGTAATCACAAATGACCGAAATATAGAAAGAAAATATTCGTTCAAACTTATGTTTGGTTGTTCAAATAATCAGGTAAAAAATGAAGCCCTAATAATTGGTTTGGAAATATTGGCAGAAATGCAAGTTAAGGAGGTGAAAGTACAAGGAGATTCACTGTTAGTCATAAGCCAAGTAAATGTTGATTGCCAATGTAAACATCCTATTTTGATCAAGTATTTAATGGTGGTATGCAAGCTGGTCGAATTATTGTCGAGGTAGCTGTTGAACATGTACCCAGTGAAAGGAACGAACAGGCCAATAAGTTAGCTCAAATGGCATCTAAACTATTAGTGCCAAATTGGCAAAGGTGCGTTGAACTCATACCGATCAAGAGGGTCATACCTTCTTATGTAAATTGGCAATTAGAATACCTTTTTGATATATTTGAAATTGGGGTTGTAGCCACTTAGCGGGGTCCTATCATACGATACTTGGAAAACCTTAATGGTCATCTCTGCATCTCAAAGAGTGAAAAGGTAGGCAACCCATTATATATTATTAGATGGAGTGCCACATCAGTAAGGGAAATATGAATTGCTCCTGAAGTGCTTAAGTAAGCCTGAAGCTTACGAGGCACGTTCGAAATTCAAGAAGGAATTTGTGGGTCACATCAAGGAGGCACAAAGATGATGTGGATGTTGCAAAGACATGGCTTGTATTGGCCAACCATGATGGGGGATTGCATAAAATTCATAAAGGGATACATAAAGTGCCAGACACATGCACCTATACAGAGGGCACCTGCTAATGAGATGGAGATTATCGTAAAGCCGTGACCTTTCAGATACTGGGGAATATATATATAATCGACATGATTTGGCCATCCTTATCACAGCAACATAGCCATATCATAATGGCAACAAATTATTTTACAAAATGGTGTGAGACCACGCCAATTAGAGAACTTAATTAAAGGACGGTAATAGGATTTGTTAGAGAGTACGTCATTCATCGTTTCGATCTAGCTTTCCTTCCCCAAAACTATTGTGACTGATTAGGCATTATGCTTCACTGGAGCACTTATCAAGGAATTTACAAAATACATGGGATTTAAGATCACACATTCGACACCGTATTTTGCACAAGGTAATGATCAAGCTAAATCAATAAATAAGACCTTAAAGAACATCATCAAAAAACTGATTGAAGATAACCCAATACAGTGGATGCATTGCTATCAGAAGTCTTATGGGCCTATAGAGTTTCATATCAGACTAGAACAACTATGTGTCCTTACGTATTAGTCTATGGTCACAACACCATTTTACCTACCGAAGTTACTCTTGGTGCTTTATAGTAGGCTTATCAACATGGCCTACTGACCGATACGTATGGACAAGCTATTTAGACGAGTTGCTAACATTAGATAAAGAAAGATTAATGACCTTAGATTATCTAGAAGCCAATAAAAGAAGAGTAGCCAATTTGTACAATAGAATGGTGCACATTAAGTTTTTCCAGCCATATGACCGAGTTAATGGAGAGTTATCCTCCTAATAGATAAAAGGATAAAAGTCTTGGTAAATAAACTCTGAATTGGGAAGGGCCATTTGTTGTGAAAGAAGTATTGCACGGAGAAAAATATTTGCTTGCTAATTTGGATGGCAGTGTATGCAAAAAGCAAATTAATGGGATATATTCAAAAGAATTTAACCCCTCAATATAGGAGTGCTTGACCAAAGAAGAGCAAATTGGCCAGATTAGAGTATCCGTCGAAGGAATAACAAGTATGTGACCAAATTAGTTTCACCCAAACAAAAAGAGTTACAAAATTCAAAATAGGCATCAAACAAAAGTAATAGTTGATAAGAGTACAAAAGTTGGCTGAGAAAACAAAGATTCCTCGGCCATCAGCTTTATAACTGTTACAAAATAAAAGATCGGGACAAACCGTTACCCATGAAGTATAAAAAGGTTTCTAGTTTCCTAGAGTTGGAACGTCAGACACCTGAGTAGAAGAAAGCTGGGGTGGTGTAATCTGAACCTGTTACTTTGTGTCTGAGAAGCAAGGCCCTAACTTAGTTCATCAGTTCCCAAGATACTGAAGACACTGCTGCAGAAGAACGTATACAAATTGGTCGTGTGATTGGCCTCAGCATCCATACATATCTTGTCAAGTTTCAGTTAGGATAGTTGGCCTTGATGTGTCTCTAGTTCCACCAAAAGAGGGTTGAATTTTTCTTCAAGTTCATGCTGTATGGTTAAAGATGCCTTCTTTAACTGCCTGATCTTATTTAATTGCTAAAGGATAGAATCTTTCTTTTTATTAAGTTAATCAATAGATCTGTTCAATTTTTCTATCTCGGCAAGCGATGGCGTCACTTTATTGGTTAAGGTGTTGAACTGCTCTTAAATAGACTGACAAGATGATCGAATAGAGTTGGTTCATTTGTAGTACCCAAATTGAGGATGTAAGGAGACAACGTATGAATTTAACACTTGTCGATCACCAATCAACAGTTGATCCTCGGCAATACAACTATAAGCTGATAATTTAGACCTGACTAATCCATCAGACTTGTTAAGTAGAACCATATTGATAAATTTGGTGATAAGTTCAACCAGAAAGCAATGAACTCCAGTCACTCGTGTTAGGTTTGCTCTCAACACCTAGAACTGCTAGATGAGGTCGAAGGAGCATTGGTCAGGCTTTTAATTTGGCTTAATAGGGAATGTAAGCCTATTAACTTAAGAGGAATAAGGTCGAATGTGGCCTGAAATAGAATCAAAATTAGAATAGAGTCGAATCAGAAAATATAGAAGGCGCAAAAGGGATTAGTGCAATAGGAACAGTCTGGATACAGACATCAGGTTTTAGGACCTCTATCGCAAGGGGAATGCCAGTGCCCAAGGGATCAGTTAGCTCACTGGGTTTAACTATATCTGGAACTGCCCTTTTCGGTTGTACCAATTTGTAAGGATAGATGTGACTAAAACTTGAGTTAGGCCACTGCTCACCACTGAGGAATATTTAATGAGAAAGGACCTTGAAGACCTCCTAAAAGTGCTGATCGGGGTTTCTTTGATTGACTCGGCTCAGGCATCGACTAAACGCCATCAACCTATTGGAACAATAGCAAATAGTATTGGAATCAGTAAAGGTCGAGATGAATGAATTAAAAAGGAAGTAAGAAAGCAACCTTGGCCATGTAAGTAAATTTCTTATGGGGGTGAGCTAAATTTATTGTTCTTCATTCTCTTTAGGAGAGCCTATCTCAGTAAATTGCAGTTCTGTTAGTTCTGCCTCTAGAAGTGATAGAAAGTTAATAGATTACAGCCGGAAATGAATAGAATGAGATGGAAACAATTGATACCTAAATATGTAGTAAAGCCTCCAAAAACTATAACCAAGTTGGCAGAGAGGATTTAATCCCTGAGATGAGCATAGAACCCTATAAGTATCACAGTATCACTAGTTGAGGTGGAACCAGTGGAATGGTGCAACTCATCGGGGAGAACAAAGTCAGCTAAATGAAGCTTTGGAGATTCATGAATTTGGCTTCGAAAAAACTCGACACTTCAAAAGCTGAGTAGTTGGAACTATCTTTAGTCCAAATCCAAAACCATTCCCTTAACTAATGATCTAAGCCAACCTCATGCTTTTTGAGGAGTACTTTATTAGCCTCAACCATGACTTCAGTTCACCGAAGAGGATTCCATTTCATGTTATAATATCGCTCAAAAGCCAAGATCTCCCTTATCAACCTACCTTTGGAAGGCTTCTTTCTCTTATTAGGGGCTCGATCTGCAACAAAGCCAATAATGAGTTAGAGGCAGAGGTATGAAACCAATGGAGTTTATCAAAAAAATTAGTCAAATATGAGTTGCAGTGGCGTTGTTTAAAGGAGTTCAACCAAGAATTATAAAGGTTAGTGGATAGAAAATCAGGGTAAAACAACATAAAGTCAAAATGATTAGTGAGGGATTGCTTTTGGGCTTGAAGTTCATCAAATTTGACTTCTTCACTAAAGATGTCTTGCCAACATCCTGACTGGTTAATGGAATCAAGAAACAAAGCAGAAAGTGCTATTGACTAAATTAACCCAAATTGATGAGCCCCAAAATAGGTTGGGTAAAACTCAGTACTGGTATTTACCATGGCACAGGTTTGCATTCAAAAGGTAAATTGTGAGTGATGGCATAAGAAGTCCAAATTGCAACCCATTCAACCTCATCATCATTACTCATACACTGAGTAGGATAGAAATTTTTGAGCTAGGAGATAGACAAGTTTTGTCGTGACACCAAAATGGCAATAGAAGGTATAAAGATGGGACTATCACGGTAAAAAAGGTTGATGCAGTTAGAGAATCTCTTGGACTTAGGATCAGAAGAGGGATCAAGACCAGTGAAGTGCATCCTAAAAAAGTGGTTTGGGTATTTTCATCAATGAGAGATGGCCTAACAAAAGGGAAGTAACTTCGCATCTATAACTACAGGATCCATATGGGACTAGGGACGTCTTCCAACTTCCTAGTATCAAATTCAGCTAAGCTCCTGTAAAGGACTGATATGACGGCCTATGTTAGAACTATGTAGGCTTTACCATCTGCCAATGCAACAGTCGAGTTGTAAAAACTCACAATCATCTGGAAGGTAGGTGGACAAGAAATATATCGGTTGAGCCAGAAGGCCAAGAAGCTCATGTGCTCACCCCTGGAGATAGGCTTACCTTTGGAGAGACATCCTTAAAGTGCTCGCTAGGTAAGGGCCGTAAGACTTGTGAGATTTTGAAGAATGACCGAAATCAGCTTTGTCGATCACCAATGACCGACTATAATCAACCGCCTTACCGTGGGGCCTCAGGCCGGTCAAAATTCCAAGATCTAAAATAGTTAGGGTCATTGGTCCACAAGAAAAAAGGGAAACAATTAATGTTTGAGTTCCAGAAACAATTAATGTTAGCAGCCAGAATGAGCTCGTGATTGGGTTGAATAATTTTAGTACACAGATCGATGGTTTTGAAAATACTGACTGATTTCAATACATTTTCAAAAGAAGGTTACAATTGTTTGGCGCAAGACACTTACCGGATATGGACACCCCTAGAAGTTGGAGGACCATGAGACTAGACAAAAAGAGGAAAACAAGGTTGATTTGAGTTTAAAAGGGTTAGACCGTTAAAGGAATAGGATTTTGCCAAAAGGGACATTCAGTGGAAGAAGATCAAAGAGATGTTCAAAAAACTCTCATATCGAGGCCCTAACACACAATATTGGGAACCATCAGTCATGTAGAAAAGAGTCAATACCCATGTGACGATCGAAAGAGCTTCGGTCGCATTCATCGATTCGGTCTCACTCGAACCTTTGGAAGAGGATAGGTTAGTGGCCATGAGTGCAGAAATGAGAGCTAAAAAGAAGTGAAAAAGGTAGAGAAAGAAGAAGATTGAGTGGAAAGGTGAAAAAATCCTAAGGTGCAACTGAGTTGATAAATGGGAAATTTTGGCAAAAAATGGGCTTAAAAGAGGTTTTGAAAAATCAAGCCTATTGGCTAAGGGCTTTCAAATTTCAAAAAGATGAAACTTAGTGGTTGGGTTAGCCATGATTAATGTGAGGCATAATCAAGTTCAATTAAAGAGATTAGAGTTCCCAAGTTTCTCAGGAATACAAAAAGCCAATACGATAATGATGAATTGTGCTAGCTTGATATTGGGGAAACAAATGGAAAATTGGTTGAATTGACTTTGAGTTTATCACATTAATTTGACAGCATTATCATTAGACCCAGCCAATGATGAGCATCTGAAAGGGGGCAGTTGTTGGACCAAATCGACACTTGAGAGCCGTTGACAATCTTCAGCAGAAAACAAAGAGTAGAGCTGAAGTGGAACAGGACTGAGATTCGGTAGTTGAAGAAGAGATCATGGGTCACATATCACTAATGGAGGAAACCACTCCAAGTTTAGCCACAAACTTCTTTATCCAAACTATTTCTTTTGCTGCTTCTTAAGCTGCAATATATTCGACTTCTGTTGCAGAATCAACTGTGGTTCTTAAGCTGCAATATATTCGACTTCTGTTGTAGAATCAACTGTGGTATCTTGTTTGGAACTTTCTAATTGACTGCACCACCCAAATTATTAAGAGTAAATAAGTATCCAAATTGTGACTTTCTATCATCTTTATCAGATTCAAAGCTAGCATCTATGCATCCGTAACTGTCAACTCTTGCCTACCATAAATCAAGAATAAATATTTAGTCCTTCTTAACTACTTAACAATATTCTTGACTGCTATCCAATGATCACTCCCTGGGTTAGATTGAACCAACTCATAACACTTAGAACATAGGAGATATCGAGTCTAGTATATAACATAGCATACACTTTAGATCCTATAACTGAAGCATATGGGATTACTTTCATGCTATCCCTTTCGACATCTATCATAGAATACATTTCTTTAGAAACGTACACACCATGAGACATTGGTAAGTAACCTTTCTTTGATTGATCCATGCTAAATGTCTTTAGTATTTTGTCTGTGTATGTTGATTGAGTAAGACCAAGCAACCTCTTAGATCTATCTCTATAGATCCTCATTCTCAGAATATAGGTCGCCTCTCCTAAATATTTCATAGAAAAGTTACCTTGATTCTAACCATTCCTAGACAACCATACCTTTACACTTTGAACATAGGTAAGTCGTTTCCTATCAACAATATATCATCCCCATAAAGTATCAAGAAAACAATGACGCTCCCACTAACCTTCTTGTATATATAAGATTCATCCTCATTTTTTATAAAATTAAACTCTTTGATTGTCTAATAAAAATGGATTTTCCAACTCCTAGAAGCTTGTTTTAGTCCATAAATAGACCTTTGTAACTTGCATACTTTATTAGGATCTGTGGATATATATCCTTCAGGTTATATCATATATAGCTCTTCTTGCAAATTTCCATTAAGGAATGTAGTTTTTACATCTATTTGCCAAATCTCATAATCATAATATAAAGGTACAATAAGTAAAATTTGAATAGATTTTAGCATTGTAACTGGTGAGAAAATTTCATCAAAGTCAACTCCTTATCTTTGTGAATAACCCTTTGCCACCAATCGCGCCTCATTGATAATTATATTACCATCTATGTCAATCTTTACCTCTTAAAGACCCACTTGCACCCAATGGGTTTAATCCCTTTAGATGGATCGACAAAGGTCCAAACCTTATTGTCATACATGAAATCCATTTCAGACTTCATGGCTTGTAACCACTTCCGAGTGTCTTTATTAGATAATGCTTTTTCGTAAAATGTAGGTTCATTATTCGTAATGATTAATATATCATTGTGCCCATTTACATGAAACTCATATATTTTTAGTGCACGATATATCGTAGTAGTCCTGCGAAGAGCTTGTGTATTATTAACTTCATTTTCTATCACATCATCATGCGATTGAAGTTGTTGTTCCATTTATTGATCAATGTCAAAATTTATTTCTTGAATTTCTTCAAGATCTATTTTACTCCTACTTGCCTTTTCAAGAATATACTTTTTTTCTAAAAAGAAGGCATACTTTGAGACAAACACCTTTTGTTCAATGGGATTATACAAATAGTATCCATATGTCTCCTTTCGATACCCCACAAATAGGCATTTGTCTCACTTTGACTTAACTTCAATTTTGTCAGATCCTACCCTTTTCACATAAGTAGGGATCAAATATAAAAGTTTAGATTTCTTTTCAAACCATATCTCATACGAAATGGAATCAACAACTTTTGAAGGAACACAATTTAGTAAATGGAAGGTAGTGTTAAAAGTATAGCCCCAAAACAATTAGGGAGGTTCGCAAGACTCATCATTTATAGAACCATATCTATTAGAGTTCGACTACGTCTCTCAAATATGCATATTTAGTTGTGGTGTACAAGGAGGAATCCATTGAGGTAGAATCCCATTCTCCTTAAGATAATCTTGAAACTCTTGGTTTAAGTATTCTCCACCTCAATCTGATCGAAGTATTTTAATACTTTTACCAATTTTTTTTTCAACTTCATTCTTGAATTCCTTGAACTTTTCAAAGGTTTTGGATTTATACTTCATCAAGTATACAAAACCATATCTCATATCATCATCCATGAAGTTAATGCAGTATGAAAAACCACCTCTCACAGCATGAATGATATAGTACCACAAGTATCGGTATTTATTAACCCTAACAATTCATTAGATTTGTCACCCTTTCCTGTAAAAGGTGATTTGGTTATTTTACCAAGTAAACAAAATTCACATACATCATATGATTTATAATCAAATGATCCCAAATAACCATTATTATGTAATTTAGTGACGCGTTTCTCATTGATACGACCAAGTCTACAATGTCAAAGGAAAGATTGTTTCACATTATCAATTTTAGACCTTTTAGGATTTGTGTTCAGTATTGGATTTGCCATGTCTAGAATATATAGATCATTATTCAAAGTAGCAGTTCCATACACAATGCCATCATGTGAAAAAAAAATAACATTTATTCTTTTGCATAATGAGTAAACTATCAGTGTTTAAACACGAAATAGAAACAATATTTCTAATAAGAGTATTTAAGTTCTAAAATAAGACCACTAGGAAAATAAAAATAATAAGTTCCTACAGCTAATGCAGCAACACTTGTGTCTCCATTTCCCACACGTAGGTCTACTTCTTCCTTAGCCAACATTCTACTTTTCTTTAGTCCTTGAAAATTTTACAAGTATCATATGCAGGTCTGATATCTAATACCTAAGAATCTAATTTAGAAGTAGAAATATTGATCTCAATTACAAACATACCCAAAGTAGAAGTTTCATTAAACTTCTTCTACTTCAAGATATCCATATAAATCTTACAATTCCTTTTCCAGTGCCTATCCTTTCTAAAAAGGTAGCAAGTAACCTTAGCCCTATCCTTTTTTATCATGGGTGTTGGTTTCAACCCAAACTTGGCTTTCATAAAACCAATCTTGGATTTCTTTTTCTTTCTATTAGAAGAATCAACAATTAACACTTGTTTGTTTTCCTTTTTAATGGTCGTCTCAACAGTTTATAGTATATTCAATAGTTTAGAAAGAGTTGTGATAACTTATTCATCTTATAGTTAATCATGAACTATGACAAGGTTTCAGGAAGAGGTTGTAAGAGGTTTATACATCATATCAACATTTAACTCTAATTTTGCTTAAATCCCAATCATTTCAATTTTTAAATTAGTTTGATCATCTTCAGTACACAAATTGCTACTGAAGTACCCTCTACTATTTTATAACCTAATAGCTCCTAAGAGGTCTCAAACTTCTCATTTCTTGATTTTTTATCAAACAACTCCTTGAGATGAAGAATCATAGAGTGAGAGTCCATATCATCATGTTGTTTCTACACATTATAACTCAAACAGCCAACACGATAAGAGTGGCAATATCATTGCCCTTTATGTGCTTACAATAAGCATTCTGAACTACTTGATCAATATCATTTGTTGGTGCATCAAGAATAGGTTGATCAAGAACATAGCCAATTTTCTTATGCTTGAGAACAATTCTCAAGTTACGTTACCATTCCAAAAAATAAGGCCTAATGAGTTTGTTATCATATAAAATGGTCGCAAATTGACGTTGCTACTCATTTTCTACTACATAAAATAAAGTCAGAATAAGCTAATTTTCTATTTATGAATAAACAAAACTAAAATATAATATGGATTTCATTTAATTTGGTTTTGCTGCCACTATTTTAATTCAAATCAATAACCCTCACATATTGATTCGGGAGCTCTCACAAAATCCCTAGTGGGCTAGGATCTCATCTAATTATTTTGATCCAGAGTGTACCCAACAAACCAAAACAATTTGAAAAGTTGGTAACTCTTACCAATTATAACACTTTGTAATTCTCAGATAGTTGGGCATCAACTCTTGATAGCACATCTTATGTGACTCCTTCCCTTTGTCTCGAAAACATATAACCTTAAGTGTGCCCAACAAACTATATGCCTCCGTTAAGTTATACCTATTTTTCAAAGATCTCATCTCATAGTTTAAACATGTTCAATATAGAGTAATTTGGATTAACCCAACAAGTTATATTTAAGAAGAACTCTCGTTTATTGCTATAATAATGCAAGGCAACTTTTTATTGACTTAATATTAATTTCAGGAAATTCTTCTTTTCAATCATTTATTAGGTTTCTGTAACACCTGACTTTTTTGCTTATTTCACATATTTTTGTACTTGATCTTATCCCTTTAAATACTTATTAATATCCCTTTCAAATACTAAATAATCATTTTACCCTTTTTGAATATTTTTTAAAGTTTTTGGGCAAATTTATAATTTCTTAAAATTTGAAGACTAAACTGTAAATTTTGAAAATTTATTAAAACTTACCTACGAAGATTCCTGATTCATTTATCCCTTTTATCTTCCAAGATTTCCAATGAAAGCTCCAGAGAACTCTTCCAAAACTCGTTTAACTCAAATTCTCAAATTCAATCATTAGTTTAGGACTCTTTACTTCTCAAATCAAATTGGTGATCCAAGAATACTCTTAGAACTTTAATCCAATTTCATAAGTAAGACTTACTTCAAGTTTTGCATGATTTTCATATTAAATTTCAAGTTTCTCAAAAAATTAATTTGTTTAATTTTTGTTGTTTGTGATTTGATTATGCTTATTACCAAATATGTTTATGAGCTAATAGGACGTAATTTGTAATTTGAAATGACTTTTTAACTATTATTTTGGTGAGATTTGAATGAGCGTTTTGACAATTCTTAACCTGGTGACATATTAGAAATATGAACACTAATTCTTAGACTTTTATCTTATTTTCACAAATTTGAGTCAACCTTTACTTGTTTGTGTTCGATTATTGTCTAATTTGAGAATTTGGGTGATGCCCAAAAGTGAATACCTACCTCAATTTTTATCCTAACGGTATAACATTCTCCTGGTTTAGGTAATTCAGGGTTAGAGTTTTAGACCATCAAAATTAAGATACGCCTACGAAATCGATTTTTGAGATAAGTAACATTTACGCCTTTTTATTGATACATTGTATATAATTGGTTTGCATCCCTAGAATAATTGATACTAAGGTAAGTTATTTATTTTAAGTATTGTTTGTGAGGTAAGTACGTTTAAGTTATTTATTTTAAGTATTGTTTGTGAGGTAAATATGTTTATAATTTATGTGTTCGTTATGTAATATATTATTTGTTCATTATTGCACTATGTGTTAGTGAATAATTATTGTGAATAGCTCAACGGGTCACTTGAGTGGACTTGGCTATGAGTGAGTGAATGAAATGATATACTGAGTACACTACTTTGTAAATGTTATACCCAATCTATCGAGAAGACAAATGATAGACATTCCATTATGCCTTATCTACTTGGGCGGATAATAGGTAGACTTGGAATCTAGTGCCAGGAAGACTTTTGCGAACCATGAGCTCCTTGATTGACAATTGCATTTTAATTATTGAAAATGTCTCTTATATTGTTTCCTGTACTGATTGTATACTTGTTATCTATAATTGGGTTTCAATGTTATTTACTAAGCACTATGTGGTTACACCGTTATTATTTTTCCCTTTTGTTTGCAGTTGAGGACCAACAGGAGATGATAGAAAGTGTCACGCCCCAAAAATGGGACCGTAACACGCCGCGCTAATGGTCTATTTATTACACCGGCCCAAAGCGCAAGGCACAAACAAACAGAGCAACAAACTTAACCGCAATGTAATAGAACCATCAAACCATTTCTTAACTATAAAACCGAATATTTCATTTTACACAAAAAATACGAATTACAAAATTTCTTCTTAGTACAAAAGATGCTACAACAAAAACAAAGTTCATCAATACAAAACCTATCTAATACACTACCCCTCTCCAAACAAAAGAGAAGCTTGGAAGATTATCCGCAGAGTCCTACCAGTAATGTGGAATCTGGAGAAAATCTAAAAGCTGCTAACGCGGTGGAGAGTCAAAACGAGCACCTAATCTGAAAAATTATAAATCACGTGGGGTGAGCATAACTAGCTCAGTGGATATCATAAAAGCTCTTCAAATGGGGCCAAGCATTTCGATAAAAAGAAAACATAAAGATAATAACATTTGTGAAAACCATAGTCATGAAGCAGTTTCTAAAATGTCTCATGCCATTTAAACGTCAATAAACCATATCTATATATGAGTGTAGCATACACATATCGTGTTCAGATGATGTCAAATAGTTCATAACAGTCATAGCAGTCACCATGGCGTCCCATGGATGACTATAGAACCGGTTCTCCCCAAATCAAACATTTCCAAACACATCCAAAATTATATACCTAGGTCACCTATGAGCCAAAACAGTCATAAAATGCTTTCATATCAAAAGAGTTTGCAAACATATCAATTGATTAACATAAAATAGCTTGGTCCCGATTTCATATGTAATAGTTCCAAAATTTGGTAAAAGTGCCAGTTCCAAACATCATACACATTCTAAAATCCATCCAAACATATTTCGAAAGTCGTTAAACAAAATACAAGTGGAAGAGGGTCTATGTTACCCACCTATCAAAGCAAAAACTGCACAAATGATCACTGAACGCGATCGCCGGCGGTAGGTGGCGTGGTACCTAAAACAGGTATAAGAGGACTCTTAGAAGAGATGTAGAAGTTAAAGAATGACTAGGGAAGCGAAAACGACGCGAAACGATAGAAAACGACACCAACAGCTCTTTGGTCAAAAATGACCTATTCACAAATTCCGTATAAGAGACAGGGTTTGATGTGTTCACTGATCATCAAAGTCTGAAGTTTTTTTACACCCGTATAACATAACAGCTTTATGTATATAATCTAGATGTGTATAAGAGACAGGCCTCCCTAGGCTATAAGTAGGTTATCCTCCCTGCCAACAAAATCCAATTCCAAGGTATTCAAGGGACCTTGGTTACAACCCAACTCAAAATAACATCTATTCTAACCAACCAAGGCATAAACATAAGCATTCATAGCATAACACTCTAGGGCCACATATGGAAGACAAAACCCCAACTCATAATCTTAAAATATGTAATCTAACCATGAAAAGTTGTTAAAAATCAACCCCAATCACTTCCCAACCTCCAAAACACTAAAAACAACACATAACATACATAAATCATAACATATAAGGCTGCAAAGAGGGTTTTTTTTTTCAGCCATAAAGAATCCTACAAAACTTGAAATTAAAGCTTGGATCATAAAGCCCATAAGCCATAAAGTGCTAAAATACATAAAATCTTACCTTCCAAGTGATTTATACTTGATATCCAAGAAAATTTTGGGGGAAAATGGGGAAGAGAAGTTTTGGCCAGCAGCTAGGAGAAATGAGGAAGAAACAAAGCAAGAAGAAGACTAAAAAGGTTTCAAGGTTGACCCAAATAGTTCCCCATTTGACCAAATAGTCTACAAGTTGACTATTTAGCCCAAAAACTAATCATTTTTGCTACTAAATTAACATTTTTTTTTTCTGAATAATTCAGCCATCATACAACACTCACACACCACAATGCTCTAATTACACTTAGTCCAATTTTTGACCCGTTTACCCGGTGCTACCTGGGACCTTGACCGAGTTTCTGTGAGATTGAAAAACGAATAAGTTGAAGTACTTTATGACTAAAAATAATATGAAAAACATTTTAAACCAGTTAAAAAAAATCAAAGAACAAGGCTAGTAAAATACTGGGTTTCACATTCTATCCCCCTTAAACAAAGTTTCGTCCTCGAAACTTACGAAATCACGAAGTAAACAAAGCTGGATACTTCGATCTCATGAGGCTCTCAAGCTCCCAGGTAGCTTCTCGCTCAGAATGATTAGACCATAAAACCTTCACGTAGGGTCTAACTTTATTCCTCAATGTCTTATAAGAGACAGTATTTACATCCTCGAAGTACTCCTCGTATGTCTTGTCCTCCCGATCTACTAAAGGTTCATGGCTCAACACATGAGAGGGATCAGGGATATACCTCCTCAACTGAGAGACATGGAAGGTATTATGAACTCTAGACAACTCCGAAGGCAAAGCCAATTGGTATGCCAAATCACCAACCTTGTTCAACACCTCATAGGGGCCTATATAGCGTGGACTCAACTTTCCACCTTTCCCAAACCTAGCTACCCCTTTAGTCGGCGATACTTTCACATACAAGACATATCTAGCAAACTCCATTGGCTTTCTCTTGCGATCTGCCCAGCTCTTCTGACGATCTTGAGCCGGTTTCAAATTCTGGCGAACAATAGCAATCTTAACAATCATTGCCTGAATCAAATCTGGGCCCTCCAAGGATCTCTCACCAACTTCATCCCAATGTAAAGGTGATCTACACTTACGACCGTACAAAGCCTCAAATGGTGCCATACCGATGCTGCTGTGATAGCTGTTATTATACGAGAATTTCATAAGCATCACATGCTCATCCCAGCTTCCCTGGAAGTCTATGGCACAAGCTAAAGATGTCTCAACATATCCTCCAATGTCTGAATAGTACGCTCAGATTGGCCATCTGTCTGAGGATGATAAGCAGTACTAAGACTCAAAGTTGTGCCACAAGCTCTCTGGTAGGTTGTCCAGAACCTGGATACAAACCTGGGATCGCGATCAGAAATAATGCTCTTAGGTACACCGTGCAAACGGACAATCTCCTGATCATATAACTTCACTAATGACTCCAAAGTAGCGGTCACGATAAGAAATGGGCGGACTTTGTTAGGTGGTCAACAATCACCCATATATTGTCATTACCTCCCCTAGTCCGTGGTAACCCATGTACAAAATCCATAGTAATATGCTCCCATTTCCACTGGTATCTCCACTGATCGTAGTACACTTCTGGCGTGTATAAGAGACAGCTTTAGATATCTAGATGAATAGATAAGCGCGAAGAGTGAGCTTCTTTCATCAGTTCTCTTTTCAATTCGGAGTCGTTCGGCACACATAAACGTCTGTCTCGCCACAAGCTACCATCAGTTCTAACCTGAAACTCTGAGGTCTCACCATTCTGTACTTTCAACATTACTTTCCGTAGCTCAGGATCATCTAACTGGGACAGTGTAGATTGAACAACCAATACTGCCAAAATCTGCTCAGTAGACTCAACAACCTCCAAATTCAAAGCCTCAAACTGACAAATCAAAAGAGCCATACTAGGGCCAGCTGATTTACGACTCAAAGCATCGTCATACCTGTTTTAGGTACCACGATGATAGCTAATCTCAGGTCATAGTCCTTCAATAGCTCAAGCCAACGCCTTTGCCTCATATTAAGCTCTTTTTGAGTGAAGAGGTACTTCAGACTTTGATGATCAGTGAACACTTCACACTGCTCTCCATATAGGTAATGCCTCCAAATCTTGAGAGTAAACACTTATCGCAGCTAACTCCAGGTCATGAGTAGGATAATCTGCTCGTACGGCTTAAGTTGCCTCGACGCATAAGCTATCACCTTATCTCCTTGCATCAAAACACAACCCAAACCACTCTGAGAAGCATCACTATAAACCACAAATCCTCCAGAACCTGAAGGTAAAGTCAACACTGGAGCTGTCACCAACCTATGCTTAAGCTCTTGAAAGCTTGCCTCACACTGATCTAACCATTCAAACTTGGTTCTCTTCTGGGTAAGAGACGTCATTCGGAAGCAATTCGTGAGAGAATCCTCCACTGTCTCTTATACACATCTAGATGTGTATAAGAGACAGCACCTCGCCATCTTGTGGTAGGTCTAGGCTGGTAAACAATGGCCTCAATCTTCTTGGGATCTACAGGCCCCCTTCCTCTGACACCACATGACCCAAAAATGCAACACTCCGAAGCCAAAACTCGCATTTGCTAAGCTTACCATACAACTGCTCTTTCCTCAACAAGCTCGGAAAAACTGCTCGCAAATGCTCAGCATGAGCCTCCTCGCTCGGAGAATAAACCAGGATATCATCGATGAAGACCACTACACATACATCAAGATAGTTCTTGAACACCCTATTCATCAACTCCATAAAGGCTGCAAGGGCGTTATTTAAACCAAAAAGGCATAACCAAAAACTCGTAGTGGCCATGGCGAGTCCGAAAAGCTGTCTTAGGTACATCCTCTTCCTTCACCCTCAATTGATAATATCCGGACAGCAAATCAATCTTAGAGAAGTACCCCGCACCCTTAAGCTGATCAAACAAATCATCAATCCGTGGCAAAGGGTATTTATTCTTCACAGTTACCCTATTAAGCTCTCTTAGTCAATGCAAAGTCTATAACTACCATCTTTCTTCCGAATGATGAAGACCGGTGCTCCCCAAGGTGAAACACTTGGACGAATGAATTTCTTGTCCAAGAGTTCTTGAAGCTGCACCTTCAACTCCTTTAGCTCCGCAGGTGCCATACGTAGAGTACCTGTTGGTAGGGGGCCTTTGAAATTGGTGCCACCCCTGGCTCTAAGGAAATCTCAAAATCGACAACCCGCGACGGAGGTAAACCTGGCAGCTCCTTGGGAAACACGTCCGGAAACTCCCTAACCACTAGGATATCCTCAATGCCTGGCTCTACTTTATCAGAGTCTATCACATAAGCCAAATAGCTCTCACAACCCCTATCTAAGGCCTTAAACGCCTTCACTGCTGATATAATCAGAATCCTACTCTTGGGCTTCTTTTCATTCCCACGAAAAATCACCGTATCTAAACCAGGCATCTGAAACATCACATACCTCTCTTTACAATCAATCGTCGCACCATTAGCCGCCAACCAATCCATACCCAAAATCAAATCAAAATCGATCATCGGCAACTGAATAAGGTCAGCCTCAAACTTCCTATCACAAAACTCTAACCGACAACCTTCCAAAACAAACCTAGACTCCATAACCTTCCTATGATGTGGGTCCCCACTCTATAAGGATCCTCTAACTTTTAGCATTCTAGGTTTATCGGACAGACATCTAAGAAAACATCTAGCTACAAATGAATGTGATGCCCCACAATCAAATAAAGCAGGCTTATGATTATTGTTATGGAGATTCAGTAAGATAGTGCCTGCAACTACTGAATCGGTCCGATCGGCTCCGCTGCGACTCAACGCATGCACCCTCGCCTGAGTCCTCCGCCTCTTGTCCTCAGGCGGACCACCCTGCACTCCACTAGTCTGCCCTCGATTTGGTGCGACCTTAGGACAATCTCTGATCAAATGGCCGCGCTCGCCACAATTAAAGCAAGTCCAATCCTCCAATAACACTCCCCAGAGTGTAGTCGACCACAAGACCGGCATGGCGGCGACGGCTGCTGAACTGTCACCGACTGAGATCTCTGAGAATGGCTCCCAACTGAAAAAGAAACAGAAGAACCTGATGTGTATAAGAGACAGCTCTTAGACAGCCTCTGACTTGGGTGATATTTTAGGAGCAGTTTCTAGCTCATCTAGCCATTCCCCGTCCATCAGAGCGACGTGACGGCGCAGAGCTCTGACCCCTCTGAAAGGTATCCCGATCTCTCCTCACGCCTCGCTCCGAATCCAGCTGGATGGCTAGATTATACATCTCCTCATAAGTCTGGGGACGACCCACTATCAGCTCTCTCCGAAGCTCAGTTCTAAGACCCTTCCGAAAATGATACATATGCTGCTGCTCGTCACGCCAGACAGCGGGAACATACTCCCCAAGCCTCTGAAGCTGGAATGCATACTGTACCACGGACTGATCTCGCTGCTCCAGCCGATAAAACTCGTCCATCTTCTGAGCTCTGATGGACGGGGAAAAGTAATGAGCTAGAAACTGCTCCTAAAATATCTCCCAAGTCACAGGCTGTCTCGGTGTGGGCAACGTAGCCTCAACGGTCTGCCACCACTTGGCCGCCTCAGCAACCAAGAAAGGAATAGCCAAAGAGGTCCTTGACTCCACCGGAATCTGAAATGGAACTCAACTCAAAATCCCTCTCTATCTCGCCCATCCATGACTCCGCCTTAAGCGGATCCGGAGCCCTATCAAACGTAGGTAGCCCGGCCTTCTTGAGCGTCTGAAACAGGGATGGAATGTCGGTACGCGGTGGTGGAGGTGGTGGAGCAACGGGAGGTCGCTCAGCGTCCAACTGTCGAATAACCTGTGCCACAACCGCCGCAATGGCGCCATAATCAACCACTGGCGGTCCAGTCGGAGGAGGAGGTGCTGACGGCCGAGATCGCGTCTCTTATACACATCTAGAAGAACCAAGTCTGAAGGTGACTCGACTACAGGGATCTCCTGCAGCGGATCCCCACCAGCCGGACGCTCCCCAGGCTGAGGGTCCTGCTGTGCTGAGCCTCTACCGCGACCTCTAGAACCAAAACGTGTCCTAGGCGGCATACTAGCTGATAAGAGTCAAAGACGGAATCATGAGCAAAGAATAACTCTTCAAGATTCAACAAAAGAGGTACAACAAAGATTAAAGACTTGTTTCTAAGCAAGGACCTCTCAAAACCCCCCCAAAACAAGTCAATCAATAATTCCAGGTCAAAGAATTCCACAGATCCTGTAAAGTCGCGAACAAAACAGAATCTTATATAATTCTAAGCCCGAGCACATCGATTTAAACCTCGAAAGACTCATCGAATACCTATTACTGGACTTAGGATTCAAACCTATGCTCTGATACCACTAAATGTCACGCCCCAAAAATGGGACCGTAACACGCCGCGCTAATGGTACACCGGCCCAAAGCGCAAGGCACAAACGAACAGAGCAACAAACTTAACCGCAATGTAATAGAACCATCAAACCATTTCTTAACTATAAAACCGAATATTTCATTTTACACAAAAATACGAATTACAAAATTTCTTCTTAGTACAAAAGATGCTAGAACAAAAACAAAGTTGATCAATACAAAACCTATCTAATACACTATCCCTCTCCAAACAAAAGAGAAGCTTGGAAGATTATCCGCAGAGTCCTACCAGTAATGTGGCATCTGACATACAAAATCTAAAAGCTGCTAACGCGGTAGAGAGTCAAAAACGAGCACCTAATCTGAAAAATTATAAATCACGTGGGGTGAGCATAACTAGCTCAGTGGATATCATAAAAGCTCTTCAAATGGGGCCAAGCATTTCGATAAAAGAAAACATAAACCAAGATGGTTAGAGGATCCTTATAGAGTGGGGACCCCGTTTCTAAAATGTCTCATGCCATTTAAACGTCAATAAACCATAATCATAAGTAGTTTCTAAAATGTATCATGCCATTTAAACGTCAGGCATGTCCAAAACATAGCCAAAAAGATCCAATCATTTCAAAACATAGTATGCTAAAGCATAGCGAACAAATCTGTCTCTTATACACATCTAGATGTGTATAATAGCATGAGTATCTTTTAGGCTCAAAGGTATGACCTACAGTACTAGCCAGATCTAGTAATCTACCACACCTACTAGTCTGACCTGGAGGTCAAGTTATCCCATCACAAGACCCTGGGTTATCAAATAGTTCATAACAGTCATAGCAGTCACCATGGAGTCCCATGGATAACTATAGAACCGGTTCTCCCCAAATCAAACATTTCCAAACACATCCAAAATTATATACCTAGGTCACCTATGAGCCAAAACAGTCATAAAATGCTTTCATATCAAAAGAGTTTGCAAACATATCAATTGATTAACATAAAATAGCTTGGTCCCGATTTCATATGTAATAGTTCCAAAACTTGGTAAAAGTGCAGTTCCAAACATCATACACATTCTAAAATCCATCCAAACATATTTCAAAAGTCGTTAAACAAAATACAAGTGGAAGAGGGTCTATGTTACCCATCTATCAAAGCAAAAACTACACAAATGATCACAGAACGCGATCGCCGGCGGTAGGTGGCGTCTTACCTAAAACAGTATGATGCTGTAACTTCTACATCTCTTCTAAGAGCTGTCTCTTATACAGATCTACCGACGCGAAACGATAGAGAACGACACCAACAGCTCTTTGGTCAAAAATGACCTATTCACAAATTCCGACCAACTTTGACAAGCTAAAAGCTGTGTCAAAACACTTAGTTAACCCCTCAAATTCGTATTACAGCTAGATTAGGAGATAATAATGATTAGTTTTTGGGCTAAATAGTCAACCCTAGACTATTTGTCTCAAATGGGGAACTAGTTAGCTGTCAACCTTAAAATCCAATTAGTCAAGGTATTCAAGGGACCTTAGATACAACCCAACTCAAAACAACATATTCTAACCAACCAAGGCATAAACATAAGCATTCATAGCATAACACTCTAGGGCCACATATGGAAGACAAAACCCCAACTCATAATCTTAAAGTATGCAATCTAACCGTGGAAAGTTGTTAAAAATCAACCCCAATCACTTCCCAACCTCCAAAACACTAAAAACAACTCATAACATACATAAATCATAACATATAAGGCTGCAAAGAGGGTTTTTTTTTCAGCCATAAAGAATCCTACAAAACTTGAAATTAATCTGAGATTAGCTTGGATCATAAAGCCCATAAGCCATAAAGTGCTAAAATACATAAAATCTTACCTTCCAAGTGATTTATACTTGATATCCAAGAAAATTTTGGGGGAAAATGGGGAAGAGAAGTTTCGGCCAGCAGCTAGGAGAAATGAGGAAGAAACAAAGCAAGAAGAAGACTAAAAAGATTTCAAGGTTGACCCAAATAGTTCCCCATTTGACCAAATAGTCTCCAAGTTGACTATTTAGCCCAAAAACTAATTTTTGCTACTAAATTAACTTTTTTTCTGACACATTCAGCCATCATACAACACTCACACACCACTGAGCACTAATTATTCTTAGTCCAATTTTTGACCCGTTCTTATACCCGCCGGAACCGAAATCGCTTAAACCGAAAAATTTGCCGAATTGAAAAACGAATAAGTTGAAGTACTTTATGAATAAAAATAATATGAAAAACATTTTAAACCAGTTAAAAAAATCAAAGAACAAGGCTAGTAAAATACTGGGTTTCACAGAAACATGTCCTGAGTCGAGTGTTGACCTGAAAGAGGGTTACAGTGTGGACTCCAGTTACTAGAGCTAGAGTTTTTCTGTTTACCATCTTAATGTGAGATTTGTTCTTATGTTTAGGCCTTTGTGCCTAAGGACTCATTAGAATTGTGTTGTATATCAAATGTCTGGCGATCATTTCGTTTGTGGTTCGATATTTGTATATAGGTGTGATTTGGATACGTCGTGAATGATTGAGGTTATGTTTGTTTTATATACCTTTTGTAGTTTTGTCCTGGATGAATTTAAAGTTTAATGACAGATATTATAGGTTGTTTATTGCTCTTGTACGGTACCTTGCATGCTTGAGGTGATCTCGAGGTGTGGCATGTCATTGTCCTGTTTTGAAGGCGTGACATTTAGTGGTATCAGAGTATAGGTTGTTCAATCCCATGTCTAGTATTAAGTTGAACTGTAATTGTTATGAATGCAGTGTTGGGGACTTGGACTTGTAAGAAACTCAAAGTTTGGGTCTAGATTATAGCCAACGCAGACTGGGAATTACTGCGATTCCTTATTATTATGCTTAGATGGGGAATGGTTGAAATGTGCAAGTATGTTATTTCATGGTCAGTGTTTAAATAAGAATTGACATGTGATACTTACCTTAACTGAAATGTGTAAAAAAATGAAATCTGAATTAAATAGACAGAAATAGGTTTTACAGTTCAAGAGGGGACACCTGAGTAGAGAATAGAGACCAGCCAAGTTCAGGTGGAGGAGTTTGTTGGGATAGATCAGGGGTGAGAGGACAGATTCAGACTGAACAACCGACACAGAAGCCACAACAATTATTGTGGTTCCAACTGTCATAAATACTTAGGCCAGTGATAGATTATGCCACCATTGTGGCGATTATGAGATAGGCAGTGCATGCAACCATTCATACTATCCCTGTAAACCCTGTACCTAGTCAACACCACAACCAGAGGTTAGGGATGATGATTATTACAATTCCAGGATTGCGAAGATCATTATTCCTACTTTCAAGGTGTGTACATGATCCAGATGAAGCAGAAATATGATTGGGACAAATTGAGGAGAATTTAGATTTATTGAATGTACCTGATGAGCATAGAGCCCTGATAGTAAAGCCATATCTAGTTAGAGATGCAGTAAGATGGTAGAAGGGGGTGAGACCTATACTTGCCCCTACAGGACAGATTTCATGGGTGGCAATCAGGAAGGCATTTTTGGAGTACTTTTAACTTGCAAATCTTAGAGTAGAGTAGAGAAATGAGTTCAATTCATTTAGACAGACTCCAGGGATGTCAGTAGTGGAGTATTCATCGAGATTGCATACATTAGAGATGTTTGCTCTAGGGGTTAGGGTAGAAAGTGTGATCGCTTTAGAAGGGGTTTGCTGAAAGAGATCAGAGAGAAAATAGTAGCCGTGGATACAAATACATTCAAAAAGCTGTATGATGCTAATGCCCTTGTAGATACATTTTTTAGACGACAGTTAACAAAAGAGAGGGGTGACAGAGATCTATATGTCCCCTCCATAGAGACCAGTTTATAGATCTGTAGTACTTCCAGCTCGCAATGTACGACCACCACAGCCACCAATTTCACAGTTTCGTGGTTTTAGGCACCAGTCACCACAGGCAAGACTACAACTACCCTTAGCTATCGCTGGACCCTCTCGGGTTATTGACAAGAAAAGAGGGACAATATCAGCACCAGCACCAGCTCCATCTCAGGCACAATCTCGTATTCTAAAGTATGCTTATTGTCATCATTATCACATGCGATAGTACAGGTTGAGGTCCGGAGCATGTTTAGCTTGTGGGAATTTTGAGCACAGGATTAGAGACTACACTACTTCAGGCCAGGACTATTGTAGCAGCAGATGCCACAGGAAAGGAGTGGTAGTGACCCGAGAGCAGCTACAGCTTGAGTCTATGCTATGACCCAGCAAGAAGCAGATGGATCGGGTCAGGTCGTGACAGGTATGGTGTTAATTAATGATGTGCTTTCAACTGCTTTATTTGATAGCGGTGCTATGCATTCCGTTCATTTCTAGAAACTTCGGTAGAAAGTTAAATGTTCAACCAGATTTGCTTGATACCCCTTGTAGAGTAGGTACTCTGGGGGATAGAATTCTTGAATCTAGATGTGTATATCCTAGTTGCAGGGTATCATTGGGTGATTATAAGTTCGATGCTAACCTAGTGCAACTTATTATGTCTGACTTTGACGTAATACTGGGTATGGATTAGTTGTCTCACAATTATGCTCAGTTAGACTATAGGGAGAAGAAAGTCAGGTTTTGTTATCTAGAGAAAGAGGAAATTGTGTATCAGGGTGGCATCAAAAAACCAGATAAACAACCTATACTAGTACTATCAGCATTACAAGCACAGAGGGCACTGAGAAAAGGTTGTGAAGCATTCTTGGTTTACGTGATCAATACAGAAAAAGAAGGTGTCAAGCTAAAAGACATCCCAGTGGTTCGAGAGTTTTCAATTATTTTTCCACAGGATTTTCCAGGCTTGCCACCAGAGCGAAAAATAGAGTTAATGAGATTAATCCACCACTAGAAACTGTCCCAATCTCTAAAGCTCTTTACAGAATGGCCCTAATAGAGTTTAAGGAATTGAAGATGCAATTGCAAGAGTTGTTAAATAAGAAATTTATCAGAACAAGTGTATCTCCTTGGGAGTTCCAATATTGTTTGTGAAAAAAAAAAAATATGGCAGCCTCAAGTTGTGTATTAATTATCGGGAGTTGAACATGGTAACTATCAAGAATAAATATCCCTTGCCAAGGATCAATGATTTGTTTGATCAATTGAAAAGTGCTAGGGTATTTTGCAAGATAGATCTAAGATCTGAGTACCATCAGTTGAGGATCAAGGCAGAGGATGTTCCAAAGAGTGCTTTTAGAATTAGATACAACCATTATGAGTTCTTAGTGATGCCTTTTGGGTTGACCAATGCACCTGCATCATTTATGGACCTGATGAACTGGGTATTCCAACCCTATTTTGTTAGGTTTGTGATAGTGTTCATTGATGATATTTTGGTTTAGTTATTCATCTTCAGAGGAGGAGCACAAAACGCATCTCAGGCTAGTTTTACCAAAGTTAAGGGAGCAAAAGTTATATGCGAAGTTCAGCAAATGTGAATTTTGGTTGAAGAATGTAGCTTTTCTTGGGCACATCATCTCAAAAAGTAGAGTGTCAGTGGATCCCAAGAAGATTGAGGCAATTGTTGATTGGCCTAGACCGACAAATGTGACAAAAGTTCGCAGTTTCTTAGGTTTAGCGGGTATAGGAAGTTTGTAGAAGGATTCTCTTTGATAGTTGTGCTAATGACCAGGCTTAACCAAAGGAAGACCAAGTTTGTATGGGATGCAGATTGTGAGGCTAGTTTTTAGGAGTTGAAGAACAGGCTGGTATTAGCACCAGTGTTAACCTTGCCATCCGAGACTATAGGATATGTGATCTACAATGATACTACTAAGAATGGTTTAGGTTATGTGTTAATACAAAATGATAGAGTCATTGCCTATGCCTCGCGACAATTGAAGTCTTATCGACAAATAGAACTACCCTACTCATGATCTGGAATTAGCAGCCATTGTATTTGCTCTGAAAATTTGGAGACACTATCTTTACGGGGAGTAGTGTGAAGTATTTACAGATCATCAAAGTCTGAAATATCTGTTAACATAGAAAGAACTTAATGTGAGGCATCGAATATAGTCAGAACAACTCAAAGACTATGACTTGAAGATCAGTTATCACCCAGGGAAAGCTAACAGGGTAGCAGATGCACTGAGCGGGAAATCTTCAGAGATAATAGCTAACATGTTGATAAACCAAATAGAGGAACTTAATTTTGAGATTGTGGAGTCCACATCCAATGTTTTAGCAGCACTTGTGGTGCAATCGACTTGATAGACAAGATTAAACAAGCTCAAGTTACAAATCTAGAGTTACTAAAGATCAGGAAGAGGGTGAAAAGTGAAGATCCAGGAAAATTCCTAGTTGATAATGGCATTGTTTGGATGCGAGGACAACTTTGTGTACCTACAAATGAAGATGCTGTTAAATAAAGATGTCCTGGCTGAAAGCTCACAATTCTAGATTTTTTATTCATCCTAGCAGCACCAAAATATACAAGAATATGAAACAACATTTCTGGTGGAACAACATGAAAAGAGAGATTATTGAATTTGTATCCAAGTGTTTGATTTGTCAATAGGTAAAGGTCGAGCACCAAAAGCCTAATGGTTTATTGAGTCTGTTGCGTATTCCATAAAGGAAATAGGAACATATCACGATGGATTTTGTTAGTGAGATGCCCAGGATTAGATTGGGACATGATTGCATTTGGGTTATTATGGACAAGTTAACCAAATCTTCTCATTTCTTGCCCTTGAAGACTTCTACTCCTACGGACAGGTTAGTGCGAATATGTATGGATAATATTATGAAGCTACATGGTGTACCTGTTAGTATTATTTCAAATCGGGATTCAAGGTTCACTTCCAGGTTTTGGACAGCCTACCACCAAGCCATGGGTGCAAAAGTAGTTTTGAATTCTACATTTCATCCCAGACAAATTGACTATCGTTAAGTTTCGAGGACGAAACTTTCTTAAGAAGGAGAGAGTGCAATACCCAAATTTTTTGCTCATTTCATGTATTTTTGTACTTGATCTTATCCCTTTAAATGCTTATTAATATCCCTTTCAAGTACTAAATAATCGTTTTACCCTTTTGAACATTTTCTAAAGTTTTTGGGTAAAAGTATAATTTCTTAAAACTTGAGAGAATAAAGTGCAAATTTTCAAAATTTATTAAAACTTACCTACGAAGATTCCTGATTCATTTATTCCTTTTATCTTTTAAGATTACCAGTGAAAGCTCCAGAGAGCTCTTCCAAAACTCATTTAACTCAAATTCTCAAATTCAATCATTAGTTTACGGATCTTTACTTCTCAAATCAAATTAGTGATCCAGAAATATTCTTAGACCTTTAATCTAATTTCATAAGTAAGTTTTACTTTAAATTTTTCATGGTTTTCATGTTAAATTTCAAATTCCTCAATAAATCAACTTTGTTTAATTTTTTTTGTTTATGATTTGATTTTGTTACCAAAAATGTTTGTGAGCTACTGGGACATGATTTGTGATTTGAAATGACTTTTAACTATTATTTGGGTGAGATTTGAATGAGAGTTTTGACAATTGTTAACCTAGTGATATATTAGAAATTATGAACCCTAATTCTTAGAATTTTATCTTATTTTCACGAATTTAAATCAACCCTTACTTGTTTGTGTTCAATTATTGCCTAATTTGAGAATTTAGGTGATGCCCAAAAGTGAATCCCTACCTCGATGTTTATCCTAACAATATAACACTCTCCTGGTTTAGGTGAATCAGGTTAGAGTTTTAGACTGTCGAAATTAGCATACGTTTACAAAATCGATTTTCGAGATAAGTAAGGTTTACACCTTTTTTTTGATACCTTGTATATGGTTGGTTTTGCAGCCCTAGAGTGATTGATACTAAGGTAAACACATTGATTTTAAGTAATGTTTATGAGTTAGGTACGTATAAAATATAATAATTTGTGTTCGTTATGTAATGTATTATTTGTTCATTATTGCACTATGTGTTAATGAATGATTATTGTAAAGAGCTCAATAGGTCACTTGAATGAAGTTGGCTATGAGTGAGTGATGAAATGACATACTGAGTACACTGCTTTATAAATGTTATACCTAGTCTATCGGAAAGAAAAGTGATAGACATTCCATTATACCTTGTCCACTTGGGTAGATAATAGGTAGACTTGGATCCAGTGCTGGGAAGACTTTTGTAAAGCATGAGATCCTTGATTGACATTTACATTTTAATTATTGAAAACGTCTTGTATAATGTTTCGTGTACTGATTGTATACGTGTTATCTATAATTGGGCTTAAATGTTATTTACTAAGCACTATGTGCTTACTTCGTTATTTTTTTCCCCTTTTGTTTGCAATTGAGGACCAACAAGAGACGATAGCAGTACTGAGTCGAGTGCTGATATGGGAGGGGGGTTATAGTGCAGACCCCAGTTACTGCAACTAGAAAATAGATCTAGAGTTTTTCTATTTGCCATTTTAGTGTGAGGTTTGTTTCTTATATTTGGGCCTATGTGCCTAAGGACTCATTCGAATTGTCTTGTATATCAAATGTTTGGTTATCATTTCATTTGTGGTTCGATATTTGTATATAGGTGTGATTTGGTTATGTCGTGAATGTTTGAGGTTATGTTTGTTATGTATACATCTTGTGATTTTGTTGTGGATGAATTTCAAGTCTAATTGCAGATATTATGGGTTGTTATTGCTCTTGTACTGCGCCTTTTATGTTTGGGGTGATCTCGATGTACGGCGTGTCACTGTCCTATTTTCGGGGCATGATAGTATCATCAAATTGCATGAAATATTATTACATCATCACATAATAAAACATGCACAAAACCATAGATAATTATGGAATTTTACCAAACTAGTTTCCTTGAGTCACAAAGGAAACTAGGTGGTTAAATCCTACGGCCAATTTTCAATACTTGAAAATTTCCTTTGTGGTTGTACCGCTTTGCGCCATCTCCATTATCTTGTACATTACAAATATAATTCTATCTAAATATTTTAGATATTCAATCCTATCCCAAACTTACCTCTATGTACATTATATGATTGATTAAGAAATCTCAACTTACATTCGAGGGGATTGAGATGAGAAAAAAATTACATTCAGAATAGAGAAAGGCAAGACACACAGGCACAATCTAAAAAATTACAACCATTAAATTTGAACCAAGTAAACTATAGACAATCACATTAGTCTTAAGTCCATAATCATCCATCATATTATTATATAATTTAGTAATTAAATAAAAGCATAAAATCTACATTTAGTATCTAATCATAAATCACTATACATCATAATTTCAATTCATTGAAGTATCATTTTTGAATTATTTATGAAAATATTTTAGCAGAAAATTTTTTATTTTCCAATTTCATTAGAAAATAATCCTTTAAATAATATAATTTCAAAAATTATATTAGAAACAATTTCCGAAAATTTTTTGAACATTAGTATCTATTAAATTCCAATCTCATTGAAAAATAATAAATTATAAAATTTTAAACAAATTATCTAATTCTAATTTCATTAGAATTAAATAAATATATTCAAAGGTTTGTACTTTCTAAATTTTTAATCAAATTAAAATAAAGAAAGTTTCTAAATATTAACAATTAATTTTAAATAACATTTGTCAAAAATTAATTGGTCATTTCAAAAACAATGTTTAGAAAAATCTTTTATTTGAAACTATAAAATTAAGTGTCACTAGAAATAACTTAAGTGCTACAATAAGCACTTTTAGTGACAAAAATTTTTTTTGTCACAAAAAGTGACATTGTAACTTAAATCGAATCAAAACCTCCATACAACAAACGCATCATCATGGATCCCTTTTGGCTTGATTCCTTTCCTCACGTTTTTCTTGAACTATTCAAACGAGATTAGCCTTTTTTTTTTAATTTCTTCAATATTTTTCAAAAATAACAAAAAAAAATCTATATATTTTGAACAAATTTAATAGACTATGAAACTAAATACAACTACATCATAAATTAATCAAAAGTGGCTCTGATACTAATGTAAGAAAGTAAATAAACAGATAACGTGATAGAATTTAAAATTTTTACTTCTTAACACGGATCACCTTGATTAATTTATATGTAGTATCAAAAAAATATAGAGATTATACTTTAAAATTGCAGTAAAATATCCAATTTGGCAGAGATATCGATCTACAAGTGGCACAAAAGTTTGGTCTCTAATGGTATCCGCACAGATAATTAATTAAAAAATTTTCGTAAGATTTATTGACCCAATCCACGTAATGCTAACTGCTAAATATTTCAAACGTTTTTCCAAAACATTTCTCAAACAAATTTTTAAAAAGGTTTGCACCGCTTTTCTTTTCTTTTCTTATTACCCGTGCACACAACTTCAATTCACCTTATATATATATATATATATATATATATATATATATATATATATATTGAGCTCTTTACAATATATATATATATTAACATTACTATATGTAATATTATAAGTTAATACTGTAGGAATTCTAATATATTATTTGCTCCTAAAAATTATGTCATATTATAATTAAATCCTATAAGTTAATTTATCTTAAAAATTAACCCCTAAATATTTCATACTCATCAAATAATTAATTTAATCTCAAATTATCTTAAAGTGTGTAACCCTTTAGGTTCAATCACGTTGGCAATAATTATAAATTATAATCATAAATTAATTAGGATTAGACCAATTATAATCCTAAAATATTTTAGATTAGATAAATTAAACAGCTTTAATTTACCATTAATTTATCAATTAATTAATTTACACTTGCAGATCAAGATTGGCTTCTAACAAAGTATTATGACCACCTAAGTGTTAGAGATATGTCAAAGTGATTCGACTTCACCTATCCGTGATTTAGTTACTGTGTAATTATTATCCTGTTACCACGCTATAGCCTAATTGATTCAAGAGTATAGATATAATACCAACTCTTATTAAATTAATGTGTCAATTTACTTATTTTTAAAATACAACTCACTTAAAATAGAACTTTAAGATACACTTAATTCTATTTCTACTTTGCACAAAGTTTTTCGAATCGTATTTAAAAAAGTGGCCATACTAGGATATACTCTCCCATTGATCATATCTTATCTTTTCGTGATTTATACTATACCCAAACTCTACAGTATGTGTGACTCATTAAAGTAATGACTAATAGAGTCAAAGTATAGCAATTCATAATCAAGATAAACTTATGACCTCAATTCCACAAATCATTACACTATTATCACAAAGAGATGTAAACTTTATGTCATGATTGCATGAAATATAGCTAAAAGGTGGTGGAACATAATGAATGGATGAAAACTTTTGGTTGAAAATTTTTCTTTTAATTGATTGTAAAATGAATGTAGAACAAAATAAATGAAGGGTTAAAGATACATATATTCAACCAATAGTTTTGTCTTTGAACTTTTACTTAAATTATAGCTCTGCTAATCATTCCTATTTTGTCCTAAGTGTAGAAACTTAAAACATTTGAAAAATTATCTCACTTCTCAATTTGTGTTAAAAAAAATAGTAACCAAATTTTATGTAATTTCAAATAGATTTAATAATAAAAAAAAGTTAGCATATACAATTTCACTTGCAAATAGGTAATGAAAAATATGATTGAGGATTCAAATTAATTATTAAGGCAATGCAAAATATTAAAAAATTCATAAGATTGAGAACCAAGTTGTGTTGATCTATATTTAAGGCTAGACCATACGACTTCCCAAAGACTTCATTTTTTGGCGGAAAATGAAGAGCCAAACTTAAGAGAAATAGCTTTTCAAATAACTCCCAAAAAAATAACAAAATAAAAACATAGGGTGCAAATCATGCTAATCAATTATGAAAAATAGTTCAAGGCAAGACCGCACAATAGATTTTGAAAATGACATAAGCAAAAAAAAAAAAAAAAAGTTGATTTTTCAAAGACTTCATATAAAAATAGATTTTCATGAGTAACTCACTCTTATCCAAATGGAACATAATAAAATAAAACATTAACCACTTATAAAATAAATAAACAATATAGTCTCTTCTTTCGACAAACAAACCAAAGCACAAATAAATAAGTAAACTTTGCATGAATTTAAGTGAAATTTATAGGTTTATATTTAATGTTAAGTTTCTCAAGAAAATAACCTTTTTGTTAGGATAAATTAAATTAGCATGGTTATATTTAGTTTATCATGTTGACAATTGCATATATCAAGTTTCAAGAATTGTAATTACACTTAGTTGATTAAACAATTGTCTTAGTTCTATTAACGATTGCAATTCTGGATTAAATATTGCTTAACATTATCTTCTGTGATATATCTAATAAAACTTGAGATATAATTGAAACAACTGCATTTTTCTAACAAAAAAAATCATGACATTAATTAAACAAACAAAAATTAAAAAATATATATACCATTAGTTGAGCCATACAAAAATTTATTGTTCATTTACAAAGATAATTAATAAAAATAGTCATACATGGATCTACACATGTATCACATTTGCACCATAATATAGTTATAAGAAGTGAATGGATTACGCAAATTCTTTTCTGTTTAATGAAAACGGAAAAAATAAATAAATAATTTGTTGTTCTCTTGTTAGACTATCGAGTTATCAAGTTAGAATATTAACTTTACTGTACGTCTTGACAATTTGATATTTTAATTATTATTATTATTATTTTCTCACATTTAATTGTAGGACAAAATTATCATGTAAATAATTGGATAAATATAAATATATGATATATTAATTTCAAAGGAGGTAAGAGCTTCATTTGATATATCATTGAGATAAATAACTCCTACGATTAACTCTATCGCTGAAGGGCTTAATCTGTTAAAAAGACTTCCCAATGTTGGACTCCATGATGGGAGGAGTCCTAAAAATTACTCTATAAACAGCTCTTTGTCCCTTCTTTATTGTAACGTAATGTGTAGTTCTACGCATTACTAAACTCACAGTATAGATAGCAACAGTGAAGAGAGAAGACCAAAGGAGTAAGGTACTTTATCTTCTTTAAAACGTTATTTAGACAGTGAAGAGAGAAGACCAAAAGAGTAAGGTACTTTATCTTCTTTAAAACGTTATTTGATATCACGAACGATGACTCAAGGTACGTTTCCTTAATAATACTTTACTTGAGTTTACAAATCATAAATAAAGATCCAAAATTTATGTCTAATATGTGGTAAATTTATGTCTAATATGTGGTTTCAGGGTACGGTTGAAATTAATGACATGTAAACCCTTAACGTCATATTTATTCTTGATTTGTTTTTGATTTGTTTTATCTATTAAACTTCGGATAAAATTATTAGAATTCAGGAATATAAAAGTTTCGACCTAAACTAACATGCTCCAGTCGTCCCTCCTAATTTATTTATTTATGTTGCTTTTCAATTACAAGCATTGCGGTGAAACTTGATGAAAGCCTTGTGGTGTATTTGTTGTCCTTACCTGGATTGGCATGAAATTCATTTGTTGTATCCTAGCCTATTAGAGTACTACAGTCTTGGTTCACTCATGGTTCAATTGTGCTTTGATTTACTAAGACAAGATCAGTCATGACTTTTTGTTGTAGTCATGCACGAGCCCCAAAAAAAAAATACACCCATGTAAGGTTCGAACTTGATATAGCAGCATGATGTGTGCTAATGGATTTATAGGCTTTGATGTATTTTGATGACTCCAAATCTTTGCTGCATCTTATGTATTTGTGATTTAATAATACAGAACTAATTCTTATTTTTGATGTCTTCTTTTTAATTATGTGTGATCCTTTTTCAAGTTGGTAATACTTAAAGTACAAAAAAATATATATATATTGAAAAGTTTTATGTTCATCTTTTAAGTTACGTGTTTGCTGCATATTCAAGTTGACTTTTGAATAAATTTAATATTAATTTATCAACTTGAATTGGAAGTGGATTTTGCAAGTTACTCTTCTTATGTTTTCCTAGTCTTCTCACAAAATTTGCATGTATGCTGATATGTCTTCGAGATTATATCTTCTAGTTTGTGAAGACTTAAGGTTTTTATTGAGAATTTTTAATGTGTTTTCGTCCTCTTATGGCATGTTCAGTTTATTGGTTCTATTTGATTAAGCAAAGGATGCATTGCTGTATTTTTTAACGTTGTGATCTGTTCACAATTTGACTTTAGCAATACTATTGTACTAATGTAGTGTAAGTCAAATAATGGACAACCTTTATATTTTGCTTTTTTAAAAAAAAAAATTCCCCATAACATGCGCATCACGTTTTTTTTTTTTTTAAAAAAATATGTTGCCCAATTTTAATGGACCCAAATTGCTTAAATAGATTGTAATGCACACGTGAGACAAGGAACAAGTGTTGGGGTCGTGGAACAAGTTCAAGGAGTAGATCCAATTCAAATTCCAATCAGGCCAATTACGAGATCGAGGCCAAAAAATTGCACCAAGCCATGTTGGGTTTTGTTAAGGAGATTTTGGTCCAAGAAACATTATTATGTTTGCAAATGGGGGCCAAGAATTCATTTAAACTCAAGTTAAGAGTCTCGTGCATGTTTTAGAAGTCCAACTTTAAGAAGATTCAAATTTTAAGAAGATTCAAGCCCAAGAAGTCCAAGAATTAAAGAGTTTCACGAAGGGTTTGAAAAATCCTAATTTGGACCAAGGCCTTGTTCGGCCATCCATTTTTAATTAAATTAAGATTTATTTTTTGGCATTTATTTATAAGATTTTTGTTTTATTTAATGTGAAAATATCAGTCTATATCAATGTTAATTTAGCCGATTTTATAGCTAGTATTCCAATCCTAAGCCTGTTAGGATTTGGTAAGGTTATTTCCTATTAGTATTAGGTCTATTTTGTAGGATTTGGCCAACCCCTTTGTTACGTTAAAAATACCCATCAGCTGGTTATTCATTTATCAATATTTAGAAAAAACTTTGTGAGAAAATTCTCAAACTTGTCTTCCAAAGACTTGCATTTTACAAGATTGATTCTTGTGACCACGCTATCTTGAACACTATCAGTACTTGTCTCGTTATCGACAACAGGTTGATATCTCATAAAATCGAGAACAGATACTTCAGATTCTTGATTTCTTAATCAACAATTTGAATTTGTCAAGTCAGATTTGTTTAGGCGTTCTTGGGTTCAGCATCGATTTCGAGTCTCGTCAGTTTATCCGTGAGGTTTCCATTAGAGTGGTAACATGTTTGTTTTCTTGATTCATACATCTTTAAATTGTTTTCTTTCTTTTTATCAATTTATTCAAAAAAAAAATCGTTAATGTTCATTGTTACTATTTATCATACTGTTCATCGTTACTGTTCATTCGAAAAAAATTCAACTTATTCATATATTTTTCGTTCTTATTGTGTTCTTTTGACCAAAAAAAAAAAAGATCCAATTCAAAAAGAAAAAAAAAATCCCTTATTTGTTTTTTTAAGGGTTTCGCTAGTTGACATTTTGTTATTGATTCTTCCCATCGATATTTTTATGCAAATTTTGCTGGGATTGAGCTTCTGATTTTGTGCATGTTTCTCTGTGAGAAAATCCAAGAAAAAAATTCAACCCTAACCGTTTCTCGGGTATCCTTGTTTGCGATTTTCTTGTGCTTCAAATTTTGTGACTATTTCGTGCAAAGTTTTGGAGGTATTTTGTTGCTGGAAATTTGTGCCTTAAGCTGTATAAAATAAAATAAAATAAAAAAAGAGCCGAGAAAAAGAAAAAAGAAAAGGAGAAAAAAGGCTGAATTCCAACCCTAGTCAAATTAAGGTCTCCAAGTCCTTGCATTAGAAATTTTGTGCTAATTCCTTGTTCTATATTCTTGCATATTTTCAATCCTTATCTTGGTTGGAATAAATCATTCACCTGAATCCTTGTTCAACTCGGATTACACTAATTCCTATTTCCAATTAGGAGTAGTTCTAGTCCCTTTCCTATTGGGATTTGAAATCAAGTGTTGCAATTTTCCTAGTTTCCTAAGGCATAATTCCTGACTGAAATTTGTGAATATTGTTTGATCAATTTTTCTGTATATTTTACTCTTGAGTTACATAAAAAAATATATATATTTGTTCAAATACCAATAAATACCCTTGTTCCCTCGGGTTAATTCTTTCTAGCCCAAAACCTTAGTTTTCTTGACCTTCTTATTTTTTGACTTTCTAAAGAATGTAGTGTGCATTATGTTGTTAAATCGATATACCATTACTTTATTATTTATTTTAGTCTATAACTATTGATTGTGTTCTAAGTGTTGGTAATTGTCTGTGTCATTCTTGCTTTGTGCTTTCAACTCTACAAAAGACTTTGAGGAGAATTTAAATGAGAGAAAAAAGGCAAGAGTAGTGACTTCATTAGAGGGTAAAAGCCTTAGGTTTGAGTGAAATACGAGTGAAATTGTATGACATCTTTAAATTTGAGCGTAAACACTCGGGGAGTGCTGTGAAGTCCTTCGTAGTTTTTACTAACCCTAGTTCTTGAATTTGTTGTGTTTTAGTTTAATTTTATAGATTTAACATGTACCTCAAGAAGAGAAAAGTTCAAGGTTTAATGCCTTGGAATCTCATGTGGACGAAATGGCAATATCTCTTGAGGGTATTCAACACTCTTTTGAGATGTTAACTAAAGGAAGGATTGAGACACCTTCACAAGTTGGTCGAGCAGAGCTTCATGCTCATAGAGCCCCACAAGCTCATCCAAGTACGTATGTCAATTACGATTCCAATTCATATGAGTCTAACAATTAGATATATGATGTAAGTGCATGGTCAGGGACTCGACGCCATGTGCGAGAAGGCGATAAGATTGACGATGATACTGGTAACATTAAATTGACTATCTCTACATTCCAAGGTAATCTCGATCCTAATGTTTATCTCGAATGGGAAAAGAAGGTAGTAGTTATTTTTTATTTTCATAACTACTCTGACCAAAAGAAAGCTCAATTAGCTATTGCGTCATTTAGTGATTATACTTTAGAGTGGTGGGATTAATTTAAAAATAGTATAATTAGGTGTAGAGAGCCACACCAATTCATGATTGGACATTTTTAAAAGTTGCATTAAACAAAAGATTTGTATCTTCTACATATCATCGTGATTTGCATCAAACTTTGCAAACCTTAAGGCAAGGTAGTAAATCTATAGAAGAGTACCATAGGGAGCTACAAAGATGTCTAATGAGGGCTAATGTAGTTGAGGATAGAGAAGCCACTGTGGCTAGAGTCTTATGTGGGCTTAATAAGGAAATCGCTAACATTGTAGAATTGCATTATTACACTGAATTACATAATAGTTGAAAGGCCATTAAAGTGAAAAGGAAACTTAAAAATGTTGGTAAACCTAGAGGTGAGTCTAGCACTAATTGGTGTAGGAATTGGTCTAACAATAGTTCTTCTCGGCCTAATCAAGTTCAAAATAGACTAACAATTCCTAAAACTTGTAATACCCGACTTTTTTTAATCATTCCACATATTTTCGTATTTGATTTTATACTTTTAAATACTCATTAATATCCCTTTCAAATATTAAGGAAATAATTGTTTTACCCTTATTAAATATTTTCTAAAATTTTCGGGTCAAAGTATAATTTTACAAAACTTCAGGGACTAAAGTGCAAATATTAAAAATCTATTAAAACACCGTCTCGATATTTCCTGATTCATTTTCCTTCTGCTTCTCCAAGTAACCTTCAGAGCTAAGTTTACTTTTAAAACTCAATCAACCAATTCCTCAAATTCTATATTTGGTTTGAAAATTTACTCACAAATCAAATTGGTGATTCAGGAATCCTCGTAGACCTTTAATCCAACTTCAAAAGTAAGTTTTACTTCTAGATCTGTATGATTTTTATGTTAAATTCCAAATTCCTTAGGAAATTAATTTGTTTAATTTTGTTGTTTATGAATTGATTTGATTACCAAATATGTTTATGAGCTATTAGGACTGGATTTATGGTTTGAAATGACTTTTTAATTATTGTTTTTGTGAGATTTGAATTAGGGTTTTGACAATTCTTAACCTAGTGATATATTAATTTTGAAATTATGAACCCTAATTCTTAGATTTTTATCTTATTTTCATAAATTTAAGTCAACCCTTACTCTTTTGTGTTCGATTATTATCTAATTTGAGAATTTGAGTAATGCCCAAAAGTGAATCCCTATCTCGATTTTTATCCTAATGGTATAACACTCTCCTGGTTTAAGTGATTCGAGATTAGAGTTTTAGATCATCAAAATTAGGATACGTCTACGAAATCGAATTTCGAGGTAAGTAACGTTTACTCTTTTTTATCGATACCCTATATATGATTGGTATTGTAATCCTAGAATAATTGATATTAAGGTAAGCATATTTATTTTTATTAATGTTTATAAGGTGAGTTTGTTAATAAATTATATGTTCATTATGCAATGTACCATTTGTTCATTATTGTGCTATATGTTAAAGAATGATTATCGTGGAGAGCTCAATGGGTCACTTTAGTGGACTTGGCTATGAGTGAGTGAATGAAATGATATACTGAGTACTCTGCTTCGTACCTATAATGTTATACCCAATCTATCGAAAAAACAAGTGATAGACACTCCGTTATGCCTTGTCTACTCGGACGGATAATAGGTAGACCTGGATCTAGTGCTGGGAAGACTTTTGTGAATCATGAGCTCATTAACTGACATTTGCATTTTACATATGGATAATGTCTCGCATATTATTCCCTGTACTGATTGTATACATGTTATCTATAGTTGGGTTTAAATGTTATTTACTAAGCACGATGTGCTTACTCCGTTATTATTTCCCCTATGTTTGCAGTTGAGGACCAACAGGAGACGTTAGCAGGTTCTGAGTCGAGTGCTGATTAGGGAAGGGATTATAGTACAGACCCCAGTTATTGGAGATAGAGTTTTCCTATTTACCATCCCAGTGTGAGGTTGGTTTCTAATGCTTGGGCCTGTGTGCCAATGGACTTGTTAGATTTGTCTTGTGATTGAATTTCTGACTGTTGTGGGATTGTGGGTTGTTGTTTGTATATGACTATGATTTGGTTATTGTGGATTGTTATGGATATGGCTGTTGAATATACTTTGTGGTCTTGTATTAGTTGATTTTGAGGTCTAACGATAGGTATTATGGTTTGTATATTGCTCTTGTACTGTACCTTGCATGCTTGGGGTGATCCCGAGGTGCGGCGTGTCATTGTCCCATTTTGGAGGCGTGACAAAACTAATGAAGCCGAACATAAACCTATTAAACATCCTTTGAATTTCTTAGTTAAAGGAGCATCTTTTAACACTTCAAAACGTACTCATGATATTAAGTGTTACTATTGTTTGGGTACAGGTCATTACGCGAATAATTGTCCTAACAATCGTGCACTCTTCATGCAAGGGAATGATTTTCTCTGATGCAAACCTCGCAGATTAACTAAAGAGACCCAGAATCGATGCGGAACCCCAAAACGCCTCAAAAAATCTGACTTAATAGATTCAAACCCATTGATTAAGATATCAAGAATCTGAAGTATATGTTCTCGACTGTACGAGATATCGACCCATCTTTGTCTATAACGAGACAAGAACCGATAGTGTTCAAGATGGGTAGTCGCAAGAATCAATCTTGCAAAATACCCAAATCTTTGGAAGACAAGTTGGAGAATTTTTTCACTTATTTTTTTCTGAATATTGATGAATGAATAATCAACTGGGGGTGTTTTTAACACAACAAAGGGCTGGCCAAACCCTACAAAATAAGCCTAATTCTAATAGAAAATAACCTTACCAAATCCTAGCAGGCTTAGGATTGCTAGACATAAAATCGCCTAAACTAACATGATATAGGCTAATATTTTCAACCCAAATAAAAAAAAAATCCTATAAACAAATGCTAAAAAATAAATCTTAATTTAATTAGAAATGAATAGCCGAATAGGGCCTTGGTCCAAATTAGGGTTTTTCAAACCCTTCGTGGAGCTCTTTAATTCTTGGACTTCTTGGACTTGAATCTTCTTGAAGTTGGACTTCTAAAACATGCGCGAGCCTCTTAACTTGAGCTTGAATGAATTCTTTGCAAGACCCCCATTTGCAAATAATAATGCTTGTTGGTCTAACATCTCCTTAACAAAGCCCAGCATGTCTTGGTGCAACTTCTTGGCCCTCGACCTTGTGATTGGCTCGATTGGAATTTGATCCACTCCTTGAGCTCGTTCCATAACCCCAACACTGTTCCTTGGCTCACTGCACATCATCTCCATAAAGTGCAGAGTTTTCATGGTTTAGTAAGTTTTTACAGCAAGTTTGTGAAAGACTTCAACACTTTAGCTGCCCTCTCACTGAGATAATAAAGAAAGAGGTAGGTTTTAAGTGGGGTGAGGCATAAGAGCGTACTTTTTAGACGCTAAAGGTTAAGTTGTCTACTGCTCTTGTTTTATTTTTATCAGATTTTTCTAAAACTTTTGAAGTAGAATGTGATGCCTCTGGTATTGGTATAGGTGCAGTTTTGATGTAGGATGGACATCCAATTGTGTACTTCAGTGAGAAGCTGAATGGAGCCACGTTGAACTACTCGACATATGATAGATCTGTCCAAGGAGCTTTACGCATTGGAGCGGGCCTTGAAAAATTGGCAACATTATCTGTGGTCTAAAGAATTTGTAATTCGGACAGATCATGAGTTGTTGCAATTTTTAAAGGGCCAAGGTATGTTAAATTGACGTCATGGTCGTTGGTTAGAATTCATTGAAATGTTCCCTTATATTGTACAATATAAATAATGAAAAGATAATGTAGTTGGTGATGCATTGTCTCATCAATACACATTTGATTTCAACATTAAACACTAGATTTCTTGGTTTTGAACATATAAAAGATTTGTATGCTAAAGTCCTTGATTTCTCAAATGTGTTTGAAGCATGTAAGTCGACTAGTTTTGATAAGTATTATCAGCATGATGGTTATCTTTTCCATGAGAATAAATTGTGCATTCCTAATTGCTCATTATGTGAATTACTTGTTAGGGAAGCATATCGTGGAGGTCTCATGGGTCATTTTTGTGTGGCTAAGACATTAGATATGATTAAAGAACACTTTTTCTGACCTAACATGCACAAATATATAGAACGTGTGTGTGCTAAGTGTCTTAGTTGTAAGAGAGCTTTTCTGACCTAACATGCACAAATATATAGAACGTGTGTGTGCTAAGTGTCTTAGTTGTAAGAGAGCTAAGTCCAAAGTTAATCCACATGGTCTTTACATACCGTTGCCTATTCTGAGTCACCCTTGGTTTGATGTGTCAATGGATTTTGTCTTAGGATTGCCAAGAACTCCAAAAGGTCGTGATTCAATTTTTGTGGTAGTGGATAGGTTTTCTAAAATGACACATGTCATACCATGTAATAAAACTAATGATGCTATGAATATTGCAGATTTGTTCTTTAGGGAAGTTGTTCGTTTGCAAGGGGTTCCTAAGACTATAGTTATTGACAGAGACGTCAAGTTTTTGAGCCACTTTTAGCATGTATTATGGGGGAAATTGACGTTGCTATTTTCTACTACATGTCACCCTCAAAGTGATAGCCAAACTGAAGTTGTTAATTTATAAAACTTTAGGAACATTGTTGTGAGCTGTCTTAAAGAAAAACTTGCGGTAAAGTGAGAGGGGCAGCTAAAGTGCTGAAGTCCTTCACAAACTTCCGATAAAAACTTGCTAAACCATGAAAACTCCGCACTTTATGGAGATGATGCATAGTGAGCCAAGGAACAAGTGTTGGGGTCGTGGAACAAGCTCAAGGAGTGGATCCAATTCAAGTTCCAATCGGGCCAATCACGAGGTCGAGGGCCAAGAAGTTGCACCAAGCCATGTTGGGCTTTGTTAAGGAGATTTAGACCAACAAGTATTATTATTTGCAAATAGGGGCCAAGAATTCATTCAAGCTCAAGTTATTTAAGAGCCCATGCATGTTTTAGAAGTCCCACTTCAAGAAGATTCAAGTCCAAGAAGTCCAAGAATTAAAGAACTTCACGAAGGGTTTGAAAAACCCTAATTTGGAACAAGGCCCTATTCAGCCATCCATTTCTAATTAAATTAAGATTTATTTTTTACCCAGTATTTCTTTATAGGATTTTTGTTTCATTTGGGGTGAAAATATCAGTCTATATCAATGTTAGTTTAGCCAATTTTATGTCCAGTATTCCAATCTTAAGCATGATAGGATTTTTTAAGCTTATTTCCTATTAGTATTAGACCTATTTTTAGGGTTTGGCTAGCCCCTGTTACGTTTAAAACACCCCTTAGCTGATTATTCATTCAACAATATTCAGAAAAAACTTTATAAGAAAATTCTCCAACTTGTCTTCCAAAGACTTGGGTATTTTGCAAGATTGAGTCTTGCGACTACCTTGCTTGAACACTATCGGTTCTTGTCTCGTTATAGACAACAGGTCAATATCTCGTATAGTCGAGAACAGGTACTTCAGATTATTGATTTCATAATCAACGAGTTTGAATCCATCAAGTCGGATTTCTTTAGGCATTCATGGATTTTGCATCGATTCTAGGTCTCGTCAGTTTATCTACGAGGTTCACATCATATTGAGTATTGGTTTATAAGCTCTACGCTATAGAAAGTGACTTAAAGAATTAAGGCAAGAACATGGATCACATTATGATGTCATCCTTGCTAGTTGTCTCTTTTCTTATTTATTTTGAAGTGACATGTATTTGGGTCTTAATTTAAGGTAGCATTCGAATAATTCAACAATTAAAATATGTTGTTATTTGCTAGTCAAACAATTATGGTCACATGCATATTTTTCCAATAAGAGTTTCCATGTTTTGTGATTATAATGGAAGACTCAAACCAAGCCCATATAATTTCACATTTGTGTAATTAAATCAAATAACCATTACAAACATAATTGTAGAGGTTAATTATGTCTCTAAAGTTGCCTAATTAAAGATAAAGGTTGTACAATCGTTATTTATACTTATAATAAATCATGATTATATATTTTTAAAATTTGCTCAAAGTTATTTTATGTCTATATTCATGTTAGAGTTATTATGTTACCCAAAAGAATATAATCTCTCTAATTAAAGTTTTATGTATATGTAATAACTGTATAACCGTTTCTTTAATTATAGGGTGAATTGCTAGTATGTCATTGTTTTAACCCAAAGGTAGAATACGATTTAATTGTGTATTTTCAGCTGTTACTCTAGGAACTCTTTCAGGAACTGCATTCAGCATTTTAGAGTTGAATGGGTCTATTTACTTTGATTGCCATGAACAATTACTAATCACACTAGGATGTTTGGATTAGACCTATGTCTCCGAATTGACGAACCTGTGCTTCCAACTCCTAAAAGTACGACCTAAGTGGACTTTCTATGAAAACTAGGAGTGTTCCAACTACTTGAGTTTGAAGATCATCAAAGTTAAATTGCAAAATACACAAGGAAATCAATTCCTGAATTTGAAAAAGATGTGTAAATTTCTAGTTTCAGTTGAGCATGAGATAAAGTTTCGGCAGGTACTCTTATGGCTACTTTGACTATTAAGAAATTTGATGGGGTAAGTGGTGTTTGTGAACATATCATGGAACTGAACAATATTTGTTGAACAACTTAAATCTATGGATATATCGATTTCTAAACCCTTTTTGGTGCAATTCATTCTCAACTCTCTTCCTTCACAATTTAGTCCTTCCAAAATTAAATACAACACTCAAAAGGATAAGTGGACAATTGGTCGACTTCTATCTATGTATGTTTAAGAGGAAGAAAGGTTGAAAAGAGAAGGATTGCAAATTGTTTATCTAGTATCACAAGGTCATAATGGAAATAGACCTAAAAAGACTGAAAAGAAGGGTCTAAAGACACCAAATAAAAGTACATCTAACCATGATGGTTTTGGTGGAAAATACTATTTTTACAAGAAGAAAGAACATATGCTAAAAGATTGCCTGAAACGCAAGGTATGGTTTTAAAAGAAAGGTAATTTTCTTTCATTTTCTATTATGAAACCAATTTAATTGATGTTCCTTTTAATACTTGGTGGCATGACTATGGTGCAACTAGTCATGTTTCTAATAATATGTAGGGTACCTTGCAACCTGTCTTTAACAACTACTGATAAAGGAAAGGACAATACTAATGGAAAGAAAACAGGAGCAAAAGTTGAAGCCATTGGGATATATAGCAAGTTCTTAAATCTGGCATTTCATTAGATTTTCCCAATACCTATTATGTCCCTTTCTTTTCTAGAAATTTAATTTCCATATCTCATCTTTATTTAAATGGTTATAAATTTATTTTGGGAACCAATCTTTTATTATGACTAAAAATAGTATTTTTATTAGTAGTGAGTTTTTGGTTGATGGGTTATATAAGGTAGATCTTGATTTTAATTTTTCACAATTTCTCATTTCCTTGCATATGAAATTTAATGTTTGCACCAAACGTAGTCGTGATAATGAACTTCATTATTGTTATGGCATAAGTGCTTATGTCATATTTCTAAAGAAAGACTTGAGCGACTTGTGAAAGATGGAGTTTTGTTGACTCTTGATTTTACAAATTTTGGTACTTGTCTAGATTGCATTAAAGGCAAGTAATTTAAAAGTACCTTAAGAAAAATGTCATTAGAAGTCCAGGACTAGTTGAAGTGATATACATAGATATTTGTGAACTATTTCCTCCTTGTATGTGGGCTAAACAATACTTTATCACCTTTATTATTGATTTCTCACATTATGGAAATGTCTATCTAATTAAGGAAAAATCTTATGCTTTGAATAAATTTCAAATTTTCAAGGCAGAGGTTGAAAATAAATTAGATAAAAAAAGGTTAAAGTTGTGAGATCTGATATAGTTGCCAAGTATTACGAAAAATATGATTAAACTAGTCATAATTTAGGACCATTTGCTAGATTTCTTCAAGATAATGGAATTATAGCCCAATCTATAATGCCGAGAGCGCCTTAGTAGAATGGTATAGCTAAATGGCATAATCGAACCTTATTGGATATGGTTCGAAGTATGATTAGTGACAATACTCTATCTAAATTTTTGTGGAGCGAAATTATTAAGACATGCATGTATCTTTTAAATAGAGTTTCTACTAAATCAGTAATGCTCAAACCCCTTATGAATTATGGGGTGGTAGGAAATCAAGTTTAAATCATATCTATGTTTGGGATTGTACTGCTGAAGCAAGACTTTACAATCCACATGAAAGAAAATTGGATCCCAGAACCATTAGTTGTTAGGATATCGATTTTATTGTCTTAATCATCATAATTGAATAATGGAATCTAATAATGCTTATGTTTCTTGAAAATGGGAATTCCAGTGACAGTCATGACAAAAGAGAGGTGGTATTGATTCCAAATGTAGAGAAATCTATTAAAATGAACAACTCACCCATTAGTGCACCTACATGGGTGCAAAACATTTCTAATACTTCATTTCTTGATAAAGGATATGATTCCATTACACCCATTGATACATTTATTAGTAATCATCCAAGTAATTTGCAAAAGCCAAAAAGAGTTAAGACCAATGAAATTTCAGATGATTACCACCACTGATAATGATCAAATAACATTTTTACAAGCCATAAATGGTAGTGAATCCGTCCAAGACTCGATGGACGCTATGAAAGATAAAACAAGATCCACGAAAGGTAACCAAGTTTGGAAATTGGTTGAATTACCTGATGAGCCCATACCTATTCAACGTAATTGGGCATTTAAACTAAACGAGACTCGAATGGTAAGATTGACCATTATAAAGTTTGATTAGTAGTTAAAGGATTTACTCAAAGAAAATGTGTTGACTACAATGTGACTTTTTCTCCTATATATAAGAAAGACTCATTCTGAATTATTATGGACTCCTTCTGAATTATTATGGTTTTGGTAGGTCATTTTGATTTAGAGTTGTATCAAATGGATATAAAAATGGCATTCTTGAATGGAAATCTACATGCAAAAATTTATTTGAAACAACCTAAAAGTTTTGAGGAAGAGAGAAAAGGAAACTTAGTATGCAAGCTTAAGAGATCAACTTATGTACTTAAACAAGCTTCTTGCCAATAGTATCTTAAGTTTCATGATACCATAAAAACTTTTGGATTTCAAGTTTACAAAATAAACTTGATGATTGTATATATCTAAAGGTTAGTGGAAGCAAGTTCATATTTATGATATTATATGTTGATGATATATTGCTTGCTCCTAATAATTTAGGCATGTTACGTGAAACTAAAGATTTACTTTCTAAGAGCTTTGAGATGAAAGATACGAATGATGCATCTTTTGCACTTAGTATTGAGATCCACAAAAATGGATTTAAGAGAATTCTCAATTTATCTCAAAGGTCTTACATAAACAAAGTTTTTGAAAGATTTCAAATGCAAAATTATTCAGCAATTCCATCCCCAATTGTCAAAGTTGATAAATTTAATCAAAATTAATGTCCTCAAAATGAAATTGAGACACGCCAAATGGAAAATATACCATATGCCTCAACTATACAAACACAATGTATGCTCAAACTTGCACATAACTTGATATTAGTATTGCAATTGGAATGCTCGGGAGAGTTTAAAGTAATTCGGGATATGATCGCAAGATATTTGCTAAAAGTTAGTAGTGATGCGTTATCTTCAAGATACCAAAGATTTAATACTTACCTATAAGCACAGTGATCATCTTGAATTTGTTGGATACACTGACTCTGATTTCATGGGCTGTGTGGATGCATGAAATCTACTTCTGGATATATTTTTATGCTCGTTGGTGGTGTTGTATCATGAAAAAGTGTCAAACAATCTAGAATTGCCTTTTCCACAATGGAAGTAGAATTTATAGTATGTCATGAGGCTACTTCTCAATCTATTGGGTTGCAAATTTTATTGAAGGACTCAAGATTGTGGATTCTATATCTACACCCATAAAGTTGTATTGTGACAATTCTGTAACTGTTACCTTTTCGAAAAATAATAAGTGCTCTAGTAAACTAAGCACATTGAGTTAAAATATCATGTTGTTTGACTCAGCAACAAAAGTATACATGAAGCATATAAAGATTGACAAGATGCTTGCAGACCCATTAATGAAAGCATTGGCGCTAAAGAAATTTTTGGAATATGTTTGTTCAACATCCATGGGTCTTGATAAATTTTGAATATATGATTATTTATTGTTTTTGAAACATTTGATAAAATATTATTTCTTTATTTGTGCACATTATTGATTTACAAAATATTATTTGGGACGTAATACACATGGACCATTGATATAACATTACGGATTTGATTTTCTATTTTCTTCCTCATTAAGTTTATCTACGTCTAGTTGTTAAATTTGTGATACATGGAAGAAAATATATATATATATATACATGGAAGAATATATATATATATATATATATATATATTATGCGATATACAACCGCCATGATCCATTTCAACGATTGCGTAAGATAGATATAGACTAATATTTGTGGCTACTTTATTGAATCCATATTAATATTTATGTGGTCAATTGTCTAAGAGAATGTTAGAATATTAACTTTAGTAAATTTCTTGACAACTTGATATTCTAATATTTTTATTATTATTTTCTTACATTTCATTGTAGGATAAACTTACCATGCAAATAATTGGATAAATATAAATATATGATATATTAATATAGAAAAAATAGTTGCTTCATTTGATATATCATTGGAATAAATAAGTCTTATAATTAGCTCTATTACTGAAGAGCTAATCAGTTTAAAGACTTCCATATTTGTTGGGCTCTATGATAAGAGGAGTACTAAAATTACTTTATAAATAACTCTTGGTTCCTTCCCTATTGTAACGTAATGTGTAGTTCCACCCATCACTAAATACAGAGTATAGACAGACAGTGAGAAGAAAGAAGACCAAAAGAGCAAAGTACTTCATCTTGTTTAAAACGTTGTTTGGTATCACATTGGTTCAAAGTACATTTTCTTGACAATACCTTACTTGTATTTACATTAATTATCCTGTGCAATTTATGTCCACCTATCAATTGTTAGGTTCTTGTGGAATTGGAGTTTTGTTCATTCTTGATTAAAGATACAAATGAAGATTTTGAATTTTATTATCAATTTCTTAGAAATAAGGTCAATTCAGAATGCATTAGAAATTTTAGAAGCATTAAATTTTTTTGGATAAATAATATCATTTGTTTCTCAATTTTGGCCATTTTTTCTATTTCGTCCCCAGGTTTAGGGGTGAGTAAGCATTTGGTTAATCAAATTTGAAACCGATTTCGAATTCAATTCGATTAATAAGTTCATTTAACATTCAAAATTTTTCTATCTCTTAAATTGGTTAACAGAATTTGGGTTAATAAATTTGAAAATGAAACTAAGAGATTTTTTTTAGCAAATTCGGTTAACCGATTATCAAATTCTACATATATATAATTTTTCATTTCACATATTAAATATCTTTAAATTTATTTTATTGATAAATATTTAATTTGCTATAATTTTTAGCTTTATACATATAATATTATATTTTTATATATTAAATCGCGTACTTTCATAGATAATTATATTACTGTAGACAATGAAATTTTATTTCAAGTAAAATTATCATTTGTCTATAAATTAATTGGCATATTTATGGTCCAATTAAGATAGGGGACGGAGACATATACACAGACACACATATTTCTGAAGTCTGCAAGCTGTGGAAGCTCTGAGTCTTCAAATTTTCTCTTCAAGTCTTCCATATATCAAGATTTGAAGATTTTCATCAAGCGCTTTTCTTCTTCAGGTCTCCCATATCAAGACGTGAAGAATTCAATATTTGATTCGAGAATAAGCTGTGAAGCCCTCGGATCGCATCTGAAGTAAAGAATCGAAGGAATTTTCTCCCCATATTGAGAATATCCTAGAGATTGTAATCTTTTATTCATATATTCTTATACACATCATTAGATTTGTATAAGAGACAATCGCCACGTAGTCCTCAAATATTTTGTTGATCCACAATCGAGAAGTATCCTGTGGGACTTTCTCTACCTTCATATCCATTTGCTTCATATATATTGTGAGCTTTCGTCCCGAGCCCATGATATTTTGAAGGTATGTTGGACCTCAAAGATGTTGGAGCTTCAATTGAGAAAACCCTCGCGATGCTCGAAGCAGGTTCTAATTAAAAGCTTCAAAACATGATGATGACGTATCAAGTAAAGATTCTACATCTTCTCTAGAGTTCCGATACGAGATTTTCTGTTCATAGAAAATGCATGTAGAATCTTTGGTTATGCCTGCTATGGTAACGCAAACATCAACTCTAGAGGATCAAATGGCAAGCCTAACTAGAATGATGGAAACAATGATGAAGCGCATACAAGATCAAGATGCCGTCATCACTCAACTCGTCAACAAGAAAGACAGTACCGCGGAAGTAAGTCAAATTAATTCAAAGGCACCTGACGGACATCACGAAGCTCTTAAACTTCACAACAAGGAAAGGCGAAAGAAGTTTCTATGACTTCTGATGGAATGATTCATGCCGATCAATTGAAGGAGTTCGTTGAAGGTATGATCAAGGTGAGATATGAAGATGGTTCAAAATCAAAGCCGTATATACGCTAAGCCTTATTCCGCAAGAATCGACAGCTTGATGATGCCTTGTGGATATCAACCACCCAAGTTTCAGCAGTTTGACGGTAAAGGAAATCTAAACAGCATGTGGCACACTTTGTCGAGACACCGTAATAATGCTGAAACTCATGGGTGATCTATCCACAAGGCATCATCTCAGATGTCGATTCTTATATGCCATCTAGGATGGTACACTGATCTTGATGCCGGTTCGATTGATAGTTGGGAGCAATTGGAGCGGGAATTTCTCAATCGGTTCTACAGCACTAAGAGAACTGTTTCTATGACTGAACTTTCCAACGCCCGTCAGTGGAAAGACGAACCGGTTGTTGATTATATTGATCGATGGAGGACTTTAAGCCTTAATTGTAGAGACCGACTCTCCGAGACGTCCGCCATCGAAATGTGCATTCAAGGCATGAAGTGGGGACTTCGTTACATCCTACAAGGCATCCAACCTCCGACATTTGAGAAATTGGCAACAAAAGCTCTTTTGGTCTTCTTTCTTCTCACTGTCTGTCTTAAAGTCCTGTTAAGATCGCGACAAAAGTCAATCAAAAGGTGTCCGAGAAGGTAGAGCCTGCGCAAGGTAGGCCACAAAGAAAATCAACACTCAGGGAGATGCAGGAAAAAGAATATCCTTTCCTCGACTCTGATCTTCGAGGCATGTTCGATGATCTACTCAAAGCCGAACTCATTGAACTCCCCGAGATGAAACGGCCAGAGGAAGCGAGGCGAGTTAATGATCCAAACTATTGTTGCTACCATCGCTTGGTTGGTCATCCCCTCACAAGGTGTTTTATTTTTAAAGATAAGGTGATGGAGTTAGCCCGCCAAGGGAAGATTTTGCTTGAGGAAGATAAAGTAAGTGCAAATCAGACCACTATAATTCCTGACCTCCCAAAATTTGTTGAAGAATGGTAAAGAATCTCGTCTTCCATCGAAGATAAGAACAATACAGCCTACGATAAAATTTGGAGATTTCAATCCCGTTCCATTATATGACAACCTCTTTCCACAAGGTGAAGTACCTTTTGAAAAGCAAATTGAAAAATTATTGAAGGATGATGATGCCACAAATGATCAGTCAGACAAAGGATGGACACTCGTCACTCGCAAAAGAACCAAAAAAATTAAAGCGCAAAAGAGTAGTGCTTTAACTTTTGAATGGCAAATATGAGAGCCAAATCTAGATGTCCAGAAGAATAACAATTTCGTCATCAATCCCTCCAAGTGGTGTAATGTTTCAAAATATCCGTCGACCTATTACTTTGAAAGAATTCATGCCAAGAGGATACTTGAAAGATGACGACGTTCTTGCTTCTTGCCATGTTGTGAACATCGATAAGGTTGATGAAGAATTATAGCTGAAACTAGTGTGTAGATGTGAGTGAGGAATGTGCCACAACGATTATTTTTTATGATGAAGATTTATTGCTCGGGACGAAAGCTCACAATCGACCCTTGTTCGTAAATGGATATGCACGTAAGCAAAAAGTGAACCGGATACTTCTCGATGGAGGATCAGCCGTGAATATAATGCCTTTACGTGCAATAAAGGAGCTTGGAATCACAAGTGATGAACTCTTACAAAGCCGTCTCATGATCCAAGGATTCAATCAAGGAGGACAAAGAGCCATTGGTCTTATAACACTTGATTTATTAATTGGCGATTTATCCTCAAGTGCACTATTTCATGTTATCGATGCAAAAACATCTTATAATATGCTTCTTGGGAGACCATGGATTCACGAGAATGATGTTATACCGTCAACTCTTCATCAATGTTTCAAGTATTGTCATAACGGCGTCATAAAGAAAGTAGTTGCTGATGAAAAACCTTTCACTGAAGCCGAGAGTTACTTTGCTGATGCTAAATTCTACCTGCAGGGTAACACAAAGAAAGAGTTAACGAAGGAAGATGCTCAAAAATCTAAGACACATGTCTTACGCTATGTTCCAAAGTCAAAGAGAAAAGAAGGTCAATCTCCTTTTGTTGGAAGCGATGAATTAAAGGAGTTCACTGTACCATTCACCAAAATTGAGGTGGTCAAGCATAGCGAAACTCTTCTTAAAGGCTTTGTTCGGCCAAAGGTGGAGTCCAAAATAGAGCACAATTCATTACCTAAAACACGAACTGACGAGCGATTTGGTCCAAATGCATACAAGTTGCTCGTGAAAGCTGGTTACGATCCTAAGGAAGAAGGAACTTTGGGTAAGCTTCCTGCAGAGATAAATGGAGAAGAGACACATGGTCTTCTACCCAAGTCCTGTCTCTTATACACATCTAGATGTGTATAAGAGACAGGTGCACATATAGTCCCATGTATAAGAGACAGCTTGTACAAAGCAATAAATGTGGCTAATACGCATCATATTACTATCAAAGAAGAAACTGCATTAAAAGGTTCAAGGCGATCAGTCTTTGATAGATTGAGAAAGGTTACACCACGTGTTTCGGTGTTTGATAGGCTTGGCCCACGAGGAAGAGTTTTGATGAAGTAACCTACTCATGAAAGGTTGAGTTTTCCAAAGGCACAAGAGTATATTTTTAATACGAAAGGAAACAATACTTCCTGCAATGATGGAAATTTAAGAAGACAAGTTACTAACCTTTTCATACATTACGGCGATTTGTTAAATGTAAGAAAGGAAACCATCATTGATATATGCACCAAGGAGGAAGACAAGGAAAGCATTGCCTCTTGCAACCATATCACTGTTCGAAACGAAGAGCCTTTAGAAGAAGAAGATGCCGAAGATGCTCCTCCTGAATTGGAAGAAGGCATGAAGGCAACCGTTGATGAGTTGAAGGAAATCAACCTTGGCACAAATGATGATCCTCGCCCAATCTACATAGGTACTTGGCTGACTCCTGAAGAGGAACAAGCATAGTGTGGAACTATTGCTCGAATTTAAGGATGTTTTTGCTTGGAATTACAAAGAGATGTCTGGCTTAGATCCGAAAATTGCTGTTCATCACTTGGCCATTAAGCGAGGTGCTAGACCCGTTAAACAAGCCCAAAGACGTTTTCGGCCTGATTTGATCCCATTAATTGAGATGGAGGTGAACAAGCTCATAGAAGCTGGTTTCATCCGAGAAGTAAAATACCTAGCGTGGATTTCAAGTATAGTCCCCGTGAAGAAAAAGAATGGACAGATTCGTGTTTGCGTTGATTTTCGAGATCTCAATGAAGCTTGTCCGAAAGATGACTTTCCTCTCCCTATTACTGAATTAATGGTCGACACCACAACTGGTTATGAAACCTTATCCTTTATGGATGGATCCTCGGGATACATCCAGATCCGAATGGCACCAAGGGATGAAGAACTTATAGCTTTTGAACTCCCAAAGGCATTTATTGCTACAAGGTCATGCCTTTTGGCTTAAAGAATATTTTAAGATCTTTTCATGGTCAATACATTTCGAGGAATTGAAATTGATCAATCCAAAATCGATGCTATCTCGAGGATGCCCGAACCGCGCAACATTCATGAGTTGAAAATTTTGCAAGGAAGATTGGCTTATCTTCGAAGATTTATCTCCAATTTAGCTGGGAGATGTCAACCATTTAGCCATTTGATGAAGAAGGGTGTACCTTTTGAGTGGGATGAAGCATGTAGTAATGCTTTCAAAAGCATAAAAACATATCTCACGAAACCACCCGTATTAGCTGCACCTATTCCTGGTAAGCCTTTGGAATTCTGTATATTGCTGCACAGGAACGGTCTGTAGGAGCATTACTTGCCCAAGAAAACGGTGAGGGTAAAGAAAATGCACTATATTATTTAAGCCGGATGATGACACCAAATGAGTTAAATTATATGCCGATTGAGAAGTTGTGTTTGGCTCTCATATTTGCCATTCAAAAGTTAAAGCACTACTTTCAAGCTCATACTATCCGTTTGATATCGAAGGCAAATCCGATCAAGTATGTCATGACTAAGCTTGTGCTGTCAGATCGTCTTGCAAGGTGTTCTTTAATCACAATCTAGACATTGTCCCTTATACGACCTGTCTCTTATAAGGACAAGTGTAAAGATGACTTTCTTGGCAAATTATCCCATACCAATGAGTGGGAATTGATTCATAAACTTCCAGATGAAGATGTTTTCGTGGTCGAAGTTCTTCCGCCTTGGACAATGTATTTTGTTGGTGCCTCACATCAAGGGGGCGCTGGAGCTGGAGTAATATTCATCACTCCTCTCCGAAGGAGATATGTTGCCATATTCATTCACTTTAACACATCGATGTTCAAATAATGTCGCTGAGTATCAAGCACTTATCCTTGGTCTCGAAATGGCGGTTGATATGAAGCAACTACAACTTAGAGTTTTTGGAGATTCCAAGTTAGTAGTAAATCAGCTCCTTGGCAAATATGAAGTCAGGAAACCTGAGTTGTGGCCATATTATAATTATGCTAGGCAACTAATGGGGTGGCTAGAAGATGTGACTATAGAACATGTTCCAAGGAGGGACAATCGACAAGCTGACTCTTTAGCAAAATTAGCTTCGAAGCTCATCTTGCCTAATCAACAAATTCAAGTCCCCATATGTCAAAGTTGGGTTGTGCCTCCTCATTTTGAAGAAGGAGACGATGTGAAAGAGAAAAATACTCACGTGGTTTCCATTTATGAAGTGGAGAAGGAAGATTGGCGACAAACAATAATTGATTATCTCAGTTATGAAAAGTTACCTGACGACGCAAAAAGAAGAACAGAAATTCGTCGTCGTGCACCTCGTTCATCTACTATAAGGACATTCTTTACCGGCGATCGTTTGATGGAGTTTTCCTGTGATGTCTCGGTGAGGATGAAGCTATGCAAGCAATGGAAAAGGCTCACTCAGGAATATGTGGTGCTCATCAATCCGGCCCTAAGCTGCACTTCCGTATTAAAAGGATGGGGTACTACTGGTCGACCATGGTGAAGGATTGCATAGACTATGTAAGAAGATGTCAAGCTTGTCAGTTTCATGCCAATTTCATTCATCAACCACCAGAACCGTTACATCCTACTATTTCTTCTTGGCCCCTGTGAAGCTATACACATTAGACATAAGCAGGAAAGGTGCCAAAGTCTTCTGTGGACATATCTTAAATTTCCATCATTGCAGGAATTATTTTTCGAAGTGGGCTGAAGCAATTGCACTAAGAGAAGTAAAGAAAGAAAATGTGGTCGATTTTATTCGCGTAAACATTATCTATCGATACGGGGTTCCACGATATTGCATCATCACTGATAATGGAAAACCTTTCTGCAATGCTGCAATGAACAAGCTTTGTGAGAAGTTTGGCTTTAAGCAATATAATTCTTCTATGTACTATGCTGCTGCAAATGGACTTGCTGAGGCTTTGTCAGTTACAGCCCAATTTGCTAAAAAAAGTTATTTAAAGTCAAAAAGAGATTGGCATCAAAGAATTGGTGAGGCTCTTTGGGCATATAGGACAACATTTCGAACTCCTACTCAAGCAACTCCATACGCACTTGTCTACGGTGTCGAGGCAGTTCTTCCACTTGAATGTCAAATACCTTCTTTAAGGATTGCTGTGCAAGAAGGACTTAATGAAGAAGACAATGCTCGCCTTCGTCTTGAAGAGTTGAAAGCACTTGATGAGAAAAGGTTGGAAGCTCAGCAACGACTTGAGTGTTACCAAGCTTGCCTTTCTAAAGCATTCAATAAGCGAGTACGACTGCGCTCTTTTCAAATTGGCGATATCGTTCTTGCTGTTTTCACCGAAGACCAATCATCCTTGCACATGGAGGTCAAAGGAAGTTTGTCTCAAAATGGGATGGCCCTTATGTTGTCCAAGAAGTCTATACAAATGGCTCGTACAAATTGATCGCTGAAGATGGATTAAGGATTGGTCCCATCAATGGCAAATATTTGAAGCGATATTATGCATGATTTAGATGCTCTTTAACGCATGAGCCTAAACTGCATGTTGCTCCTGGCCCGCATGAGCTAAAACTGTGGACTGCAACCACCAATAGTGTAGTATGTGGTTAATGTCTCTTGAAGACATCTCCATGTGTATAAGGTGGTAAACAAATAGATACTCCTGACCCGCAAGAGGTTAAACTGTGAACGGCAAACCCCCCCATATTTTTCCACAAATAAAGGAATTACGTGTGACTTGATTCCCTTTTGGGATACGTAGGCGTTGGGTAACTTCTAAGTTCAGTTACACCCCTTTAAAACCAACTCATTTTCCTTAAAGAAAAATGTGATATTTAAAATTAAATCCATAGATGTTAGTTACTTTACTTATTTTGCAAAAAAAAAAAAAAAAAAAAGAGAAAAGAAAAAAAAAATCGCAAGATAAGAAAAAGTAATTAATGTCTTTATTATTGAAAGAAAAGTGTCCAAACAAATGAAATTAAGGGATTTGATATGATTCAAAAATCAAACTTGAGATCCACTACAGCTATCTTGCTTGCTTCAAGGATGTTGCTCATCTTCTCAAGCTCCCTAGCATCCTCATTTGTCACGAAGGTAGTGCTTTGGATGGAAGAAATTTGATCTTGTGCTCTTAATACTTCAACTTGCATTTGCTTGAGATTTTCATATTCTCGGTCAATGGTCAAGCTAACTTTCATGTTTTGCTGCTCCAAATCATCAAGATCTTTTTGAAGAATGATTTTTCTATCCTCAATAGATTCCCGCTTTCCATGAAGACTTTGTAGATGGTTGGTTACCTTTTCCTCCATTGCTTTGACTTTCGAAAAGTGTGCATTTGCCTTGGAGAGAATTCGCTCTGCATATGCTTCTTTTGAAATCTTCTCCGATGCTAAAGCTCTTGAAGAGTCATACTTCTTGGCTTTTGTGAGCAAGCCTGCTAAAGAGTCTATTAGAGGAAGGGCAATTGAAGAATCTATCCTTGTTATTTCTTCAACTACCTCATTGATACATTCCTCCAAAGAAGAGATTTGGTCTACCGAAGTGTTTGAGATATCATTGCAAAGTTCTTCCCACAGGCTTTGTATATATTTTCGTTGGCATGATTTTATCACCTTGCGGCCATGAAATTCAGAAATTGGTGTTCTAACTTGCTTGTGGAGACTTCTATGGTGATTCAATGGTATCTGTGATGGAGCATAATCCTCTGCCGGCTTGTCAGTTATGGATTCACGCATACTTGGATTGCCAGTAACATTCTCATGCAATTTTCGATCCATATTCGTCTCATTGATTATAATGTCTTGATTACTGAATAAATGGTCACCAACTCCTTCTACGAGCGCCTCAATGGTAGTGAGAACTAAAAAAAAAAAAGAAAAAGAGAAAAGGAGAGTCAGACCAATGTCAAGACACATCAAAAAAATAAAAGAAGAAAATATATGACGTATATTTACGTATTCTGCCAATTCTTTCGATGACATCTTTGAGGCAGGTGTTGTTTCGGAAAATAATGAGTTAATAGAAATGTTCTCCAAACTAGAAGGTTTTGACTTTTTTTTCAGTCGATTCCAGTGACGATCTTTATTACAATTCTCCAGAATGTTCACCCTCGACTTGAACAAATTCTCTATCATCCAATATCTTGATCGTATTATTTTTTGATTCTTCCCAAGAAGTTGAGTTTGGGAGGACCTCATGATTCTTTGGAGATATGATATTGATATTTATCTCCACATCCTCGATGCCTTTCAATAAGGGTGTTTCGATAACCTTTGGAGCCTCAACATTTGTGGATTTGACCGAAGTTGATCGTCCTATCTCCGTTACTTGCTTTCCTCTCAAGCCAGTTGATGCAAGATTTTGGCCTTTTTGCCTCATTGAACAAGGCTTGTCTACTACTATGAGTTCTTGGGAAGCCTTGTCTATCCTTGTCTTTGCAGTCTTCTTAAGATTCGTCCTGGCTTCCTTTCTCTTAATTGTATTATAGTCATTTTCTCCATACTTTAAACACTTTGGAGAGGCATCGTGCTTGGATCTCTTTGATGACTTGTCCTCGCTCCCGTATCTTGAGCTTCATCTTCATTTGCTCTCTTGACGCTAAGTTTGATGATTGTGCTTGGAATGCTCTTCGATCGCATCGACCACCAAGTGTCATACTCTTTTGTAACTAATGGATGTCTTCTTTGCGGAGGTATGGTCAGGATAGAATGAGTTGATGTACGAATTGAACATTCCCACAACTGAACATATGACACTTGGTGGTCGAGCTATCGAAGAGCATCTGTCTCTTATACACATCTAGATGTGTATAAGAGACAGCTCTGACATCTATAAATATCATACGAGCAGAACCTAAAAATGTTGTCAGCCGTCGAAAGGTCAAAAAACATGATCGTTGACTGATGAAATATTCCATGGATTGCGGTGATAGATTTCCATCATCTATGAGGACTTTTTCCTCTTCTTGGGTCATGCGTAGTCTAGGAAAACTTGATGGGTTCACATCGCTGTTTCGCTTCTCGTCCGTAGTGTTGAAGAATTGTGCCATCTTTTCCCACTAAATTTAGCCATTCGGGCAAGACAGCTTGTTCGATCATTTATGTGATAAGTGTCAAAATATTGACCGATCCATGCATAGACATATCTAGATGTGTTTAAGAGACAGGTCTTCTAGAGTTATCCACATATTATAATAATTTAATTATGGGGTATGGTATTATTTGGCAAGTACCGGGATTGCGAGAGAAAACTTCACTCCCGTTGCCATTAAGCTTGCCACCTTGAAGACACTTGGACGTATGTTATCCATCTCCCTACTTGGTAAGAGAAATTTGCAAATCCAGCATGCTAGAAAGGCTCCCACATACACTTCGTCACCCCTTAGAGAGTCTTCGATGTTCAACGTGTCAAAGGGGATGTGTTCATTATTGATTTTTAGTAAATAAGAATTGTCCACACTTCCACATGGGTTGAAAGTCTTCTTGGGCTTTGTGTTGGTGCTTCATCTTTGACCCCTTGGAGGTGGAGTTCGATATCTGGATTGTCCTCGAAACCAAAACTGCACCCAGTCCTTAATATGAACTTCTTCACGACCATTTTTGGTAAGCCTGTAGTATGCCCCAAACAAGTGTCTACAACTTGTTGGAAGTGAAGGTTTTTCATCCCCATTAATGTTGAGAAGTTCTTTGGCTGTTGGCACAACCTCATCGTAAAATGAGCCACAGATAGGAAGACCTCCAAGTTTATAAAGATCCCAAAGGGAAATTGATAGCTCGCCTGTCAAAATATGAAGACTGTTTGTTGAGGGGCACCAATATTTGCAGAAGGCATGCAAGATGTTATTACAACGATCATATGAGTAGCGTGACGCGTAAACAGCCTAGGTCATAGACATGAGCCCTCAAGAGTGTCTTCTTGTGTCGCACGAGCACGTCTTCCGACCATTCCCAGTAGTTGGAAGTATGTCTTGCTTCAGCAAAGTATGAGGAAGGCCCATTCCACGTGGTTTTACCAAGATTGACACGTCAGCACTCATACTGTCTCTTATACACATCTAGATGTTGATATGAAGGGAGGAATTTAGTATGAGCACTTCTTCACTCCTTGTTGCAGTAGAAAATGACGATGCAGCGATTGTTTCTTTGTTTGGCTTAATTGTCCAATTTTTGAGATGAAGCGACTCATCAAGAGGAATGTAAGGTTGTGCTAAAGAACCGATGGCTGGCTTCCAGATATACAACTACAAACTCTTGAACCGAGATCCTTCTCTTTCATCGAAGAGAGTCTCCTCTCTCAAGGACTATGATACACCAGTCTCTGATTTTCATCTTTGATGTGGTATATCATGCCAATAAAAATCAAAGCTGCATAGCACAGCCAGGACGAATCTTAAGACAATTGTTTTGCTGCTGCTAGATGTGTAAAACAAACAGGGCAGAAGCACCAAGGAAAAAAAAAATCAAAGGTAGTAGTTTAACAATACCTTGCCAAAGAAGGTTTCTCGAAACTAGATTGATGCGGAACAAGGCTTAGAATCGTTTTATTTATAGTTGATAGAGTTATCTCAAATTGCATACAATTTGGATGGAAAGAGTTTCTGGATTGGACTTCATATGGGATTAGAATTGTTATTGATTTCGGAATCCATGCGGCATGGGGATTTTATCCGTTTGTGCACAAATCTTTGGAAGTTTAGTTTGACAAGGAATTGTCTCAAGTTTAGTTCAAAAGGGTATTGCTTTCAAAGACTTGTTTAATTTCAATCCTAATTGGGAACTGGATTGTTAAACAAATTACCTCGAAGTTGGTAATAAATGGGCTTCGGAATTCGTAAAAAAAAAAAAAATCAGTTGAGACTCCAGTACACATCTAGATGTGGATTAGTTCGTTTTCCAAATTTATGTAGTTAAGGATTCCTGGGGATTGTCTACATCGGCCTAGATGTTTCTTATGAAATGGTGATCATGTTTTGTTGCAATTATACACCATTTTTTATGAAGTTTCTTTTAATGTAGACAATGAAATTTTATTTCAAGTAAAATTATCATTTGTCTATAAATTAATTGGCATATTTATGGTCCAATTAAATAATGCCATATGTCATATATTATATTTTGGAATATTGGTTAATTTAAAACCAATTATATTATTCCACATGTCAAGATGAGGTGGTTCGACCAATCGAATGAATTTGTGTCGCTCTTCCAATTAAATTGTGCCATGTCACATGTCTACAAGACTTGGCCAATAAGGATATATGTACTCTAGTATTTATCTCTTTATTAATAAATTAAAATAAGGAGATAATATCAAAGTAGTACAGTCCTTATGTATTAATATCTCTTATGTGTGTAAAGAGATAAGAATTTGTTTCTTGGTATGCAAGTAAGAAGTTACACATGTACTACAAGTCTTCTACCTTGCTCCCTTCCATACATGTATAAATAAGGGTCATCCCTCAGAGATTCAGGGGACGGAGACATATACACAGACACACATATTTCTGAAGTCTGCAAGCTGTGGAAGCTCTGAGTCTTCAAATTTTCTCTTCAAGTCTTCCATATATCAAGATTTGAAGATTTTCATCAAGCGTTCTTCAGGTCTCCCATATCAAGACGTGAAGAATTCAATATTTGATTCGAGAATAAGCTGTGAAGCCCTCGGATCGCATCTGAAGTATAAGAGAATCGAAGGAATTTTCTCCCCATATTGAGAAACTATCCTAGAGATTGTCTCTTTTACACATCTATATTCATATTTTTATCATTATAATTTCTTGTTTGTTCATATTTTACAGTCTCTTAAATATCTAGTTGCGCACAATTACTAGTGACATTCACGTGCTTATATTGTTAGTTATTAAATTGCTACTGATAAATCACATTATTAGCCTTATAATTTGTAGAATATTAATACTTAAACTTACGTATAATTTTATACGTAATTATATTTTTAGTGTTGAATTAAGTTACATGGTATAATTTTTTTACATAGTTTTATTAGATTAATAAATAAAAGCCACACATAGCAAAAAGAATATGGTGAAATTAATTAAAATTAGAAAAATTTTATTTGAGAAACAGAGTTTTGTATACAGGAATACAATTAATGTCAAGGGCCGAAGTGGCTTAAGTTTAATTTGGTTAATTGAATTTAAAAGTGATTACTGAACTGGAACTCGATTAATCCAAGTTTCTACCAAATTGAATTTAAAATCAAAATTAGGTTAAAACTTTTAGGATTCTTTTCTAAATTTTAACTGATTTTATTAATTGATTAATCTACTGACAAACCAATTCTCACCCCTACCTAGGTTTCAAATTAAAATATCCTATTAAATCCCTTAACTTTGATATTTGGCTTTAAACGATCCCTAAACTTCTATTAGTTTTGGAGTTAATGGACGTTAGTCACATATATCTCAAATCACTCCGGCTGGGGCATGGTTGGGAAGTTTTTGGATAAGTAACTTCATTCGCCCTCAACTTTAAGTCCGGATCCTATTTCGTCCCTTAAGTTTCCAAAGAAACATTTTGGATCCCCAAAGTTACAAATTTAGATTTAAAAATCCTATATATAAAAAAGATGTTTGTCATAAATTTTATTTATAAAAAAAAAAAAAGTAAGTGACCTACACATCCTTGAAGAAAGAAGTACACTTAAGTCTAAATTTGAACATAATATACTTTAATAAATTAAAATTTGGTCATTAGGATAAAAATATTATGTTCAAAATTTTGGATACAAAATAAATTTTTCATAGTGCACTTAAGTTCTCAAAATTTCCACCCAAAAACTTTTATTTTTAGTTTAGAAATTTAATTGTAAAAATTCTAAAATTCCAAAAAATTTAACAATAAATGAGTTCAAATAAGTGTGATAAACGATGTTTAAATTGAAGTGTCCGATTATAGCCCGACGCGCTGCTTCAATGGCTCAATATGAAAGACGACCAGCTCTACAACTTGTAAGTTTTGTATTTTAGTTAACACAAATTTATCAAAAAAACAAGTATATCCTTTCAAAAAAAAAATAATAAGAACAACAAAATTTTGGATTTGATTCGTAAATTTTGCTAATTAAATTTATCTAACATATTAAGTTTTATAACAATTTGTAGAACATGTTAACAAGACATGCAATTCCCAATATATTAATAGTATTTAATACTACTAAACAAAAATTAGGTTGAATATGAAAATTTTTGGGTGAGACTTTTTCTTTCATAAAAAAGAGAAAGATTACAATACTTCCTAAATATTGAGGATTATATAATACTGAAGTAAGATTATATTTTTTTAGATAATTTTTTAACATTAAGAAACTTTTTCAATAAGGTAGCATTGTCTATATACTTTATTTAATTATTTCAAAAAAAAAAAAAACTAGTTATAGAGTTAGGTTAGGTAATGAATGACAAAGGGGCACTAGTTTAGTGGAGGCAAAAGTGTTTTTAAGTCCAAAAGTTGTAACTTTGGGGACTCAATAGTTTGGTATTCATTCTAACTCACTGATCCAAAATATCTGCTAACCTGGTCCATTATGAACCATAAAACATGATACTTGAACCAGTTACTATTATAGATTCAGGTAGCGAGTTAGTTTCAGGTTAGGTAGTAAGTTAGAAATCTACGACCTGACGGGTACTTGATAAGTTTGTAAATGTCAAATATTTTATGTGTCGTTTACCTCCGTTTTTAATGTAATTGGAGTAAGAATTGAGTAATTATGAGCTAAAGTAGTTTATTTTGATGTTTTGTGGGGTTTGAGTGAAAAAATAATCACAATATTGGAGGAAAACATTCACTGGCGTGGAGTAAATCATATATAGTTTGGAAAATCAAGCATAACTCTCTTGTTCGAGCTCCGATTACTATGATTTTGTATGATTTAGAAATTTAAGGAAGAGCTCTATAACTTTTATGTTTTGAGTTTTACAGGATTCTATAGGTATCTCGTTCAAAATTGCAGAGTTGGAAAATATGCACCGGCAAGGAGCGATTTTGACACAGTTTAGTAGATTGAGCATAACTTTCTTATCTGAGCTCCAATTGAGGTGATTTAAATTTTTTTTGGAAAGACAAGACATAGAGCTACAACTTTCATGTTTTTAGCTTTTCAAATTCAATCTGAATCATGGTCAAAATTGAGGAGGAAATTGAAACTGATTCTACAAGTTGCGCAAATGCGCAACAGAATTACAGTGCATGTGCGCCAGCTCCAGAAGCTCAACTTTTGGTTCTGTCCGGTGCGCACATGCGACACAAATTTCAGCACACATGTGTCATTTGATGGATAGGTCTTACAAGTTTGCTTATTTTGCAAGGAAAGTCCTTCCGTGGGCCCGTTTGCCTGGGAAATCGTAAGCTTATCATCGCGGAGTCCCAAAACACTAAAAACACCTATAAATACACCAAGAGAAGGAGAGGAAACAAGAGATTGTTATCAGCTATTCTTAGTTTCTTAGTTTTCAATAGTTAGAGCAATAATTTATAGCCGTAGGGTAGATTTCTCAATTGTTCTCGGAAGAATTTCATTCTCTTGTCAAGAATTCAAGATTTAATGATCATTAACATTGATTCTCGCTGCAATTACTGAGTTTAATTTATTTTATGCAATTTAATTCTTGTTTTTATTGCGTTCTTATTCTTTAATTATCGTTCTTGTCTTATTGCTTTTAAATTCTTAATTACTTCCATAGTTTAGTAGTTAGGATTTTATTCCATCTTTTTTTACTTCTTTTATAGAGTAGATTAATTTGAATTCTCTGTTCTTGATTAAATTCTCACAAGTAGGGTAAATTAAATTAGGGTTTTTAGTTAATTATATTCAATTACTTTCCATAGGATTAATATTTTACATTCTTGTATTTATTTTAATTTCTTATGATTAAATTTAGTTTAAGTTTAGTCAAAAATCCCTGATTATTTTGTCTAACTAGTAAATAGGCTTACGAACCTAGTTATTGTTCTAATAGTCCTCGTGAGAACAATCCTTACTCATCCTATATACAAACTCACCTTGTATACTTGCGAGTGTGTGGGAGTTGATTAGGATAATTAAGGTTTTCTTTTGTTACTTGTTCATTCTTTTCAAAAAAACCTAATCAATATTTCACTGAACAGTATCAGACTCGGTCCATACACAAGGTTAATGTTTATATTTACATATTGTTTCCTAATATGAATGAGCTTTTTCTCAACATCTTCCTATTTATAGGGGTATTTGTACAACTACTAGTTAATTTTTTATTTTTAAAATAAAAAATGTCTGATATGAACCACCCTTACTCAATAGGTTCATTTGAAAGTGAAGAGATGAAATAGGATCTAAACCCAAAGTTGATGAATGAAATAAGATCTGAACTCAGAGTTAAGGGATAAATAGAGTAAATATAAAAAAAAAAATCCAATCATGTCCATGCTCAAGTGCATGAGACGCTCGTGACTTACGTCTGTTAACTCCATAAATAACGGAAGTTGGCTTAGAGACTGTTTAGAGCCAAATATCAAAATCGAGGAATGTAAAAAGATCTTTTGAAATTTCACTGTCATGAAATAGAATCAAGAATCAAAGTTGAGAGACGTAAATCTTCAAAAAAAAAAAAAAATTTAAAATGTCTTGGGGCCAAGGCTTCATTCACTTATGGCCACAAATTGTTTTCGTTTATCCTAATTCAGTGATGTCGTGGATTTCAATAACCCAAAAATTTTGTAGTTTTACTTGTATTTTTCACCAAAAGAAAAGTCAATTCAAAAGCTTAAGAAGCTTAACATTATGTTTGGATCAGGGACGGATTTGAAAGGAAAGGAAGAGAAAAGAAGAAAAATGTTTAAGTTTTCTTTTGGAGTTTTAAGGGAAAGGAAAGGGAATGAAATGGAAGCATGAATATTTAAAAAATGTTCCCTCCAAATATGGAAGGAAATGAAAGGAAAATGAAATTAAACCTAACAAACGTTTTCAAAATACCAAAACTATCTATAAAATATCAATGAACAAAATACTTAATACCCAACATTTTCAAAATCATCCCATTTTTTCTTTGAACTCCCAAACAAAATAAAAATCGCTTCTTTTTCTTTTAATTTCCCTCATAACTTAACTTTTCTCTTCTTTTCTCTTTTCTCCTAAACTCCCAAACTGAGCCTAAGAATATAGATGTTGTCAAACTGAATATAAAAAGCATAAGTATATCTATATAAATTGACAAATATAAAGTGATAAATAAAAATTACTAATATGTCATTAGATTCGTAAAAAAATAAACAAAATATGATCAAAGATCTAAAATCAGGGAGAGATATAGATTAATATTGAATAAGATTTTGACACATGAACTAAATTTAAAAATAATTTTAAAATATAATTTTATAAAGTATTTTCCAAAAAAACATATAACTTAGAATTAAGAAAAACTTAAGAGCTAAGAAACAAAAGTTAAAAAGTACACGTGGATCCTACACCGCGTTTTCCAAATTTTTTTCTTTGACTTCAACACACGTTGTTACGTGTTCGGCTAGAATGCTTGGACTTTTTCATGTTTTTGGTTTTTAGTGCTGCATCCTGGTGGTGGTGGTGTGCTAAATGGAAAAAGCAATCCAGTAAATTATGATTCTTCTAATCATAATATACTAGTCTCATTTCATCTGGGCTGCTGAGTTTTGGAATTTTTTTGGCTCATAGTACGTACTAATATTTTCCCTTTAAAGAGTTGATGATGGCTTCAAGTTGTGATCGCCTTGATTCTGCCTTGAACTACCTCACAGAACAATTGGAAAGGAAGCAATTCATGCTGCTGTATCATAAGCATATAGCCGAACTCGAAAACTTTTGTCTAGAGCTCGACGGCTGATTAAGCTGAACTCAGGCGAAGTCGAAGACAATACGCTGTATAATAGTCTCAGCCAATGTATCTATCAACTTGAAAATGACTGGCGATTTCTGAGAACATTTCTGATTTGTATTCCCTACTGGACTGATGCCGATAAGGTGGTGCATAATTTGTCATTCTTGATCACCAAAATTGAAGCTGCGGCAGCTGAGATTGCAAAGGATATCAGTGCTGCTTGTAAAATGGAATATGTCACAAAAAGGCCTTCGAAAATGATTGAAATACTCAGAAACTCGCTAGAGAAGATTCAGGTTCTGAAGCCAGAAATTGGAGAAGTTCATCATCAGTACTGTTTGCTCGGTAAAGAATTTGTATTACAATCTTCATCCTTGCCTGATTCTTTCTTGAAAAAGTTCGTTTTTAGTTTGAAAAGTCATATTAAGGCCATTTTGGACAGAGTTGATCGACATCTACAAGGACAAGTGCGCACCTCAAGGGATTCGAAGAGAGGCTAGATTCTTTCGAACTTTTTATTGTCCGAGTCGAAAAAGGTTTCGCGGATGCTCTCCTTCCTCGTTCTATAATTGATAATTTCCTTAGTTATGTTGCAAATGTATCCATTCGCCTAGCAAATCAGTCCTGTTTTTATTGGTTTGGTCAATTAAATCGAAACGAGGAAAGAAGTGCGATTATCGGGCTATTGGAAATGCAACGGGAGATTGATCCTACAACTCCAGAGTTCCTAGAGGTGATTCTTGAGCTTCTTAGAGCTATCAACAGAATTAGCTCTAGCCAAGCTATGGATAAAGTAGATGCCTTTCTCAAGTATCTCCTCAAAGGGGTAGGGCCATTTGATGTTGCTGAGCAGCTGAAGTTCTTGTTAGCATTTGTCATCAATGAACCGGAGGAATCCACCGAGGATGTGCAAAGCTGCTTGACGGACACTAAAGCAGTAATAAGGGAGGCAGGTTTTGCCATCGGTGCATTTCATAATCAGATTACGCGGATATCCAGGTTTTGCTCCTTATTTAGAAGGGCTTGCAAAGGTTAGGCTTCTCAAGGGAAAGATTTGGCTGCTCAAGGTAGAGATTTCGCTCAAGGGGCAGCTAAATGGTAGCACTATTTTGCTCAAGGATCAAATAAAAGACCTTAATGATGGAATGAAAAACTTGAAAAGCTTTTCCGAAGGTCTACCTGAGGAGAAGACAGAACAAGGGAAGCAGACCTTAAAGATTATTGAAACAGCTGCTAGGGAGCTAGCATCTCTTTCTTCATCCTGTCATGTCCAAGAAATCTCAGGAGACAAGGTAAGAAAATCACTTTTTGTGTTGCTTTTAAAAGTTCTGCTTTTCAAGGCAAACTCATTCTTTGAGGGGATATTGGATGATATTTCAAGATTAATGGACCTTGGGAAAGATAGAATTGAAGCCCTTCACGAGGGGCTGAAATTGCTGATAAAATTCATCGACAGTCAACGAGAGGAGAACGCAGATTATGCTGCATGGAATACAACTACAAGCAAATTGAAACAGTAGCTAGAAAGATAATATTTCTCTATTACTCATGTCTTACCAACAAAATCACTGAGGAGATGATGGACCTTTGGCTTTCTGATTTGCTTGAGAAGATAAAACTTGCAAAGGTTGGGCTTGGAGAGATTTATCCCCTAGTTCAAAAGTCAAATGTTCCTGAGATCAATGGGTTGGGCTGCATTGATTTTATTTTGATAAACCTTAAGAACCTGCAGAACTATAGACCAGATTCAATTGAAAAGGTAAAGCATCAAATTTTAGAGATCCAGGAGAATTTGGAGTTCTTAAGAAATTTGCTTGGTAGCACAGTAGAGAAAAATACTCAACATCAAGAACTGAAGGATCTTGGTAAAAGTGTTACAGAGGTGGCATATAGAGTGGAATACATTATTGACTCGATTGAGGGTGGAATTGGTGATCATTGGCAACATTTGTTATGGCTTGATGAAATCTTGGAAGATATCAGGCATATATTAAGGTGCAGGCTGGTAGAAGTTATCAGGAGAAGGTCTATGATGGTGAACTCCACAAGATCAATAAAATTTCAAGCCATAGAATACCACAAGCTATATCTAGGGAAATGGATGAGGTATTGATAGGTCTTAATGATCAGGAAGAAGTGATAATTGATCGACTTTTAGGAGGATCCTCGCAACAAGATGTTGTTTCTATTGTCGGTATGCCTGGAATAGGTAAGACAACTCTGGCCAAGAAGGTATACAATGATGCTAGAGTAACCTATCACTTCCATACTCGTGCTTGGTGTTGTGTTTCACAAGTATATAGTAAAAGGGAATTGTTGCATGAAATTTTAAGCAACATTAGTGGGCTTACTGATAACATTCATCAAATGACAGATGACGATTTGGATCTAGAGTTGTATAAACAATTAAAGCGAAGAAGGTATCTAATAGTCATGGATGATCTGTGGAGCAATGGGGCATGGGACGACTTAGAAAGATCATTCCCAAATAGACAGAAATGGAAGTAGAATTCTGATAACAAGTCGTATCTATGATGTGGCATTGAAAGCTAAACCAAATAATGATCCTCATCCTCTTCGACTCCTCACTGATGATGAAAGTTGGAGATTACTACAATTGAAGTTATTTCATAAAGAAGGTTGTCCAGAGGAACTTTTTGAAGTCGGGAAAAAAATAGCTGAAAATTGTAGAGGACTACCTCTTGGTGTGATTGCAGTTGCTGGTCTCCTTGAGAGGATGGAAAAGAAACAAGACTTGTGGGAACAAATTGTTGAAAGTTTAAGCTCAAGAATAATAGATGATCCACAAACCCGTTGCAATGACATCTTACAGTTGAGCTATAATCATTTACCAGAGAATCTGAAAGCATGCTTTCTTTATTTTGGAGCCTTTTTGGAAGACAAAGATATTCCAGTTTGCAAGTTGATATGGCTATGGATAGCAGAAGGATTTGTAAGGCAAACTGAGAACAAGAGCTTAGAAGATCTTGGAGGAGGATTATTTAAAGGACCTGATTGGTCGAAGCCTTGTGATGGTTTCCAAAAGAAGATCAATTGGTGGGGTGAAAGCATGTCGTGTTCACGATCTGTTACGTGATTTATGCCTGTTGAAATCTAAAGAAGAAAATTTTCTGCAGCCAATAACCAGGTATGATGAACCATATGCTACTTTTGACGGGTTAGGGAATAGTCTTGATTTTGATCATCATTATCCTTTGGAATCTGTAACGTATGAGAGACATCGGCTTTGCATTTGTTTGGAACGAAGACATTTTATCAAATCAATGCCATCTGGTCCTGGCACTCGTTCTCTGCTCTTTTTTGCTGCTACTGATAGCTACCCAAGGCGTCCGTATGAGATCACATTCATTTGTCAGAACTTTAAACTTCTGAGGGTGTTGGACTTGCAATCCATCAATATGGGTATGCTTTTTCCCACTGGTATAGAATTACTAGTTCAACTAAGGTACTTAGCATTTAGTGGAGATATCGATATTTGTTCCATCATTAATCGCCAACCTTTGGAAACTGGAAACATTTCTAGTGAAGGGATTGAAAGATAAGGTTGCATTACCAAATACAGTTTGGAGCATGACAAGGTTAAGACATGTACATGTGAAAAGTTATGTTGTTTTCAATATGGAAGAGGAGAACCTTGGACATTCTACCCAATTAAACAACTTGCTCACTTTTTCCTCACCAACTCTTTCTTGTGGGGAAAATACAGAGAAGATACTAAGGAGGCTTCCCAATCTTCAAAAACTAAAATGCATATTTGTGGAATCATGGGATTCTTCCATGAATTGTAATCAATTTCCAAGATTGGACATTCTAACTCATCTAGATTCACTCAATGTGTTATACTCTGGCAGAACCCTTAGTCCAGGAGAATTCAACTTCCCTGAGAACCTGAAAAAACTAACTTTGACAAATTTTCGCCTACCGTGGAGTCATATTTCTACAATTGGGAGGCTACAGAATCTTGAGGTTCTCAAGTCAATTTCTTACATTCTAGAGCTTTTGAAGGGAGAAGATGGGATATGAAGGAAGGGGAATTCCTAAAGTTGAAATTCCTGAAGTTGGATAATCTCAATCTTGTCCATTGGAATGCCGACAGTGATCACCTTCCCAACCTCCACCAACTAGTTCTGCGACGGTGTAAGGATCTTGAGGAAGTTCCCTCTTCCTTCGATGAAATTCCTACCTTGCAGATGATTGAAGTGCAAGAGTGTGGACAATCCCTCGAAGAATCGGTCAAAAAAATTGAGGAAGGGATTGAGGGACTCAAGGTCCTTATCAATCATTCAGATATCTACTTCAGATCTTCAATTTGATTGTATAATTGATCATGCAAGTAAACTACTTTTAAAGCAATTGATGCATTTCATTAGTTGAAACTTTTGTTTGGATGATATTTCTGTGAGATCCATTTGTTGGAGGTTATACGGATAGTTGTAGAAATATTTACTTGGAAATACTTTGTTGAATACGAAATGTTGCTTGCTCACTATTATACTGTTTGGGACCTTTAAATCTAAGTTTCAGTTGTTATTTCAATTCATACTACTGAATTCCTGTGACTTTTCATTAAAATCAAATCAGACAATACAAATATCTTACTGGCAGTTAATCATTTTGAGATTGGTTTTTGTTTGCCGGGTTGGAGGATTAAATTAATTTAGATTCTGAAGGAATTCAATCGGTTCATACACAAGCTGAAAATTTTGGAAGGTTAGGCAAGAGAAGCTGCATTTGTTTTGTTGAGGCTTGTAAAGCATTTGTAGTTCCTATTTTTGTGCTGTTCTTTACTGCACTTTTGCCTATAGTTATGCTGTGTTGTGTTGTTTTTTCAAGGTATTCCTTTTTGGGATTTTGGTGCTGTGATGGATTAGATTATCTTAGTTTTGAGTGAACAATTTGACTCAGTTGTGTAGATTTTACTCATCCTTTGCTCGATGCTTGACATTTAAAAAAGTATACGTTAGTGGTCTGCCTTGATGTCTAATAAAAAGCCTTAAATAACCATACTATTCTCTTAAACTTTATCATTATCAAAAAAAAAAAAAAAGATGTTTATGATATATTGGTTAGTGCGTTATTTTGTTCGTCTAATATTTCTTTCAAGAAGAGATTGTTTGTATGAAGTCTTACTTACTCAATAAGAGAGATTAAGCTCTAGTTTTAATTTGAATTAGTTTGAAATTACTAGACTTTTCCTTTAAAAATCAAGACTCTTATCCAAATCTATCAGCCAGTTATACGTAACAGGACTTCCATATTTTGATGACTTTAGCAAACACGTATATAAAAGAAATAGAAGTTAAAAAAAAAAAAACACATATATAAAAGGGAAAAAAAATAAAATAACCACGCATAAATTAGATCTATCAAAAAATAAACTAAACATAAATTAGAAACATCCTTAGGCAGCTAATTTCCTCCTAAAACTATCCAAATAATAGGACTAGCTAAAAATTTACTAGAAACATCCATAGGCAACTAATTCGTCCTAAAACATAATTTTAGGAACATCCATAAAGAGAAGCTACTTCCTCCTAAAGATTGGACATGACCTTGGCAACGTTATTACCACGAGCACTTGTCTCAAATGCATCCACAACCTGCTTCCGAGAGAAGCCATACCTGTGGGTTATTAAGGGCTTCACATCAATTTTGCCACTACTCAAAAACTCAATGCATGGCGCCATGTGTTCTTGTGGCGGAATGTGCCATGAATATCAACGTCCGTAGTATGTATAGTAAAATCAAATCACGGTTACCATACATAAAACAGTTATTGGAGTAAAATTATATAACTAACGTAATAATATACATTTGGCTTTGAGTCTTCTGCTATTTATTTTGGTTTTGCAATTCGTATTAAACCCTATATGATGGATGACATGTTTAATGTCACTATGATTTAAAATATTAAATAAAATCCCATTTCACAGTGCAATATAATATAACAATAAATGTTTAGTAAATTACTCAAAACCTATCTAGACCCAAACCTTGCAGAAGCAGGGATGAGGGGAATGGAGTCATGTCACAATGGCCCATCCCTTCAAGGCACTCTTTGCCACCATATCTCGTGGCAGATAGGGAGGTGGTCATAGTTTTCCTAAAATCGACGCAATCTAGGGTTACATCAATGCCAAGTCCTCCCATTGCCTTTTGGATTTTTTTACGTCTTTCTCCGTATCTTATCAATATGGTAAAAGAAAAAAGAAAAAATTACAAAGACTTTATTAAGAAAAACTATAAAAATTGTAGCAATACACTTATCAATTAAGGTTGTATTTGTGTGGAGCAAACCTCAGTAATTGTTGAAACTTTTGAGGTAGCAAATGCTCCAAGGTCCTTAGCAACTGAGAGACAGAAATCATCCACATCAACAACTACAATTCTTGGAGCACCAAATGCACGAGCAGCTAGTAGTGAGACGAGGCATGTTGGTCCTGCTCCCGTGACCAACGCATTGGTCTCAAGGCTAACCTCATCACAACGACATGTTGGAATACCAAATTAACTTTAATATCATAACAAACAATCAACGTTATCATAATCCGAATCCTTTATGTTTAATCATCAAGAATATAAATTAAATACTAGATGCAAAAATATACCTGAATTCATAAGAATTGATGTGATTCTTGAATATCCGGATGTGATTCTTGAATATTATGGTTATTGATCTTCCAAATTACGATGTATGTATTTTAGAGAATAGGGTTCTTACTTTTCTGATGATGAGATATCAACAAAAGTAACACACATAGAATTTGGGGACCATAACCTATATATATATATAGATATATTTTCCTTATTCCCTTAGGTTTTACCCATCATAAAACAGGAAATAAGATTTTAGGGTATCTACACATAAAGACCATACTAATTAGATGACTTAGACCCATTTATCTTAAATTATATTAGATCACTTTATATTGGGTCAATTAATTATGATAGCATATATTACACAATTAATATATATATAAATGTCCAAAACCCAACATTCTCCCACTTGGACTACATATATATTATTGTATAAAACCTGTTATGAGTTCAAAACTTTAAGCCATCACGACCACAGTCAACAATCTCGTCCATTAATCATATCAATATAGGATCAAGAACAATTTTCATTACATTAATCGTAATTAAACTCATTCTTGGTCACGTACATCAACATAATCAAATGACATAGATCAAATCCATAAAAATTACATGCAATATGATCTTAAACATGCCTATTTTCAACTGGTCCAACTTTATTCTTTATAGAGATTAAATTGAAAATGAAGTCAGAGTGAAACATAAACTGAACACTTTATTTCTAAAAATGAATTCTTTATTTCTGCAGAAAATATTCATAAATATAAGATGTGTCTTAAAAGATTAAAGTATATAGATTGAATACAAATTCCTACTAATCCTGAATATTCTCAAAAGATATAACACCCATATGAGCAGTGTGCTCATGAAAGACCTTAGGTGGTAATCCTTTAGTAAGCAGATCCGCAATCATGGAGTTCGTGCCAATATATTCTATAAACAACTGGAATAACCACTCTTAACTCTTTCTTTAACAACTAGGACTTGATATCTATGTGTTTAGATTCCGTTGAATTCCTATTATTGTTAGAATATAAAACTGTTGATTTATTGTCACAAAATAACTTAAGTGGTCTTTCAATACCATTTATAATTCGCAGCCCTGTGACAAAATTTCGCAACCATATTCCATGATTGGATGCCTCATAACATGCTATAAATTCAGCTGTCATGGTGGAAGGAGCTATGAGTGTTTGTTTAACACTTTTCCAAGAGATAGCTCCACTATCAAGCAAATAAAAATAGCCCAAAGTGGATTTATGGCTGTCTTGGCATCCAATTTACGTGTTTGAAATACCCAATGATATTTAAGATCATGTGAGTATCTTCAGTGAAATATACCCAATGATCTCTAATTTATCCGATCTCCTATATGTGAGCATGTAATGTTTTATTCTCTGAAGATATCACATGACTCTTTTGGCTGCTATCCAATGAACCATACCCCGGATTGCTTAAATATCTGCAAGGTACCTAACATCCCAACAATACACGCAATATCTAGTATAATACAAACTTGAGCATACATTAGACTTCCTACTACCGAAATATAGGGAATATTTTGCATTTTCTTATTTTTAAAATCATTCTTAGGGCACTGAGCGAGACATAATTTGTCTCCCTTACCAACAGGGATATCTCCTGGTTTACTATCTTGCATACCAAATCTCTTAACTACCTTCTCGATATAGTTCTTTGTGATAATCCAAAAATATCCTGAGAGCGATCTCAATGTATTTGAATCCCTAATACAAAAGAGGCATCCCCAAGATCTTTCATCTCAAATTTTTGTGATAGAAATCTCTTGGTTTCGTACAATAAGCCTATATCATTACTGGCAAGCAGTATGTCATCGACATATAAAACTAAAAAAATATACTTACTCCCACTAAACTTGTGGTATATACAATCATCAACCAAATTTATCTCAAAAACAAACAAGATGATAATTTGATAAAATTTGTAATACCATTTATACGAGAAGCTTATTTGAACCCATAGATGGATTTCTTTAATTTACAAACCATATTCTTTGCATCTTTGAATACAAAGTTTTTTGGTTGCACCATATAAATGGTCTCATGAATGTCACCATTGAGAAACCTAGTTTTTACATCTATCTAATATAACTCAAGGTCAAAATGTGCCACTAAAGCCATTATTATCCTAAAAGAGTCAATGATACTGGACAGAAAGTCTCTTTATAATCAATGCCTTCTTTTTGAGTAAAACCCTTTGCGACAAGACGTGCCTTATATCTCTCCACATTACCCTTCGAATCCCTTTTGGTTTTAAATATCCATTTGCAAAAAAATAGGTTTCGTACCTTCGGGTTGTGTGACGAGTTCCTAAACGTCATTATCTTTCATGTATTCAATTTTCTCATTTATAGCATCAATCCACTTTTGAGAATTAGCACTATGCATGGCTTGATGAAAGTTGATTCGATCATCTTCCACCAATCCAATGCCATCCTCATGTTCTTGGAGAAATACGATGTAATCCTCCGAAATCGCACTTCTTCGTTCTTTAGTGGATCTGTATTAATGGCATTTGTTCTTGAGGTTGTTGAGTTTGTTTGTGTTGCTCTTGATGGGGAAGATTTTCAATATTGTCTTTGTGGTACTGGTATTGTTTCTTGAACAATGTCAGGAATAGAAAGCTGATCATTGTCAATACAATCGTAGGAAGGGAAATAAATTCCTCTTCAAAGACAAAATCTCTAACTTTATCTCTCTCCCAAACTCAATATCCTCAAAGAATTGAGCATTTTTCATCTCAAAGAAGGATCTGGACATGGGATCATAAAATATGTACCCCCGAGACCGTTTAGAGTAACCAACAAAATAGGTGCTGACCATTTTTGAGTCTAATTTCTTTTCATTTGGCCTATAAGGCTTTGCCTCAGATGGACAACCCCAAATATGTAAATGCCTTATACTAGGCTTTTTACCACTCCATAGTTCATAGGGAGTTTTGGTCGTTGCCTTCTTATAGATTATAAAGACATGTTTAGTTGGAACTCTATTAAGGATATAAGTTGCAGTCTTTAATGCCTCACCCCAGAGTGAATCCGGTAAAGTTGTATGATTAATCATACTTCTTACCATATCCTTTAAAGTTCTGTTTTGTCTCTCAGCAACACCATTCATGCTAGGAGATCCCGGCATGGTGTACTGTGGGACAATTCCACACTTCTCTAAGAATTTAGCAAAAGGTACTGGACGTTGTTCACCTGATCTATCATATCTGCTATAGTATTCACCACTACGGTCAAATCTGACAGTCTTAATTCTTTTACCAAGTTGGTTTTCAATTTCAACTTTAAAAGTCTTGAACATTTCCAATGACTGAGACTTCTCATGAATTAGATAAAGGTAGCCATAACGAGAAAAATCATCTATGAATGTAATAAAATATTGTTGACCATTCCATGAAGCCATAGGGAATGGCCCTCAAATGTCCGTATGTATTACTTCTAAAATGTCTGAAGATCTACTAGCACCTAATCTCTTTATATTTATTTGTTTGTTTTCTCTTAATACATTCAACGCAGATTTCAAAGTCTGACAAATTAAAGGGATCAAGAATTCCATTTAACACAAGTCTTTCAATTCTTTATTTAGATATATGACCTAAATGCTTATGCCATAGTGAAGTAGAATTTTCATTGATTAATTTACGTTTAGTACCACGTGAACTTATATGCAAGATTTCATTATATGAAGCAATAGTTTCGATTAAATAAATGTTATTATGAGAAGACAAAAAATCAATACCAATAATATTTGAATTTAGAAAAAGACTAAACTGACTATTTCTAAATGAACAAAAGTAACCAGATTTGTCTAAAATAGAAATAGAAACCAAATTTTGTCTAAAAGACGGTACAATATATGTCTCTTTCAAATTCAAATAATAACCAATTTTTAAGAATAACCTAAAAGTCCCTATTGCTTCAACTTTAACTTGTTTGTCATCACCCACATAGATGAATCTTTCAGCATCATTTGGCTTTCGGCAATTCAGGCAACCCTACATGGACACACTTATGTGAGTAGTAGCACCGGAATCTATCCACCAAGTGTGTCTAGGTATTGAAGCTAAATTAACCTCAGAACAAACCAAAACGAGAAGCGTATCTTTCTTTGCATGCCAAGTGTGATATTTGGTACAGTCCTTTTTCAGGTGTCCAAAATTCTGACAAAAGTCCTGAACCAAATTCCTCAGTTTGTTTCTTTTGTTTTTTCTTTTAAAGTGGACCACCCGCAACTTTTTTATCCTTTTTTCTTTTCTTATTTTTGTCCTTAAAGGTACTTACCAAGTGATTACTTTCAATCTTTTCTTACTTCAATCTTTCTTCTTCTCGCATACAATGAGAAATGAACTCATTTAGAGACCTTTTATCCTTTTGACAGTTATAACTGACTTTAAATTGATTGAATTGTGCAGGAAAAGAGATCAAAATCAAATATACGAGCAAGTCCTCAGACAACTCTAAGTTTAGTTCCTTAAGTTTTGAAATAAGATGAGACATCCCTAAACAGATGTACTCCGTTATATTTCCTTTGCCTTTATACCTCATTAAAATCAAGTTCGATAGGATCGTACTTGTTTTTGCCTTATCATTTTTTACAAAACACTTTTCAATCTCTATAAGGAACTCTTTGGTAGTTGCCTTTTCGGACACATCACCCCTGAATGTTTCTAGAATTGCACGTTTCATGATCATAAGACTTATGCGATTTGAATGATCCCACTTTCTCATACTCCCTTTTTTCTTCTACGGAACTATTATCTGTAAGAAAATTGGGTTGTTCAATCTTTAGCGCAAGGTCTAGATCCATGCAACCAAGACGATCATCATATTCTCTTTTCATTCCTTAAAATTTGTTCCATTCAACATAGTGATGAAATTGATATTAGTAGATATCATAGAAGCAGATGTGTTAACTGAAAATAAAATAACATATTCACATAAATTTCAAATTTTAAATAATAAATTCAAATAATGGTAGGGCCCATCACAAGATATCTAGCATAACATTAGCATATTTAGTTTTTAGACAGAAATATTAACTTGTAAGTGATACTCTTGGTGTAGTAATCAAATATTGACAATAAATCCTGTCAAATAATAAGTCTATCTTTGGACTGACTTATTATTCATATGGAATTCCAAATAATTGTCACATATTTATTACCACAGGTGTATATATAATTCAGCCAAATATTAACCTTCTTTTGGGTCGATAAATATCCGCATGAATTACAAAGATACAATCATCTTAATATTCCAAAATAAATTGATTTACACAAGAAGTGCTATTTTGATAGCATATTGTGTGAATCAATATATTTTTAAATATTAGACATCCTTAATTAATTAACCAAAATTTGAATTTAATTATTTTACCAAAGATTTAAAAAAATTAAAAAAAATTTAAATTAAATAAAAAAAAAATGACCGTAATCGCTAATTGGTCATGAACTTAGTTCATGACCATTAATCCTTCTTGTCATGAATGAAGTTCACAACCCCGATTCCTTACGGTCATATGTCTCTTATTAAACTTAGTTCATGACCAATAAGATTGGTTCTGAACTAAAAACGACCAATATTTAATTAATTTTTTTGAATTCTTATACCAAACAAATTCAAAAAAGAAAAAAATAAAAAATAAAATCAAAATTTTGAATCCAGCAATTTAATCCGAATAAATATAAAATTATTGGACCCAAAACTTTAAATCTAAAATATAACCACAATTATTCTTAAATACAACAAATTAAATTACATAAAATTTTTTGTTGAATTCAAGAACTAAATCCATATGAAATCACATAATAAATCAATTAAAAAAAAAACTGATTTCTCAATGATTCAACATGAAGATGTTATGATACCACTTGTTGGAATACCAAAATAACTTTAATATCATGACAACTAACGTTATCATAACCTGGATCCTTCATGTTTAATCATCAAGAATATAAATTAAATACTAGATGCAAAAACATACCTGAATTCATAAGAATTGATGTGATTTTTGAATATCCGGATGTGAATTTTGAGCCTACGGATTTGATTCTTGAATATTATGGTTATTGATTCTAAATTACTATGTATGTATTTTAGAGAATAGGGTTCTTACTTTTCTGATGATGGGATGTCAAGAAAAGTAACACAACATAGAATTTGGGGATCATAACCTATATATATATATAAATATATTTTTCTTATTCCCTTAAGTTTTGCCCGTCATAAAACAGGAAATAAGATTTTAAAGTATCTACACATAAAAGTCTATACTAATTAGATGACTTAGGCATATTTATCTTAAACTATATTGGATCACTTTATATTGAGTTAATTAATTATAATAACATATATTACATAATTAATATGTATGTAAATGTCCAAAACCAACGAGACAAGCATAAACACCCACGCTTAAGGTCCGCACATGGCCCCTTCCTCCAAGCTCACATTATCCAGTAATTTGAAACATAAATCTGCTGGATGCACAATCTATTGGAGAAAGAAAAGTGCAAGTCGCATATTTTTAGTCTTTATCTAGGCTCAAGAAATGAAACATGATATTGACTTTTTAAAACTGTAATATTATTTTGAGAATGCTACAAAATGTAATAAAATCGATGAGATAGATGGACCATAAAGGAATGAATGTAAATTATAGTGAATGGACGGACCTTATTAGCAAGAGAACCGTGAATTGGTGGGGTGGCAAAGAATTTCATTTCAGGGCAAAGATTGTACCGGCCGTCCTTGCAACGATCGCATCGCCAATAACCGTGTCCAGGCTCTAGTAGTGTTGTCACCTCAGATCCAACCTCGTCTATGATACCAGAACACTCTTGACCAATTACCATTGGTTCTTTGACACCAGAGTCCGCAGCTCATAGTCTAAATATTATTCGTGCTACTATCAAATAATAAGTGCATGAGTTTTGAATACAAGTACGGATCATTAATTTGGGGCAATTAAACATTAATTATGGGGCAACTACCAATTATTATAATTAGAGGAAATTAAATATTGACTATGAGGCAACTGCTTTAAGTGCATGAATTTTGTTGTTAGTCAAGGTCCTCATGGAAATAAAGGCAGAACATAAATCTTAGTTGGTCAAAAAGAAGCTAGCACGGATCCGACTCCTAATACATATGTCTTCTCTCCTTTTGCCCTTAATATACTCCTAAATAGTTAAAATGTGACTTTATAACTAACACAGATGATTAAGATTACTATCCACTAACTATGCTACTAGCCCTTAGTTAAATTTATTTGATTCTAAGCTATCAAAGGAAAGTTCCTTAATCTCCCACATGAACTTTTTTACGAACTGGCACGATGTAAAAGGTTCAAAAGAATATAGAAAAGGAAGTATGGGCAGTTTGTCAATTTTAATTATTCATATATAATCAATCTGAACCATAATCAAATAAAATCTTGACTTAATTACAGCTTGCCCCCTATAATTAGGGGATAGTTGTAAATTGCCCCCTGTGTTTGTTTTATCTACAAATTACCCCCCAAATTAAATAAAGTTCAAATGGTCATCTGGGTTAAAAGGGAGTAGTGAAATGTCATAATTGCCCTCAATATTTTTAGTTACACTTTGTGAAGTTCTTTACTAAAATTCGTCTCTTAAATTTGAAAATGATACTAATAAATTAAATTTATTATTCTAAATTTATTTAAAATATATATTGATTATATCTCAAACTAGTATATTTACTCAAATAATGTGATTTTTTAAATATAAACTGATGAATTAATTATTGATAGTAGAGAAAATAAAATAAAAATTAATAAAACTAAAGTAATGTGATTGAATAAATAAAATATTTTAATCTAGATATAAAAATAATATTGATGGAACAAGTATGTGATAGCATTCTAAAAAATGGATGCGAAGAAAAAAATTTACAACAGTAAACTAATTCATACAATTAATATTGAAGGATAGTTTTTTTTTCCAATTATGTTCATTGAAAAAACATTGTTACTTTTGAATGACAAATTGCTTATGGAATAAAATCATATACCAAAATGCAATTCACCCTAATTTTATGCAAAATTGTTGGTAAAGGTAATTAAAATATTGAGGGTAATTACGACATTTCACTACTCCCTTTAGATGAAAATTTTAACTTCATTTAATCTTGGGGGTAATTTATGGATAAAACAAATATACGGGGCAATTTGCACTGTCCCCTAATTACAGGGGACAAATTGTAATTAAGCCAGTAGCTGTCTTTTGCTAATTTTAAATTGTACTTTTTTTTTTTTTTTCTGGTTTTCACTATGACTTTTGGAAAATTTATCTTCCAATATTTGTAATTTTTTTTTTTCATTTTGTTTTTCTTTTTCTGGTATAACTTTCTTAGAATTTAATGAAACTTTTCTATAATCTTATAATAATTTGTAGAGTTTCTTAATGTGTGAAAGAAAATAATAGAGAGGTACATTAAGATGATATGAAGACATATTAGAAATGAGAAATTGAAAAATTAAATATTCAAATTATGTAGTTGAATTTTTATTTTTTGAAGGGAAGAAAGAATGTGATCCACTAGAAGGTAATAATAATATTCAGTCCTATAATGTGAACTTCTACAGATTATAGGCAATAAAAGAAATACCTTCTGAAATCCTAGAGCAAACGAATGATAACTAAGGTCAAGAAAAAGAGTCAACAACAAACATTTTCTACCGTTGATAGTTACTATACTACAAATGTTGTTAATTTTGAAATACATTGACATTGTGTTTGTATGAAGGGATTTGAATGGATTTGATTTGAAATTCTAATCTATAATAAGTTATCTAAATAAGTCAATCGATTTAGTTGTAAATAAGAAATCCATCAATAATTGGAGAGTGTGATTTTAATAATTAAATGAGTAGATTTGAAATTTACTTAAATTTCATATCATTTCAAATACATCTAATTCAAAATCATTCATTTCAAGTCATTATTTCAATTCAAATTCACCCATCGAAACACAACCCGAGGGAAAATAGGGTGAAGGGATACTAGGAAGAGCCTGATCCAAGCTATCATACTGCATACCCAATTTTACAGGTGTTCATCTCAAATTAGATACTCAATCTTTGACCCAACTCGATCCTATTGGGTCAGAAAAACTAGGTACTCAATCATATACATAGGGCAACCGGTCATTCAAGTACACGTTAAAAGTGGGTCGAATGATCATGTATCTAACCCAGTCCAATCATGTCATTTTTTTAGTTTAAAAGATTTTAAAAATAACAAATTGGTTGTTAATTGTACAAATACCCCTATAAATAATAGGAAGGAAATGAGAAAAATCTTATTAATGATCCAAGCTATCATACCGCATACCCAATTTTACAGGTGTTCATAAATTAGATACTCAATCTTTGACCCAACTCGATCCTATTGGGTCAGAAAAACTAGGTACTCCATCATATACATAGGGCAACCGGTCATTCGAGTACACGTTAAAAATGGGTCGAATGTTCATGTATCTAACCCGGTCCAATCATGTCATTTTTTTAGTTTAAAAGATTTTAAAAATAACAAATTGGTTGTTAATTGTACAAATACCCCTATTCAAGATAAATAATAGGAAGGAAATGAGAAAAATCTTATTAATTTTAGATTAAAATAGATAAAATTATATAATTAATCATATATGGCTATAAAAAGTGATCATAAATTTATGAGTTTGTAAATCATGCCTGGCAAGGCCTTAATCCATTGTGCATAAAAGAATTGAGGTTGCAAAAATTATTGTCATGTGTTAGAATATATAGACAGGATAAGTATATTTAAGTATTATTATTTAGAAGTGGTAAAATGGATAAATGGATGATTAATGGTTTTATTTAAATGGATATGGATAAAATTCATTCAATTCATTTAAAAATATTTAATAAATGGATCTAAATAGATGGATTTAAATGAATAATAGATAAACCATTTATCTACTTAAAAACCATCTAAATTATTTTCACATATTTACACACATTTTCTCACACACATTTGCACACTCACGCACACGCATTTTCACACACACTTACATGCACCTTCACACATACACATACACACATTTTCACAACACTTGTACACATTTTCACACACTTACACATACACTTTCACACACACATACTTACACACATTTTCACACACACAAACTTACACATATTTTCTCACTCACACACCCACTTACACATATTTTTACACACACACATGTACACACATACAGACACACTTTAACACATACACGCACTTACACATACACTTACACATTTTCACATAGATGCATATTTTCACACACAATGCACACATACACATATTTTCATACATTTTCACATACTTACACACACCTAAATGCATTTACACACTTTCACACATTTTCACATACAATCATACTTACACATATTTTCACACTTTTCAACACATTTTCGCAAACATATGCATTTTAAAACACACACAATTACGCATATTTTCTCACACACATATACTTATATGCATTTTCACACACACACTTATACATATGTTCACACATACACACATACATATGTTCACACATACACATATACTTATACATATTTTCAACACACGCACACTTACACACATTTTCACACACACACAATTACAAACATTTTCACACTTACACACTCATTTACACACATTTTCACACACACTTTCATACATGTTCACACACAATTATACACATTTTCACACTTACATACATATTTACACACATTTTCACACACACTTTCATACATGTTCACGCACACACAATTCTATACATTTTCACACTCACACATATTTTCACACTCACACGCACTTTCACACACACACACACACACTTTTACACATTTCCACACATACGCGCTTTTAAACATTTTCACACACACTTACCCACAATTTCGCACACGTACAATTACAAACATTTTCACACACACAAAACATTTTCCCATACACACACATATGCATATTTTCATGCACACACACTTACACATATTTTCACACACACATACACTTACACATATTTTTACACAAACAGACTTACACACATTTTCTCACACATACGCACACATACTCTTATACATATTAGTCATTCACATTTACGCACACATTTTCACACATGCACACTCCTACATATATTTTCACAGACTTACACACACTTTCACACATTTTCACACATATGTCACACGTACACACACAATTTTACACATTTACACACACACTCTTACACATATTTTCACACGCACTTTTATACATTCACACATGCACTTATGCAAATTTTCATATTTTCAGACATTTTCATGTGAAAATGTTGTGAAAGTGTGTGTAAAGTGTGTATAAGTATGTGTAAGTGTGTGAGAATATGTGTAAAATATGTGTAAGGGTGAAAATATTTGTAAGTATGTGCGTGTGTATGAAAATGTGCGAAAGAGTATGTGTGTGTGAGAGAAAATGTGTTGAAGTGTATGTGTAAGTGTGTTTGAAAATATGTAAAAGCATATGTGTGTGTGAAAAAATATGTGTGAAGATGTGTTAAAATTTGTGATTGAAAATGTGTAAGTGCATGTGTGTGTATGAAAATATGTGTAAGTGTAGTGTGAAAATGTGTGTAAGTGTGTTTGTGAAATTGTGTGTATGAAAATGTGTGTAATTGTGTCTGTTTCAAAGTATGTGTAAGTGTACGAAAAAGTGTGCAAGTGTGTGTGTGAGAAAATATATAAAGGTGTACGCGTAAGCATGCGTGAAAATGTGTAAGTGTGTGTGTGTGTGCTTGAGAAAATATATGTAATCGTGTGTGTGACAGTGTGTGTGTGAGAAAATATATATAAGTATGTGTGTGTGAGAAAATGTATGTGTGTGTGTGAAAATATATGAAAGTGTGTGTGAAAAAATATGTGTGTGTGTGTGTTTATGTGTGCACGAATGCAAAAATATGCGTAAGTGTGTGTGTGAAAATATGTATGCATGTGCGTGAAAATTCGTGTAAGTATGTATGTGTACAAAAATATGTGAAACTATGTAAAAATATATAAAAGTGTGTGTGGGTATGTGTGAAAGTGTGTAAAAATATGTGAAAATATGCGTAAGTATATGTGTGAATACAAATGTGTGAAAGAGTGTGTGTGAGAAAATGTGTGTGTGTGTGAAAATGTGTGAAAGTGTGTCTAAATGTGTGAAAATATGTGGAAGTGTGTCCAAATGTGTGAAAATATTTGTAAGTGTGTGTAAGTATGTGTTAAAATGTGTGTGTATGAAAATGTGTGAAAGTGTGTGTGTGTGAATGTGTGAAAATGTATGAAAATGTGTCTAAGTGTGTGTACAAATATGTAAGTATGTGTGTTGAAACTATTTGTGTGTGTAGAAATATATGTAAGTATTTGTAAGTATGTGTAAGTGTGTAAGTATATGAAAATGTGTGCAAGTGTGTGTGTGAAAATATGTGAAAGTGTTTGTGTGTGTAATTGTATGGAAATATATGTAACTCTGTTTGTGAAAATGTCTGTGTAAGTGTGTGTGTTTAAAAATGTATGAAAGTGTGTTTGTGAAAATATGTGACAGTGTGGGTGTGTGTGTGAAAATGTGTGAAAGTGCATGTAAGTATGTTGCACATATGTGTGAAAGCATTTACAAGTGTGTGCGTGAAAATCTGTAGAAGTGTGTATATGTGTAAGTGTGAAAATGTGTGTGTGAGTGTATGAGTGTATGAAAATATGTGAAAGTTGGTGTGCGTGAAAATGTGTAAGTATGCATATGTGTGTGTCTATAAGTGTGTGTAAGTGTGTCAGTGTGTGAAAATATGTGAAAGTTGGTGTGCGTGAAAATGTGTAAGTATGCATATGTGTATCTGTAAGTGTGTGAAAATGTGTAAATGTGTATAAATGTGTATGAAAATGCATATAAATGTGTGGATTATCACCTTGAAATAATTTGTTGTAATTAAATCGATTTATATGAATTAGATGGTTTATCAATTAAAATTCATTTAATAAATTATTATAAATAGATAAAGTATTTATATCTATTAAACTTTTAGAATCAACTGTATCTATTTTAAGTATAAATAATTTTAAATAATAAATAAATTTGGATCACAATTGCCACCTCTATTAGAATTGTACTACTACAAAAGTGTTAGAGAACACTCAATGCTTCCCATATACTACTATAACAATTGGGTGGGTGAGCACAAGGCAAATTTGTTGGTTTGACAACAACTCCAATATATTAATTAAATTAAAATTCGCGAAGAGGGTTTATATTATATATGCAACAAATAGGATTTACCTTTAGATTAACAATCCAAATGTACCAAAAAGTAAAATTTAGTTACAAAAAATGTGGGTGTATACTTCAATATCCATTCATATAAATATTTAAAAAAAAAAAAAAAGAAAGAAAGAGAAAGTTATGTCATATAAAATAGCAAAGGTGCTTTACCTTGAGATAGTGAACATCACTAGCACATAAACCAATTGCTTTCATATTGACCCAAACATCATCGGGACCAAGAACAAAATTTAAAAAAAAAAAAAAATTAATAGACGAAAGAATGCATATTGCAACCTCCCCCAAAAACAAAAAAGAAAAAAAAGAAAGAAAAAAAAAGCAATAATAATGAGACATAACTAGTTACTGGAAAACTAATCCGAATTTATCCGGAAATAGGGACAGTACAAATTAAAAAGAATACAAAGGAAGTGAAAAAACAAAAAAGAAAAAGATGGAATACCAAGAGCTGGGAGTTTGAAAGGCTGGATCTTGAGATCATGAACGCCATACAGCCAAGCGGCCATGTTTTCTCCAGTGTTACCCATATTGATATGTTTTCGTGTCTAAATAGTTTGACTAGTAACTCAATTGGACGGTACGAGTAGAGAATGATAGATGCTTCAATTATTTATTTATATATAGAATTTGGGTAACCTTATCGTAACAAAATTTTGACATGGATAATTTAATTTGATTTTATACTAGGATTATTCACTCCATCTATAACTCAAATGGATATCTCTATTATATATAACGTATGAGAAGGGATTTAGTATGATGTCATTGTTTATTTTACTTAATTTACCTTTATTTTTGTAACTATTTCCAATTCATGTCTTTATGTGTAAATACTACCTACCTATCCGTAACTATCTACTAAATTACTTACAAACTCTTATCTCCTCTGTAATTTCACCTCCTCTATTATTTCACTACCCATATCTCTTTTTTCTTTTTTCTTTTCTTTTTTTATAAACTTTTATAAATTTCACACCCATATGTGTGCCTTTCTCACTAATAATTAATAATTATCGGACCACTACCCCGTGTACTCTTTTAAAATGTGAAATTAAATTCGAGAGTGTTGTATTTGGATGGATAGATTTGAATTCGATGAAATATTTGAAATGAATGGATTTAAATGACATGAAATTTGAACTTCAAATCTACTAATTTAACTATTAAAATCACACCTCCACTTGTTCGTGAATTTCAAATCCACAACTAAATCAATTAACTAATTTGGATAACTTATTATATATTAGAATTTCCAATCAAATCTACCCAATTCGCTCCATTCAAACACAATGTAAATAAATTCTAGTGTAGATGACATACTCTGCATGTGTAAATTTAGATCTCATAAAGAATTATTTAAAAATTAAAATAAATTGAAGCTGAGAAATTATGAGAAGTTAATAAATTATATAATTATTATACGGTTTATACCACCTTCTTTAAGATTTGTATGAATTTATAATTTTGTTCCTAAAAGAATAGAAAAGTTATTGTAGATAGAGGCAATTTAGAAAATCTATTAATTTTAACATTGAATCAAAATATTTTGGCTTGTAATTTGTATATAGTTAAATTAGGTAAATAGGTCTTGATGTTGAATTTCGTGAAATGAATAGTTTATTTAAGTGGTCAGTAATGTTTTAAAAAAATATATTGAATTTTGTGTATCTACGGGTATCCTGAGCACTCATTTTAACTCAGTTAAATATAATTTAAATTCAATTAAAACCCAAATTCTTACTAGTACTATTAGAGACGAGGGTGGGTCGAGTTAGACCAAGGTTTCAAAGTCCACCAAATCAGGCCCACCAAGGGCATTCACCGGTGAGCAGGAAGGGTGACCAGTCCCTGGGCTAGCATAGCTCTATGGGTTGGGCTACGATCTGACTCATGGGTCAACCCATGATCTGCCTTACAAGATGGCCCGCTTTTGATTAATTAAAATTAAACTAAATTATTAATTATTTTATTTCAAATTAGCACTTAATCGTTTACATTATTACTTATAATTCAATTATAGTATTTAATAGTCTATGTTATTACCTATTACATGAACTATTATTAATTATTACTCATTGTTCAATTCTTATAATATAAATTACAATTAAGAGAAATAAATTATTACTTATTAAATCATGTCATTGGATAAGATTCCAAATTACTACTTACTATTTCAAATTATTACTTATTATTTGAAGTTATTACTAATTATTACTTTATTTTTCAACACTTATTAGTACAAGTCATTATATATTACTATTTTAAGTTATTATACCAAGTAATTCTTAATTTCATTAATATTTATTAGTACAAGATATTTTTTTTTTACTCAAAGTTATTCTTATTATTTAATTTGTTACTTATTATTCTTCCAAGAGGAATTGTTGACTTATTAATCATTAGTAAGTAATTCATTAAGCTAAAACTTAGTTATTAGTACTTTATTATTCCAAATTAATACTTATTAGACCAAATTATTACTTGGTAGTATAAGTCAATACTTATTATATATTAATCATAAAATAAAAATATATAATAAGAAAAAACAACCTTGAGATGGTGGAGGATTGGCGTAGACCCCCTACCAAGTATATCAATATTGTAAAAGACGTACAAGAAGGGAAATATTGAACTTTACCTCCAAAAAATTACAAATTATAAAACTATGTAAACAGAAATTTTGTGCCTGAAAAATAGACAATAAATAAAATTCACAAATCTAAATTTTATTGGATCAAGTGAAAATGGGTTACAACTTGCCGTGGTATTCCAATCATTGATTGCAATGACAAAGACCTTTGATTCATTCTTTGATTTGGTGATGACGATCCAAGGGTCGTGATCAGTTTGATCTTGAAGTATCGATGTGTTGAATACTTGCAATCTGAGGGTCACAACAGCCTTGATTTTGAATCATTGAATCTTTTCACTTTCTTGTGGGAGAAATCAATCAAAAAGTGTGGACCAAGGGCTTCAGGCTTGATTCTAGTTGAAAAAATGTTGGTGAAGAACGCGATTTTCAATTGTTGTAGAGGATGCGACACTTTGTTTCTCATGCTTATTGATCCACCATGCTGCTAGAGTCTTGCTCTTCATGTGGTTGAAATGCTTCCAAGTTGTCCGTCTCAATGAGAATGGTTGTATTTATAGGCCAAGAGTGAGAGATTTAATTCAGAAAAGTTTAATTACTAACTCAATTAAGGGTAAATTAATCCCATTATTAGTCCTAATTGATTTTCCTCAATTTAATCAATGAGAAAGATTTTGTCTCTTTAATTAATTTTAGAATAACTGGTTGGGTTTAGAGTGAATAATGGACTCCATTTGTCCTGTTGGCCCCATTGACAAGAAATATGGGCTTGCAGAGTCATTTTTACTGAGTTCTAGATTTGAGAGATTACGTTCAAAATATCGACTTTGATGGATTAAAAAATAACCAAGACTAATTATTTGTAATCTTAATTATTATTTATTTTTTAATACTACAAATGCCCCTTTCAAGACTTAAATTCATTATATACTTGCTTGTACAAGAATGTAAGGTTTGAAGTATTATATCCTTTTACCTAAAGTCAACCAAGTGCTTATCACCCATTTGAGGACACACCTATAGTTTCCCATCTTGCTGTAGTGTAATTTTGAAATTGGAAAGAATTCCACAATTTCATCAATCACAAATATCTCCAGATTAATTTGCCTGATTCGATATGGATTACCCACCAAATTATTCTCTTTTCCCCTTTTTTTGACTTCAATAAAGGAATTTTTTTCAACAACTAATCAATATGGCAATTGCTTGGAATAACTCGTTCACTTTAAAGGAAAGGATTCTTTATCTCAAAGACTTCCCTATATATCATAGTTTACCATTTGCTTATTTGGAAACTTAAAATATCTCTCATTGTAGACGGATCCATGGTTGTGAAAGCTTTATTCATAGCAAGAAGTAAGATGAGGAATGAAATATCATTTTCCCTTTGTACTACAATCTGTTAAAGAAAATCAAGTTCTTGATGGACATCATCCCGAGATGATTGATTGTCTTTCCCTATGAAAACAATTGGAATCCCTTTGCTCTATCAAAACTCTATTTAAAGGATATTACAAGGCTATCCCTATTATCTACTGTCCAATGCTTTTTACTTGTCGAGCTATGCAAAAGTCTTCCAATTCATTGTTGAGGTTTCTGTGTCCAATAATCATGTGCATGTAGGAATTTCAATCTCAACTCATCCTAACATTGTTTTCTTGTATCCTAAAGGCAGATGGTTTCAAAAGATATCGCACACCAAAAGCCACAACACCGTAGTTAATTTGCAGCAAGTAAAGGCCGTAGTCTATTAAAGCCGTTGTAGAAGCAATGGCTTTGTTGGTCAGCCATTAAATAACGGCCCATAAATCCAATGTATATTTGCTATCTTACGTTACTAATCATTGATGAAGTTGCCACATTTGCAATTATATATATGAAGGGACCTAACACTTGATTCCAGGAACTCTTATTACATGAATAAAAACACATTCATGTGCTTTTGATTCTATTCTAGTCATGATAGAGTAGTAGCCTAGAAATTGTAGAACCAACATAATCAATCTAGAGGTGCTTTAGTGGTCCCCGTTAAGCATGATGAAACCAAGAATTTTTCATATTCTGTGATTGTGTGCCTTGCACTTACAGTATTGGAATTTTCGCCTACATGGTTCGCAGGTCAGACTGCCATTTGACTTGGCTCCAATTGCGATAACTATTCACCAGTCTTTAACTTCATGATTTGTGTTTATTTCTCGAGTGCAATGTTTACTCCACCGTCCTAAGGTAAGCATGAATTTTTTTTTTTTTTAGACTTTATGAGAAAATTATTATTGCATACAAACTCTTCTTGATAATGCCTATATGTTCTTGTTACGTGCTGACATACCCCTAGAGTGGTCTGTACTTGAATCATCAACTAGATCATACTCCAGAATCATGTCATTTTACGGTTGCATCATTGACGTACCCTTAGAGTGGTTCGTTCACAGATCATCAACTAGACCAGACTTTGGAACCATGTCTTCTTACGATTGCATAGTTCACGTACCCTTAGAGTGGCTCGTTCTTAGATCATCAACGGGATCATACTCTGGAAGAATGCCTTCTTATGGTTGCGTCATTGAGTACCCTTAGAGTGGCCTGTTCCTCCTGAATCGTCAACTGTATCACACTCTGAAACTATACCTTCGTACGCTTGGCATCATTGACGCACCAGAATGCCCCGTGCCCGGATCATCAACTGGATCACATTCCAGAACCATGCATTTTTACAGTTACGTCATTGACGTACCCCTAAAATGGCCCGTACTCCAATCATTAATCGAATCACACTCCGAAATCATGCCTTTTTACAGTTGCGTCGTTAACGTATATGAACCTCTCCTAAAGTGGACTATTCCTAGATCATCAACTAGATCGCACTCCGAAACCATGCCTTCTTACAGTTATGTCATTGACATACCCCTAGAATGGCTCGTACCTGGATCATCAACTGGAGCAGAATATGCCTTCTTCCGGTTGCATCGTTAACGTATCCCAAGAGTGACCCGTTCCCAGATCATCAATTGGATCACACGTTAAAACTATGCCTTTTTGTGGTTGTATCATTGACGTATCCCTAGAGTGGCCCATACTTGGATCGTCAATTGGATCACATTCCGAATCATCAACTGGATCACACTCCGAAACCATGCACTTTTATGGTTACGTCATTGACGTACCCTAGACTGGTTTGTACCTAGATCATCAACTAGATCACAGTAACTTTGATACCATGTTGGTTGATCCTCGATGCACTTTTGCGACTCGTGATTAACCTTTGAAGCTAGTTAATAACTAATTTAGGTGTAGATTGCACAATAGCAATTTAGGTATTGTTTATCAATGAATTGCCTATCGAACTAACTCTTTCATGTTATAGCTTTTCCTTTTTTTTATTTAAGAAAGTGACAATATAGTTTCTTTCAAGGAGACAATTATTTCCAAGTTTATTTGAAGGAGACAATTATTTCCAATTGACCATACCTTGTGATTGTAGATGACAAGGACGACAACATTGAAAGTGGAACTGCTCTCCTAGCATGTTCTTCAGCATTCGAAAAACTTCCCAAGAAGTTGGAAAATAGACATTTCCCAACGAATTTGTTAGGGTGGTTAAGGGAATCTTATAGAAAAGATGACCGCTCTTTTTTTTTGCTTGCTTCTAACCATAACAATACTTCACGCTAAATCCCTCATCTTACTTTGGAACGTCGCATTACCATTGGCAAAGAAAGTTCGGGAACTTCTTTTAAGGTCAATGGTGAATTGACATGCACCCTTTTGACTGTTTAGAAGACATTCTTGGTCGAAGTCAGACATGCCTTTATGATGCTATTTATGCATCCTTGTTTTCACATATCACTGCAACGCCATTTTTCAGGCTTTTTGTGCGTGCTTGTCTCCTGAGACGAATACGTCTCACACTTTCCAAGAGAGATTTTTGTCTATCTTTGGGACTTATCTTCACTTAGCAGGCAGCCTTGTGGCAATTTATTCTTCGATGAGGTTGTCCCTGCACAGAAGCTATTTTTTACTATTGACAAGAAAAGAAAGAAAGTCATTCCTCCCAGTTGCCAGTATTTGTTAGCCTCTTTCTATCAACTATATAGGGACACGAAGAAAACTTCAATAGTAAGTGTGCCCAAATGGATTAACTTTTGGCACGGAGGAGCTTCTAAGTACCAAGTTTCGGCCAAGCGAGACGGAAGAAAGAATGACACTCACCTGATGACTTTTCCTTCAGGTTCGAAACCTATTCCTTCCAACTAGTCAGAAAAAAAGTATGGTGCATTTGTCATGGGGTCACTCTTTTTGGTGTTCTCAACCCGTGCGGCACTTTGGTTTTTTCCTCCCCAAGTCAACCTGCACCTTGTTCACACAATAAGAGAAGAGAGAATTGATAGAATGAAAACTCTAAGTAATTAATTTTTCCAGCTTCGGAGATATCTTACAAATGAGGGGTTGGCCCCTTTTATACTTACAAGATAGAATTTAGAACCTACTACATTAATTACAAATCTACATGATTCTAGAGAATTCTATATAGAGAATATTCCTCCTAGAATATTCTGGAGAATCTAAGGTCAGTTAAGGAAACTCTATAGAACTCTAGAATGTTCCCTTATCTTCTAGAAAAGAGTCTGGACCCTCATTTTGGGCCGAACCTCTTTGTTTGAATGGGCGGACCGTGTCATTCTCCCCTACCTATTTTGGCAACGTCCTTGTTGGCTTTGGCGATATGGAATGCGTCAAACTGCTTCTTAAATTGCCAAAGTGCCTCGGCCGGCTCCCAACTGTCCTTGCTCTTGGAAAAATCTTTCCATCGTACTTTGTACTCGATCCTAGCCTTGCAATACCGTTTGCGTACCTCTTCTGTACCTTTAGTATGCAGTCTACCTCACGATTATACGAGGTCTTTGCTCCCATAGGTGCCTGCTGTGACAGTCCGCGATTATGGTTTTCCTAGTCCCTGTGGAAGGGCTTCAGCAAGCTCACATGGAACATCATATGAAGTTTTAGCTTCAGAGGGAGTTCCACCTTGTATGCCACATTTCCTACCCGTCTTAGTACCTTGAACGGTCCTTCGTACCATCAAAGTAGTCCCTTGTGCACCTTCCAAAATCTAAGTATGGAGTGTATCTTGACTAGCACAAGGTCACCTTCCTCGAACTCAAGGAACCGTCTGTTCTCATCAGCCCACTTCTTCATCTTCCTAGCAATCTTATGTAAGGATGCCCTTGCTAAATCCGCCTCCTCTTGCCATGTCTTGGCAAGTTCATATGCTACAGGGTTACCGTCTTTATTTCTTGCCATGACAGTGCTAGGAGTGAGTGGTTATTGTCCCATTACTATCTCAAAAGGACTTTTCCCTATGGACTCGTTACACCTGCAAGTTAAACAAGAATTGGGAAACGTCAAGCAACTTAGCCCAAATTTGTTGGATTGAGCTCACATAATACCTCAAGTATAGCTCCAGTAGCGCATTTGCCCGCTCTGTTTGTCCATCGATTTGAGGATGAGAACTTGTCAACATGTTGAGCTCCGAACCCAGCAACTCAAACAACTCTGTCCAGAACTTTCTAGTGAATCGGGGATCCCGATCTCTCACAATTGTTCGTGGCACTCCCCAATACTTCACGATATGCTTCATGAATAGTCGAGCAGCTTCCTCAGCTAGACAGTCCTTAGAAGCAGCTATGAAGGTTCCATACTTCGAGAACCTGTCTACCACCACCATGATGGTTTGGTATCCCTCAAATTTTGGCAAACCAACTATGAAGTCCATTGAGATGCTCTCCCATGGTCTTTCTGGAATGGTCAAAGGCTCCAGTAAGCCCGTCGTTTTGGAATGCTCAATCTTGTATTGTTGGCACACTAAGTAAGTTCGAACATGATAAGTCTCCACGTCATCTCTCATCCGAGACTAATAGTATCTTTCCTGCATCAGAGCCAAGTACGGTGCATCCCTGGGTGACCAGCCCACTTCGAGTCGTGGCACTTCTTCATTAATTCCCGTCTTAAGTTCCTACAATGCGTCACGTAGAGGCGTCGCCCTTTTGTGTAGAGAAACTCTTCCTCAACCTAAAATCTTCGAGTCTTCCCCTCCCTGGAATATTGAAGAAGGCTCCTAGCAGCTGCATCGTGCTGCAATCCCTCCTTAATCGTGTTGAGCAACAGATTCTCAAATTGGCTGATGGCAGCGAGCATCGTCTTCCTGCTTAGGTCGTCAGCAGCAGAGTTGACTCTTCCAGGCTTGTATTCCAGTTCATAGTCGAATTCAGCCAAAAAGTCTTGCCACCTTACCTGTTTGGGAGAGAGCTTCTTTTGGGACTGGAAGCAGCTTGTGGCGACGTTATCCATCTGCATCGTGAAACGGGAACCCAACAAGTAGTGCCTCCATGCCCTTAGGGCAATTGACCACCGTCGTCATCTCTTTTTCTTGCACCGCATATCGCCTTTCAATCTAGCTAAGTTTCCTCGACTCATAGGCCACTGGATGTCTTTCTTGCATCAAAACCCCGTCAATGGCAAAGTCCCATGCGTCTGTCTCCATCTTGAAGGCCTTTGAATAGTCTGGCAATGCGAGTATCGGCTCCTGGGTCATAGCTTCATTCAGTTTTTTGAAGCTTCTTGGCACTCCTTATCCCATTCCCATACCTTCCCTTTCTTTAGCAACTCCGTGAGGGATATGGTGATGTTGGAGTAGCCTCATATGAACTTTCAGTATAGTTTGTCAACCCAAGAAATGATCGTAGTTCTGTTACCTTGGTAGGGGGTTCCCACTCTACAATAGCTCAGACTTTCAACTCATCCATCCAAATCTGGCCTTCCCCCACAATGTGACCAAGGAACGGCACCTCTTGCTGTGCGAACACACATTTCTCCTTCTTTACAAAGAGTTGATTCTCCTTAAACACCGTTTAAACACCTCTCTCAAGTGTTGGATGTGCTCCTTCAAGGTGCGACTATAGATCACAATATCATCAAGGTATACTATAACAAATTTATCGAGAAACTCTCGAAGTACCTCATTCATCAATGTGCAAAAGGTTGCTGGGACATTGATCAAGCCGAAAGGCATGACGAGGAACTCATGTGCTCCTTCAAGGTGCGTCTTGTGTTCGTCGCCTTTCGCAATGCATACCTACCAGTATCCCGACCTTAGGTCCAACTTGAAAAATCATCGTGCACCTCCAAGTTGGTCGAACTAGTTGGCAATCAATGGTATGGGGTACTTGTTCTTCACCGTTAGTTTGTTCAAGGCCTTATAGTTCACGCACATCCTTAGGGACCCGTTGTGTTTCTTCTAGGACAGCAACGGGGCACCAAATGGAGACTTTGAGGGTTTGATGTAACCATCATCCAGTTAATCCTTCAGCTGCTTTCTTAACTTTGCGACCTCCGGAGGGTACATGCAATAGGGGACCATCGCCTTCAGGTGGTTTGGTTCCGTGGATCAGCTCGATCTTGTGGTCTACTTCTCTCTTAGGAGGCAATTCCTTCGACAGCTCTGTAGGCATCACACTTTTGAATTCCTTCAGTATTACTACAACCACCATAGGCACCTCCCCTTGGTTGTCTCCCTCATCCGCCTTTAGGGTCGCAAGAAAGGTTGGCTCTCATCGTTTCAACCCGTTGCATAGTTGGATGGTGGATAGAGTTTTGTGATCCCTTCCAGACTCCTTCCTCAAAGGTACCACACATTGGCATTGAGGATCCAAAATGCATATGCAGTCGGCAAAATTTAGCACGAGCGTCCTTCTCCGCATACGGAGGGTAGAAGTAGCTTCGAAACTCGTCCACAAACTGGTCCCATGTAGTGATGGCAGTGCCACTGTGGTTGTAACTTCTATGCCGCCGCCATAATAAAGCATAATCGGTCAAGTATGACGAGGAAAGATTTACCTTTTGTTTGTCGATCCACATTCCTGCATTCAGAAAGATAAGTACTACTCCATGGACAGTAGGAAGTTGTCCACTACCTTGGCCTCCTTATGTCCATTAAACTCCTTGGGCTTTGGAGCGTCTGATCAGGGTATAGGCTGTAGCATCACCGTCCTGTCAACAACAGCTCTTCTCAAGGAAATCAATTTTGCCTTGAGTGCCTCAAACTCCTTTCGCATAGTAGCAACTTGGTCTCATTCTGCGCGCATGGCCGCAATTTCTTCTTTGATGGATACCAATTTTGCCTCCAAACTTTCGGACCTCTAGGCTAAATCATCTACCGTAGCATTCAGGGAACCCTTCATTTCTTCCCTAAGGTCGTCCTCCCTAGACTCGACCTCATCAATACGTACGACCGCGTCCTCAACAATGTTGTGGGTTTTTTATTGGCCAACTCGAGTTTCTCAACACGACCAATGGCAGCTGTCAGCATATCTCTTGATGGCTCGCTCCCCCTCCTGTCCTTCTTGGTCGAGGGATCTCATCATGGGCCACGTCGGATGAAGTTCCAGGAGCCATAGTCTCTTCTTGCCAAATACTTGCTGCAAAAACTCGCTCTGATACCACTTGTCACTGGCTTACTCTTTCTTGTGTTCCCAACCCGTGTGACACATAAGTTTTTCCTCCCTTAAGTCAGCCTTTCTTCACACTTACAATAAGGGAAGAAAGAATTGAGAGAATGAAAACTTTAAGAATTGAATTTCTCCAACCTCTGAGATATGTTACAAATGAGGGGGTTGGCCCCTTTTTTTACTTACAAGAGAGAATCCTAAACCTACTACATTAATTACAAATCTACATGATTCTAGAGAATTCTATATAGAGAATATTCCTCCTAGAGTATTTTGGGAAATCTAAGGCCAATTAAGGAAACTCTACAGAACTCTAGAATGTTCCCTTATTTTCTGGAAAAGAGTTTGGACCCTCATTCTGGGCCGAACCTCTTTGTCTGAATGGGCAGACCGTGTCACATTCATCAACCTTGAAGTTGACGATGTCTATCAAGAGGAGACCTACTTGGCTTACCTTACCTTAATCTCTTGCTGCCTGTGTACTTTTGCCCTCCTTATTCTTGAAATAGGCCTCATTCGACCAAGGACTTTTGTGACGGCAAGTTTGATTGCCAAAGGAATAAGGGTCTGTTTAGCTGTACCCGTACTAGCCAGTATTTATCATGGCTTGAATGGGACAACAAACTCTTCCCAACCTGGTAAGGATTGCCATGCTTTTCTAACTTATTATGTTCATGTCTAGTTGGTGCAGTACTTCAACACATATCAAACGAATCCACCTTGCCAGCCAGATTCATCAATGGCTAAACTCTCTGGGAATTCCTCCGCTATATTATTTGATGAGATAGGCGCAAGGGAGCACATCATGCAGGTAACTAACTTTGTATGGCATTCCACCTCCTTTGCTTTAGAAAAGCAATAGATCTTCAGTAATGACTATAACCTTTTATCTTTCAAGTTTAGCTACTTCATGAACTTGTAGTCTACTTACTTGTCTTTATAATGTGAAGACTTGTATTTGGTAGAGATCCAGTTATCTTTACAGCCCTCACAGATTTGCCCGCCAATTTGGCTTTTGTCAAGACCTTTCAAGTAAGCATAACAAAGAGCTTCCTATATCAGTCTTAGAGAGGTTGTATCAGCTTTATCATTTCTGCACTCTTACTAGCATGAAGTTTAAGATATAGTACTTGGTGGACACAACTCTATGATGGTTATTTCAAAAATGGTCCAATTACATTAAAAGAGTTCTTCCTTAGCTCAGTGAACAATCCAGTCGGTGGTACTACTCCTAGGTTGAAAGTGGATGCAGAAATTATTGCTATGGACGAAAGCACTAGCTCTCGAAAAAGATTTTCCCCTCAAGAAGTCCAGGATGAAACTCCAACTGGTAAGCATCTTAGTGAGCATCTTTCTCAATAGCCACAATTAGACAAGGTGAGTGATGAAACTCCACTATTTCAAAATCACAATGCTTAAGGAAGAAATTTGCGAGTGATGAGCGATCAACTTTAGCTGGCAACCATGATAATGACAAATGTTGACTTGCATAAAAACATATCCCTAGTGACAAGTCTCCAGGAGGTGTTGCCACCAATCCTGCAGAGCTTATGCTGAATTGAGAAAACATTTTTACTAGTGTCCATAGTTCTAATCAAAAGGGATCAGGATTTCACAATTTTAGTTCATTACATCAACTCTTTTTTTTTTTTTTTCTTTTGTCCAATATGTGCAAAACTTCTTGTTAAATATTCCTAACTTATTTTGAAGCTTGGAAGCGTCCATTTTATTGCTAAAGGTGCAACAATGGATGGGCCGAAAAGTAGCGATAACACCACCTCCTTTCCTAGCCAATTTGAATTGATTGTGTGCAACTTGCGAAAACATTCTAGTCTCTCCCAAATTTTGAATATGGGAAAGAGGCTGCCTATGATGCCCACTCTGACTATCTTTGCTCAACTTTCCCTATGCATACCAACCGCGCCTTACGTATTCAATGTTGTTGCCATTCCATCTGAATAACATTGCAAAGCATCTTTAAGTATTAGAGAGAGAATTCATCAGTAGCAAATCTCGGGAGCTTCATTTGAGTGACTCTTAGAGTACTTTGAAAGGTTTCCTAAGCTATTTCGAGTGATTAAACTCGATGGATTCGATCCTTCTCCATTATGCACTCGAGTGGAGAACCTTATGATCCATATCAGCAAGTATCAAGAATTGCACAACAACTTTTCTGGGGAGCTTATCGAAGCTGCATTCTCTACATGCTTTACTACCATCCAAAGACAGGTTGAGGAGACATCTTCAGTGAATGAGCAAAAGTTGAAATGTTTTAAATCTATCCAAGCTAAACAACTAAATCTCGAGGCTAGGAAAGTTGAACTAGTGAAAGAACTAGAGAAAATAGAACTGAAGATACAAGGAACTAATGCTGAGATACACAAGGTTGATGACGACATGTCTCATAATCAACATCTGGTGGCTCATCTTGCAATTAAGCAAACCAATCTTAGGAGCATTCCAATTGTGTCTTCTAAGGACTTTGAAAATTTGGAAGCACTTTGTATTTCTCTAGAGGAAAAATGAGCTGAAGTCGCACAACTGAAGTGGATGGATTAACCTCATTGTTATCTTTTCCTTTATCTTTCACTTTTTATTTTTTTAGTAATTTTATATCCTTAATAAACATGCACTTTCCCCTCATTCCATGTTCAACTAAAACTTGAGTTTGATTTCACTTCAAGAATGAATTTCAAACACATTTATTTCTTTTAAATTGTTTTACCTGTTCACAGTTTATACTCATGCAAGCCAAAAGTAATTTATTTATACCATTGTTGATAATTATTTAAAGCAAAACTAAGAGAAATAAACAATTGTTTGAACATGGGCATACCCAAGCTTCCTATGTACCCTAAAAAAGGATCAAATTGAAAAACATAATTCAAGAAAATTACAATAATTTTTTTTGTGGGAACGAAAATAAGATGAACAAACAATTGATTGAACTTGGGCATACCCAAGTTGCCTACATATCCTAGAAGGGATGAAGTCAAAAACGTATTTCAAGAAATTTATACACATCTATCATTTTTTTTGCCTAGATTGTCCTTTTCAAGATTTTCAACCTAGAGTTTTTTTTTTTTTTTTGGGCCTAAGCAGGCCTTTTCAAGATTTTTAACCCAGCATTTTTTTTTTGTTTAAGGCAAAAAAAAAGAAAAAGGTTTGTGTAAAATTTAGATTCAAAGGAAGTACTGCTTCAAAGATTTGCCATTGATTGGCCCAACCTTCATACCAACTTGACCTACCAAAAGGTACGCTCCATTGGTGTATGCCTACTGTACCACATAGGGACCATCCTACTTGGAATTAAACTTGTTTTTTCATCCGTAGTGCGATAGAGATCAGCCTTCGAACAACTAGCATAGAGTCTCCAACTTGAAATGACCTCGGTCATACTTTTTTTTGAAAGCCTGATAATATTCCAAATGATAATGCACAAATGAGACTGGTAACATTCCAAAAGTTCTTGTGCATCAAGCCTCTTTTCATCTAGTTCCTCAAACTCTTGTAGTCAGAATTGTGCATTATCATTACTGCTCCAGTTAACTCTTATTGGATGGCAATCCTAAGTGACCATATTCGCTGCTCAAGTGGCAAAATAGCTTCGACTCCATCCACCAACGAGGAAGAAGTTGCTTGAGCAGGTGTTCTATAAATGGTTCAGTATGCCCAAAGTGCCTTCCCTATTCTTTCATGCCTGTCACTTTGGATTTGGCCGCTATCTTCTTGAGCAAATTGCCGAAGGGTTTGTTGAAAACTTTAGTGAGACAATTTGCTGATGCATTATACATGAAAAACTTGTGTTGTTTGAATTTTAACCTCTTGCATAACCCATCCATCAAGCTATTGATGAACAGCTCCCCATTGTCAGTGATGACGATTGAGGTACTCCATACCTGTAAATGATGTTTGATTTCATGAAGTCAATAGCCGATTCTTTCGCGATCTTACTAAATGGGGCTACTTCTACCACTTGAAAGTATCTAGGATATAGAGGTGTCCCTGTGAGGACTTAAGGAAAGGGCCAACAACATCTAACCCCCAAGCTGATCCATCAAATGGCCAAGATGCCGCCGTCAGTTGCAATGGATCTGGTGGTTGATGGATAAAGTCTACGTAAAACTGGTAGGCCTTACACCTCTGAGCATATTCCATGCAGTCTTTGACCATTGTAGGCTATTAATACCCTATTCATTTTATATGAAAGTGGAGCTTAGGTCCTTACTGGTATGCGCTACAAATTCCTGAATGTGCTTCTTCTATAGCCCTGGTTTATTTCGTCCCTCCCCAAGTAATGGAGCCAAATACCTTCGAATGACTGAGGAAACAAAGTACCTTTGTAATAGACAAATCCTGGGGCTCGTATTTGAATATCAGTCCTTCTTTAGGACTTTTTTGGTAATTTACCATGTTCTAAGTAGTTGATCAAAAGATGTCTCCAGTTTTCTTCCTCAATGACCCATACTGAGAGGGGGTTACTTTTCTCAATGTGATACTCCAGTAGCTCAGGAATCATCCTCCTACAACACATTGGAACTTTCGTTGTCTCACCTATGGCCAAAGCTAACGTCGTTGCTAAGTTGGCAAGAGCATCCGTAAGATGATTCTCCTTCCTTGGAATGTGTTCCATCAGAATACTGTTAAACTTTCCCATTAAGTGAGAAGTGTAATTGAAGTATGGAATCAAATCATCTTTTTTGACTTCATATTCTTGTATTAACTAGTTGATGATTAGTTTTGAGTCACTATACACTTCAAGGTTAGAGATATTCATCTTGATGGCCATCTATAGCTCAATGATCAAAGCTTGATATTCAGTTATATTGTTTGAACATTTTTTTCCCAAGACAATAGCAAGTGGTAAGACATGCATTTGTAGAGAAACGAACATGATTCCACCCAATCCTTCAAATCTTGCAGCTCTATAAAAATAAATCATCCATGGTGGTAGTGTTTGAATAAATTTCACTTCTTCGTCAAGGAAATTCTCAAAAACCACTCAATCTAAGGGAATAGGATAGTTTGACAAGAAGTCATTAAGGGCTTGTTCTTTGATTGCCTTTAATCGAGGGACATAAATGATCTCAAATTCATTAAATAGGACGATCATCTGGCAATATGTCCTGAGAGTACTGGTCTTGACATCATATATTTGAGGGGATAGACCCCTACAACTAGATAGATTGCATAGGCCAAGAAGTAATGCCTTAGCTTTTAAGAGGAAAATGTCAAAGCCAAACAGATTTTTTCAATGGGAGTGTATCGCATATCCAGATTTAGGTAATACAAAAGCTTTTCTTTGCCTTCATCATTATTTTGTGCTAACATTGCCCCCACAGACTTTTCTTGTGCAGGAATGTAAAGATAAGTGGCTTACATGGCGTTGGCAGTCTCAAGATTGGAAGGTTGACCAAATATCTCTTAATGCTATCAAGAAAATTTTGGCATGATTGGTCCCATTCAAATTGTGCATCTTTCTTGGCCAATCGATTGAATGGTTGGCATCGACCTAGTAAATTGAATATGAAGCAATGAATGTACGACAGAGATCCTTGAAGACTCCGAAGTTAATTCATAGGTTCCTTGGCGGAGGCATTTTTTTATGGCATCTATCACAAAATTGATCAACCTCAATGCCTCAGTGCAAACAATGAACCCTAATAATTTTCTCAATGAAACCCCAAATGTGCACTTGAGTGGATTCATTTTCAATTGGAATTGTCTTAAACGGGTAAACACCACTTGAAGATTGTCTAGGTGGTCTCCTCTTTTGGTCTTAACAACCAGCTCATCTATATATCATTCGACCTTTGTATGGAGCAAGTCATAAAAAATCTTTTGCGTTACACATTGATAAGTGGCTCTGACATTCTTCAGGCCTAAGGGCATCACTTTGTAGTAGAACATATGTCCAGAAAGCCATAACCTCCTCATCTTTTGGCACCATACGTATCTGATTATAACCTGCACATTCACCAATAAAACTTAGAATTTCATTACCCTCTATGGCATCCACAATAATCTTAATGATCAATAAGGAAAAATCATCCTTCGGACAAGCCTTATTCAAATCATAGTAAAGTCCACACAAATACGGATTTTTCCATTTCGTTTCTTGATAACTTCTATGTTAGAAATCCATGATGAATATTTCACTTCCCTTATGAATCTGGTTTCAAGAATCTTGTCTATTTCCTCATTCACTTTAGATAAAATATATGAACGGATAATGTACTGAGCTTGTTTGATTGGCTGAGTGCCATGCTTGACTGATAAATTATGAACTGCCACTTTAGGATCTAGCCCAGGCATTTCTTTGTAGCTCCAAGAAAAAACATTCTTGAATTCAACCAACAATTCAAGTATCATTTCTCTTCAAAAGGGCTAAACTGAGAACTCATAAAGATTGGCTTTGGATCATCAAGGGTCCCGAAGTTGAGCTCCTTAAGATCATCCACTGTGGGTTGCTCTCCATCTTCTAATTGCGGTGGGGCATCTAGGACATCTTCTTCTGCAACATCCATTGGGGGATCTTCTTCTACTATAATGTGGCATGCAATGACGTATACCAACTGCTCATCATATTCAATGTAACGTGGCTTTTGGGACTAGTTTTGTATGCACAATTGTGAGGCTCTTAATTTTGAGCATCTCCTCAGTTTGGATTTCTAACAGGTCATATGCGTTATATGAGAAAGCACTATACTATGGAGTTCATTACCGTCTTCTACTTATTTTCTTATTCTTTTAAACCGTTTGTCATTCGCTATAATATCCTTGCCCCCAATCCTTTGAAACACAAACTTTTGTGATCACCCTTCATTTTTGCTTTCATGATCTTTAGATGCCCCCCAACCAATGAAATACTTAAGGACAAAGGCCTGAGTCAAACTAATCATTTTACAGTTTTGGTAAACTTAGACGACCAAAAACAAAAGAGTGCTCATGACAAGAGAGGCTATGTACCCTTCGGAATATAGAAGATCTTGAAGACAAGTCACCGTTCTCTTGTGTTGAGATACCTGTCCGATCAAACACAGAAACTCGTGCACCAGGTGGTTCAATGAGGTCTAAAGCCGATCTCTAAGGCAATAAATGACCGGTTGCTCATTTTGTTCATCATTCGTCTACTCAACCGTTATGTAATGAGCGGTCTTTTTCTCCTTTCTTCCTTTAAGGATGACTCATACTGGTTCTAGGGATATGAAGCCTAGTCCCAAATTTGGAAGGCTTACCTAATGCCCTTCTTTTCTCAACATCTTTTGTATTTCATTTAAACCATGCATCTTTTCCCCCGTGTGTCATTTAAAAATATCTTTTAACATAGGCACACTTTTGGTACTATTTGAAGCATTATCACAAGAAATGGATATAATTTTTTTCATTCACACCATGTTCACAGGCACAATTTTCAATCAACAATCAACAATGAAATTTGAGGGGCATTGTGAGGGTGTTCAAAATTTTGATAACTAATAATTTGTTTTTGTGAACACCAATCTACATCTATCCAATGTGCAGTGATACAAAAATAATTTTTATTTGTGATTGCTTTCCAAGAATCGATAGTAAAAGTAGCTTTACAATTAGTCGATGCAATAGTGCACAGCTATCAATTCTTTTTTCTTTTCCTTATAAATTCTTTTAATATCATTTTTCAAAGTACTTATAGGTACCTTTTTGAATTGTGGGTTCACGATTTTGTGCATGTATTGTCCTAAATTAGAATTTTTATTCAAAACAAAATGTAATTCATCTCTAATTATCCATTTAGGCATTTTCTCTCTATTATTTCATGTGAATATTTAAAATTACCCGCTTCCATATCTTGTGTGGTGTGAATTTATGTTTGAACTATTTTTTATTTTTCTTGAGTTTCACTATATTTTTTATTAATGTGTCTATTAAGTGTTCTGGTTCTTCCGTCCCCTTCCCCTTTTTTGTACTTAAATGATATAGGTAGAACACATAATTTATAAGTAGTAATCACATTTACTTCATCTTTTTTCAAAAAATTCCCAAATGTGACTTTTCACTTTAGTAGTAGTAGGCTATTTACAAGGATTTGTATTAGGTATATCATTTTGGTTATCTATATATCTGAATCAACAATTGTCTTATATTTGATGACCTTCTAGTATGTGGATATGGGGTGCTGGTGATCCTTCATTTTTCTTGTAATGACAAAAAAATTAAATAAAAAAACAAATAAAGTGGTATAATATGAAAACTAAATATGCAAGCTACTAAATTTTCAAATAAAATGAGGGTTAAATGCAAAAAAATCCCTAAACTTACACCCCACTTGTAGTTTGCCCTCTCAAGTTATTTAATAAGCACTTTACCCAATCTTTTTTATTTTGGGACAAAATTACCCCTATTATTTAAATTATTATTATTTTTCTTTTTCTTCTTCATTTTTCCTTTTATTTGTTTTCTTTATTTATTTTTCTGTTTCTTTTTTCACTATTCTCTCTTGCTACTACTAAACAATTATATTACTTTTAATAATTAGTTAATTAAAGTTCTAACTTTTCACATGGGTGTAAATAATTTAATTTATGGATTAATCACACTTTAATACAATAAATATACCTTGTTATAATATAAAGTTTGTGATTAACTACTTAGTAATAAGATTAACAAATAAAAAAATAAATTTGAGATAGAGAAAATTAAAAATTTATTTTAGTATACAAATAAAATTATAGAATGAAAAAACTGTACAACCTTTTATTTATGGTGTAATATCAGTAAAATATACTAAGAAAATACTATGCTGCTTAATATAAGAGTTTTTGGAGTTACGGGAAACTTCACCAAAGTATGACACCTGAATAATATCTCACAAAAAAAAAATTGTTTGCATACACTAGAACATATATTTTAATTTTTTGACAATTATTTTATCATTTTACAGTTCGTTTATTTGTTAGGAAAACATACAAAATTCATATTATACTATTAAAATATATGTTATTTATATTAAAAAACTTATTTATTCTATAATTTATTTATACACATGTAAGAAAAAAAAGAACTTTTAATTAACCAATTGCAAGTCGTAAAATACTTTAGCAGTAGCAAGAAGGAATGAGTAAGAAGATACGAGGAAAAATATGAGAGAGAAAATAAATCGGGCTAAATTGGTAAGAAGAGAAAAAAATAAAATATTAGAAGAGTAAGGGTAATTTTGTCCAAAAATATGAAGAAACAAGGGGCAAGAGGGTAAAATGCTTATTAAATAAATTGAGGGTGGCAAACTGCAACTAATATGTAAGTTCAGGGGGTTATCTTCATTTAACACATAAAAAAATACTAAAAAACAATAATAAAAAATAAATAAAAAAATCAGAGAGTTAATAAAGACAATTAACAAATCTAATAGTATGAAAAAACCAACTTGGAAAATGAATGAATTTCAATTTATGCACTTGAGTACTTGAACTCTATTTGAGAAACTTCACTACTTCAATTTTGGATAAACCTCCAAATCTTTAATTGTGTTTCCGCTCACTTAATGAGTAAATTTAAATTTCTAAATCATATATATTAGAATTTAAGTAGTATGAAAGAAATTTTAATAGCACTTGGAGTATAGGAAGATGAAATAAGAGAAAGTAATGAGAAATTATTGTGCGATTTGTTAGGGCTTGGAAAATTATGTGGTATTTAGAGAAAAAATTTTCTAACATTGTTCCTAAAAATTAGCCATTTTACAGCTGTTAGGGGGTAAAATGGTCATTAAAAAGTATTTTTTAAAAAAATGATACGGGCCCTAATCGTCGGCCCATCAGGCTAGACCGCGAGCTCAGCTCATGGGCCGACCCACTAGTTTAGTTCAGTTCAGTGGGTTGAACTGTTGGCTGAGGGCCAGTTTTGGGTTGGAAAACCTAGGCCCGGGCTCGGCCTCATAGGCAGTACTAGGCTACTATAGTAGAAATCAGCCTGGGCGGGCCTGGCTGGCAGGTTGGCCCAGCCTACTACCATCTCTCTAGCTACTACTCGCCAAACTACTTAGGCTGCATTTGGGCTTGTGGTACTTTTACTAAATAAATACTTTTAGATGGTAAAGGCACTTGTTGGAATATTGGCTAGGTATTATCTCTAAATTTAGAGGTAGAGATTTTAGTTTCAAAACTATTGTTAGCACAAGCTAAAAATTAGTATCTATATTTTGGATTAGTTTTCTTTTTCTAAATTATTAAAAATAAAGTTTTACTATTTTAACATAAATTTAGAATTGAATAAAGATATAATACTTTTTAAAATTCAAAATTATACATTGCCAGTTATATATATGTAAAAAAAGTGTAAGTCTGCACCCAAATAACAAAGATTAAGCACTCATTAAGCATTTTCTTCAAACATCTACTAAGTAAAGTGCTTTCTGATAAGGTACCACAACCCCAAATGAGAACGTTGAAGTGTAATTACCTAAACTAAAGGCTTCCATTTATTTTAATAAAATCTTGGGATAATTACCAAGTTAGCCCCTTAACCTAGGTCTCATAGGCAATATGGTCCCTCAACTTACAATTTTGAACAATTTAGTCCCTTAACTTATAAAATTTTGGCCAATTTAGGACCTCTAGTAGAAAATTGCTAATCCCTAACTGTTGACTTAACGATTTGACTAATTTGGTCCTTTAGATTTCAAGATTTAATTTATTTTTATAGTAAATACTTTTCTCAAAAATTTATTTATTTATTTATTTAAATAATGCTTAATATATGACAACGAAGTGTAGTTTATGTAGTAAGACGCTTCCTTTATGACCTACTAGTCATTGGTTTGATTCACTAGAGGATAGGGAGAGGGTGGATTTTTATGGAAAAAATCATACTTAATATATTCTCTATTTTCTTAGTAATTTTTTTTTTTTTAGTAATGTAATAAATAATAGGGATTAATTCTAGCATGATACTAGTGCCACTCAGGCCGAATAAAAAATAAAAAAAAAAATTTATATAGAATACTCCAAAATAGTTGAAAGTATATATTTAAGATCATAAATGCTGATGTACAATATTACTTATGCTATTTGAATGCATAATAAGACGAGAAGGCTCCTATAGTTTTCGTGTCATAGGTCTGAATAAAAATTATTTAAAATTAAGAAAAAATATAATTAATTTATAGGGTTCTTAAAACTCATGTAAAACGTATAACAATAATGAAAAATACTAACTTGTGGACCTTGAAATCACCTAAAATCTACTTTTAAACGTAATAGTAAAATAATTTACTTTTAATAGTTGAATATCATGAAAAAAAAATTCTAATTTGGTTTAGAAAATTTGAACTTTTACCATAATATTTTGAATTTCATAAAATGCCTTAATTGCGTAAATGAATCATTATTTTTTGAACCCATTTTAGGTTTTTTCTTGATATTTTCTTATTAGTAAAATGTAGATAACTTGGACTTTAATAGATAGCATTCAATAAATTTTGGGAGAATTTTATGATTCACTCAAGGTACAATATATAAAATGCCGCCTAGGAGAAAATATGCCACTTTAAAAGAACTTTATGCTGAAAGAGATAAACGACAATGTATTCAATATAAAAAATCTAAAGCTGCTAAAGATAAAAAGGTATTTCTACATTAGTTTTGACAGCAGTTAGAGTTCCACTTGAGACTAGGGGTGTCAATGGGTCGTGTCGGGTCGGGTCATTTTGGGTTCGTGTCTGAAGAATCGTGAACCCAGACACGATCCATTAAACATTCGTGTCGTGTTGTGTCACGACCCGCTTGTTAACGGGTTGACACGACACGACCCGTTTGACCCGTTAAAATATTTTCCATTACAGTGGTTACTTAATTTTAACACGATAATCCATTAACCTGTTAACCCGAATGACATGATAACCCATCAACCCATTAACCCGATATGCAAAAGTACTAATATGTTTATACCATGGCAACCTATTTGACCTGTTTAAAGAAATATTAACATAATAGCAAATACTTAATCACACAAATCTAATATATAATTAATCAATGGTTAAAAAAAATAAAATAAGTTTAAATCTAAATTATTCACTGTCATAGAGAGTAAAAATCCTACACTATACAAGTGCATAACACTGTCACTGTGCTAACAGCCATGGATTTAGGGAAACAACTAACAACAAAATAACACTATTATATCAAAATACACAAAACTGATAAGAGTCTAAAATTCATACTAAAATAGCAGCTAGCAAAAAGTCTTAAATTACATGCAAGACTGCTATAACATAAAGTAGTAGAATATCAACATTAATAAACCATTCACAACACAGAAGTCAACAATACATTGTTGTGTTATGCTGCTCCCTCCTCGCCAAATGCCAATTGCAGTCCAAGTTTCACTCTCCAAACTTCATCAACATAACAGCTAGTCAGTTCCACTCTGCAACACAAAAAGCAATAAATTCATCTATCCAGCACTTTAATTAGTAACAAGATTATACAATATCAAATAAAACAACATAGAACATTAATGATAATAATCATTCAAATTCAAGTTTTAAATCACTTACATCATGTACAAATGTCAATAATTGTATTAGAACACTCAACTGACTCAGATGAGTTTATACTCATGATGTTTTGATTGAAATCATCCAAGTTTAAGTCATCTACAGTACCTGATTAATAGTTAAATAGATAATCAATAAGTAATTATTTTTCAATAAAATAAAATGAGAATAAAAATAAAATAATTATACAATCTTGTAGAAATTATCATCGCTGTCAAATATCCAATCACGGGTGCAAATTAAAGCTTGAACAATATCAAGCTTAAGTGAGCTATGATATTGATCAAGTACTCGCCCCCAATGCTGAAAGCAAATTCTGATGCAACTGTGGTAATAGGAATAGCTAAAATATCAAGTGCCATTTTGGAAAGTTCAAGATAATGATATTGATGGGCTTTCCAAAATCCAAGAACATCAAGATCTGGTTGAGCATTTCTATCAATTCTAGCCTCATCTAAATACAACTCTAATTGAGTTTTTTGTGCATTTGTCAGAAAATCTTCACTTTCAAAAGTATCAAAGTCCTATTCACAAATTAAAGAAAACATCAATAAACGTAACATTTATAAAAAATAATGAATAAAGGGAAGCAAACATGATTTAATTCATAAGTAGAAGAGTCAAACAAGCAAATTACCGAGAGAAAATCTGAAGCCTCTTTGCCACATGTGTCTGTACTCATAGAAGTGCAATCGAGTAATCCACTAATAGTCGATTTAGAAGACTTGTTCATGTATGATTCAAAAAGCAAAAATAATTTATCTTTCACCTTTGCACACTCTCTACAGTACTCGGGAATCTTATCACCATACAATTTTTTGTAAGAAAATTCCACAACTTGAAATTTGTACCAAGGATCAAACACAATAGCCATAGCCAAAATCAAGCTAAATTCATACCAATATTTTTCAAACTTTCCATACATATGTGTAGCCATCTCACAGAGAAAACTATCTTGATTTTTCATTTCAACCTGGAGTGTGTTTCGAACAATAAGCACTTGAGGAAAATATAAATTAGATGTTGGATACTTGTTCCCAGAGAAACTGCAAGTGGCAATGTAAAACACTTTCAGAAAAATCACATATTTTTCTCATCTTTTCCCAGTCATTTTGTGATGGACAATGTTCGAAATTAGAATCACCAGTAAGCAAAATCTGAAATGCTTTACGATAGTAATAGGCACTTTCAAGCATAAGATATGTTATTTGAATTCCATCTAGTAGGAACATCTTGCCTAAGTGCCTTTTTACTACTCAACATTGACTGAGAAACACAATCAAGAAATCTCTGCTTTCTAACTTGTGATCCTTTCACATACTTCACACACTCTCTAATCTTGACAATAGAACTATCAACTAACTTCAGTCCTTCTTGAACAATTAGATTGAGAATATGAGAACAACAACGAATATGAAAAAACTCACCATTACAAACCAAAGCATCTCGCAAAATCATGTGACCTTTTAAAAAAGTACAGGCCACATCATTAGTTGATGCATTGTCTAATGTAATTGAGAAAACTTTTTTCTCAATCCCCCAAGAGCACAACAACTTAAAAATATTTTCAGACAAAGCAACACCTGAATGAGGTGGAGGCAACTATGAAAAGTTGATTATTCTCTTTTGTAATTTCCATTCTTTGCAATGAAATGAGCCGTAAGGGACATATAACCATCAGTAGAAATAGAAATCCAAAGATTAGATGTTAACAGGACAAATTCTTCTGGGGCATTCATGCAGCATAACTTTCACCTTCTGAGCCTCAATACCATGCAATTTTAAAATATCCATTTTAGCAGTATTCCTAGTAATATTCTTAACATTTGGATTTAGATATTTAAAAACATCTATAATCCCCTCATATTCAACGAATGAGAAAGGCAAATCATGCTTTATGATGGCAAAAGAAAGTATCTCCCTAAATTTTTCTTGACTAATTTTAGGATTTCTTAGAGAGCCATCTTTTGCATCAATAACTTGTGCAATGTCTTTTGTATTGACCCTAACACATCTAGCAAGATGGCATTTCATGTTTCCAGTCCCATTTGCACTTTCATAATTGTATTGCTTACCACAGTACTTAAACTCACATCTTTTAATGCCATTAGTACCAACCTCTAATTCGGTGAAGTGATTCCACACATTTGATCTTTTTCTTCTTTTCTTCTTAGGTGATTGCTTTGCAACCGTTTGCGAGTCATTTTTGTCACCTGTTGAACTTATCCTTGATGCTGAATCTTGAGGACTATCATGTGCTACTACTGCTACATCAACAGTAGTGCCATCATCTTCTTCTCAATTCGTTCTTTTCATTCTTTTTCCTGTAATAGAGAAAAATTACAAATTAATTATTAGAGAAAATAAAAAGGTATAAAAATTTAATTATGGTTAAAACATAACCTATTTGCGAAACAAACAACAAAGCATATATGGTTTCAAAACTTAAACCAATTTGCAATCACAAACACAGAAAGAGCAGATATGGTTTCGAAACTTTTTAGTTCATCATTACTTATGTTCAAATATTCTACCTTCGTATTCAATTCCATGTCCAAGACTTCCAAATAATTACGCAATATATTATACATCATAATTTATTATAATTTTATTTTTTTCTGAAATAATTATTAGACAATACTTAATAGTAGCGCATAGATCAACGAAACCTTAGTGAATCCAGAGAAACACAGTTTTGATTGGTAGTTGATGGGTAGGTCAATTGGGATTTCTCTTTCTTGATTAAATAGGTCAAACATTGGGGCATGGCTGTCCTGTACCAAATTTTAAAGAAGGAATTGACATATATACCACCCAACAAAACCGTGGAACCGTGGAGGAAGAGTTGCCTGTTTCTCTAATTGATAACTGCTTTTAAGATTTGTCTGGGTGTAGTTGCCAGGAGCAATGACTTCAGTGTTTATGTATATGTAAGACTATATAAGAGAGCTCATGGAGTGAGGGTAGTGTAGCAGTACTGATTGCTGTTGTAGTAGTGCTAGTGGAATGGGCAAGAGTTGGAGAGCCAAGAGGAGAACGAAAAATTCTTATATGGATTAGATTTACAACATAGTGCTATAGATTCTTTAGTCCATGTTCTTCCACACCAACAACGGATGTTCCTACCCATCAACCACCAATCCAAATTGACCTACCCATCAACCACCAATCAAAACTGTCCAATTTTAATTTGTTAGATGTATTCTTAATGCTCCAAGAATACTTACAAATATTTCACAATAGAAATGTATTCATGAGCAGCTACTCTAGGCCAATCACATTGATAACTTTTTTCGGATATTCACAGGATATTCAACAAAGTGTACTGTTTTCTTTTTGAATTGTTTTTCCTTTAAGATATATTCCAAATCTTCTCTTTTACACTGTGCTTTTGTACCTTGCTAGACTTTTACATTCACAAAATTTCTCTTGAAAATTCTTGGTTGGTTACGACTTGTATAACTGAAGAAGAATATCTTTAAGCAGTCTCCATCGAATAAATTGCATGCATTTTCAAAGACTTTCAAAGTCTTAAACTATCTATAAATTTTGCTCGTTTATACATGTCTTAGGTTAGGGGATTTGCGATCATCTAACTATCTAAGCAAGATTTACTCACAAAAATTATTTCAATTTCAAGAAAAAAAGAAGAAGAAAAGAAATAAAGAAGTGTAGATTAGTAAGGATGATACCAGGTTTAAGAAGTGCAGATCCGCAATCGAAGTCCAGCAGAGGAGGAGAAGAACGACCAGTAGATCTGGATCCAGGTTCCGTGTGAAATTTTGGGTGGATCGATTAGTAGAGGATTGATTGGAATTTGGCTTTTGATTTTTCTTCGATTTCGACTTTGGATTAGCAGACAAAATCGATCAATCCAGTCGATGCAAAGAGCAGCGGCAGTAGAGAAGATGGAAGAGATTACAGATTAGGGTGTGGGTGGGTGTTCAAACGCAAAGGCAAAGTGCAATGCAGAATAGAAGAAATAGTCAAAGTGTCAAACAGGGTTTATACTGTGAAATAACGAAAATACTCCAATGACTTAACGGGTCGTGTCGGGTTACCCGTATATTAACGGGTTGTGTCGGGTTATCCTATATTTTAAAAGGGTTATCAGGTTAATCCGTGGGTTGACTCGACACGACCCGTTTACTTTCGAATCATTAACGGATTGATCCAATAATGATACGAAAAAATTTATGTCGAGTTATGATTTATTAATTTCGTATCATATCCGTGTCGTGTCTGAAATTGCTACCCCTACTTAAGGCTATATGAGAAAAGCAAAGTCACAATAGTTGGGTCAATGTGATGGTATAGCACTGTTTCATTGTGATCTAATTTCTTAACCATGTAGTCAATTTAATGCAAGACATCCTATCAACAGGTCTGTATCCGTCACTGTAAATTTGACTCTAGTTATTCCACGCTATGATGGAATCTGACGGTAAACAGAGTACTTCTATGTGCTTCATTGTCAACAATAACGACTCGTACATGTAACTAGCAATTTTTTTCAAATAAAATAATACTAACCAGAACACAACAAATAAAAAAGGAAAATTTCTAAATTAATGACATTCAAGACAAAATCAACTTAAACATTCAAGTGTAATACCAGAAAAAAAAATTTTTTAAAAAATATGGGCTTTAACCACATACAAGAATTTCGTATAACTCACTTCACTTCATCTAGGCACACCAGAAAACCATTCATATATAAATTCCATGGAGGACCACCTGAAAGGAGGATTAAGACATACATATTGTATATCATGAAAGCAATCTAAATAATCTTTTCTCTGTATACATTATCCAGTTCATTCCCTTTTACCAAATCGCCATTAAGGTAGATTGTTGTAATGATCTTTAATCAATAGCACGATCTTCTTTACTTCTAATATTATTGAAGCGAAAAGTGAAAAATATATTGAAAAAGGACTTTTTCCACTTTGTATCCCCTAACTTATATTTGATCCTCACTTTACACCGTATACATATTTTTTAGAAATATTATACCCTAAACTCTCATATTTATCCATTTCAATTAATTTTTTAATACCATCACTAAAGTTAACAAATATTCTATCAATGCGCACCATGCGTCTAAAGTGGAACATTCGTCAAATTTTTTAATATTATTAAAAATTAGACCAAGCCGAACAAATCTAAGAGTTAGGGATATAATATGTCCATAAAATTTAATTTGGGGTGCAAAGTTAGAATTGATTATAAGTTAAGGGTTTGAAGTCATGATTATTTCTATTTGTGCAATATACTCCGAAATATAAAAAGCGTGAGGTATGCACTTACCTAACATTCGTTAACTTTGTTAATACTATTAAAAATTGGATTGAAATGAGATAAATTTAAAAGTTTAGAGTGTAGTATATCCAAAAAAATAAGTAGAGAATGAAAAATATGAATCGAATATAAATTGAGGGATGCAAAGTATAGTAAGGTCACTAGAAAAATGTCTTTCAATTGGAATGAATTCGGATTAATATGGTAAAGCAAGAACCTTTTGGATATGGTAATAAGCTAGAATATTTTGGATTTTTTACCCTTTTAAAAAAATACGTGCCACTTACATTTGCATATAACGGCTAACTTAACATCTGACTTGATGGAATGGACATTCCTCGACGATTTTAATTATTGAATAATCATTAAAAAAAATTAATGATAAAAATATAAAAACATTTATATTCTAAGTAAAATAAATTTCAAGCAACCAACTTTTTTCCTTATGCATGACAGCTTCTTAATCAGAGTATTGCTATTAACAATGATGTATCCGATTAACCTTTTAAATACATAATTCTTTGAAATAAAATAAGCAAGCCAACACCTAATCAATCCTTTCCAAACAAAAATTGAAAAAAAGCTACATGCTACTAATATTTCGGAACAGTTAGTCATCAAGAAAGCATGTGGTCCATACAAACACTTTTCATTAAATGTTATTTGTAATGTTTTGTAGTATCCAATTATCAATAAGGAAATTACTAGGTAAATCAGACTTCCAAATCATGTAGTATATTCAAAAGCCACATCATCATGGTGAAATACAATGACGTAAGTGATAACTCTAATAAATAAAATTATTTTATCTTTGTAAACTTAAAACACATAATATAAGATGTATTATTGTTAGTTGTAGCTAGTCTAGATAAAGTATCTTTAGAAATAAAAGAATTTTGCCATATTTAATAAAATTGTAGCATTACTATTCTCTTCAATTTTTAACATTTTATGTTTTAAAATTACTGTCCTTAATTAATACAAGTTTAGAACTCACAACTTCATCTTAGTTGCTAGTTTTTCTCTTAACTTTCATTTAATATAAATATCTCTTCCTTTCATGCTCATTTACATTTCTTGTATTATGACTAACATGTGTATGTTGATGCTATTTGTAATTCTTAATGTAGTAGTAGCTATAGTTTGCCTTTATATTTCTCTATTTTGCACTTTCTTAAGCAAGTATAGCTAAACTATTAGGGGATTGGGCTATGAAAATGTAAAATTTATATATATGTGGGTAATTCCAAGTAGGTAGACTAGTAATTTGTTGGGCATTTGAATTGTGATAAAGAGTTTTGAATGGCTGGTGAGAGGGAAAGGATTGAAATGGTTGGTGAAAGTAAAAGGATCCGCCCTTAAACCACATTTGTGAGGTTAACATAATAAACGAGTGTTGAGTGTTAATACTTACATGAATTTATCACAAAATTAGGTTGATCAGTAGTAAAACCAAGATACTAATTCTTCTAATTAGTTCCTTAAACTCCATGTAGAAATTTAGACTATGTGAAACATGAGTTAGGCCAAGGAATTAGTTCACAGTTAGGAGGAAATTTTCATTTGTACCCATTGAATGTCACCTATTAGAAGATCCTACCTAGTAAAAAAAAATCATAGTAGTAGACCATTCCTCTAGTTTACTTGCATTAATTTATTTGCTAATTTAGTTGTTAATTTATCATTTTACTAGTTTAACTGTACTTTTAGACTAATCACACTAGAATCGGTTGTTTAGATAGTACTTATGTCCTAGGTATCCTAGTAATTACCAATCCATCATCGTGGGATCGATACGCCTCATCGCTAGTTACAAATCTATCTCGTATACTTGTTGAAGTGCGAGTTGTAGTTTAAGTAAAGTAAGGTTGTTTTATAACTTGAGGGTGACTGTAGGGGTGTTTATATTTTGGCTTAAACAAACAAACTGGCTGAACCAAATTAGTTTGGTTTTTGGTTTTTAGATAATTGGTTTTCGGATAACCGATTAAAAAATATTGGTTATATGGTTTGAAGGGGTTGTTTGGTTATTGAAAATAAAATATTGGATTACTGAATTACCGAACTTTTAGCTTTATTAGTTTTAGTTTTTAGTTTTTTGGTGACCCAATTCTATGTTTCATTCATTCAACACTTTGATATTGTTTTTCTTTGTTATTTTTTAGTTTCTAGTATTAGTTTTAGTAGTTTTTGGTTTTTGTTTATTAATTTGATTAGTTTAGTATTTAATTTTATACTTAATTTTTAAATTAACTAGTGAATTTTGGTTAACCGAATAAACTAAAAAAAATAAAAATTGGTTAACTAATCAATCGAAAAAAGTTTGTGGTTAACCAATCCATCGAAAAAAGTTTGGTTTGGATTTGGTTTTGATTTTCTTGTACCGAAGCAGTGAAAATTTTTAACCGAATTACTGAAAAATCGGCCGAGGAACACCCCTAAGGACGAGTGAACATTAATTTAGACACTTAGATTAATCCCTAGAAACAGTGCCAAAAACTTGATTTGAATCATATCCAGTTCTATATAGCTAGAGTTATAAAACAACTAAATCTTACTATTAACTAGATGGTGCACCGTTAGTATACGAGGTCAGATAGTAGTAAATGGAAATAGGGATCAAACCCATAAGAATTGATCGGTAATTACCAATTATTTGGTTGGATTACTATTTGAAAAGTTTGATTGAAAGAGGATTTAACTCAAACTAAATTTAAAGAGACTAAAAATCAATTTAAAGACTAGAAAAGCAACATAAAACGGGTTAAGGTTCGATTAGCCAATTTCCAGGTTTAATTAATTGATTATCTCGAATAGCTTAATAGGTCTAAGTAGGGATTCCCTCCCAACTATAAATCAATCACTTGGCCTGACTCATAATTCTAGTCTAATATACTCATAGAGTTCTTGGAACCAACCAGAAAAGTTAGCATCTTGGCCCAACTACTAACCTTCCTAATCAAGTACTAAACCCGTCTTGGAATTAATACTCAATACTCGTATGTAATGTTAATCCCACTAATATGGTTCAAAGAAGGATGCCTTTGCCTCTCACCAAGCCGCCAAATCATTTATTACTATCCAATTATCTACCATTTCTACCATCCAACCTACCAATTAATCAAGACCCATGGGACATGGTATTATCAAACCTTAACCCAAACTAACTAGTGCATAATTTAAGACAAGAAATATAAAGAAAGCATTTTAAAGATGGTATTTAAGAAAGCATGTAAAACGACAACATTCTACGAGAGCATTTAAATATCCTAACTATAAATTACCACTAAGAAAGTATATCTAAAGAAGGCAACAAATTAATTTACAATTAGTACTAAGAAAAAAAAATAAAGAAATTAAACTAAACTACACTAAATTAACACAAAATAAAGGAGATTAAATATAAACATAATAGATTAATGGACTTTAATCTACAACTAGGAGATTAGAAATTACACTAAACTACATCTAATTTAAGAAAATCCTCTCCAAATGGGGAGGAAAAGAAAGAAGAACTCTAGTCTACACTAACACCTACTGACAACACTCTAACAATGTAGAAAATGAGGTTTAAATATGCTATTTAGTGCTAGGGTTGGGGAAGAAGTTTCAGCCATAAAGTAGCCTCATTTTGGATATTTTTTACCGCAGAAATCTCAGGCCACGATTATAGAGCGTAGTGTTGGCTCCAATACCTGCTGAAGTTCGACACCGCAATTTCGAGATTTGGCAACATAGTGTCGAAATTTGCTTCAGCACTCCTTCATTATCTTGCTCCGAAAATCCTCGTCCGATGTTCAGTGGATACGCTATTTTCTAATGCGATCCTAACATATAAGAACACATTATTAGATATAATAAACTTAAAAAAAAACTCCTAAATATTTAAATAAAATTCTCATAAAAGAGAAAAAAAATAACTCCTAAATATTTAAATAAAATTCTCATAAAAGAGACAAAAAATCAAAGACAAAACAAAAATAATTAAAAATCTAACTCCCAATATAATTAGGTTAATGATAAGAAACAAATTTTAGACACAATAACCTAATGTAAAATATGATAATTAATACCAAAATAAATACTACAAACACTTAATAAATATGTACTAACACATTCTTACACATAAAAGTAAAAATAAACAAAAACACACATTTAAGCACTAAAAATGCTAGAAACTAAATCCAAAATACTAAAATTTATGGTACATATAACTCTAGTTCACTAGAGTTATCACACCTTTAGAACTTAAGTTTTTGCTCGTCTAGAGCAAAATAAGGAAAAGAAAATAGTACAAAAAATGACTAATACAAAATACATAACACTACCAAGAAAATTGAAGTGTTGAACTTTAGTGCACTAGTCAAAAGTGAAAATGGCGCCAAAAAGTTGCCATGGATTAATCTAAGTATCTAAATTAATGATCACTCACTTTCAAGTTATAAAATAACCTTACTTTGCTTAGACTACAATCCGTACTTCCGCAAGTATACAGGATAGATTTGTTCCTAGTGGTGAGAGATATCGATCCCAAAAGGATGGATTGGTGATTACTATTGTCTGTATACCAGGATTCCTAGGATATAAGTACTATCTAAACAACCAATTCAAGTGCAGTTAGGGTGAAAGTACAATTAAACTAGTAGAATCATAAATAAACATCTAATTATCAAATAAGTTAACACAAGTAAACAAGGGGAATTGGGCTACTACTATGATTCCTTTACAAGGTGGGAACTTCTAATGGATGACATTCAATGGGTACAAATGAAAATTTACTCCCAACTATGAACCAATTTCCTAACTCGGCTCTTGGTTCTGGTTTAGGTTTCTACATGGAGTTTAAGGAACAAATTAGGAAAACTAGCATATTGGCCTGACTATTAATTGACCTAACTTTGTGATAAATCCATCCACGTATTAGCACTCAACACTCATTTGTTGTGTTTAACCTCACAAATACGGTTTAAGAGTAGATCATTTCCCTCTCGCCAGCTATTCCAAACCCTTTATCACAGCTCAAATATCCACTAATTGCTAGTCTACCCACTTGGAATTACCCATACTTATGTTCTAAATTTCACATTTCCGTAGTCCAATCCATCTAAGAGGAAATGTTGTAGTTTTACTAAATATGGCAAATTTCTTCTACTTCTAAGGCTACCTTATCTAGACTAGTTACAACTAAAACTACTGCACACTACACTATATGTTTTAGATGTACATTCTAAGGCAATTCAAAATTTCCGCAGCCATTCCAAAAGTAGCACATTCTATCTCTCTGGAATCTTCTCTCAAACAGCGGTGATGAGATTTCCTTCTTGAATTTTATCACCGAGATGTGCAGTTTAAATTGACCAGGATCTTCTGTCAGTTTTTATCTGCAGTGGTGAGAGTTGTACTGTGGAATCAGGCACTGCATTGTGGGAGTCTTGAAGTCTTTAAATGGTTTGGCAACCAAGGTGGTGAGATTTCTTCTTTGGAATTCATAACCACGGTGTTGATGCTCTTGCAGCTTTGACTTTTGTCTTTAATGTTCTTCTAATTCCAGCTCTAGTCCTTTACTTCTTCAACTCAATTGTTCCTTCAAATTACTAGCCTAATCACAAATAATTCTACAATTATACACCAAAATCCAATAAACACCATTTAATCATCAATAAATGCATAATTACTATCAAAAGGTCTAATATTACTCTAAAACCACGAACACTACTACTAGACATCAAATTCAAGTAAAAATACATAAGAACACCCAAAATGGAACTAACATAGTCAAAATGATATGGTTTTTAGAGGCAAAATAACTCTATTTACTAGACTTATCAGTAAGAAAAGCAATAGTGGACAGTATATGGTGATGTAAGAAAACTAATGTGGCTATTAAATGTATCGCCCGTTCTATAACTAGGTAAATAAAATCTACGTATGTATTTTCCTATATCAAAATCAATTGTAATCCGACAACAAATTTACAAATGGAAAAGAAGGAACCCATAAAGCTACAAAAGAAAATGCCTATAAGGAAATTGCTTTACTATTAATTTTACTGGCACTATAAATAATAGAACTCTTCTAAAATTTTAGTCGAGCATGTTGAAATTCTAAACCAATATAGAAATTATGAATCTTTATCAAGATCAAATTGGATATAATCTCTTCACTTTTGGTGTAGTTGGATGATAATGATAGATCAATAATCTTAATGTCAGAGCAATTTGGATACAAAAGTCAAATACCACATTACAGTCAAAACCAACAATACTTACAACTTTCTATTTGATAACAGCTTTATTCTCCATCAAGAATTGAAGCTCATAACTTTCTTCTATCCAATTAGAATTTCAATAGTATAATCCATGTTTCCCAAGGGATTGTGTTGACAAACCAGAAGATACCCATTTGAGGAATTCTTCTTTCATAGTTCTAATAATGTTGTTGAGAATTTGAGTAAAGATGCCAAATTTTTTTTTTTTTTTTTTGGCATCAAGTTTTTATCTGGAGTGTGTTATTTTGGAAGATATGATGGGAAAATAGTGGTGAAATTAGGAGAATTTGAGTATAAATGATCGAAATATGATAAAAGCAGAAATTGATTGTTGCATCTAAAAGACATTAAAAAATTAAACCTAAATCAACTAATTTAACTAGATCGCAACCTGCAAGTATATAGTGTCAAATAGTAGCTGGTAGAAATAGGGATCATTCCCACTAAGAATGCTTAGAAATTATTGATTATTTGGTTGGAATGCTATTTGAGGGTTGACTAAAGAAAGGAACTTAACTAAACTAGGTTTAAAACTATGATATTTTTTGAGTTTTGATTAATTATATCAATCAAATGATTCTATGTGCCAAATTATAGGTTGATTCCCAATTGCAAACTAATCCTAATTTCTCAGTAATTAAGTCTATCAATCTAATTAACCTAAGTGTGGATCCCTCTACTACTTAGACTAACCAAACTTGATAATTACTCATAGAATTCTAACAACCAACTAGAAGAATTAGTCCGCCAATGTCAAATTCTACCCTAGTTCAACATTAATCTAGGGCTATAATGGAGGTTCAATTCCTATATTCCCTTAATTGGCAATCCAAATCAACTAGTGGAGTAGCTTATTTCCCTAATTAACCCTTAAACCCTGTAATATTGCCTAATTAGTCCATTTTATCAGCTAATAACTTTTTAATCTATATCCATTAGAAATTGGCACCACACAACCCTAATCAAGCTAAAATAAAACATATTTAAAGGCAAGAAAGCAATTAAATACATGAGAAAGTAATTAAATGAATTAAACATGAATTCTAAAAAATTAGTGCAGGATAATAAGGCTACCGAAAACTAGGTAGATGAAAGCAATAAATGAGACTTGAAGACTTAAATGAAGATGAAATAAATGCATAAGCATAATAGATTAAACATGAAGAAAGTTTTACAATGTTCCAGAACAAAAAATAATGGAAAGAAACTAATCTAGGAAAGTGAAGAAGAAAGCTGAAAATTCATCCCCAAGTGGAGAGGAAGAAAAAAGAAACAAAACTAGGGTTGGCTCTCTCATTTCAGTCCCAAAAACATGTATTTATAGTAAGGAGTATTCTAAGGATTGGAAAGAAAAGACACAAATACCTTGAAATAGGGCCCAAAAAGGGCCAAAATCGTGCCTCCTAGGTTAAGCTTATCGCCAACAAGATGGAACTCGCCGACGCCAAGGACCTCACTAAGAGAGCTTGTTGGTAGCAAGCGGTCTTTGCAGCCTGTTCACTGTTTTGTACCAAAAATCTCCATCCAACGTTCAACTAACGAGCCGTATTATTTTATTTGTCCCTAGAACTATTTTACTTGACCCTAGAACAAAGGCCTACAAAAATCAATAGATTAATATAAGAATTATCCTACGATAACCCTAACTAAAAAGTACATTAAAACATATGTAAAAAATCACTCAAAATGCGAAAAACACGTAAACATGCACTAAGAACAAAATGTAGATGAAAACCATAAAATAAGCTAAAATCAGGTAAAGCCCTAACAAAATTCTAGTATTTTGAATGGTAAAATAACTCTAATTTCATAGAGTTATCATATCTCCAAACTTAACATTTTGCTAGTCCCAAGCAAAACAAAATAAGAAAAAAACCACAAACAAACTGAAAAGAAAAAGACATAAGAACACAAAAAACAAAAAATATAACAAACGACAAATAACACATGACACAACACAGTTTACAAACTACACATATTTTGATAACTTCTCACGAACCTCCAACAGATACTAGCTCAAGACATTCAAAATTGTCATCCTATTCAACATTTTACCAAAAACAAAGTTTACATTGCAAATAAAAGTTCCAATAACCAAGTATTCTACTTAATCAAAACATTTTTGCCAAAAGTGTTCCTGTTCATGCAAAACAAGTTTGAAATTCAACTCAATTCAACCAAAATCTAATCAATCATTTCTGATTAAGTCACTTTGCTTTGGAAGGATCATTGGAATTAACCACAATAACAATGCAAATGACAGATAAAAGTGGCATTAATCTAGTTAGAAGTGTTTAATTGGACGCAATGATGGATAGTGCACAAAATAACACCCTTTCCTTGTTGTTGGCGTTCAAATCCTAATAGTTTATTTCAAAACATTCCTACTACTTGCCTTATTGACTGCTTCTAATGGGGTTTTCGAAGGCACGACATTGATGACATCGATTCTTCTACTTGCCTTATTCCTATAGATTACCAAGCAAAATATTTTGTTCTTTTTTTCTTTTTTTTTTTTAAAAAAAATGTAAGATATCCTAGCCAATGGAAAGGAATTAAATGCACGCAAGATCATATCTACAATTTAAAACCCATTAGATAGATTTAATACCACTTAATGCAAACACACAAATGGTTCCAACTCATGTCCAACCAGTTATAAAATTTTTCCAAATAAATAATATGATTAAACTTTGATAAAATTGAGAGAATGTACCAAAGATTTCTCAAATGAACCATTTTGAAAAATGTAGCACAACTTTTCAAATTTTGGAATAATTAATTTTGAAAAGTTTGTTTTCAACAAAGACTAACCACATTTAACAACGAACTGTAGTTCAAATGGTAATAACTACAATTCTCTTGTGACCTAGATCATGGGTTTGAGTCACCAAGAGGGTAGGTGGTGATCTACTATATATCCTCTTTAAAAAGGAAAAAAAAAACACTAACTACATTTCTTGCTCAGAAACATGGATGACAATTTAAAACAAAGATGAACTCATATTTCTATGTTGGGTGATGCCATATTCGTCGTACAAAAATGAACCTTTTTTATCCAAAAACAAAAACATTTATTCACGAAACATAACCATTAAACACATGCAAACATGCACACACCACCAAAATTTTGAATTTATTTTAAGTGATGAGTACAACTCATACACACTCTCCCCAATTCACAAGAAAGAACAATACTACTAGAAAGCATGTAAGAATATAAACTAAGCATAATACTAGTGAATGAATGAATTTGAAATATAATTGAACAATCAAAAATCTCATGTAGATGGTGGACAACATTTCCAAGTGAATGTGAATGCAATCAAACATACAATTTTAACTCAAAAGCTTGAGTTCTTTCTATTTCATTTCTAGTCGTGATAATCACTAACAAAATACAATAACAAAGCATCCATAAGAATCCAACAAATTACTCCAATACTCAATAAAGACAATGTATCAAAACTAATAAGCACCACTTTAGACCATAAAATCTAGTCTAAGTTCAAATTGATATCTCATTACAACCACTATTCATAGGAATTCATATAATCCCATCATCGTTATCATCAACTAAACCAAATTTATCCAAGCACAACCAAAATTCAATTCAAAATATTAAAGCATAAACTAAACTAACACAAGGCTCCAAGCCTTAATTAACCGACCTGGTTCTTAAACTAAGGCATGTAAACTAAATTAAAGCATTATAAAAGCTAAGGGAAAGAATACTTCAAACAAAGCCAAGAAAGCCGCACGAGTGTCGAAGCCCTTTGTAAATTTGTTCCAATAATTTCCAAATCCATAGTATCCAGGGACAATTGGATCTCTAGAATAAGTAGATGTTCCTCTAACCCCATCAATCTCGCATGTATCCATCATGATCCACTCCTTGACCCAGCTCTTCTTCCATGAAATCACCAACTGGTACCTCTTTATCGATCACGGGGTAATCCCACACTTATTCAAGGTATATGTCGATGATGCTTCCATACATGTGTTGAGTAATCTGATTTTGAGGATTCAAGTATAAAAGGCCATCACATCCAATTTGAGTATTTAAGCAGCGCATTAACTTTATTTGCTCTCCATGTTGGTCAACTCCCCCAAACTTGCATTTTTCCATCGGTATTTGTGAGTCTTTATTTAATGGTTCCACACTTAATTCTTCATCACCATACCATTCTTTAGTGTTTTGGTGGTCCATGGGGGCATTTTAGTTTCATCCACCAACTTTTGTGCTAATACATCAAATTGAGCTTGAATACTTTGTAGAAGTCTACTTGTTAGCTCTATGATGGTCATTATCATCATCTCCAACGTTACACTCTTCTCTTTATCATAAGTTAGTGAGGCTTGATATTCCAGATGCCTTTTAGGTTGGGAAGGAAAGGGGAGTTCCTTTAGCTTTGCCTACCAAATATCTCATGATTTCGGCACAATAGGCACCCATGTTCTTCATGGATTTAGCTTTATTCTCAATGAAGGTTTCGTCATTTCCTCTAATCGTGCCTCTTTTGCTTCTTCAATGTGTGTAGTTGATAACCAAAGTGGGCCTCTTCATTGCATTTCTTTATCTCAATTATGAGCTTCTCCATATCTTGAGCAATATTTTCATTTGTAGAAGAAGATTGTTACTCACAATCAAATTTTCGCTCATCAAGTGAATAATGCTTGAGTTGACTTGGAAAGCTCCAATAATAAGGATCCGGATGGTTGTACCATCCCATAAAAGTTCCAATAATAAGGATCTGGATCGTTGTACCATCCCATATTATAGTTTAATTTAAGGGGTAAGAAGAATAACAACAACAAGAACCATACTCATTGGTCATACCTCCGTCACCATAAGGGAATGATATCAATAGCATGAATCTGGGTATAATTTTAACTCATTCCTTGCATGTTATTCAAAAACCAACACTAACAATAGGAATAAGAAAAAGACTAAAAACAACATAAATAAGAAAAGATAAGAAAATTTTGACTATTAGCTAGTCTAAAGTATCCATCAAAGTGAAAAGCTTTTTTGGATTTTTTCAAAAAGCAAGAAACACAACTACAAAAAAAGAAAAATTATTATTTTTTCTCTTTTAGATAGGTGAAACAACTATACAAACACAAATGAAGTTCAATCTAGTTTTCGAACAAATTATATCAATATGGACACCATTCCCAGCAACAACACCAAAAACTAGTTACATCTAAAAAACACGTTTTAAAATTACACCTAAATCAATTAACTTAACTAGACAACAACCCATAAGTATACAGTGTCAAATAAGCTAGTGGAATTAAGGATTGTTCCCATGAGAAAAAGTTGAAAATTATCAATTATTCCGTTGGAATGCCATTTGAAGAGTTGATTAAAGAAAGGAACTTAACTAAGACTAGGATTAAAACTAAGATAAGATTAAACGAGAATTAGAGTTTATGCTAGCCAATTTCTTAGGATTTGGTTCATTCGATCAATCAAATGATTCTATGTAATATACCAAATTAGAGGTTGATTCCCAATGGCAACCTAATCATGTCCCCTTGATAATTAAGTCTATCAATCTAATTAACCTAAGTATGGATCCCTCCAACTACTTAGACTAACCAAACATGATTAATTACGTATGGAACTCTAACAGCCAACTAGGCGAATTAATCAGTCAAGATAAAATTCCAACCCTAGTTCAATATTAATCTAGGTCTATAATGGAGGTTAAATTCCCATATCCCCTCACTCAATTAACCCAAATAAACTGGTATGGTAGCTCATTTCCATAATTAACCCTTAAACCCTTTAATATTGTCTAATTAGTCTGTTTTACCACCAAATCAAATTATTGATCTCTACCTATTAGAAATTGGCATCACACAATCCTAAACCAATCTAAACTAATAACATACTTAATGGCAAGATAGAAATTAAAGGCGTAGGAAAGAAATTAAATGAACTAAATATAAATTTTAGAAAACTAGTGCAAGACAATAAGGTCATTGAAAGTTAGGTAGATGAAAGCAATAAATGAGTATTGAAGACTTAAATAAAGACGAAATAAATGCATAAGAGAAGAATATTAAATATAAAGAAAGTATTATAAAGTTGCAGAACAAGTTACACAACAATAAAAACAAACTAGTCTAGGAAAATGAAGAAGAAGCTAAAATTCCTCCGCACTAGGGAAGGAAGAAAAGAGAAACAAAACTAGGGTTGGTTTCCTCATTTTAGCCCCTAAAACATATATTTGTAGTAGGGTCCAAGATTGGTGGCAAAAAGAGACAATGCCTTGAAAAAGGGCCCAAAAAGCGCCAAAATTGCGCCTCCCTTGTCAAGCTTGTCACCGACAAAGATCTTAGTGAGAGAGCTCGCCAACAACGAGGGGTCTTGGCAACCTAATAACTATACTTGATGTTTTATAACAAAAATCTCTATCTAACATTCGATTGACGTGTTATTTTTTTCACTTACGCCTACAAAATCAATAGGTTAATATAAGAGTTATCATACAATAACCCTAACTAAATAGCAAATTAAACACACCTAAAACAACTCTCAAATTGAAAAAAAAAAGGCACAAGCATGCACCTAGAACAAAAGGTAGGCAAAAACCCTAAAATAGGTTAAAATTAGGTAAAACCCTAACAAAATACTAGTATTTAAAATGGTAAAATATATAGTGTTATCATTGACTAAAGGAATTTGTGAGTGTGAGCCATGTGTTTTGCGATGAACTAATGAAGAGATTCAGGCAAGAAAGTTTTGGGTGTTTGCTATTAGTTTGGAGATGGGTTTTGTGAGGAAAATATGAAGATTTGCTAAGCTGACAATTAAGGAGTAGTTTTTCCATTAAGTAATTAATTTCTCTAGCCTTAACATTGCTAATGTGGCGATATCATTTGCCTTTTGGTACTCTAAATAGAATTCAATAACTTCCATTTCTCAAATACATAATTACTTCCATCTCTGTCATTTCTTACTATTTTATTTCCAAACAATTAAATTCTTTGCCTTGACTAGATTAATAATCTCTAAAATAAGAACACATATATACACACACACACAAACCCAGCCTTATTCCTATTAAGTAGGGTCGGCTGCATGAATTCTATTACGCCATTGCGCTCTATCAAGGACCATATCCTCCTCAATTCCTAGATTATCTTTCTTACAAGTTATCCACTAAGTCTTTTTCAGTCTTTCCCTACCCCTCTTATCTTGACTACTCCCTCTAAAATCTACTCACCTGAAAGGCACTTCTACTAGACGTCTTAACACATGACCTAACCACCGTAAGCATATTTTTTCATCTTCTCATCAATAGGTATTACTTTAATCTTCTCACGAATATGCTCATTGCGTATTTTGTCCATCTTAGTGCACCCACACGTCCATCTTAACATTCATATTTCTGCTACATCTCATCTTTTGCTCATGTGTGTAATTAACTATCCAACATCAGACTCATAAAGCATTGTTGGCCTAATTTCCGTTCTATAAAATTTACCCTTAAGTCATAAAGGAATTTTGCAATCGCATAATATTCCCGATGCCATTCTACAATTAGTCCAACCTGCTTGTATCCGATATGTAACATCTCGATCTATACCACTATTACTCTGAAGAACTAATCTTAAATACTTAAAATTGTCACTTATGGTATCTCTTTATCTTCGATACTAACCCCTATTCTATTCATACGTGCACTCTTGCTAAACTTAAATTCCATGTATTCTGTTTTTCATCTACTGATTCTAAACCTTTTTCCCTCAAGTGCCTCTCTCCAAACCTCGAGTTTAGTATTAACTCCATCTTTTGTTTCATCTACTAGAACAACGTCATCTGCAAATAACATACACCATGGTATTTTCTCCTTTATGTACCTTGTAAGTTCATCTATGACCAATGCAAATAGATAAGTAGAATAGACTTAGACCTGAACCTTGGTGTAAACCTATGTTTATAGGAAACTCTCATGTCAATATTCCTAGAGTTCTCACACTTGTAACAACATCCCTATACATCTCCTTTATTGATTCAACATATACTACTCTAACTCCACATTTTTCTAAAACTTCTCTAGGGACTCTATCATATACCTTTTCAAGATCAATAAAAATCATATATAGATCATTGTTCTTATCATGACATCTCTCACTAAGTCACCTTAAGAGAAGTATGGCTTCAATAGTCGATCTCCCTAGCATGAAACCAAACTGATTATTTGACACTTTAGTCTCGTTTCTTAACCTTTTTTCTATCACTGATAACTCTAGTTTACTAGAGTTATTTTTCTCTAAATTATAGAATTTTGATAGTTTAAATCCCAAATTTTAGGTAAGTAATTGAAGACTTTAGTTAATTTCTTTCATATGTGTCTGTATTTTCGTTCTTGTTAAATTTGATAAGTTTTTATTAAAATTTTAGTTTCAATTAAGTGCTTAATGGTGTTAATATTATACAGGTTAAAAATTAAGGGTTGGAAGCTGGAAGGAACAAAGCTCAAGGGACCAGATTGCAAAAATGGATGAAATGAAAATGCTGGGAGGAGAGTCGAGAATGCGATCTCGACTGTTTCAAACCGCGATCTCGACTCAAGAAATTGTCTTACTGTATTAGAGTCGAGATATCGGTCTCAAATGTTCCAGACCGCGATCTCGACTCTAATACAGTAAGACAATTTCTCGAGTCAAGACTCGACTCACTGAGAGTCAAGTTGTAAGGGCAATTTTGTAAACTTCCAACCAAAAATTCCTAATTTTGCCTTGTGTAATGCTGCACTATTTAAGCTAAGCAGAATTAGTAAGAGGAAGTAGTAGATAGTTTTAGTTAGTTTTTAGATAGTTTAGGATAGCTTGAACTCCAAGTTTACTTCTTTAATAGAAATTTCTCTTTAATTTCTCTTAGATCTTCTTTTAATTTCTTGTCAAGTATCAAATTTTGATTAGATAATAGTAGTGGGTTCATCGCAAGCTTCACATGGATATAATTTTTATTCGCTTTCTTGTCTAATTTAGTAAGAATTTCTTTACTTGCAATTTAGGGTTTCTTAGGTAAATTAGGGTTCTTGATAATTTCTTACATTTCTAGTTAGAATTTTCAATTTCTTGCATTAATTCCTAGTTGCTTTTTAGTGGGCTTTCTTAATTTCTATCAAAAATCCAAAAATATTTAGATTTCTAGTTTAACTCTTTCCAATTTATAGTTTAGAAATGATTGCTTTGAATATTCAAGGTTTCTCATTTGTAGTCCTTTCAGTTGGGTGATTTGCTTGCTTTTAATTTTAGTCTTAATTTGGTTAATTTAGGTTAGGATTAAGATTATGGTTTTTATTAGAATAGTTCTATCACTCATCGTTTGATTTTGATTAACTACACAAGCACCCATAAATCTTGGTAACTGCTTTCCAACAATCCTTGTGGGAACGATCCCTAAACTTCCCTTTACTACTAGTTGACAACCGTATACTTGCAGGATGCCATCTAGTTACTAGTAGGATTGAGGTGTTTTATTAATTTATAACTAGGTGTGTAAAGGCATCAATCACCCTTTCCCAAAGTTTCATCATATGGCTCATTAACTTAATACCTCTATAATACACACAATTGTGTATATCTCCTTTGTTCTTGAATATGGGTATGAGAGTACTCTTCTTCTATTAGTCAGGTATCTTTAGATGAACACACACATGATTAATTAAATTTTAACTCCGTCATTAGCTTTTCCAGCGAAACTACAATAAAAAAAATAAAAATAAATAAACATCACCTAGAATATTTTCTTCAAAAAAAAAAAAAAAAACCATCATTGCAAGTTTAGAATAGTAGTTTAAGAAATTTTCTTGGTTGTGATAATCCTTCATCCTTTCTAAGACTTCCAAACTATCATGCTAACAACCAAGGAACAATTTTAAACTGATAATAAACTTATAATTAAACAAGTTATTAGAGTTCGCGAAACAACAAAGAAAACTTATACAAGAATATTAAAATATAGATATCAAGAATACTAAAATATAGATATTTATTCCAATTTTGAAATAAATGTAGAACTCAACCTAAATTAATGAAACCTAATGAAATGTTGAACCGTAATGAATTGTTATTCTTTTAGAGGTCAAATTTAGAATAATGCCTTTCATTTGTGTCAAAATTAAAATTAATAACTTTTACTTCCAAATATAGTTATTTACATACAAATGTTTTTAAATATGCTACTCAATAGCCTTTAAAATAATGAAATACTTTTTTTCTACTCGATAGCCGACTCAATAATTTTTGTTTTTACTAAAAAATAATGGATACTTTAATCACCTTTCGTTTGATAACTCATAAATATTGTTCAAGAATGATTTGTTTGTATAATATTAATTGATATGGCCTTATTTTTAAGTGCTACAAGATCTTGTGCATTAGAACCCATGATTATTGCTTCCACGAACATTATAGAGCTAAATAATCCCAACATGTTACATAGCACAAATATTGTATAATTGTTCAGTTTTTAGCAATTTTCTCCATTTCTATATGTAAATAACCCAATACTGGTTCACATTCATAACATTTTCACCATCTAAAGTAACAATGAGTCAAAAAATACTGTCCATTGAATGAATCGATAAAAAACTTATGATTGTAACAATTACAGGAAAATACCTCATGATAGTCAATATGGTTCCTCACAATAGAAGAAATTGTTCAATACAATCTGTCACGGGTTCTGTTTTGCATTCATTCAGTTCGTGCTCTCAAAATAAAGGTAGTTAGAATGTGGGTTGATCCAGGTTAAGAGAAAAAGAAAAGGAATTGAATTTAAAATCTTTTCTGGTAATAAAATTTCTATTTATTCTTGATCTAGGAATAGTTAGCTTGTCAAAACACTAAGTGTATGTTACAATATAATTTACTTACCAATAAAATACCACAACATGGCACAGATCCCACTGGCCTAGTGTGAAATTGATGTTGCAAACAAAAGTTTAGTCATGAAACATTTGTTTTGAGTGGTGTTTCCTTCCACTAATGGCTTGGACCCCTAAGCAAACTCAGGATCTACATCTAAACCAAAAGTAGGAATGAAACATTATGTTTTGAATGGTGCCTTTTGGAATTTTCCTTCCACTAATGGTTCGGACTCATGAGTGGACTCAGGTTTGCCTCTTAACCAAAAGTGGGAATTGAAAAATATAATAAATGATGCCTTTCAGTTTGTTTCTAATGGTAGCTCATAAACCTATTTGAGACTTGTTAGGAAATTGTTTAACCCATGGTTAAGTGTTGAAAAAATCTAATTTAAAATGTTTATGACCTCTCTTGTGATGAATTGGTGCAAATTCAAATGAAAATGTTGCATCTCTTTATTTGAATTATGGCTGAAAAGTCTTGTTCATTCATAAAAAAGTATGCAACTTGATTTCCTAGGGTTGTCAATCAAGCGAGACAACCTTTGATGGTGTGTTATTGATGACCATAAATACAAGACTCTGTCAAAGGTACAATATACAACACAAAAATGAGATTTCATTTTCCTTCTTCTTCTTAGTCTCATACTTGTTCTTGAGTGTTTAAGGGAAGAATACTTGTATTGTTGAGCAAGTGTTCTTGGTGTGTTTTTGGTGAATCTTGAAAGTCTTATTTGCTTGAATCCTTTAAAATCTATTACATAGTAGGGGCAAATAACACGTTAAGGATAGAAATCAATCGCTCCAAAGTCTCATCAAAGTTGTGCTTTTTTTTAGTGTTTGCAGTAAATTTCCCCAAAATCTTAAAGTGCTATTTTCTGCTTTTTGAGAAATTGAAGACAAGGATCATTTCACTTTTATCGAAGTAAAGAAGGAGAAGAATGATAATACCTTATACAAGAAGAAGGATGATTCTTTATACAAAAGAAATTATCAGAACCATATACATTGTAGAAGATGTATTAAGAACAATCTCTCCAACCATAAGTGTGATTTTTTTTTACAACCCATGAAATACAAGGTAACTTGTGTATGGCTTTAATGCTCCAGTGCATAAATGAGAAACAAGGTATGGATAAATTTTCTTCTTTAAAGTACTTAAAATATTATGTGGTGCACAAGAAATCCATAATGACTCAAGCTTTTGAGTCGCAAGTAAATGTAGTACAAAAGAAAGATGAGAATCAAGTTGCCATGGTGCCTAATTTCCATACAAGCATGGCATCAAAATATAACATGGCATCCAACAATAAATTGGAAGTATGTTTCAGCTACAACTGTCCATATTTGCAATGATAAATCCCATTCAAGAAATTTGAAGATTCCAAAGAATTGTTATATGTAACAATAATGAATCAAAAGTTCTTCAAATAGGAACCATAGAAATTCTATTCACTTCGGGGAAGAGGTTGAAATTAGTCAATATTTTCTTTGTTCCCAAACTCGAAAGAAAAGTTGTACTTGCAATCTTGTTGTGTAGAAAGCAAATAAAGGTTGTAATAGAGGCTAATGTATAAGAAGTTGATCTTGACAAAGAATGGAATACTTGTTCGAAATGATTATTCATGCAATGGGATGATTAAACTAAGTATTAATAATAGTATTGTTTTTGCCTACTTTGTTGAGTCTCTTTCTGTATGGCATAATCATTTAGTACATGTTAATTTATGTCTAAACATGGTTTAATATCTTAGCATCAAAATACTTATGTTAAATGTGAAATATATATACAAGCAACAACGACTAAGAAATCACTTGCTAGTGCAAAAACAAATAGGGAACAATTAGGTCTTACAGATTTTGTATTTGTGAATTGAATGGTATGTTCATGACTGGAAGAAACAAATACTTCATAATATTCATAGATAACAAGTCTAGATTTGCACATATTCATTTGATCAAAATTAAATATCAAGCATTTGAAAAGTTTAAAATCTACAAAGATGAAGTAGAAAAAAAATTTGGAAAGAAACTCAAATGTTTAAGAAGTGATAGAACATGTAAATATTTCCTCAAACAAATGTTATGTTATCCTCTTATTATGAGAAAAAAGGTATTGTGCATCAAACAAGTGCACTCTATACCTCACAATAAAAAGGTTTGGTTGAAAGAAAAAATAGGATATTTGTAGAAATGGTAAATGCCAAATTGCCAATGAACCTTTGATATGAGCATTACAAATGACTTGTTACATAATAGAATACCTTTTAAGAAATATAGAATGTCCTTATAACGTACGGAAAGGAAAGAAACCAAGCTTAAATTATTTTCGCGTTTAGTGTCGCCTAGTGACATGGTGTAGTCTAAGAATCTAATCCACTCACCTACTCTCAAGTAATAAACCACCTAATTCCCTTAGACTACAATCCTCACAGCCGCAAGTATAGGGGGTAGATTAATAGCTACTGGCAACGGGTATCGTTTCCATGAAGGTAGCATTTCAATTACTAGGATTCCAAGGATACAAGTACTATCTAGACAACCAAATTAAACTGTGATTAACCTAATACAACAAGGAAACAAGTGAAAATTGGTAAACAACTAAATTAACAATTGGATTAATCACAGATAAATAAGAGGGATTGGGATATGACTATGATTCCTCTACTAAGTGGGGTCTACTAATGGGCTAACATTCAATGGATACAATTGAGAGTTCCCTCCCAACTATGAACCAATCCCTTGGCTCGCTCATGGTTCTAGTCTAATTTTCTACATAGAGTTTAAGGAACTAATTAAGGAAGGTAGCATCTTGGCCCAGCTCCTAACCGCCCTAACCATGTAGTAAATTAACTTGTGTAAGTATTAACACTCAATGCTCGTATGTTGTGATAACCTTACCAATTTGGTTCAAAGAAGGATCCTTTCCTTCTCACCAATCACCTCAAATTATTTAATACAATTTAAATGTCCACCATCTGCTAGTCTACCCACTTGGGATCACCTGCACACGTAAAGTTCACATTGTCATAGCCAATCCTTACTAGCCAAGCTACACTTACTTAATATAACATACAAACTAGAAGTGTAAATAAACAACAAATATTTACTACTAAGGAAAGAGCTAAAAGTGTCATCATCATAAGTACAATAGTCATGATTGCAAGAAATGTAATTGTGCATAAAATGAGATATATTTATACTAAATTAAAGCTAATAAAGAGGCAAGAAATAATTGTAAAGAAAATTCTAAGCTTGCTTTAACTAAAGACAGTAATTTCAGAGATAAAAGTGCTGAAAAATTGAAAAACAAGAGTAAATGCCACAATTTTACTTAATAAGGAAACGTTCTTCTACTCCTAAGGGAACCTTATCTAATCTATCCTAAACTGATCCTCAAGCACCTTTTTCTATTTATTTTTAGTTGTACAAGTTAGGGTTATTTGAATTATTGCAGCCTTTTTAAAAGTGGCCAACATTCCTTTGGTCTGGAATCTTCGCTAGGACTGCGGTTATGAATTTTACTTCTTGGAAATATGACGCTATGGTGTTGAAGGAAATTTAGTCAGGTTTAAGTATTAGGCAAGCTTTAGAAAATCATCAATACTGCTAGTCGAGAGCTTGAAGTCTTGAAGGACTTGACACTGCGGTGTGACTTTTCTCACCTTGTAGTTTGACACCGTAGGAACCTAGAGTTACATATATGTACCCTAAACTTGATGGTTTTGCTACTAGTTTCAAGCATTCTTAGTGTTTTAATGTGTATTTTTATCTACTTTTATTTTTATGTGCTAGAATATGTTAGTATATATTTACTAATTGTTTTAGTATTTATTTAGGTGTTAATTATGATATTTTATTAGGTTCTTGTATTTAGAATTTGTGCCTTGTCTTTAACCTAATTCTGTTGAGAGATAGGTTTTCATTCATCTTTCGTTTTTGGTCACTTTTGTGAGAATTTTTATTAAATGTTTAGGAGTTATTGTAAGTATTTATTGTAGCTAATAATGTTCTCTTATGTGTTAGGGTTTGGTAGGAAAAAACAGCGCATCAATTGGACGTCAGACGAGAATTTTAGAGGCAAAATGGTGAAACTGCGCAGAGCTGTCAGGGCACCTTGCCATAGGTGAACTTTTTCTCATTGTAGGCAAGCTTACACAATAGATACCTCGCCATAGGTGAGCATTTTCACGCCGTAGGCAAGGGTCCCCTGCGAAATCGAGTTGTTGGCCATTTTGAACTCTTTTTCAAGGTCAATTGTGTCCTTTCGCCCTTAACTTCTAACCTTACTATAAATATATATTTTTGGGATAGAAATAGAGCCTCCACCACCTTAATTTTCTTCTTTTTTTTGGGGGAGGAATTTTAGTCTTCCTCGTTATCTTCTTAGTTTAGATTTTCCTTCCATTATTGGGTATCTTTCTTTAACAACTTGTAAGACTTTCATTTATGTTTAATGTACTTATTTTCTTCTTAAATTTCATGCCTACTTAGTTTAAATACTTTCAATTATTGTCTTCAATTTAATGCTTTCAATTATTGCTTTCTTAACTAGTTTTCTTTATTTTCATGCCTAGTTTAAATTCAATGCTTTTACTTCCTTTTGTAAGAGTATTACTTTAATATGCATTATTAGTTCTGGGTAGGGTTTGGTGATGCCAATTTCATAGGTTAATGGATTGATTAGGTGGTAAAATTGACTAATTTGACAACATTAATGGGCTTAAGGGTTAATTAGTGGAATTGATCACTTCACTAGTTAATTTAGGTTAATTGAGGGGATATGGGAATTGAACCTCTATCATAGACTTTGATTATTGTTAGATTAGGGTTAGAATTAGATCTCGACAGACTAATTCACCTAGTTGGCTGTTAGAATTTCATGGGTAGTTAATCAAGTTTGGTTAGCTTGAGGAGTAGGAGGGATCCACACTTAGGTTAATTAGATTGGTAGATTTAATTGCTTAGAGATCGAGATGAGGTTACAAATAAGAATCAACCTCTAATTTGGTACATAGGATCACCTAATTAACCTAATTAGCCAAAACCTGGGAAATTGGCTAGCGTAAGCTCTAACCCCCCCTCCCTTTTTAATTATCCCATAGTGTAAAACCTAGTTTTAGTTAAACTCTTTTCTTTAGTGAAACCCTTCAAATAGCATTCCAACCCAATAATTTCTACTTGAACACCATTCCTCATGGGAACGATCTCAACTTCCACTAGCTACTATTTGACACCGTATACTTACAGATTGTCATCTAGTTAAGATTAGTTGATTTAGAGGTTTTTATTATAACTAGTTGTTCATGTCTTTTTTAGACACAACATTCTTCTAATTGAAGCTCTAAACCTTGGTTTCTTCAATTCTTCAAGTTGCTACTTGAATTGCAATTTATCCTTACAATGTGCATCAAAACACAAGAAGTACACAATAATTAATAATTAATAATTAACAAATCAATGTTACCATAAAGTCTAATATTATCCTAACATTAGTTGTAATACTACTAAACATGAAATACGTATAAATACACATAAAATACATAAGTCGGGATTGATACTATCAAAACAATATGGTTTTTATAGGCAAAATAACTCTATTTACTAGAGTTATCACACCCTATAAACGCAACATTTTTCTAGTCCCGAGCAAAACAAGAAAAGAAAAAGAACTAAGAACACTACAAATAGAAAAGAAAGGGAATTGAGAATGTTGAACCTTAGAATATTCACATGTGATAGTGAGGTTTCAACAAACTCAACATTTTCAATCACTCACACATTTACAAAAAGTGCAAACTTGTTTTTGTACAAACATTACTTTGGCTAATAAAGCTTTAGTGCAATGCAAATTCAAATGCAACTTAATCTAGATTGTACATGTCAAGTCTTCCAAATATCATTCTAAGTAGAGAAAGATTATTAGGACTTTTTTTCAAGTGCACAAAGTAATGTAAATAAACACACAATGATATTTATTAGTATTGCAAGGCACAGATAAAGTCATCAATCAAAGCAATGCCCCACCCTCACCTCAAGAATACCTACTAGTCTAGAATAAGAAGCATTTTGGACTTTTCAAACTTGTAATGTAGACTAAGTTAATAGGGTAGAATAATTTTCGTAATATAAGTAACTCAAACCACCTTAGTCATTTCAATACAACTCTTGGACTATCCCATAAACATACAAGTCGCACAATGGTGCCTTACACACCTAGTTATAAATTTACAAAACACCTAAATCCTACTACTAACTAGGTGGCATCCCGCAAGTATATGGTTGTCAACTAGGAGTAAAGGGAAGTAGCGATCGTTCCCACAAGGATTGGTCGATAATTACCGGTTATTAGGTTAGATTTCAAGTTGAAGCGATTGATTAAGTGAAGTGATTTAACTAAAACTAGAACTAATGGGACTAATAAAGCAATTTAAAGTAAAGATTAATCACTAAGAAAGTAATAAAAAAGGAAGTATCTTTAGAAAGCAAATAAAGGGGACAATTAAAAAGAAAAGCATATTAAGCAAGCAATTAGTTAATCTAAACTATTCATTATCTCTAACCAAGCACAATTAGAGAAAGCCCCTAATCTATTCTAAGAAAGAATGTAAAAAGAAAGTATTTTTAAATTATTTAAGCAACTAACTAACCTAAACTACAAATTAACACTAAGAAAGCACAATTAAGGAATACCCATTAACTAATCTAACAATTAAACTAAGAAAGCAAGTAAAGAAAGCAATTAAATGAAAAGCCCATAAACTAATCTATCCTAATTAACCAATCTAAACTACAAATTATCACTAAAAAAAGTATTTTTAAAGAAAGCCCATAAACTAATCTAATAATTACTCTAAGAAAACAAGTAAAGGAAGCAATTAGATTAAAGAAATTAAACTAATTAACTAAAGGAACATGAAATTAAAGCTTAACTAAAGAAGTTTTAACATAAACAAAGCACTTACAACTAAAAAGTTTCAATCTTTAACTTGGATTTGAAATCTACAAGAAAGAGAAGTCCTAATCTACTCTAATCTAAGAAAACCCTCCCGAAATGGGGAGGAAAAGGAAGAAAAGTACTCTCTAATCTAGCCTACTTCTACTAGCTAAGTTCCTCACTCAAATAAGGTTTAAAAGGGGTATATATAGTGCTAGGGTAGCGGGATAATTGTGCAGAAAAAATCAGCCCCGAACAAAGTCATTTTTTGCTCCAGCCGCCCCCAGATCGCGATCTCAAATTTGAGATCGCAATGTGGACTGAAACTTCTAAAATGCAGCATTTCACAGTTTTGCTTCCAAACTCTTCATCTGACGTCCGATTAATGCGCCATTTTTTTTCATGCGACCCTAACACATAGGAGAAAATTATTATTTATAATAAACACTTAAAATAATACCTAAACATATAAATAAAATCCTCACAAAATAGGCCAAAAAACGGAGGACAAACAAAGACGAATGAAAACTTAACTCCCAACGAAATTAAGTCAAAGACACGACACAACTCTAAATGGAAAAACCTAATAAAATATGATAATTATCACCTAAATAAGTATTCAAACACTTAATAAACACATACTAACACATTGTAACACATAAAAGAAAAATAGATAAAAACACACACGAAAACACTAAAAATACTCGAAACACTAGGAGCAAAATCATCAAGTTTAGGGTATATATAACTTTAGTTTCCTAGAATTATCACACCCCCAAACTTAAGCTTTTGCTAGTCCCAAGCAAAATAAAAGACAAGAAAATGAACAACACAAGACACACGACACAAATCACAAGGCATAACATACTAGACACCCCCAAGATGACAACACAAAAGGTGAATAATGGATGTACTTTGAATAGTTAGGAGACCTCTCAAGGGACCTTGAAGACCATATGATAATTGAACTATTTTAACTAATCATTCCAAACTTTTCAACTTTTCTAAAGAAAATGAGTTCAAATGTCAACAAAAGATTTCAAATAACCAAGTGTTAACCATCATCAAAAAGGTTTTTGAAAAACAAGTTCCATTCATTTAAAATATAGTGTTGCTCAAATCAAAAGGATTACAATGTTTTTCAACCATCTCAACAAGGTCATATGGAAATAGAATATTATTAGAATCTACCTAATATGCACATGTCACACAATCTTATGGAGTATTACTCTATCAAGGGGTGAGTAGCATGATATCAATGATAGGTATTACAAACATTTCCTCCTCGACTTGTTGGTATTCTGAAACGTAATTCCTAATGGCTTAATTCGGAGAAGCAACATGGGTACATGTTGGAATGCCGTACTCGCCTTATTACTACTCTAATGGCTTATTTCGGAGAAACAATATGGGTACATGCCAGAATCCCGTACTCGCCTTATTCCTAAATGCAAAGTTTTTTTATTTTTATTTTTTTATACGGCCCTAAACCAAGGAAAAGTAGTAAAACATACCCAAGATCATATTCAAACCAATCACTCAATGGGTAGAAGAAAACCCCCTACACAAACACATAAAATGACCTAAATCACTTCTATTCCATTCAAACAATTTTTTTTTTCAAAAGATGAATAAACCAACAAAGCAATCCTATTGATTTGGTCAAAAACAGTGTTTCAAATGAACTACTATAAAAATGTGAATGCCTCACTTTTTGAACATAGTAAGAATACATGGTTTTTGAAATTCTTTTGTCGCAAAAGAACTACTCAACACACCAAAATTTGCAGAATGCCAAGTTTAAATAACTCAATCATATGATATTGCAAGTCATCATCGAGTACCGTAATCAATCAATTTTTCATCCAAAATTCACCACACAAATATTTACATTCATGAAAAGAAACCATTCCAACGCAAGTAAATAACACCACCAAACTTGTCATTTTATTCAAGTGATGAGTACAACTCATCCTACCACTCACCCAAAATAGAACAAAAGCATAATAATACTACTAGAAAGTTTAAAAACAAAAACTAGGCAATGATTTTGAATTACACTTGAACAATCAAAAAGCTAAAATAGAAGATGAACAACACACTAGCCAAGTGAATGTAAATACAACCCATTAAGAACAAATTGAACTTAAAAATAAGAGTTCTACTGTTTAATGATGGACTTCACCAGCATTGAGTACAACACAAATCAAGACTAAGCAACGAGCAAATTATTTCAAGTAGATCATAAAGGTGCAATTTCCAATTAATCGTGAATCCTAGAAATTGATTTTTCTTCAACAACCAATCATGGTTATACTAAGGAAGGTTCCTCAGGGCTTCACGAGGTTCAAACAATTTAAAGAAAAAGAAAACCACATATAAGGGTAACAAGGTTTAACACAACGAAAAGGTTATCTAAATGTCCAATTCGTCCCCCCAACCTTAGTTTCACACATAATCGGCTTCAAAAGGACATTCAATCACAAAGACTACTCTCAATCCAAATCAAGCATTCATATGATTTTCTCAAAACAAGCTCAACTATTTAGCACATGAAGTTTATCAACAACTACAATATCTAAAATCAAAAGATAAAACCATGTCCAAGTTCAACCAATAAATCATGTACATCATTCACAAATCACAACAAGTCATATATTGTCATCACCATTCTAATCAACAACCATATTTGTCCAAGAGATTCCAACAAATCATTTGCCAATAACGCAACACACACAACTAAATAAAGCACAAGGCTACAAGCCTTTATTACCAACAAGTATTTAAACTAAAGCAAGTAAAGTAAAGAAAGCATAATAAAGAAAAATGAAAGAACTACTCCCTCAACACCAAGGAGGCTTCCCAAGGATATTGTAATCCTTGGTGAATTTACACCATTGTTGAACTCCTCCGAAGTCTCCAAGGAAATGAATTTCGGCATATGTAGGTTGTGCCTCCTTGGCCCCCTCTAGAATGTATCCTTCTTATTCTATTCCTCCAAGAATCGACTCTTTCTCCACGAACACCTCAAATAGAACCTCTTTTATTGTAACCGGGACAAACGCACACTCATGAAAAGGGAAAGTTGGTGATTCCTCTACATATGCTTTGGTTGTCTCGGTTGTTATAACTTCAACTTCATGAGGTTTTGAGAACCGATTTCTTGCATGACATTTTCAATTTGTTCTTCTTGAACCGGTTCTTCACCCATTGGTGGAGGTGTTGGAATACATTGTTCTTCTACCATTTCCTATTCCTTGAATCTCGGCAAGTTGGTCTTGAACCAGTTGTTGGATGTGGCTTGCTCTTCACGGAATCTATTTATTTCTTTTTGAAGTTGAGCAAATTTTTCTCGTTCTTTGGCCATAATTTCTCAAAATTGAGCCCTTTCATCTAGAAGTTGGGCTATTTCTTCTCAAAATTCTTGAATTTGCATCCACTTGTCCATCCTTCTTTGTCTTCACTTTCTTGAGTTGTTTGGTGAAGGAAATATGACTCCATTTGATCATATGAGGCTCTTGTGGTGGAGAGAAAGAATAGAAATTTTCTTGATAGCTCTCATAAGGATATGGATGGCTAGACCATCCTGATAGTTTTGGTGACTCTCATAAGCGAATTGATGGCTAGACCATCCCACTTGAAAATCTAAGGGGTAAGGAGAGTAACCATAACAAGAATCATACTCATTGGGCATACCTCCATTACCATAAAAATGGTAATCTCCTTGGTATGAATCATTCCAGGGATTAGGACCTTGCATGTTCTTGAACAACAAAAAACACAAATAAAAGCAAGAAAAAGAACTAAAACAACACAAACAAGAAAATTAGGAAAGCTTAGACTACTAGCTAGTCAAAACCATCCATCACCAAGAAAATCTTTCTGTATTTTTCAAAATAAGAACACAACTACAAAAGGAAACTCTTTTTGGTTTTTCAAATGGGTGAAACAACTATACAAGAAAACAAAAGACTTCAATCTAGTTTTCCAACCAAATTATATCGATATTACCGAAAACCAATCCCCGGCAACGGCGCCAAAAACTTGATGCCTTACACACCTAGTTATAAATTTATAAAACACCTAAATCCTACAACTAACTAGGTAGCATCCCGCAAGTATACGGTTGTCAACTAGAAGTAAAGGGAAGTAGGGATCGTTCCGACAAGGATTGGTCGATAATTACCGGTTATTAGGTTAGATTTCAAGTTGAAGCGATTGATTAAGTGAAGTGATTTAACTAAAACTAGTTAACTAGTGGAACTAATAAAGCAATTTAAAGTAAAGATTAATCAGACAGAAAGTAATTAAAAAGAAGTATCTTTAGAAAGCAAATAAAGGGGACAATTAAAAGGAAAAGCATATTAAGCAAGCAATTAGATAATCTAAACTATTCATTATCTCTAAGCAAGCACAATTAGAGAAAGCCCCTAATCTATTCTAAGAAAGCACGTAAAAAGAAAGTATTTTTAAAAAGCAACTAACTAACCTAAACTACAAATTAACACTAAGAAAGCACAATTAAGGAATACCCATTAACTAATCTAACAATTAAACTAAGAAAGCAAGTAAAGAAAGCAATTAAATGAAAAGCCCATAAACTAATCTATCCTAATTAACCAATCTAAACTACAAATTATCACTAAAAAAAGTATTTTTAAAGAAAGCCCATAAACTAATCTAATAATTACTCTAAGAAAACAAGTAAAGGAAGCAATTAGATTAAAGAAATTAAACTAATTAACTAAAGGAACATCTGAAATTAAAGCTTAACTAAAGAAGTTTTAACATAAACAAAGCACTTACAACTAAAAAGTTTCAATCTTTAACTTGGATTTGAAATCTACAAGAAAGAGAAGTCCTAATCTACTCTAATCTAAGAAAACCCTCCCGAAATGGGGAGGAAAAGGAAGAAAAGTACTCTCTAATCTAGCCTACTTCTACTAGCTAAGTTCCTCACTCAAATGAGGTTTAAAAGGGGTATATATAGTGCTAGGGTAGCGGGATAATTGTGCAGAAAAAATCAGCCCCGAACAAAGTCATTTTTTGCTCCAGCCGCCCCCAGATTGCAATCTCAAATTTGAGATCGCAATATGGACTGAAACTTCTGAAATGTAGCACTTCACAGTTTTGCTTCCAAAATCTTCATCCGACGTCCGATTAATGCGCCATTTTTTTCATGCAACCCTAACACATAGGAGAACATTATTGTCTATAATAAACACTTACCTAAACATATAAATAAAATTCTCACAAAATAGGCCAAAGGGAAACGGAGGACAAACAAAGACGAACGAAAACTTAACTCCCAACGAAGTTAGGTCAAAGACACGACACAACTCTAAATGGAAAAACCTAATAAAATATGCTAATTATCACCTAAATAAGTACTCAAACACTTAATAAACACATACTAACACATTCTAACACATAAAAGAAAAATAGATAAAACACACACACGAAAACACTAAAAATACACTAAACTAGGAGCAAAATCATTAAGTTTAGGGTTTTTATAACTTTAGTTTCCTAGAGTTATCACATAACCAATCTTTACTTAGCCAAATTACACTTCGTAAGATAAAATCATTCTTTCCAGTCAACGGTTATTGAGGGTAAGATAAACCATCTTTATTCAAATAATAACTCATTAGTTTGTAGAAAATTAAAAGGAAATGTTTTTTTTAATTTTTTTAGAAGAGGCTATTGAAGGTAAGATGAACATTCTTTATTTAAGTAATAATTCATTAGTTTGCAAAAAAATTTAAAACAAAAATGTAAAGTTTTGTTTTTTTAATTTTTTTTATTTTTTTAGAAGTAACAATCTACTGAAATTACAACAATTACAACAAAGGAATACATATAAAAATTGCTAATTAACTCATCGGTCCAACTCCCCAACCATTACACAAAAATCCCCTAATCATCATTAAACTTTGGATATCACATCAAAAAACAAAAATCAGTTCCACATTGACTAAGGTGATGGGATGAAGAAAGGATATATAAACATAGTGAAGTGGCTAAAATATGTGGTTGACAAAGAAATTAGGCTATTAGGCTTAACAGGGACACTAGGAATACAATTGATATAAGGTAGACAATTTTGGCTCAAACGGTTTAAATGAGGCCTAGATCATTTCCTAAGTCTAAGTTTCCCAAGTACTTTGCAAGGTGAAGGATCTATTCTACTCTAACCAATGCCCCTAGCTAACCTTGACAAATCCACAAAATATTCGGAAATGCTAGTTCGTCCAAGATAACCAAAAGATGGCCTAAACTCATTTCCAATTCTACTCAAAAGAATCCTCAAAATACTTGAAGTGCATAAACCAAATTAAAAAGAAATTGAAATTGGCATTGAAAAAAAATTTATGGAAAAAGTAACATTTTGAATAAAAACTAGCCAAGAAAAACCATTTTAATGAATGACCAAAAATATTGTTGAGTCTCAATGATTAAATCTCATTTCACACAAGGAAAGAAATCTATGTTTACCATCCAATTCCAACTTTTCTATCAGACAAAACAAAACACCATTCCAAACACAAGATATTAAACACCACCATACTATTCATATTATTCATACGATAAGTATCACTCATCCATCCACTCACCATTAGCACAAGAAGTAAAATAAGGCTAATGCTACTAAAAGCATGTAAATAAGGATAATACTACTAAAAGCATGTAAAGAAATAACTAAAGTATAATCTTGTCAAACTGGCCCAAAGATTCACCAAAACCAACTAACATAAGCATCTAAACATGTTAAAGGTGAGCCATGCCAAACAGGCCCAACGATCATCCCATGCTACCAAAAGCACTAAAAAAAGGGTAATGGTCATCGCCAAAAACATCAATTCATATAAATAAGAGAGGAAGCAGGGTCTTCTCATTCAGGAAGTAGGTGCTTAGTCTTCACAGTGAGGCTCTCACCCTCAATGCCTTGATTCTCCTTGAAGTTAGCTTCTATATTTTCTTCCTCCTCTTCTCCGCTTTGTTCTTGTGGCACCTTTTGCATTAGCATGCCTTGGGATTGGAAGAAGGATTGCTTGTGTGGTGACCAATAATGCCAAAAAAATGGTGGCCAGGGGTGAATCTAGTCACCAGTGATGTGACTTGGAGAGCTTGACCGATGAAAGTGATGTTGTTATGAAGGATTATCTAGTTTTAAGTCCAATAGTCATGCATATCATTCTGGTCGTCATTGGTCTGAGGAGAGTTGTATACATAAACACCAGTCATATTGATGAAAGAAAGGCAGTTCTAGCTGTGGTGCATCAAGCAACTTGCTCTGCAATGAGGTGTTGCCTATTGAAATCCTTGACCATGTTTCTGAAGTATTTCCCATCAATACGTGTCCTTTGGGAGACCTGCTCTTCACCTACAAAAACTTCACAATCAGCATCAAGCCACAATTTAGTTACCACACCAGAAAACACAAAATATGGCCGACCTGATGTGCATTTTGTAGAAAATCTACTCAAAATAATCTTGCCCATATCTACAGACAACCCAACCATAATCATGAAAACCAAACAAGCCTTGTCCCTTTAAACAAAGCTCTCAGTGCTAGACCCCATATATGGCAACTAATATAGTAAAACCATATTTTTGGCAACAACTAAAGGCTACTCCTATAGAACCCCAACTACTTGATTTCATGATTGTTTATGACCCAATTTGCTCTATCATAACACAGTCTCCCTCTAATAGTCTCATAATTGGGTTTCCCAAGACTATGGTTCATCAAATTACCATACCCACTATTATTAAAATTCTGAATTCTATAGAAAGACATTGATTTTGGTCTCACTAATGTCTACCCATTTCCCCCTCACAAGCACTTTGCCATTTTTCATTCCACAGATATTGCAATGGAATTCCTTAACTAGATTAACATACCCCAGGGGAACATCGGCATTAAACATGCCCCAATTTCACTCCCTCAATTGCTCCTCAATTTCTCTCCTTAGCCTCTCATAGTTGTCCCAATTCTTAGATAAATCAAACCTCTTCTGTTGGATTATGCCATACTTACTATTCTTCCTAAATCACCTGGATGCCTTAACATTTACAAAATGGTTCTTATCATAGTACATAGCACTACCCCTACCGGACGATTTACTACCCGAGTCCATTTTCCTTTTCTTGGGTACTGATAGGGTAGCCATGGCTTTTCCTTTCCTTGTATCCCTTGCCAGGTTTAATTCATCCAAGAATTTAATAAAAAAAATACTCAAATCAACAAAATTCACCAATTCAACACAAGCCAATCAATCCACAATTTAAACAATAGACCAGGTCACAAGCAAAATTAGCTCTAAAAACTTCTCAATTAATCGTACTCAAATATCGCTCAATGAAATCACGAAAACTTACGGTCCACCAATGAATTGGAGTAATTTTACCCATAGAGATATTGATTGAAAGACTTCTCAATGCCCTTGAAAGTTGTTCCGTATGTGTCCTCTTGAAGCTTTTCTTGTGCAACTCCAAACCACCAAGGATTGAGATGATCAAAATTGGGGTTTTAAGATGGATTTAGAGTAGTTTTGGCGAGAAGTTTGAGAAAAGTTCGTGTACGGAAAAGAAGAAGACTGCTTACTTCTAGGGCATTTAGAACTTGAGGAAGAAATGTTTTCTGCTAAAAATTTGACTAATGATTGTATTATGCAAATCCGGTAGTCAGCACCATGGTCATGAATTTTGAATGGAGAAATTCATAACCATGGTCCAAGAATTGAACTATGAAATGATTTGACACCACGGTACGGATTTCCTTTATTTAAATTTGACATTGCAGATTCAAATTACTGAATTTTTTTTTTTTTAAATGACCTCTTTTGACATCACGGTTACCAAATGCGGCTTCATTTCTAGTAGCTCAACCTAGTTGATAATCGCAGTGATCAAATTTAACACCACAGTTGTCAATACTTAGCCATTTTATTGATTTGAGGCTTTTTGACACCACGGTTTGAAAGGCTCAGTATCATTTTTGAAAGCTCCACTTGGTTCAACACCATCGTTATGAGTTTCACCAACGCAGTGTCAAACACTTAATTCATTTAGATTTTTAGCACAGAGTCCACTCTTTCCAAATGATTTGTCCAACACCTATAATCATCAAAACAACATTCTTGAGGACATTTTCACTTGCAATTCCACAAAAACACTTTAAAAAATAAGTAAGAAACTACAATAAACCCAATTTTAAGCTTATTTACTCTACTTAGCAACCTAATTAACTAGATAAACATAAGATCTTTTGATGGCCTCCCAAGATCTCGTGTTTATAGTTATTGGCTTGATTATGGCATCGGTAAACTTTAGGTGTCCACATAAAGGACGGATGTAGTCCTTTTTTCCTTTGGCTTCCACGTACAAGTTTAAATTACTTAGGCTTATCACAAACTTTGTGTCACCATCTTTCAAGTGGATGCAACCGTTAGGTGATATGTTTGTGATGGAAAATAGTCGAACCCAAGTGATCTTGCCTTTCTTATACTAATGTGGCTTCTCTTTGGGTATCATCACATTGTCTCCAATTTTTAGCTCCTTATGATTGGCCCAGGAGCTCTTGATTCCTCTTTTTTGATCCTCAATAATGGGTATCCCAGCATCCAAGTGATTTTCCACTTTTTCATCTTTCAACTATGTGGTGTTTGCAACTTGTATTATCTCGTCTCTTGCCCTATTAACAAAAGGAATATGTGGGTCAATAAAACGACAATCATCCATACATGAAACATTTCCATATGACTCAAAGACATTGAATTCGATGTTTTCGCTTTCAAGGTGGAGTTACAACTTCCCTTTGTCTGTTGACATCAATTTGAGCATGTGAGGTGGACAAAAATGGTCTCCCCAAAATCCATTGTACGTTGATGCCTTCTTCCATTTCTAGGATCATGAAATCCACTAGGAATATCAATTTACTCACATGGACAAAAATGTTCTCCACTACGTCATAGTTTTTCCTCACAATTTTTTTCTGCCAATTAGAGAGTAATATTGGTTCGCTTAGCATGGCTCATCTTTAGTTTATCATAGACCACTTTGGGCATGAGATTGATGCTAGCCCTTAAGTCATACAATGTGGGACTAATAGTGTGGTCAATAGTCACTAAAATGGAGAAGTTTCCCAGATCCTTCAATTTTGGCGGCATCTTCTTTTGTACAAGTGCAATACACCGTTCACTTAGGCACACGATTTCTCATTATTCCACTTCCTCTTCGTAGACAAAATTTCTTTCATGAACCTTGCGTAGTGGGGCATCTTGGTTAACACGTTGACCAATGGAATATTGACTTGGAGCTTCTTGTGGAAGGCCTCAAGGAACTTGGCAAATTTTTCTTCTTTTTCCTCTTGCTTGTGATCGACCAATCATTATAGGAAAGGAGCTTCCACCAATGCGTTGGCCTCCAAGGTTCCTCCGATTTCTCAAACTAGGTCTTCTTTTTTCTTAGCTTCTTGACCTCACTATTCTTGGTTTTTGCTTTCTTATCACCCTTCAATTCAACACTATCTCCACCCGCAACGACTATCCCTTTCATCCCCCAAGATGATGACATCACAACGCTCCAGGAGTTGTTGTCCTCTTGGTTGTTGGTCCCTTGGTTTCATAATGGTATCACTTGAAAGTGAGCTACTTGGCCTATCGCACTTGAGTCTCAACATTCCTAATAGAAGCACCTTGGTTTCTTAGGAGTACTTCTTGGTATCTCCTTAGGGTCTCATTTTTCCTTCTTTGCATCTCAATCTTCCTCCTTGAGTCTGCAAGTTGAGCATATCCATCTTCCGATTCCTTTTGAGGAGGTTGGTTTTGCAGATGATTGACTTTGGTAGGGGTTAGGTTGATATGAGGAGCTTGGTTGTGAATGTTGAAAATTGGGTTGATGTGGCCTTTGATAAGGAGGTTGGTATGGTCTAGAGGATGACGCATGGTTGTTGTAATTGGGTGGATAGTTGTTTTGGGAAGCTTGACCACCCCATGAGAAGTTGGGATGGTTCCTCCAAAGATAGATTGTAGGTGTTTCCATAGGGCCAAGATTGATGTGCTTGGTTTCACAAATAGTTGAGGTTCTTGGCTTGTAATGAATTTCCTTCTATTAAGCATTGACCATAGGGCTAGCAATTTCTAATACAACCCGATAACTTGACAAAAATACGATATAAAATTAATAGGTTATGACACGACCCAAAATATATCCGGTCATTATTGGATCAAGCCGTTTATGACACGAAATTAAACGGGTTAGGTTGGATCAACTCGTGGTTGACACGATAACCTGTTAAGTTACTGTACGAATAGATTTTGCTAAACTTTTATCTATTATTATAATTTAATGTAGTGTAATTTAAGATTTTGAATAATAGATTTAATATTAGATTATTAAATCAAACATAATAATTATTTTAAATATTATTTAAAAATTTTCAATAATTTTAATTATGTATTTTAAACTACTATGATAACAAGGTTAGTATTAATAATTGTTTAAGTTTTTAAATAATTAAAATTTGAGGTTCTAACTTAAATGGATTGCAAGTTATTTAATTTGTCAAATAGGTTGATACCCTCTGTCAATAGTCAACGGGTCAGACACAAACACAACACGAACCCAAATGAGTTAGACACGAACACGACACGATAAGAAATAGGCCCCACATGATACAATACGAACACAATATGATAAGAAATGGGTCACACTTGACACGACATGATAACCTGACAACCCGACCCATTGACACCCCTAATTGACCATTCAGATGATCTTCCAAGCAAAAATCATACAATGTAGTACCGGGATGTTACATTGATATGGCATTCTCCTCGTTATATAGTCCATATTCATCATAAGCTTCTTTTGAGTTAATAGAGCATCAGAGTGATCTACGATTAGAACTCTTCTTTGACCTTGAGGCAGTTCCAGTGGTTGTGTTTGTTATTGTTGAGCCATCAAGCCATGTTGATAAGAATTTGAGGCCATGGTATTGAGCAATCTTTGTGCCTCCTCCAGTGTTATGAAAAATAGTGACCATACAGCCAAGGCATCTACAATCGACTTGATCTCTTGGTTGAATCCATTATAGAATGTTTGCACTTGAAGCCAAAGAGGTATGGCCTGATGTGGGCACCTTCGAAGCAACTCTTTAAACCTCTCCCAAACCTTTACAGTTCCTTCACCAGTATCCTGCTTGAAAGAAGTTATCTCATTGCTTAATCATACCATTCTAGAACGTTACTTCGCAAAGAAATATTGAGCAAAACCATTCTATGTAATGAACGTTCCTTGATCATGGCTTTGCAACCAATAGTTCATTATATCTCTCAAAGAAAAGAGGCTTATAATACCCTCATCCTCACATAATTGGGTGTACTCCGTTGAATTTGAAAGTGTATAGGCCTCTTCAAAGTTCATCAAGTACACGTATGGGTCCTTATTTGCACTACCCGCCAGCATGGCATAAGTTTAAATGCCCCTATTTTATCTCAAAGTTGTTGGGACGTACCAGTATCCTTTTTATGATTAAATTGGCTCTATCAAAGTTTAATATTTCATAATCTCTTAGTCATCTATCATTGCCATGTCCTCCACTGCCATTGCCATTGCCTTCTATGCCATTATTACCCATTCCTTCTTCTTGATCATGATTCCTATTGTTTTTGTCCTCTACCCTTCCCTTCTATTGTTCTGTTCCTCTACCATGGTGACCACTTCCCATGTTAGTTGCAATCGTTTGTCTTTACGAATCTGCCTTGGTGTTCTTTCAAGTTCTAGGTTAAGTAATAATAAAGCTCTTTCCCAAAAACCTACACTATAAGGATCACAACAAGAAACAAGACAAACTTCCCAAAATAAGGCACAAAATGCAATAATAGAGTAGTGAGAAGAATTTATCTAACACTATTAAAACAAAAATTAAATATTAAAACAAGAAAAAGTCCAAATTAGCACAATCCTATTTCACCTAATTCGCCATTTGATTGTCTTCGGCAATGACACCAAAAACTTGACATGGTAACAGTCCCAGTATCTAATCCACACGCTCACTCTCAAGTAATAAAACCGCCTTATTCTCTTAGACTACAATCCTTACGCCCACAAATATACGATGTAATTAGTAGCTAATGGCAAGGGGTATCGTTCCCACGGAGATAGCATAGCAATGACTAGGATTCCAAGGATACAAGTACTATGTAGACAACCAAATTAAAGTACAATTGACCTAATACGACAAGGAAACAAGTGAAATGTTAAATAACAACTTAATTAACAACTAGATTAATCACAAATAAATAATAGGAATTAGGCTATGACTTTGATTCCTCTACTAGGTGAGGTCTATTAATGGGTTAACATTCAATGGATACAATTGAGAGTTCTCTCCCAACTATGAACCAATCCCTTGGCTTGGCTTATGGTTCTAGTCTAATTTCCTACGTAGAGTTAAGGAAATAATTAAGGAAGCCAGCATTTTGGCCCGATTCCTAACCGCCCTAACCATATAGTGAACCCATCGAAGTATTAACACTCAATGCTTGTATGTTGTGTTAACCTTACAAGTTTGGTCCAAAGGAGGATCCTTTCCATCTCACCAATCACCCCAAATCATTTACTACAACTCAAAAGTCCACCATCTACTAGTCTACCTACATGGAATCACCCACACATGTGTAAAGTTCACATTGTCATAGCTAATCCTTAGTAGTCCAGCCACACACACTTAAGATAGTGCAAAAACAACAAATAGCCACTACTAAGGAAAGAGCTAAAAGCATCATCATAAGTACAATAATCATGATTGCAGGAAATGTAAATAAGTATAAAAATGAGAGATATTTATACCAAGCATGAAAGCTAATAAAGAGGCTAGCAACAACTGTAAAGAAAATTCTAAGCTTGCATTAACTAAAGAGAATAATTTCAAAGATATAAGTGCTGAAAATTTGAATAAGAAGAGTAAATGCTACAATTTTACTAAATAAGGAAAAGTTTTTCTACTCCTAGGGGAACCTTATCTAATGTAGTGATGTCCACGGTTCCAGTTCCGAGAAAAAGTAGAACCGGAACTGAAACCGTGAGAACCGGTTTCAATTTCGGTTCCGGTTCTAGAACCAACAGTTCCGGCCGGTTCCCCGATTCTAGTTTTGGTTCCAGTCCCGATTCCGATTTTGAATTTTTAAAAATAAAAAATAAAAAAAATAGAAATTATAATACTAAAAAATAATACAAGTTAATATGAGAAACAAAAAATTACATTTTATTTATATGTCTATTGTAGATTTTGTTTTTAGAAAAAAATAGTATACTATTGCATTATTTATTGAACCATTAAAAATTGAAATAAAGATACATTTTGACTAATCTATATATAACTAAAAGATAATTTAAAGAAAAATTAAATGTATCAATTACATTGGCCTATAAGACTATAATAGGCTAAGGTCATTAAGAATTCCTTCAACATCCGAGTTTGTTCCACTTGAAGAAGCAACTTTAGTACTCTTATCATTCTCGTTCATATCTATTTCGATTTTCATCTCGACCTCCTAATCCCTTATACTCGCATTGTACCAATCTGCTAATAATGCTTAAATCTCCAAATGGTCGGGGCTAAATTAAGACTGTCTCTCGTCAAAATTGCTCCCACCCGCACTGAAAGCTTGTTTGACCTCTATAGTTGATGCCGGTGTTGTTAAAATCTGCTTTGCAATAAGAAAAAGAATGGGGTAAACCTTTGACTTATTACCTTACCATTCCAGTACCGAGAATCTTTGCCTTCCACTAGATCCTGGCTATCATCATCCTGGAACTCAAAAGAAGTGGTTAGACAAATATCAAGTTCTGTACTACTAGCGCCGCCCCTTGACCTTTTCGTACTAACAAAGTAAATAATATTTTTTTAGACGGAAAGATATTTATAGTACTAGTAGTATTCTATGGACTACTACTAGCATTATTATCACTACTACCCGCACGAGTATGCGGAACTTGAGCTTGATAATCACTATATAATATACGAATATACTCTTTAATCATTTCAACAACTTCAATTGGATTCACTACTTTGTCTTTAAGAACAATATATTCTGACATTTTATTTATTATAGTATAATATGCTTCCAAATATTGCATCAAACCATCAATTTTAACACAAGGATCTAAAACAGAAGCAATTAAATAAAAATATGGAATATGTTAATAATAATTAAGCCATTTTTGTAACATATCAATAAAGCATTTTGCAAAATAATGTCATTTACACTATCTTCTAAAATACTAACTATATCATATGCTTGGGGTACAAAAAATGAGATGTAGGAAAATAAACACCAGATAAAGTACAAGAAGCAGTTTTAAAAACATGCAAAACTTCTACCATATTGCCTTGCTTTACAAGTTTCCCACGGACTAGGATGCAAGTCAAAACTATTACGATATCTATTGCTAAAAAATTTGCATAATAAAGAATTATATTTTAAAGAATTATTAAGTAAATCATAAGTTAAGTTCCAACGATTAGGAACATCATGAAAAAAAAATTTAGATTTCCTTCCTTTCTCAATAAAAAATTTTTAGATGGCCAATTAGGTAACTAATTGCATCCTTAATAGATTCAACTGAAGCATTAAGTGTTCTCATTAAATATATGAAAAGCAATTATCCTTTTTCGCATAATCCAATTATCATCTATCCAATGAGCAGTTACATTATGAGAATTTCTATTCCAATGATCACTCCAATTATCACTACAATTTAAAATACGACCTTCTAATTTTGAAAAAAATACCTACCAAAATCTTTTTTTGTTCTTTATAATATTTTGAAATTTCACGTGTAAAAGTTGTTCTAGGTATATGTTTAACTTGTGGATTCACATACGTTTGTTGAAAATATACATAGATTTTTTTTTTTCACCAAAACTAAATGGTAAATGTTCTTTACAAACAAAATTAATTAATCCAATTTTATATTGTTGACCAGAAAATTTAAATATAGGATTAGAGAATAAAGATGCGTACCTAGGTATTTGAGATGGCATATTATCAATGCTGAATTTTATCGGATGTTCCTTCGTCAAGTGCTTCGGTAGTGTTCTGTATCCATTCCCATTTTTTCAGCTATAGCTAGCCTTGTAATAATACACACTACATTCGTAGGATTCCCTTCGTTAGCTAATTTTTTTGTAAGAATGTTTCGTAAACATTTCGGCCTTTGAATAGCCTTAGAAATAGGAGGTTTTGTAGATTTACTTACAGAATCGGGAGTTATTTCAACATCAACTCCAAGATTAATGAAAATTTCATTGGAATTTTGACTATCCATTAGAAAATATTAATTTGAACCCTTGAAAAAAAAATTTATTATAAAAATAACTAATATAATTTATGAAAATTAGAGAAAATAAATCGACACTTGAAAATATTATAATAAGAAATAAATTGAAATTATAAATATCTAGACAATAAATAGAAATTGATAAATAATATTATAGATTATGAAAAAATTGAGAGTATTGAGAGAATAAAAGGGATTGAGTGGAGAGAATTGTGTGTTGAAAATGGTAGGAAGAAAAGGTATTTATAGATAAATTTTGGAACACAAAAAAAAAAAAAAGAGGGAAAACAACTTATGGCCGTTTCCAACAGGCATAAGCCATAAGTTGCCAAGTACCAACGGTCAAGTAACCATTGATGTGTTTGCTGTTTCAACTAGTCACACACCAACAGTAAATTTTGGTTCTTGGTTGTTTTTTTTTTTATTTATTTACTAGGTTACGCTACTGGTTCCAAAAAATAGTGAACCAGAATCAAAACTTTGTATGCGGTTTTGGTTCTAGTTCCTAGAACCGGATTTGACAGTTCCATTTTCGGTTCTAGAACCACTGATTTTTGACAATCTGGTTCTAGAACTGGAACCAGAACCGGAACCGTGGTCATCTCTAATCTAATCTATCCTAAACTAAAACACCAACATCTTTTACTATGTATTTTTAGGTGTAAACTTTAGGGTTATTTGAATTTTCGCAGCCTTTCCAAACGTGGCCAACATTCCTTTGGTCTGGAATTTAACTCGAACCACAGTTATGAATTTTCCTTCTTGGAAAATAATACCATGGTGTTGAAGGGAATTTGTCCATGTTTGAGTATTCCACACTGCGATGTGGGAATTATAGCTTTAGAAATCGACATCACGGTCCCAGAGTTTGAAGTCTTGAAGGGCTTGACACTAAAGTGTGACTATTCACGCCTTGTTGTTTGGCACCGCATTTCGAGCATTAGCAGCCATGGATTTTTGGTCTTCAATGTTTTTCTAATTGTAGCTCCATTCCTTGTCTTTTTTCATTCTTCAAGTAGCATCCTGGATTGCAATTTATCCCTACAATGTACACCAAAACACAATAATTGCTAATTCACATATAAATGTTACCATTAAAGCCTAATATTATTCTAATATTAGCAATACTACTACTAAACATCAAATACACATAAATATACATAAAACACATTATTCGAGTTTGAGGCTATCCAAATACCATGGTTTAATAGGTAAAATAACTCTATTTACTAGAGTTATCACCTAGCTTTTTTTATTAAATTAAGACCAAGAGCAAATAAAATTATCTTTGTTGGATAAGCTAAAAAATCAAAAGCATGTAGATTATTTGATGTAAATTTTAATGTAATTGTGAAATCCAGAGATGTTGAGTTCATTGAGGACATGTTCCTTAGTGATATTCATAATTCTCATTATCAAGAGGCTGATAATCCACAATATATAGATTCTATGTTTGATGGTTCTTCTAATAAAAGAAAATATAATGAATTTCCAAATGATATTAGAATGAGTTAAAAAGGTGTAATTGAAAAACAATTGGATCCTAATTTTATGTATATACAAGAAGTAACTTTTCTTGCAGGAGGAGATAGAAAATGATCTGTTTATAAACAAATGCCTATGATACTAAATGTTGTTGAAGATCCTAAGACATTTAGTGAAGCAATCTCTTCTAGGGATGTTACATTTTGGAAGGAAGTAGTTTAGGAAGAAATAAATTCTATCCTTGGTAACAGCACATAGTGCTCGTTAATTTGTCTCCTGGTTCTAAGCCTATTCGGTGTAATGTGTATTTAGAAGAAAATAAAATATAGATGGTTCGATTCAAACCTTTAAAGCCAGTTTATTGGATAAAGGATATAAACAAAAGGAATGTATTGACTATTTTGATACTTATGCCCCCTGTAGCAAGAATAACTTCAATTAGGGTGTTGTTTGATGTATCTTCTTCATATGGTTTGTGTATTCAAAAATGGATATCAAGAGTAGACTTTTGAATGGTAATTTGGATGAAGAGGTATACATAAAATAACACGAGGGTTATGTACAACCTAGTAATGAAAATAAAGTTTCCAAACTAGTTAAATGCTTTTATGGTTTGATTCTGCAAGTATTGAAATAATGGCATAAAAAAGTCTAATTTGGTAATCTTGCAAGATGGTTTCAAACACAATAATACTAATAAGTGCATTTATTCCAAATTTACAAAAGACTATGGTGTGATAGTATAACTCTAAATTAATGACATACTCATAGTTGGCACAAACTTGTAAGACATTGAAGAAACCAAGAAGTATATAATTTCTAAATTTATAATGAAGGATTTGGGTGAAATTGATACTATCTTAGTGATTAAAGTGGCTAAACATAACAGGAGTTATACTCTAAATCAAACTCATGTTGTTAAGAAAGTACTTCAAAAGTTTAGTCATTTGAACATTAAAGAAGTTTCATCTCTATGTTATGTAGCATGTAAACTTTCAGTAAATACCAAAAGATCAATAGCACAACTAGAATATGCTAGTGCTATTGGTAGTATAATGTATCTTATGCATTATACAAGACCAGATATATCCTATGTTGTTTGTAAATTGTCAAGATTTATAATAAATGTAATCCTAGTATTTCTTATTGGAAAACAATAAGGAGACTTCTTGGTTACATAAAGAGAACAACGAATTTTGGATTGTTTAATACTAACTAACCAAGTGCGTTAGAAAGATATGGTGATACTAGTTTGATAACTAGTGCAAGGGATAATATTTCTATATCTAGTTGGGTATTTATGCTTAGTGGCGGTGGTTTAGTTTCTTGGACGTTAAAGAAACAAACTTGTATTACACATTCTACCATGTACGTAGGTGACAAAGAGGCAGAATGCTTGAGAAATTTATCATTAGATGTAGATATGTGGCAACATGATATGAAACTTTTCTCTTTGCATTGTGATAGTGAAACAATAATGTCTAGAGTATTGAATAAGATATACAATGGTAAGTCTAGACTTATAAGCTTGAGACATGCTTCTATTAGAAAATTAATCACGAAAGGTGCGATGACAATTGTTTATGTAATCAATAAAGAATTTGGTGAATCCATTTACTAAATGAATTATTTTCGTTGAATGATTGATAGGATGACCTAGACCATAGGTGTTAAATCTAAGGAATAATTAAATTAATTACCATAGTAGGAACTTAAACTTTACTAGTTCACAAATAATCTAAAGGTTTAATGAGAAAAATAAGCTATGTTTTGTGATTGTGGTAAAATCTGGCACACAAATATGTATTAAGTGTGTTTATTAGTACTGTGGAAGGATGAGTACAAACTCTTAACGAGATACAAGTTTGGTAAACAAGATACGTGATGACCTACAACCTTGGTTTTGATAATAAGAAATATAATCTAACAATCTTAATTTAAGTTGTGCAAGAATTCTAGTTTATTTGTTCTTATCAGATTTTTTTGTTGAAGTACATCGTCCGAACAACACTATGTTTCTCGGACGCACAAGCATGGTACGAAAGATCAGGCAGAAAGCAAGATTTTGGAGCACCTACAACAGACACAAAAGCTCGTTTGAACAAATTTATCTTAGATGCAATACACCTTCGAAAGGTGGGACAGCCAAGGAAAGGGCAAGATTCTGAGGCACCTACAACAGACGCATCTAACTGTCTGAAGAAAATCTTATCAGACGTGGCTAACTGTCTAGAGGAAAAGCAATCCTGGTTAAGCACCAAACCTTTCGAACACACTACACTGTTCGATACCTGAACTCATCAACATACCTAGTTCGAACGAAAGAACGGACGCAATCTCAGCAGTCCGAACAGCATCCTCAACTCCTTAATATTTCAGATCGGACGCTCAATAATAATTTTAGACATCCGAAATGACGGCTAGTTTTTTAGCATTTATTATCTTCCCATTAGGAAGTGGTTGGGAGCTGATTTATTGCACCTATAAATACCAACCCTTTTGTACTATGTTTCATCAACTTACACATTGAATACAAGTGAATAGAAAGGCAATTTGAGTGCAAATTAGATCTTCATTGATATTGTTTTAGTGTGTACTTCAGAGTGCTATTCAAAAATATTGAGTGGAGTGATAATCTTGTACAAAAGTGAGGTGATAATTGGTGTAAAATTCCTGGCTCAACTAAAGAGAAGTAGTGTGAGCAAGGATGATACTACTTTGTGTACATTCGAGATTATTGGCTCACCAAATTTGAAGGAGCATCTTAGTGGATTACTATTCCAAGCTAACTAGCTTGGATGTGCTATTTGTTTAATCTCTCTCTTAATTCATTCTATTCATTTTATACTTAACTGCTTATATTTTTATTATCTTGCTTGTCAAGTGCAAGAAATTTGAATTGAGCATTATTTGAAAGTTAATTTTTAGAAATCTAATTCACCCTCTCTTAGGTTGTTTTGGGACCAACAATTGGTATCAAAGCATTGGTCTCTTTATTTTGATTAAACTGCATTTGAGTAAAGATCCTTTATGACAACTGATAATGCTTTATTCTTTCAAGGTCAATCTATCACTAGACGCCCCATGTTTAATGGGGTGAACTTTATTAGTTGGAAAGATATAATGAAAATCTCTTTACAATCTATTGATATTGACTTATCTGTATTATGTGGTAAATTAAGGTCCTTTCGAAACTACCGTTGTTGATGATCATACAAATAGAATAAGAGAAAAAACAAGGGATGATCTCACTCCACAAGACAAGGCAAATTTGACCTTAAATGCCAAAGCCATGAATGTACTATACAATGCCTCGGATGCTAATGAATCAACTCGTGTCAAATGTTGCGTTTCGGCCAAAGAAATCTGGGACAAATTGAAAGAAATTCATGAAGGGAACGATGATGTTAGAGAACAAAAGAAATCTCTACTTGCTGCTAAGTATGAATCCTTCAAGATAGAACCACATGAAAATATTGATAAAATGTATTGTAGATTCAATAATATCATCAAGAATCTTGAAGCCTTAGGGAAGGAATATTCTTTAGATGAGAAGAATAGAAAAATGTTGAATGCTCACTCCAAAGAATGGGAGGCAAAGATTATTGCTATAGAGGAAGCAAAGAACTTAAATTCCATAGCCATTAAGTCATTAATAAATTCTCTCTACTGTCCACTTCATATGAATTGAAGCTTAAAGCCAAAGTGGTGGATGATGAGGAAGCAAGACCAAAGATAAGCATAGCCTTGAAGACCTCACAAGAAAAATATGAAAGTTGATCCATCAATTTAGAAGATGAAAATCTTGATCAAAGTGATCTTGCACTCATCACTAAGGGATTCTTCAAACACTACATCAACAAACGGAGAATGAGAAAAGAAGAAGCAAGCAACTCAAATAATTTCAAAGGAAAGACCAAGCTGGAAATTAAGAAGCAAAATGAAAAATGCTTTGAATGTGATCAACCCGGACACTTTGCAAATGAGTGTCCCTCCAAGAAGAAGAAGTAATGAAGGAAGCCTCACTTCAATAACTTTCAAATCAATTCAGATGATTGCAACTCCGAAGGAGAACTTGAAGAAGAGATGGAATCGGCACAAATGACCTTTACGGCCATTGGTGATGATGAGGTAACTTCTACTTATGATTCTAATGATGAAAATGATGATAATGATCGTCTTGAAGCCTTCATTTTAAAATTGCATGATAGCTTAAAAGAATCATATGCTAGAAATAAGGAGTTAGTCAAAAAATAAAATGCTTTATTGAATGCTAACTCTAAACTTGTGAATGAAAACAATTCTGTTTCTATCACAAGAAAATGCTGAGTTGAAGAAAAGAATGTATGTGAAAACAAGGATCAAGGAAGAACAAGCCTTATTGAAGAAAAGATTTCTTGATTTGAATATTCTCTTGCATAGTAAAAGGAAAAATATTGTTGATATGAAAAAGAATAGAAATATAATGATCAACAAGAACTTTGTCACTTTTAGAAGGGTTGATTTATGTTTTGTAAAATCGAAATCTTCTCTATATGGAAATAAGAATATTATTTGCAACTATTGCAAACAATATGGACATGTGAAAAATAATTGTTATGTCAAGAGAAATGAAAAACTTGGAATGAATACCGTATGGATTTATAGTCATTTTACTAACTCTTATGGACCCAAGAAAATGTGAGGTAGGTATCAAAAGTTATCACTTAATTTCTTGTGTAAGTAATGAACATCACCAAAAATGTCAAATGGTTCATAGATAGTGAGTGCTCAAGGCATATGACCGGTGATGCATCTCTCTTCACCAAACTCATATCCAAAAATAGTGGAAAGGTGATTTTTGGGGATAACATGAAAGCAAAATCAATCGGCATTGGTGATGTAGGTAAAAATGGTGAGACTTTAATTAAAAATGTCCTCCTGACAATTTAAGTTATAATCTCTTAAATGTAAGCCAACTATGTGATAAAAATCTATATGCATTCTTCACCAAGCATGAATTTTAATTCTTGATAAGAATTTTTCTATTTTATCTAAAGGTTTCAGGCAGAATGATGTTTATGTGATTTGTTTTGATAACTTTGGTAATAGCAATATAAAATGTCTAACCGCCTCCATAGATGATCCTTAGCTCTGGCATAGAAGGCTTTGTCATTTCAACATGGATTTAATTGAAAATCTTGCTAAAAAGAGTTTGGTAAGAGGTTTGCCAAAACTAAAGTTTGTTAAAAACAAAATTTGTGATGCATGCCAATTTGGTAAACAAGTCAAAATTTCGTTTAAACCAAAAAATTGTGTGTCTAGTTCTAAACATATGGACTTGTTTGGTCCAACTCAACATGCTAGTCTTGGAGGTAGTAAATATGCTTTTGTAATTGTTGATGACTATTCTAGGTATACTTGGGTACAATTTCTTGTTCACAAAAATGAAGCCTATGAAAATTTTGTGAAATTTTTTTCCAAAATACAAAATTTGCAGAATTTGAAAACTGTTCGTTTGAGAACTAATAATGGAGCCGAATTTAAATTTGGAGATTTTTCCAAATTTTGTGATCATAACTGTATTTTGCATGAATTTTCGGTTGTTAGAGTGCCTCAACAAAATGGTGTTGTTGGAAGAAAAAATAGAACACTTTAAGAGGCCGCTAGAACCAAAATTTTGGAAAATTTGACAAGAAATCGGATAAAGAAATTTTCTACTAGGATATTCTAGTGACAAGAAAGCACACCCAGTATACAATAGAAGAACTCTTTTAATTGAAGAAGTTGTGCATGTTATGTTTGATGAGGCTAAGGATATTATTTCCAAGAATGTTTGTGAAGATGAAAATGCAGGTATACAAAAGGAACTTGAGAAACTCACTATACATGAAGAACATCAAGAGACCAAGACAAGCAATGAGGACGACACTCATCACTTGGATGAAGAAGGAGAAAAGAACAAAGATTCTCCAAAAGAACTTCAAAATGCATGGAGATTTGTCTCAAATCACTCTCAAGAATTAATCATAGGTAATCCGTCCGATGGGGTAAAACTAGTTCTCATAAACCTTTGAATTATAATTCTGCGTTACTTTCTCACATTGAACCTAAACGTGTGGATGATGTCTTGAATGACGAATCTTGGGTTTTTTCTATGCAAGAAGAACTTAGTCAATTCGAGAAAAATAATGTGTGGACTTTGGTTGATAGACCCTCAATTCATCCAATGATAGGCACAAAATAGGTTTTTAGAAACAAATTAAATGATAAAGGAGAGATAATTAGAAATAAAGCTAGACTTATTGCAAAAGGATATGCCAAAGAAGAAGGAATTGACTTTGATAAAACCTTTGCACTCGTTACTCATTTAGAATCTATTTTATGTTTCTTGCATATGCATGCTAACAATTTCAAATTATTTCAAATGGATGTCAAAAGTGCATTTTTAAATGGCTTCGTGGATCAAGAAATTTTTGTTGAACAACCCCCTGGCTTTGAAAATAAACACTTTCTAAATCATGTTTTCAAACTTTCAAAAGCCTTATATGGATTGAAACAAGTTCCCAGAGTTTGGTATAAAAGGCTAAGTGGCTTTTTGATTGAAAATGATTTTAAAAGAGGTGTTGTTGATACCACTCTCTACACCAAAACTAGTCTTAATAATTTATTGATTGTTCAAATATATGTTGATGATATCATCTTTGGAGCAACTAATGAAAGTTCTTCTATTGTGCAAGAAATTCTTGTGCTTAATGCAAAAGGAATTTGAAATGAATATGATGGGAGAATTTCAATTATTCCTTGGACTTCAAGTTCATCAAACAAAAGAAGGAACGTTCATTACACAAATCAAATACACAAAGGAGCTGCTCAAGCGCTTTGGGATGGAAGATTGCAAACAAGTCGGAACACTTCTGTGCATCTCAACCAAAGATGACAAAAATGAAAAGGTAATAGTGTTGATGAAAAATGCTATAGAGGTATGATCGGAAACCTACTTTATTTGACAGCTAGTAGACCGGATATTATGTTTGCCGTTTGTCTGTGTGCTAGATTTCAATCTTGTCCTAAGGAATCACATTTAATTGCCATAAAAAGAATTTTTAGATACTTGAAAGGGACGATGAATTTTGGCCTCTAGTATACTAAATCCACTAGGTTTGATTTAATTAGTTACTCCGATGCTAACTTTGCTGGTTGTAAAATTGATAGGAAAAGTATTAGTGGTATAGTATCATTTTTTGGGTAATTGCTTAGTGTCCTAGTTTAGCAAGAAGCAAAATTCTATTTCTCTATCTACGGTGGAAGCCGAATATATTGCTGTTAAAAATGTATAAAGGAATTAAACTTGATTTTGGTTATCTATTCTGCTCCTTATGGGAGTTCTTTTTGACTGATACTCGTATGGAAAATTTCTAACCAAAGTATTCGATCACTTTGACGTTTCGTTTTCTGAAAAAAAATAATATCCTCCTTATTTCAACAAAACTTATATTGAACGAAAGGGTTTGCTATTTTTTAATGACCAATGTTTTACAAAGGCTAGATATGAGCTTGAATAGTCAAAAACACTGCTTCCACTTTCGATCTTGCACTACCCCACTTTCCTCCTCCTCAACCCTCCTTTTTCACACCTCTACTATCCCATTCCCAGACATCCACTCTTCAAAACCCTCTATTTCCCATCTATGCACACTTGTTACCTCTCTAAGCAATCAAATGAGCTCATTTCAACGCTGACAAACGCACACTTCAGAAGTTAAAGAGACTAGAGACTAAACAAACTATCCTTCAAGAAACGTTAAGTCTAGGAATGTCTACCTCTGCTCAGATTCAATTTGCCAATATCCAGTCCCAATACATTCTCGAGTCCTCCTCTGACAGCGATAACAATGACATTGAAGATGGTGATCATTCCAATCTTGAGCCCGAAGACCATAAGGATCCAGTTGGTGCAACCAATCCTGACAAAACCACCGTTCCTAGCGTTGATGTTGATGATGACGAAGATGTTGATGACACATTCAGTTACATCATGCAATGACGTGATCCTCAAGACTTGAGTGAACAAGACAGTGAGGCTATGGATGATGATGCACTAGCCAAAAAGCGCAAACGTGAGGAACGCTCCAAGAAGAAGAATAATTTAGATTCCATCCCTAGTTTCTCTTCAGTTCCTTGTGATTGCTGTACTTAGAAATTTGTTACTTGGTTGTAGTTGAATATGATTGTTCACTGTTCTGGTTTTTTAGGTGTTTTACGTCTATTTTTACCTTTATTTATCTTGTGGCTTGTGTAAGGGGGAGCATTCTCTTAGGGGGAACATATTTTGCTTTGATAATGCCAAAAGAGGGAGAAATATAGCTATTTTATTGTTTATAACTAATTGTGTGATCATGGTTGTTGGATTTACTTGATTTGAGTTGATTTGCCCTGTGATTTGTCATCATCAAAAAGAGAGAGATTAATGACCTACAACCTTGGTTTTGATGATGACAAATGTAATCTAAAAATCTTAACTTAAGCTATGCAAGAATTCTAGTTTATTTGTTCTTAGCAGAGTTTTCGGACTAAATACATCGTTCGAACAACACTATATTTCTCGGACTCACAAGATCGTCCAAACGAATTTACCACGGACGCAATGCACCGTCTGAAAGATCAGGCAGAAAGCAAGATTTTAGAGCACCTACAAGACACAGAAGCTCGTCTGAACGAATTTATCTCGGACGCAATGCACCATTCGAAAGGTCAGGCAGAGGATAAATCAAGATTTTGAGGCACCTGCAACAAACGCATCTGACTGTCCGAAGAAAATTTTATCGAACGTGGCTAATTGTCCGGAGGAAAAGCAACCCTAGTTAAGCACCAAACCTTTCAGACACACTACATCGTCCGATGACTGAACTCATCAACATACCTGGTTCAGACGAAGGAACAGACGCAATCTCGGTCCTCCGAGCAGCATCCTTAACTCCTTAATATTTCAGATCGAACACTTGTTCGAACGCTTAATAATAATCTCGGACATCCGAAATCCATGACGGCTTATTTTTCAGCACTTATTATCTAGCTGTTAGAAGGTGGTTAGGAGTTGATTTATTGCACCAATAAATGCCAACCCTTCTATATTATGTTTCATGAACTTATACATTGAATAGAAGTGAATAGAAAGGCAATTTAAGTGCAAATTAGCTCTTTACTGATATTGTATTAGTGTGTACGTAAGAGTGTTATTCAAAAATATTGAGTGGAGTGATAATCTTGTACAAGGGTAAGTGAGGTTTAGTGTAAAATTCTTGGCTAACTAAAGAGAATTAGTGTGAGCAAGGGTGATCCTACTTTGTGTACATTTGAAATTATTGGTTCACCAAATTTGAAGGAGCATCTTAGTGTATTACTACTCCAAGCTAGCTAGCTTGGATGTGCTGTTTGTTTAATCTCTCTCTTAATTCATTCTATTCATTTTATACTTAATTGCTTATATTTTTATCATCTTACTTGTCAAGTGCAAGAAATTTGAATTGAGTATTATTTGCAAGTTAATTTTTTAGAAACCTAATTCACACCCTCTTAGATTGCTTTGGGACCAACAATATGTTCATACCAAGTATTGATAGTATTGTACTTCACCTATATGAACATTAGGAATGGTGTTGTTTCTAACAAAAGAAGGTATATATTTTTCATATGTTAATGAAACTAAAAGGACTCACATGTCCATAACGGTGCGAAAATACCGAGAATACCTCAAGAAACATTGATAGATTTAAGATGTATTATTTTTCCGGTTCGAACATGTTGAATCATAGTTCAATGTTTATGTATAACTATTGATTTAGTTCGAGGTTTAAAATGTGTCACCGGCCACTTAAGGTTAAAACTTAACAAGTACATTAAGATTTAAATTCATTGAGAATTGATTTTATAAGTTAAGTGGAGGATTGTTAGAAACAAAAGTTTTATCCATCAAACATTATGTTTTGAATGACAACCAATAGTGGGAACTAAAACATTATGTTTTGATGGTGCCTTTTGGAATTTTACTTCCACTAATGGTTCGGACTCATGAGCTGACTCAGGATCTATGTCCAAACCAAAAGTGAGAATTGAAATTTTATAATAAATGGTGCCTATTGATTTGTTTCTAATGTCATTTTATAAAACCAATTTGAGACTTATTTGGAAATTATTTAACACATGATTATGTGTTGTAACATGTTTATAACCTCTCCTGGGATGAATTGTTGAATATTCAAATGAACAAATAACACCTCTTCATTTTATGAATTATGACTGAAAAGTCTTGTTCATTTATCTAAAAGGATATAACTTAATTACCTGGAGTTGTCAATCAAGTGAAACAATCTTTGATGGTGTTTTTGATGAGTGCGTAAATATGAGACTTCATCAAAGACACAATATATAACACAAAAATCAGATTTCATTCTTCTTTTTCTTCGTAGTCTGAAACTTATTCTTGACTGTCCAAGAAAAGATTATATGTATTGTTGGGCAAGTATTCTTGTTGTGATTTTGGTGAATTGTGAAAGTCTTATTTACTTGAATTCTTCAACAACTATTTTATAGTGGGGACCAATAACACTTTAAAGATAGAGATTACTCTTATCAAAATCTTATCAAAGTTGTTCTTTATTTTAGTGCTTGCAGTAACAAATTCAATCTTTTTCACTTAGCAAGCTTGGACCTTCTAACCAGGTCCAACATCTCCATGGACCCAATAAATCTATTATATCTCCTTTAAATGTGATACAACTTCATACAATTCGATTCAAGAAAACACACAACCAAATAATTTTCTCTGTCAATTATAGGGTCCTAACACTCAATCATTTACAACTCTTCCTGATTTAGGCATCGAAGTGTTTCTGGGGACAACTCTCACCGTTTTTGCAGGCACTATATTGCAAGAGCAGTGAGCCGAGACTGAAGCAATTTTTACCAGAAATAGTATGGATGCTATGAACTACTTAAACAAGAATTATTAGATAGCGAACAACCAATTCATATATCCATGACGAAGAAGTACTTGATTCTCTTCTATTTCAGATAGCTTTGAAAAGAGAAGGAAGGCTATAATACCAACATGTGTTTATTATTCATTGAATTTTTGAACGATCTGCATGTATTGTGGATATTCCATTTTATATATGATTAATATCTTCTCAAGCGGTATAGGTTTCATACCCTATATAGAAGCATGAAAGAAATATTTGATTACATAGAGTCGAGGAATGAGGTGGGTTGAATAATAATTCACGGTGGGAAAAAAGGTTTTAAAAAAAAAAAAAGAGAGAGAGATAGAGAAGCCATTGCACTTGCTAGAAATACTAAACCTATATCTTTTAATAGTTTAAAACCATTCTTTGGAGAACTTCTATCGAACTGTAAATAATTCTGATTACACTCCACAACAAAATTGTTAGCCACAACAATGCTGCTAATAGACGAGAGAAAATGTGTCTAGCGACAAAAAAGAAAAAATGAAAAAAAAATGCCTAAAAAAATAATATAGATATTTATTGCCATGTTATGTTAATGAACCGCGTTGATTTGTTCCATCATAGTAGAAACTCATAGTATTTAACCCAAGATCAAATTATATATTATTTCATTTAATTTCTGTATAATTAGAAATTAATAAGTTTAGATTCCCAAACACAATTATTTCCTAAGGAGTAGATTTTTTTCCCATAACCCTCTTAATAAACTCTTAAACAATGACCATAATTTGGATTTGCTTCCTCATTTCACACACCATCCGTTAGTAGGAAATAAAAAAGTGCCCATACACCTCAGATAAATCTTGTCAAAAAAAAATAGTTAATTGTTGAAAACCTTTCTTCATACTATCTTAATATTCAAAACAACAAACTTTATGTGAGCAAGGCTAAATGTATAGTAAAATAATTAACTATCTTCATTAAATGCTTTTAATATAAACATGGGGAATTCTACAATTCTTTTTAGGGAATTATTCTTTTGACTTTAAAAACTTGTAAAGTACAAGTTTTTAAAATATATGATATTATACTGTATAAGTATTTAAAGTACAAGAAAATAATTTTCTACAAAAAACTGTAAAATTTTCCTAAACATTTAACTTGTATAAAGTTAATGAAATGCTTTAATTTGTTAAATTTTATTAGCCATTGGTAATCGTTATACGTGTTATACGTGTCATACGTGTCTAATTCAATTTCTTATCTTTTCTTGGGTTTTTTTTTTTTTTTTGTGGTAGAATAACTAGAAACAATAAGTTCAGGTTTCCAAATATAAGTAGATTTTTTGCTTTAAGCAGCTGTATAATAGCCTCTTAAACAATAACCATAATTTCCATTTCCTTCCATATTTCAGCATCCCATTCCTTAAAGAGTCGAAACACACAAAACGCCGAAAAAAGAAAAAGGACAAATATGAGTTATGGTTATGTCCCACATTTTCTTCCCTTATCCTGTACCTAAAATTTATTTATCTTCACTAAAAATAAAAACCGAAAAAGATGAAGATTGAAGAAGACCACAAATCACACACACAACACACACTTGACGCTACTCTCTCCGCTCCACATCATACACGGTCCCAACTCCCAAGGCCAACATTGTCTCTCCCTTAAATGTAGGCCATGTTAGAAGTCATCTGACAATTTTCTTCTCATCTCCCGCCAACAGGGCCACCAAAGACTCTTATCCAATCTCAAAAAAAAAAAAATAATAATAATAATAACACTTTGTTCATGAATTAAGTAGATAATTACATTTTATTTTTCTAAATTAAAATATTATGTACTTTACCCTTATTGATACTATGATTCTAATCTATTAATAATTTTAAAATAATCAAGATAACATAGCTAAATAATTAAAATAGCCTTTGGTACTATAATAGTATTCATCTATTAATAATTTTAAAATAATCAAGATAACATAGCTAAATAATTAAAATAGCCTTTGGTAATATATTTTAATTTTTTATATATTTAAATTTTGATAGTGATATGATAATTATTTTAAAATAATAAAAAATAAATTATATAATATTTCAATATAATCCATATCAATATATTTCTTGGTCAAATTCTTTAAATTTTTTGGATTTCATTTTATAGTATTTCGAATTTAAATTTTTAACTTTAGTGGTAGAACAATTCCCAAATATACTTATTTTCTATTAAAAAATATTCTTTAGAGGTACTGTGTGACAATATATTTTCTATGAAATTTGTGATTTTTTTTTATATCTCTTAATATTTTACACTTTTAATATTTGGTTTAACATGTGTAAATTACAATGTCGAATATAATACAATTTAACATTTTCTTCACATTTTCATTCCCTCACGTCAATGATATCAATTTGTTATTATATTTTATTTTTTATTAATTCTTTTCTAATTATCGAACATTAAAATTAAATACATGAAAAATCAAAATATAATACTAAAGGTATTCAGTTATTTAACTAGATTTTTTGGATATTTTAAAATTTCTAAAGAATGAATAATGTGAATGGAATGCAAGGTGTACTTTTTTAGTTTGGGGAGTACATTATAATTACCCACCCAATTCAAGGAAGACAAAGTGTTATTAACCCTAAAAAAAATATACTCTCCCGTCCCAATTTATTTGGAAAGGAAATATTTAGGTAAAACTGGTCGTTAGCTCCACTTGTAAACTTTGTCGTGTGAATTAATGTTATGAAATTTATGACATCAGTTAATGTAAGTAAGATTTTATAAAATTTAATTCTGATCACAAGAACTATAAGTGTGATCCAAAATCGGGTATATGTCAATATTTTCCTATTTGGACTGATCAAACTTATACACAGTTTAATAATCATCTAGATTTATATTTAATCAACTAGTAAATTACATTTTTCATAATTGTCTCTCAATTCAAGTTCAAATTCAAAACTTGTTAGATGATTTTAGAATTTCAAATTTTGAGACACTTATTGTGAAAGTAATTAATGATAAAATATAAGTTTAATGCTATTGTTTTGGAACTTACATGAAAGATAAATAAGTAAAATAATCTTTACATATTTGTTATTTTAAGGATTGATAAATAATTTAAGATAAATTAAAATAGAAAATATAACATATAAAATAGAATGGAGAGTACAAATTAACATGACCCTCTAATTTATCTTCCTTCACTCACAAAAATAATTAAATATCTCCATTTTATTTTATTGACTTTTACTCTCTTCATCCTATATTTTTTATCACTGTTAGATTTTTTTTTATCAATTCAATTAATTTTGCAATAAAAATTTTATATAAATGTATTCAATTTAATAAAATTCTTGAACAAAAATAAAATTTATATTAAATATTAAAATTGTCTATACAAGATTGACTTATGATCTTAGTATATTGATAAAAGGATTTAGATTCTCTCCATTTAATTTCTATTTATTGTATATTTATCTATATCTAAATACTTGAAACTTAAAAAAATAATCTATTAAAAAAATAATTTAAGTATATCATTAATTTTATCTCGACAAATAAATCATCATATCCAACAATCAATTCATTTGAAAAAATTTTCACCATTGAATTATATATGGTATTTAGACGATGCAAAAAAAATTAAATTTTGATAAAATTTAAAATAATTTAATCAAATAGTAAAATATCTTTACATTTATACAGAATATGATTTAAATTATAAATAATTTTAATTTATAAAATATTTTTTAAAATTTATTTTTTAAAAATAAATAGAAGTACCAAGATTTTTGTCCTCACAAAAACGTAGACATTGACAATTTCAATACCACGACGGTAATATTAAATTACAAGAGCCGACACTTTTCACTTCCCTGTAGTGTACATCCCCACATAGCTAACTGATATTTTAATAGAATATGAAAATAAAATAAAAAGGATATTTTATATTACTTCACCTTAAAAAATTATATAATATAATATCTAAACAAAATAAAATAATTTTAAAAGATAGTTGAATTAATAATACTCCATAAAACAGTACAACTCGTCATTTCTTTTTCGCTCTTCTTTCACTTTCCTCTCTCTTTCTTCTCTTTGCTTTCTTTCTATCTATAATCTTCTTGGTCTTTATAGCCTGAAAGGTCAATTATTTCTGCTAGATGAGAGGGGAAGTTGAAACTGAATTGGAAGATAGACTCTGAGGTAAACAAAAGTCCTCTCTTTTTTTTCTTTTTATTTTTTTTTCCTCTTCCAACTCTTGAAAATAGGAAAAGATTGTTTTCTCTTGCTATTTTATGCTCAAGTTGGGATCTTTTTCTTGTTTAATATGTTTATTCTAGTTGTTTTTTTATTGTTCTTGTGACTTCTGTGGGAATCCCTGATGGATTCTTGTGTGAAATATGAGTTTTTTTTGCTTCATCATGCTGTTTTTTACTTGTGTTATTGACCATCAAGACTCTAGTTTGTGATAATATATGTGTTTGTTTTGTACTTTTGATTTCTGGGATTTTCTTGAATTTAGTCGGACTTTAATCCTCTTGTTTGTTCTTGCAAATATTTTTGTGTTATTTGGTTGAGGTATTATTCTGTATTAAAGATATGGTAGATCTAGGAACTCTGTCCATTTGTGAATCAGTTTTCCCGATTTGGAATCTTTTTCTGTTGAGTTCTCTGAGACATAGTCTGCTAGATTTTTGGACATAAAGTTGACAAGTGTCAGATCTAGGAGTTTTTGGTTGATTGGTTTCCTGTCACATATGTAAAGTTATCTGAATAATCAGTTTATAAAGGCCTCTTTTTTCATGTTCTTTTTTTCATTAAGTATATATGAGATATTTTTTATGTTTACAAATTTATGTAGTTTGTTGTTTCAATTTAACTTGGCTTCGGAATAACTAGTTTAGAAGGTGTTTATAATACTGGATCTATGCTTGCAGGTGGGAAGACTATGTGAATTTCTTCTCGAACGTATTAGTATTTCTTGTACTTGTACTTTTTCTGGGGGAGGATTGATTGATTTAATACTGAGGTTTACCAGTTGTCTATCCTTGGAAGTTTGGTTTCAATTTGAGGGTCTACTACCTGGAACAATGATGATCTTTGAGGATATGGGGTTCTGCGGTGATCTGGACTTCTTTCCTGCTCCGCTCAAGGAACCAGATTCAGGTGTTCCTCAGGCTGAACCTGAATCTGAACCTGAACCAATTGTTGATGATGATTATACTGATGAGGAAATTGATGTGGATGAACTTGAGAGGAGGATGTGGAGGGATAAGATGCGTCTGAAAAGGCTGAAGGAAATGAATAAGGGTAAGGAAGGTGTCGATGCTGCGAAGCAGAGGCAATCCCAAGAGCAGGCTAGGAGGAAGAAGATGTCAAGGGCACAAGATGGAATATTGAAGTATATGTTGAAAATCATAAACTTGATGGAAGTATGCAAGGCTCAAGGTTTTGTTTATGGGATTATTCCAGAGAAAGGGAAACCTGTAAGTGGGGCATCTGACAATCTCAGGGAGTGGTGGAAGGACAAGGTCAGATTTGATCGGAACGGCCCTGCTGCCATCGCAAAATACCAAGCAGATAATTCGATCCCAGGCAAGAATGAAGCCACTAATCCTGTTGGTCCTACACCACATACTCTGCAAGAGCTTCAAGATACTACCCTTGGATCATTATTATCAGCCCTGATGCAACACTGTGAGCCCCCTCAGAGGAGATTTCCATTAGAGAAGGGTGTTCCACCGCCATGGTGGCCCACCGGGAATGAGGAGTGGTGGCCTCAATTGGGCTTGCAGAAGGATCAAGGCCCTCCACCTTACAAAAAGCCTCATGATTTGAAAAAGGCATGGAAGGTCGGTGTTCTAACGGCTGTAATCAAGCATATGTCTCCTGATATTGCCAAGATTCGCAAGCTTGTAAGGCAAGTCGAAGTGCTTGCAGGACAAGATGACAGCCAAAGAGAGTGCAACATGGCTTGCCATCATCAACCAGGAGGAATCATTGGCTCGGGAGCTCTTCCCTGATCGATGTCCTCCTTTGTCGTCACCTGGTGGTAGTGGATCTTTTGTATTGAATGACAGCAGTGAGTATGACGTGGAAGGTGTGGAAGATGAGCCTAATTTTGATGTACAGGAGCAAAAACCAAGCAATCTCCATCTGTTGAATATGGGAACCGACAGATTTAATGAGAGGCTGCCTGTTCAGCAACAATGCCATGCAATTAAGAATGAAGTCGTCTCCAATTTGGACTTTGCCAGAAATAGAAAGCCAGCAAATGAATTGAATATTATGATGGATCACAAGATCTACACGTGTGAGTTCCCACAATGTCCTCATAGTGAACTCTGCCACGGCTTTCAGGATAGATCTTCCCGAGACAATCATCAGCTATCTTGTCCTTTTCGAAGTTCTTCACAGTTTGGAGTTTTCATCAAATTTTCACGTCAATGAAGTCAAGCCGATGGTCTTTCCTCAGTCATTTGTCCAGCCAAAGCCTGCTGCCTTGCCAGTTAATGCAAACCCACCTTCCTTTGATCTATCAGGGGTTGGAGTTCCTGAAGATGGACAAAGGATGATCAGTAATCTCATGTCATTCTATGATTCGAATATCCAAGGGAACAAGAACTCAGATTCTGGAAATGCTGCAGTGATCAAAGAGCAATCAGTTCAGCAACCTAGCATCCAGTGTCAACCTGACAATTACCTTCATGGCCAAGGGATTATGCTGGAGGGTAATATATTTGATGACACTAACATAGCCAGCAATCGTTCTATTTTCCAGCAGGCAGATCGGTTTGAAGATTCTAACATTCCAGCTAGCCGTCCCATCTTCCAGCAAAGTGACCGGTTTGACCAGTGCAAGGTTTTAAGTTCTCCATTCAACAATAACTCCAGCGAGAATTTCCAGTTCATGTTTGGGTCACCATTCAATATTCCTTCTGTCGACTATACTGAAGGCTTGCCTGGAGTTTCTAGAGATAATATGCCAAAACAGGACATCTCCATATGGTACTAGTAAGAAAGCTTAGCTAAAATGAGTATCAAGTAGTCAGCCTTGGTGATTGATCGCTGCAAAGCTCTTTCACAAGAAGGGAGGAATTGACAGCCCTGATCAGGTGGAATGTTAATCGCCAGATTATATTATCTATCTTCGTCGTTTTTGTTGCATTGTAGTTATAGAAGTTGTAAGCGATAGTCATGGTTTGTAATAAACAGGTGTGGATGGTCCTCTAAACATTTGTCTATGCTGTTGAAATATAATATATAAGTTTATATATGCTTTTGTAAAAACCACAAGGTTGAAGAATATGTCATGCTCATCCACTTGGTGTCTCGGCCTATATAGTTGTATTTTGTTGAATGAGGGTTCAATTTCTCTTTAATTCCTTTGTCTTGTCATATGCCTGCTGAGTAAAAATAGTATTTGGAAGGGTGCCAAGTTGATTCCTTCTTCCATCAAGTTGGAAGGGTGACATGTACTTTGTCTGCCAATTGGTAACTGAGTGTCATCTTATGGCATCAATCTTAGCTAAATGCCTAAATGCTTTGATGGTATTAACTTTTTAACGGGGGTGTTTATAGACGGGTATTTTATCACTGATTGGGTCAAAAAAATTTAATTTTCTATCCGATTCATACAAAGTGAGTACTCGATCTACTAGGTAACCACAAAAGAGGGTCGGATTGATCGGATAACCTACCCTCACTAATAACAAAACAAAAAATTTAAATAATGATAATTAGACAAATTAATTTCACAATTAAGTAAATAACAATTAAATCTAAGTTATAAAATATATCCCAATATTACATCTTAATAGCAACAAACTAACAAGTAGCAACAAGCCAATAACAACAATTAAATCACAAAATACATTTCAGCATACGAGAGTGTGAGGAATGATGATGCGAGGAAGAGGAAGGAAAGAGATGATCTTCGAGGAGGAACTGAAAAAGAAGATGCGAGAGACTGCCAATAACCCTAACAAGTATTAATTTCTAATGAAACTTTATTAATCAAATATATAAAATTACCCTTGAAACGGATCGGGTCGGATACCCGACGAGTTACAAAAATGTGACCCATTACCCGACCCTCAACCTGAGTGACCCGACCTTCTATCTGAGTGACGCAACCCTCTACCCGACCCACTTTCATAATACGGTTTGAGTACTCTTTTTTTTTCGATTTAAATCGGATTGAATCAGCGAATTTTTTGGACTGGACCCTTACTTTTTAATTGAAGAAAATTGTTCAGTAATTTAAGTAGGGTGGGTGTTACAATCAACTACATAGTGATTAGGCCGTGTGCAAAAAGTCAAACTATTTGCTGAAAATAGTTTGTCAAATTAAGCCGTGTTTTTAACTGAATGTGAAAAGTTATAAAATATTTTTTAAAAATGAAAAAGCACTTTTAAAAAATAGTTGATATAGAGCTGCTTTTAAAAAATCATTCCTAACTTTTAATTTTTTCTAAACATAAAAACAAAACTGTTTTTTACTTTTTGTCAACAAATTATTTTCAAAAATTTATAATTATAAAAAGTTATAGGCAATTTTCAATAAATTATTAAAAAGACAATCTAATTTAATGCTGTTCTTATTCTCCTCATCTGTAAGATGAAGTGAAAGAAAACTAACCTTTTGTTCGTATCTACTGTGCTTGTGTGGATTCACAGCTGCCAAAACTGCTCCAAACATGTTTTGTAATCAAACTAAACATCAGCTTTCATCAAGGCCAATGACTTTGGTCTACTTTTTACTCTTTCTTGTAAGATGATTCTTTTTATGATAAAAAAAATTAAAAAAAAAAAATTGTAAAATGATTCTTTTGTGTGACCCCATATCAAGACATTACTTAAGATTAGGTGAAATACATTTTTTTTTTTTTGTTCAGAGAATTGCAATAGAAAACTTGTACAATGAGACAATTGGGACACACATCTAGTAAATTCCAATAGTACACATCTATATATATATATTTCCTCTGATGCATATACATATTTTTCTTTTGGAAAAAAAATTGGTGAAACCTAATTCAATACTAAATCTGTTTGTTTAAGGGAGAATCAGAGAATCAAATTGATAATGACATGAGTAATCTGTTTTTGGCATCCACATAAACGATAATATTTCTGTAGCATGGCATGCATTACAGGTTATCTAATCTTAATTTGTATCTCTTGGTTATCAGACATCAAGCTGGCTGGTTTTGTCTTCAGCTCTACACCCAGAAATATTTAATTTTCTTGATTCTGTAGTCCTTTCTTGATTCATATGTCTGTTCTGGCCCTTTGTTGATAGAAGAAGAATACAAAAATACTCCATAACCAAACGAGGACAAAATAGAAATACAAACAAATAATAAAGAGATTACGAAATTGGGGCTTGGATATAGGAATAGGACCATAACATTTTAAAAAAAAATAAAATGTTTAGTGGGTGCATGTCATACAAATTACTTGACCAAGGCAACACATTTTTAACGACTCAATAATTTTTATAAATTGCTCAACCTAGTAGGTAATTACTGGTATTTAAATTCAAATTCGAACTTCTCATTTGATTTTTTCTAGTTAAATCAGCCCATTGGCATAACATAATTGTTTGGCAAAGTAGAAAAAATTCAAAGAACCCGTTTAATGTTGACTCCTATGGTGTTGAGTTCTTTCTTTATTTTGAGATTACCACCAAAATTTCCCAATTCATGAGCACATTAATTTTTAGAAGTGGCCATTTTTATCAAGCGCTCAAATAATATGGGAAAATCCAAAGAGCTCGGCACAATGGGAAAATTGAGTCAAATCCGAATGGTTCTCCTCAACTTCTTCATATTTCTCTTCAGGAAAAAAATTAGTTACTTAAAAAAATAAATAAATAAATAAATAGCAGAGCAGTTGACCATAAAAAAACTCATGACAGCGAATAGGAGTATATAATTTGCAACTAAAAATACCGGAGAGATGCCGAAAGTGACAGCTAATTAAGAAATTGTTTGACAAAAAAACCATGCAAATCGCAAGCTAAAGCACTATAATTCTTATTGAACCAAAGCCTTAATTTTGAATATTGATAGTATGATTTTGTTCTTCACTGCTTATGAAAAGTTATAAATTGTTATTGTTTTTAAATAAAAAAACAAAATGCATTTGAAAAACTAAGTGCAGTGTTATTTTTAAAATAATTTTTAATTTTTTAAAAAATGAATAACAAAAGTATTTTTTAGTTTTGCCAATAACTTTATTTATAAAAAAAAGTTATTTTTTCCAATTTTAGAAAAGTTATAAACAACTTTCAATAAACTGTTAGAAAATAAGCCTAGATCAATCTCAAAATAAGAAGCCGAAACTTCAAACAAACAAACAGTTTAAACAAAGGCAAGAGAATAAAATCACCTGCACATAACGAAAACTCAAATCTAACTAGAGAGAAGATAAACTACCTAACATTGATCATCAATTCAATTGCAGCCCTCATTCTTCAATATTAATTTGAATAATTCAGGGGTAAAAAGTGTTTTCCAAGGACAGTTGGGGCCTCCCCTTATAGTCTTCCAGTTAGTTTTTTTTTTTTTTTTTTTTTAAGATGTGACTTGTTTATTGCCATAGAGGTCCCGGGAGGCACACATCTACATTTGAAGCAACATTTCTGACAAAAGAATATGCAAGGCTTCTTGTAAGCTGTTTTTGAGCATCTAAATGTGTATTCACCGGGACACTCTGCATTATCACGTTTAAATACAAAAATTCAAATTATTAGTCCATTATATATATATATATATATATATATATATATATATTACTTTCCATGATCCAAAAATTATAACATTTAAGTTTTAGTTAAGCAATAATATAATCTATGTAGAGATCGTGCATTGAAATTTTACTTTTTTTTGCGATGACTGTATATGGTACCAAAATTCTATATAATTAGTTCATGATAGATGATAGGCCTTATTTTGAACGGTTTCTATGAAACTAAATTGCCTTTTGAAATTGAAAAAAAAAATAATTTGGAAAGTAAGTATAAAATCGCTTTAAAAAATAGCTAACTTTACTGAATATGAAAAACAAATTGATATTTTCAATTTTTGTCAACAAAAATTTTCAATTTTGAAAAAGTTATAAGCAGTTTCAATGAATTGTTGGGAAAAATCTATTAGGTTGTGTTCGGATGGGTGGATTTGAATTGAAAAAAAGTATTTGAAATGAAATAAAATTTGGGTGAATTTCAAATTCACTCATTTAACAATTAAAATTACACTCCCACTTATTGATAAATTTCAAATCCACAACTAAATCAATTAACTTATTTATTATAAATTAAAATTTCAAATCAAATCCATCCAAATTCCTTCATCCAAACACAATATTAGAGGTAGCAAAATTCAATGTATTTAGTACTATTGGCTTTCAAGGCGTGTTATTACATAGCCGGCTTGTGTTAAGAGTTGTTGGTGCCCGGAGTGTATAGCGAATGCATACGACTTATTGGGGACAGTAATGTGGGGAGGTACTCACGGTCTGAAATGGACAATCCTTACTGTAAGGCTAAATTAATAGTATAATTATTCGATAGTAAATCATTCATGAGCACTTTGACGACCTTCTAATACAGAAAATAATATAGGAAAATCATTTACAAGATTACAAAATTGTAATCATTTGCAAAAATTAATTCACGTAATAAATCATATTTAATCATTAATATTTGATTTTAGATATTAGATAGAATTTCATTCTTTCTTTTACAGATCTAGTGACAAATTAGTAATTTTATTTTTTTGTCATTTTATATAAATATACTGAATAATATATTTGTCATGTTTATTATTATCTGGTATGGATACTTGATTAACAATCCTTGTGGCAAGCAACGATTGGACTATATATCCCATGAAAATTTCACACATTTATTAATTAATGAAAGATTAGATTTTTCCTTCCTCTTCTGATCAAAAAGATCTAAAGAAGACTTAAATAAACTCTTCCTATTTGACTATGCATAATTATGGTTACTGAAATGTTACAAATCTCACTCCAGCCTACTAAATTAGTGATTGATGTACAGCATCAATGGGTGTTGAAAAGTATTTCGAAAAACCATAAAAGTATTGAAATAAAATCATTACTAGTTCTTAATTAAATGACAAAGATGGAATATGCGGTTTTATTAGCCTAGTTTGATGGTTTGTGCTCCCGAATCCTGCACATATTAAATGTGGATGCACGTACATGAGTTGGCAAGATTAAACACACTTGGAAGAATGAATTAGAGATCTTGAATTCGGTTATTAAAGAGTCAAAGTAAAATCAGGATAAATAGTAGGGAAAATAATCTTAATAGTCCTTCACATTTTACATTAGTACTTTTTTAGTTTTTCACATTAAAAATGATACATTTTAGTCCCTCACAAATTTAAAACGCAACATTTTGGTTTCTCGATATAATTATAGGCATATTTTACATATTGAAATACTCACGTGCGTATCGAATATAATATATTTCAGGAAAAAATTGATAATACATAACTTTAAATACTAAATTATTCAAAAAAGAAGAGGATTGAGACTGTTGGAGTAGGAATAACAGAAGAAAAGTAACGCGGGAAGGGAATAGGTGTGGTAATGGTAGGTGAGAATTTTGAAATGGTGGTGCATAAAGATTTAGATAATATCGTTGAATATTTAAAATTTATGTGCTATTAATTTTGCCCATGAAATTTTACCCATGAAAAATGTAAAATTCAATACGCATGTAAATATTTCAAATCAAAATATGCGTGTAATTATGTCGAGGGACCAATATGGTATGTTTTATATTTGTGAGGGACTAAAATGCATCATTTTAAATGTGAGGGATTAAAAAAGTACAAATGTGAAATGTAAGGGATTATTAAGGTTGTTTTCCCTAAATACTACTTCCTCGGTATTAAAATAATTATCATATTAAATAATTTATTTTATTTTAAAATATCGTGTTGCTTTAGGAAATCAAAAAAGTATTGATGATATTTTTTCAACTTTTACCCTAGTGTCATATTAATGAAAAGAATATTATGTAATTGGAATATTAATGTAAAATGATATTTTGGTCACTTTAAATTATATTTTTATAAAATTGATATAATTTAATAGTTTTATTAATTTATGTGCACAATTAAATGTGACACTTATTTTAAAACGTTGGGAGTAGGCATTAAAAAAATTTGTGTCATTCATTTAACAAATATTTGATATTCGTCTCCTATGTTTATAAGTGTATAAACATTCAATGTATGGTGACACTGTTGTATATATGATCATATTACAAATTTTTGAAGGAAAAATTGTAAAGATCTTAGGAATAAATTTTAAGAAAATTCTACTCTCTTTAGAGTACCATCTTATTTTCCTCTAATAATTTATATAATACAAATATTATATATTTTATAAATTTTTTAAATCAATATAATAATTCTTTCACGAAACGGTTAAACTTTGTTCCGTAATGTTATCTCGCATTTTTCTCACATTTATGCCATCCGTCATCGATGTCACCTCAGCCACTTTCTATTTCTTAGGACTTGTACTGCACAAACACATAGAAATATAGTAATACTTTATTGGAAAATTCTGAAATTCTACAATTCTATTATAGAATTATTTTGTTGTAGATATTGTAATTTGTATAATATAAAATTTTAAAACAGAATAAGATAATTCTTAACTAGATGACAGAATTTTCCTTATTATTCTTCAGAATAGAAAAAATACAAGCAAAATATCCTTTTACGTAGCGAATAGAAAAAATACAATCAAAATATCCTTTTACGTAGAAAATTGAAAAAATACAAGCAAAATATCCATTTACATAGCAACTCCACTCCCCCAACTAAAATAAGGAAGAAAAATAATGTCAGTTCAGATATACAAACCATAGAAAATGTAGACGGATCTACACAGTTGACCTTAAACAGTTATTGGAAAAATTTTGATAAACTGCATTGAAGAGTTTGTTGTCCCTTCATGATTTGATAAAATTTAAGATTAGTAAGTAGTACCACATGTATTGATTCATAAATACATGTGATCTACCTACTCAATGATTGTCAATAGGTTACAAGTTTTTCTCATTTGACTTTGGAGATTTGAAATGCTTTTGCTGACTCGTGTTTAACTTGTCAATATGTTATGGGTCAACCATGAGTTTTTAATTACTACGTTTTCAGGAGGAAGTTATTGGTCAACTCTTTTAGCAACGCTAAAACAACAAAAAGAATGTCATATCTTCAAGGCTCCAATTCTGACATTTTCTTGTTCTCCTTTCTCTTTCAAAGCTGTTTCTCAATATGTAAATTTATTCTTAAAAAAAAAAAGAAAAGAATATTAAGTGTTACTTAAGGGTGTTTTTTTTTTTTTTTTTTTTTTTGGAACTAGAACACGGAAACTTCATTACATGAAAGCATAATTTACATATTGAGAGTTTTCTATTCCCCAATCTCATACTTCAAAACATAAATCAACATAAGCTTTTTGTTATATCAATAATGATGATTTAATAGAATAAATGGCTTTGATCATATAAGGCACTTTTCTTAAGAAATTATAACTCCCGCTATGTTACTTACCAGTATTATGGTAATATCCCTCTAGGAATAAAGAACGCCAAGCAAGTGTTTGAACAACAAAATCTAAATTCTTCATAAAGAACAAAAAGAAAATATTATTAGAAGATTGTTATGTATACATCCTATTTTCTAGTTTTTTTATTATGTCTTGAACCTTTTGACACGAAGTCCTTTTATGTATTGCATTTGGTCATCATTCAACAAATCTAAATTCTTGTTTGTATTGACTACCAATTCATGAAGAGATATCCATTCAAGAAATGCAACTTTTTACTAAAATTTGACATCACTTCATGAATAGTCATTCATTCATGACTAGGTTTCAGTTATTAATAGACGTCAATTTAACAAATGTAACCATTAGGATGAATTCACATCCTATGTAATCACCACTAAAGAATTCTAACTATATTTCATCTAATCACTCAATGATAATCCGCAATCAATCAACATTCAGCCATATGCATTTAGTATGTTTTTTCAACTTAAACCTACTTTTAGAGTAAATATTTCAACACTTTGTCAGAATTAGTGGTTATACGAATATTAAACCATAATTTTTATGACAAAATGGGAACTATTACACACATAATCTTACTTATTTCTCGATTTATTCACCGTATGCTTTAGCACCTATAATGGCCTTGTGACTTTCTAGATTCATAAACACTTACAAAATTTTAATCAATATTTTGATTGAAACAACTCTTATGTCACATGTTTATATAGGTGAAGAAACTTATCTTTATTAAATGTATTATGTACACAACCTCCTTTTTCTTAAGTGCATCTTCCATGCACTTGCTTACCATCATTAATAACTTGTTATTACCTATTAAATCTTTAGAATTGCTTAGTAACAAGAAAGATAATGTTTCTACTATTAGTAACATATTCACACCTGTCCTAAGAATCATTGTATAAGTGATGGTTAGTTTTTACCACATCTCTTGTGAGTCTCTTTGTTAGTGAATTCGCAAGGTTATTCTTAGATCTTACATAAATAACAGTGATTATGCCACTAGAAATTAGTTCTTTAATATACTCATGTCTTAGAGTTATATGTTTAGACTTTCCATTATAAACCTTGTTAAAAACTTTTGACATGGTTGCTTCAATAACGGAATATATAAAAGCTGTTGGCATTGGTTGGGGCCACAACTTAATATCTAATATTAGATTTCTCAACTATTCAATATTCTTTTCCTGTTGCTAAAGCAATTAATTTAGATCTCATAGTTGAGTGAATTTTATGCACGTTTGATTTTTAGATGCCAAGATATTGCACCTTTGCCAAAGTGAAATCCACCCAGACATGACTTATTGTCATTAAAGCTAGTTATCCAACTAGCATCATTGAATCCTTCTAACACCGAAGGCAACTCATTATAGTGCCAAGGCAAAAGACTATTTGTTCTTTTAAGATAACCAAATACTTTTTCAATAGCTTTCCTATGAGCAACACTAAGATTATGCGTAAATCTAGAAAGATTGTATACAACATGACTAATATATAAACTAGTACAATGCTTGACATATATTAAATTACCAATTATACTAGCATATTCCAATTGACTTGTAGATCTTCTCGAATTTTCAATTAACTAATTAGAAATATCTGGTGGAGTATTGTACTTATTAACGTTCAAGTGATTAAATTTGGTGAGTACCTTGTCAATGTGATCAGATTGATATCAAGTAAAACCCTTCACTATGTTTCTTAATTTTAATGCCTAAAATGATATCAACTTCTTGTAAGACTTGCAACACAAGACTTGCCTTATATGTGACCTACATGATAATTTGTAATTTTACCTATTGATTGATATCCCACACTTGGTATGATTGATTAATGTTTTCAATCAATTAGTTACAATGTCACGTATTAGGAAATATAATATTTTGTAATATTTCCAGTTATGTAATTATAGTAGTTTCCTTGATGGAAGGAAAGTTTCGGGATTTTTGTCTCTCAAGTAAGGGTCCCTACCTTAATCGATAAATAAGTCTGCGATACTTCATCTATTCTATAGTATTTTTCAATTAGGCATAGATTAAAAGATCCTTATGATTACACCCTTATATTATTGTTCGATTTGTCAAACGAACACACGTTACACAAGCAAATGTTCCAATGAAATTGTCGGAAAGTCATACCTGGAATAATCGCTTAAACAATCATGAATGTAGGTAACCTTGATTTACGTTTCCGCTACTTGACACATATCTATGTGTATTGTATGTTTACACTTCTCCTATATCTTTCATTTTGAATTGAGAAGATAAATATATTTCTAAGTATCATTTATACCGTGCCTATTAATTCCTATTATTAGCATGTAATCAACATATAGATATACTATTATACTATATTCTTTAGTGAACTTAGAATATATGCACTTATCCATTCCATCATTGATATGTTTGAAACTATGTGATAATATCACATTATCAAACTTTTCATGCCACTATTTAGGAGTTTGTTTTAATTCGTATAAAGACTTAACTAATTTGCAAACTTTCCTTTGATTTTTAGGCAGTACAAAACCTTCACGTTATTCCATATATACTTCCTCATCAAGATACCATTCAAAAATACAGTTTTAACATTTATTTGATGCACATATAATTTATAAATGGATACTAATGAAAATAAAACTTTTATTAAAGCGATCCTTGTTATAGAACCATATGTATTAAAACAATCAACTTCTGCTCTTTGTTTAAAACCTTTTACAACTAGTTTTACTTTTGTTAAACAGAAATTTTTGACAGTTAAAATTTGTTCCGCTAAAATTAACCTTTTTCAAGTAAATAAAATGGGTGATAAAGTGACCAATTGATAAATTGTTGCAGCCATACACGAAATTAAAATTGTAACAATTTATCAACCTTAAAAAAAATTGGCTTGAAAATGTGAAGTGATCAAAACATCACTTCATGCAATGGCCAGAACCGTTGGAAAGTGGCGGCATGTAACATGAAGTGGTCAACAAGTGACCACTTCATGCATTAATCTGGTGACTGAAAAGAATGTGGCCATCAAATAATGTCAAGGTAGTAACATGATGCTTCATGCAGTTATTGTTTCCAACGTTTATATTTCTGTGACTTAAATGAATTTGCAGAAGTTGAATTTTTGAATTACCATTGCTTGGTGATTCTCCAGTTGTACAAGAAATTTAGTCCTATCTAAATAGAAATTGGTTGAAAGGTTAGTTACAGACTAAGTATTTATTGAAGGTTGAATTCCAAGTTGTAATTGGATTATAGTATGCCTTTGATAGTCTGAAGTCATCATATGACTCAAAGTTCAAATTTGTGGCCTATACAAAATAGAAGTTCATGCAAATAGTTCATTCATCTAGTTTTCTCGCTCTGTAATTTCTTTATTATTTTTATTTTTCTGGAGCAAATTAGAAGCTTGTCAGGCCTAAATTAAGTTAACTGGTTTTAATTCTCACTTGTGCCAAAAATGCCTATCCTGCTCAACTTTGCCTTTTAAGGCCACTCAATAAAATTAATTGCCATTTAAGGCACAAAATTAAATTATTTGGCTAAATTAAATTAATTGAGTTTAGCATCCATTTATACCGAATATAGCTCTCTCACTCGAAATTTCCGTATCAATAAAAATATTACCTTTTCAAGCATTAAATTCAATTAATTAGCTTTGGATCCCAAAAATTGCTTTTAAGGCATTAAATTTAATTAATTGACTTTGAAGTTCAAAAATTGCTTTTTATCAAATTAGTTGGTTTTAGTGTCTAAAATTCCCTTTTAAGGCACGAAATTAAATTAACTGGTTTTAGTGCCTAAAATTCCCTTTTAAGGCATTAAATTAAATTAATTGACTTGAGAGTTCAACGTTGCCTTCTAAGGCATTAATTTAAATTAAATGACTTTAGTGCCAAAATTACCTTCCGAGGTCATAAGAATCAAAATTAATTGTCTTTATATTTCGTACCCATGTTATCGTTTACAGTAATAAAAATAAAGACATGAATTAAAACAGACTTTTATGTCTATCTTCACTTTCAAGGCATCACAAAATATTAAATAAAATAATTAGACAAATTTTTGAACTCGTCTAAATTATTTTTGACTTTAATGGCCAAATCCGGATAATTAACAATTGCCTCAAAAAGAATTGATGTTTAAAAGCGTAGTTCATTTAAAACTACATGGGGATTGATTCCAATTTGAATATGTAGGAAACTCCTTCAAAAGGTTCAGCTTACAAAATGTATTATTTTGTGGAGTTTTTCCGTCAACTGAAAATTTTGTAGTAGACCCTTTGGTCAAATTCAAGTAACTCGTCAAAAGATTAAAATAGGTTAAAATTAATTTATTTATCTATTAAACTCAAAATAAATGCTTCGAAAGCAAATGAATTTCAATTCACACGAACTACATAAGGTTTGATCCCAATAACGGGTAAATAGGCAGCTTGAGTATATTATTTAAGCGCAACCCCAAAAATAAATATTATGTAAATCCCTCTATTCTTGTTTATTTAACTGGGAGTCAAATTAATTAAATGACAATTAGAATCAAAAGGTATTTCTCTAAAATGAGGGAATGTAATTAAGGATTTAATATCTTAAATGAATCCGACTAACAAAAAAAAACTCGCGCGAGTGAATCACATGAGTGAGATCAAGTTGGACAAGGATTTAGTTCACAAAAAAATTAATTTTTGCCCAACATGATTTTTGGCACACCTGGTGGGACCCATTCTTTTTTTCATCTCTAATTATTGAATTAATTAATTTTATTGTGTTGTCTTGAAGGTTTAAGATGGCAATAAAGTTTGTGATTCATTTCCATGAGCTTTAAAGTACTAAACTCGGAAAGAGACAAGAATCAAAGAAGAGCCACTACATGGTGATATCCACAATGGATCACCCAAAGATTTCTTCGGAATTGACTACATCCTATTAATATAGTTCGCTCTATTGGTGACCACAAATATTACTGAGGTGAAAGAGAAACCCGCTCCAATCACCAAGACCCCAAGGGACCAAAGAAGATCGTTCCAGCTGTCGTAATTGCAAGGGGGCAAAAGAAGTTACCACAACTGTCAGGGGGCAAAAATAGCTCAATGACCAGCAAAGCCATCAAGAAGTGAAAGAATCTTACCTCATTTGCAGCTGGCAACGCAAAGTGGCAAAAAGAAAGCACTTTGGCTTCCAAAGCTACAAAAGGGCAAGCTAGAAATGCTCCGAGGATGACATCATTCTAGGAGTATCAAACAATTACTCCAATCTCAAGGTCATTTAACAAGCAAAATAAGACTTGTCCTAATGCAAACGCTCATATTGAATGAGTTAAAATGACTTCAAGCACGAACCCCTGTTCAAAGGTGGTTTCGCAAGTCTAGTATTGCCAACACTGGCAAAAACCATGTTGCCGTGAACATGATTGAGTATGTCAATTTCAAACCCAATACCTCCAAATTCTTTTTCATTTGTGGTAGACTTGCCATCAACTGAAGCTATTATGACAACTTTTGGTCAAAAGGGGGAAAATACTTCTTTCTGAAGTCTCAAGTACCAATTTTCGAGACCCCCAAAGGTTGAGGTTACAAAGGCTTCAAATAAAAAGCCAATAGTAGCCTTGAAGCCAAGAGTTGTTGAAGTCAACTCGGAAACATCAAAAGGGAATGAATTGGTTGAAGAAGGATGTACAATTGTACACTGCATCCAAAGAAAGACAAAATGAAGGAAGAACAGAAAAACAACTCAAAAATAAGTGAAAGGGTCTGAGGTCCCGACTTCTAAAATTCACATCCTATCAAAGGAAGTCGTGAATCCTATTCTTCCTTCAAAAAAATCAATTAAACATGAATTCGATAAGGGGACCAAAAGACTTGCAACGGAGGAATCTTTGTCCCATTGTGTAATCCAATCATCTCGCTCGTCTGGGTCTTGGTTTTCACCATATGATGACCTGGTGACTAAACGATCTCGAGCAAGAATAATGTCTCAAGTACCATCGACGACAATCAAGTCTCCCATTGAAGAGAAGTCAACAGAATCTAACTCCAATATAATAATGGCTTCTTCAAGTGGATCAAATAGCCCATGAGGACTTGTGGTTTTCTTATCAATTAATTCTCTATATCAGGATCCCCAGTCTCTGTTCAAAAAGCATGACTTTTCTTTAGAATTAGCAAGGGATTTTGAAATGAAGTTACAAATTTTTTATGAATTTCAAAATAAAGGAATCCCTTTCTAATTCTAAAGGAAAGTCATCCTTTTTAAACAGAGACGAATTTCAAAATAAAGGAATGCTAGTCTTTCTTACTAGCACTACCAGTTTTAAAGAGCAAGTGAAATAACTACAAAGAAAACTTGCTAAAAGAGACACTAAAATGGCTCCTTTGGCTACTCAAATGACTAGTAAAGCAAGTATATTAGCTCGAGAACATGTGCAAACTCATGAAAATTTTCAGAGTTCAAATGCACCTAGTCTGGATAACGCATTCTGATATCAAAACATTGATAGCCGAGGGTATCAAAGAATTCCAAGAATCTATGAATCCTCCTATCTTAAGATATCATAAATCATATCCGTCTCATTATGATACGATCCCATATCTCCTGGCTATCAAAAGACTCATTTTGAAAAATTCGATGGAATCAATGGATCACCACAAGAACACATAGCTTACTTTTACTCAGCTTATGGTGAAACAACTCTTTCTGATGCCTTGTTTATCTGTCAATTTGATCATTTCCTAAAAGAGTCTGCTTTTAATTGGTATACCCAACTACAACCTTGCTTGATCCTCACACGGGATGATATGTGAAGTGTCTTCCTTGCTCATTTAGTGAGCTCAAAGAAAAAGGTTTCTATAATTGACTTGGCTAATACCCACCAAAGGATAAATAAAAGTGTCAATGATTTTATAACAAGATGGAGAAATTTAAATCTTCAATGCACTAAGAAATTGACCAAACAATCAGCTATCCAAATGTGATCTGTTATGATAAGCAGTTGCCAAAAATAGCAACTTTCGTCAAGATTGGTAAGCTTGTATCAAAAGCTGGTAATGTCGAAAAGAAAATACGTAGACAAAAAAAATGCTCTAAAGGGTAAGTCTTCAGAAAAAAGAAAAGGTAAGAAACCCGTCAAAAAGGCAAGTCCATGGCAACATTTGTCAATACGAACAAGAAAAATGGTAATGACAATCCTAGTTCAAGTTCAAAAGATAAAGAAAGTCAAAGAAGATCTACTTTGAAGAAAGAAAGAGTGTAAAGTGCACTTTTCATGACAAGAATGTGGAGTGCATCTTCAAGAAGTTGATGAAAGAAAAGGCAATAGAATTGTTTGAACCAAAAGACTGGCCGAAGTTAACAAAGTTGATGATCCAAAGTATTACTTTTATCATCGAATTGTTAGTCATCCCATTAAGAATTGTTATGTTCTTAAAATATCATCCAATCGAAGGTTTATAGGGAAGATCTCGCCTTGAAGATGAATTGTCTCTCGGATTTCACTGCTAACAACATTTTCTTAGTTAAAGAAAACCCTACTCTGTCGATTCCTCCTCCTAAGGGTACAATTAATGTGGCATTTGAAATAGACAATGAAATTTCATATGTTTACACTTGTCCTGACATGCGTTGTCTGAGAAATTCAAAAATTCTTACACTTTACAAGCTCATGACCAAGCCTTTCCTGAAAAATTACAACTATTTTTGGAAATTGAAAGTGTAAAGGACGAAGAGTGGCAAACTTGTATGAACAAACGAAACAAAAAGTCAATACATACTGCTTTGCAGTCAATGCACACTGCTCGTTCAAGAATGAGGTTTAGAAGGAAAAATGAACAAAAGAAAGGGAAGAAAAAAGAAAAAGAGTCAAAAGAAAGTGGTACCGATGGAGTAAGAATATGTTCAGTCTAAAAGAGTACCCATTACTCTACTGAATATCTCCTTCCCAAATTTTTCAAAAATGAACAAGACAAAGAAATTGAGATTGTGGTACAGTGTTGCATAAGTGTTTTTGAAGAAGAAGAATCTTTAAACTTAGAAACAAACAAAATCAATTTGTGCTCAGTTCAACGATTGTTGTCACCGTAAAAAGTGCGACAAAGTAAGAAATCAAATTACTCATCTTCAAAAGAATCTATTCCTAAGAACCCACCATTCAAGTAAATCTCCACCTGAAACTTGTGAAAATAAGTTCGAAGACTTAAAGAGGTATTCCAATATCCATGTCAAGCCTCACTTATGAAATGTGCCACATGATCAACAAATCAAATATGGTATCTTAGCACATCTTAAGCGCATTCTGGCTCTCCTAAGTGTCTATGATGCTTTACAAATGTCAAAAGATCTAAGGAGGGCATTAGTACAAGCTTTGATGACATATGATCTCTATATGACTGATTTTAGTTCGCCATTATCAAAAGAGTTTCGTGCTTCATGTGTGGCTAGTATCACTTTCAGTGAAGAGGAGTTGCCAATGGGATATGATCACAATCAACCTCTTTATGTCTGAGTGATGTAGCATTATTGGAAACATGTTTATAACTCAAATAATGCTTTATTGTGGATTCGCAGTAAATCTGCTTTCTTTTGAAGCCCTTCATCTCATTGGGTTGTCGACCCAATATCTTTCTCCATCAAACTTGAAAATCCAAGGCTTTAACCAAATGGGTCAAAGAGCATTGGCACCATTGAATTAAAAATAAATCTTGAGAACCTTGAAACTGAGGCATTGTTTTACATGATCGATGCTAACATTTCATACAATGCCTTATTAGGTCGTCTTTGGATTCATGCTAATAGTATTTTGCCATCGACACTCCATCAAAGCTTTAAGTTTGTCAAAAAGCAGGAGGATGGTATAAGAATTGAAAAAATGGTGGTACTGACTCAAGACCTTTTGGTACCAAAAAGGTGAATTATGAGGACGCAAAGTTTTACAAAAGTTCTGCATCTTCAACCTGCTCAAAGGAGATGAAAGGAAAAGACAAAAATGGAGAACCAAAAGCAGAATTTGATTTTTCTGCTCAAGGAAAATCATTTGAAATAAAACTTGAATCTTCAAAGATGAAGTAAAGAAATATGGCACCAAAGCCCCAAGAAAAAAGATTATTTTGAAATTGAGGTAAAAAATTAACCAAATGAAGGACAATTGGCAAAAATCCCAATTGAAGAGACAATAACTATTTTGACCACAAGTTATACTTGTCCACTTCAAAAGGTAGACCAATCTGTACCCCAAGTAACAGTCATGACTACCTTTCAAGAAGATGGAAGTCAAAGTAGAATGGTGGTATTAGGTGAAAGAGGATAACCCTCTCAAGCTAGAAAGAAATTAAAGCTCAAGAAGGAGAAATCCCTTTTCAAGAGGATATGAAAGATATCATAGTTGATCAAGATTGTGAAGTTTTCAAAAACCTCTTCTTCCTTAAGTTTAGTCTCTAATTTTCACTAATCAAGAAATATCTTTGCTTTTTGAGGAATATATTGAGAATATGCTTCGAATCTCTATATTTTAAAGGTTTCAGGAGCTTGACATTCAAAGATTAAAGAATTTGAGAAACACAAGCCTCAACCCTCCAAATTTCAGAGGTTGCAAAAGCTACGAAACCAACTTCTTCTTTCTCAGATTCAATGATTTTCACCAATCAGCAATTTGCCTTGCTCCCAGATTAGTATAGTGAAAGTAAGTCTCGAATCTCTATATTTAGAAGACTTCCAAGGCTTCCTAAAATTGAAGCTTCCTAAAATTGAAGAGGAATCTGAGACATGCAATCCTCAACACTGCATATTTCAAGGTTGTGAGAGCCTTCAAAACCAAAGTGAGTCAAGTTAAGAAGGAACAAGAAATGAACCTTCAAAAAGGAAAGTGGAAAAGAACTTCTTTGAAAGGAAGTAGAAGCCAATTCATCTATGGAGATAAATTGTACCTCTTACGAAGAATGATTGGTTGAAAATTCCAATGAAGGACAAAATCCTCCTCTTTTGCAAGAAATTGTGAAGAGTTCATTCAAAATACTTAACCACCTCCCTCTCAACTCGACTTAAATATGGTGGTCAAGCCACAATGGATGAGTTGAGAGAGCTTAACCTTGGCACTATTAAAAGCCCTAAACCCATCTTTGTACGTTCTCTTCTCTATGAAGAAGAGTTGATAAAGTATGAAACCCTTCTTTGGGAATATCAAGATGTGTTTGCATGGGGTTACCAAGATATGCCTAAGTTGGACTCTAAAATAGCAATCCATCGACTAGTAGTTTTATATGATAAATGCTAGATTAAACATCATGTTGATGAAAAAGAAAAATGGGCAAGTACGCATCTGTATTGATTTTAGAGATCTTAATGATACATATGCCCCAAAGATGAAATTCCACTTCCGATCATTGAGTTGTTAGTTGATACTATAACTGGTCAGTGCATTATCTTTCATAGATGGATTTTCTAGCTACAATTAAAAAAAAATATGGCACCCAAAGACGAAAAGCTCACAACTTTCCTTACGCCAAAATGCATTTATTGTATACAGTAATGCCTTTCATATTAAAGATCAAATTCCGGAGCAACTTATTAAAGAGCCATGACAATCTTTTTCTATGACATCCTTCATAACATCATTAAGTGCTATGCGGATGATTTGGTTGTTAAGCAAAATAAAGAAAAAATCATTTGGATGATTTATGAAAGATCTTTGACAGACTCCGAAAGCATCAATTGAACATGAACCCCTAAAATGTGCATTTGGGGAGACTACTGGAAAATTTTTGGAGTTTATTGTTAGACACGGAGGAATTGAAATCGATCCCACAAAATCAAAGCAATCGTAGAAATGCCTCTGCCTCGCAATTTGTGAGAACTATACGGGATTCAAGGAAGACTAGCTTATATAAGAAGATTTATATCAAATCTATCTAGAAGACGTTAGCCATTTACAAGGTTAAGGAAGAAAGGCATACCATGTGTATGGGACATGCATGTCAAAATCCACTACAAAGCATTAAGGAATACTTATCCAAACCTCTAGTCTTGATGAATCCTATCAACGAAAAGCCATTGATACTTATATATTGCAACTCTTGAAAGGTTTCTGGGTGCATTAATTACCCAAAATAATGAGAATGGAAAAGAAAATACATTGTACTATCTTGGACGAATACTTGTCAGAGATAAACACAATTACTATCCAATTGAGAAAACTTGTTTGGCTTTGATTTTTGCAGTACAGAAGTTAGGCATTATTTTCTATCTCATTTAGTGATATTAATTTTAATAGTCGATCCATTGAGATATTTAATATCTAAACATTTTTTGTCAGGATGATTGACTAAATGGCCTTTACTCTTGACGAATTTCACATTACTTATGTCTCTCAAAAGGCAATCAAAGGACAAGTACTGCCTGACTTCTTGCTACTCAACCAATCCCTGATGATAAAGAAATTTAAGACAATCTCTCGGATGAAGAGGTCTTCACTACCAGTTCCTCATCGTGGGAATTGTATTTTGATTGGGCATCAAGGAAAAAAGGGGTAGGGCCAGAAATTTTGCTGTGACACTATCAGGATGAACTATTACCTTATTCATTTTCTCTTCTATCTCTTTGCTCAAACAATGTGGTAGGATATAAGGCATTAATTATTCGCTTAGTAATTGTACTTGAGATGAAAACGTTGTGTTAAAGTAATTGGAGACTCTTAGTTGGTTGTTAAATAATTAAATAACCATCAAAGAGCAAGCCAATTAATGTCTCAATTCCAAGACATACAAATTAACCACATACCGAGATCAAAATATGATTAAGCAAATGCTTTGGCAAATTTACAACATCTTTGACCTTGTCTAAGCATAGAGCAGTAAAAATTACAGTTGGGGAAAATTATTTGCTGCCCCCAACCTTAAGTCGGATCGAAGAAGAGAAAAAATATAAATATGGTAACAGTCCTAGAAATTGAAGAGGATTCCGATTGGCATCAACCTCTTATAGATTTTCTCATCCACAGGATTCTACTAATCGATCCTAAAAAGAAAGTTGACTTAAGACTTCAAGCCCTTAGGTTTACTTACTTGAATGGAAACACTTTATATAAAAAGTCTTTTGGTGGAGTTCTTTTAAAGTGTCTCTCACAAGAAGAGGCCACTCATGCTCTTCAAGAAACTCATGATTGAACATGTGGCGCACAACAAGCTGGCCCTAAACTTGATTCTCGAATTAAAAGGTTAGACTATTATTGGCCGACCCTAGTAAAAGAGGCAATGAAATTTGAAAAAAAATTGTAAAGTTTGTCAACTACATTCAGATTTCATTCATCAACCGCCTCAACCACTTCATCCCACCGTGTTATTATGGCCATATGAAATATGGGAATTGGATGTGGTTGGTCGTTTTAAGGCATCTTCATCAAGATTACATAAGTACATTTTGGCAGGGACTGATTATTTCTCCAAATAGGCTGAGAAATACTATTAACTGAAGTAAGGGCAGTGGATGTTGCAAATTTTATTAAAAATCATTATATATCGATTTGGGATTCCTTCGAGAATTAACTTCAATTGTGCACCACTCGTGAAGTTGAGTGAGAAAGTATAGATTTTGTGTAACATTCTTAAGAAAGTAATGTCTAAACACAAAAGAGATTGGCATGAGGGACTCCCTGAGGTTTTATAGGTGTACAGAACTACGGTTCTACATCAACTACTTGTACGCCATTTAGTCTAATTTATGACTTCGAAGCGCTACTTCCCTTAGAAGTACAATTACCATCTCTAGAGTTACAGTTCAGCTAACAAATCCTGATGATAATGTAGAAATCAAGTTAGCTAAATCAAAAGCAATTAACAAGAAAAGGTTTGAAGCACAACAAAGACTGGAAGTCTATCAATCGCAAGTGGCTGGGACAATTAACAAAAAGCTCAAATTTAGATTTTTATCTATTGTCAATTTAGTGTTGACTATTAGAAGACCCGTTGTCATTACAAGAAAGATGAAAAGAAAATTTGAAGCCAAATGGGAAGGACCTTATGTTGTCACTAAAGTTTTCTCAAAATGAGCATACAAACTCTCAAACTCTGAAAGAAAATGTGTATACTTCTTGTGTAAATGGAAAGTTCATTAATTGGTTCTTTGCCTAAGTGACAATGTAAATAGTGCTTCAGAACTACGAACAACTTGATCTCGAATAAAGTGGGTATGCAGGCATTTTAGTACAAAATTAAATGTAGCTCTCCTAAATTAAAAATTTATTGTTTTCCCTATTGTAAATTTCACCTTTACATCTCAAGTGGTTGAACTAATTGATGTTTAACATAATATTATGTTGGTCGTTTTGTTTCTTTAGTGCAATACCAATGTAATACATTTAAATTAACAAAAGGAAAGAAGAGAAAAATTAAATGAATCAAATAAAAATCAATCAAGCATAACTTTATTAACTTTACTGTTGATTACATTAAATTGATAGAACAAATAAAAGTAATCATAAGAAAAATGAACAAAGGAAATAGAATAAAATAAAAGTACCTACTATTCAAATAACTATCAATCTGTTTGCATAAAGGAATCCAAAGAAGCAAAAGCAGCTTGGATTTTCAATTGCTTTCTTGCCTGGCATCATAGATTTCCATCCTTTATAAGTTGCTCACCTTTTTTTCCTTGTTCCAAACTTTTCTTCAAAGCAGCAATCCTAGAAGTCAATGCACCACACCTATCTTCAACTTGAAGCTTTTCCACTTGAATCATTGCCTCTTCTTTTAGATTGATAATTTTCTAGATCTCAAGTTCTTACACTTGCTCACGAGAATCTTGCAATTGTGAGTTTAAATCCTAGAGAGTCTTCAAATGATCAGAGAGCTTAAGTGATAGATTTTCAACATCTTAAATGTCAACATCTTTCACAAACTTCTCGAGAACTGATCCTCTCAGCTAAATCAAGTGTTTGGTAGACACGTTCTACAAATCAATTAACTACAATTCACCTAGTGTCACCATCTAAAACCACTCCATTCAACCTCATAAGATGTTTAGAAACAGTTTCACAAGATTTCAAAAGCTCGCTCAAATTAGAAGAAGTCATTAGCTTAACAATTGCTTGAAAGCTGTCGCATAATGATAAAATCTCTTGAGAATTTGTCAACTTCAGTCCCAAGGTTGATGACCATTTTCTTGGAAATGTTAGTCAAAGAAACTTCTTTTTTTGTGTGAATGTCTGACAAATATCCTTGGACTACGAAACTTTGATTATCTAAGTGTCATCAGAGTCCATAACTAAATCAACAAACAATTTAGGATCGATACGAATGAGAGAATGAACTTTACTTGCTGGTTCATTAACAATAGAAGAACCTGTTGTTGGTTAGAAAGGTCCATGAAAAAGATGGTATGCTTAGTTTCAGGAGATCTATCAGGGGATACGCCCTTATAGCAGCGAGTTCTCTTGAAATTTTTCTCGTTAAAACCACTAGACGAGAATCTCCTGGCTTTTACCTTCACTTGCTTGCCACCTTGAAAAAGTGTCGCATTGCTCAAATTAATCTCTTTTGGAGCATCGGTGGAATTCAGACCTTTGGGATCAATGGTATTATCACAAACAGCCAGGTTCACAACTCCCTTAAATGATATTCCCGCAGGAATTTCTTTGAACTTTCTTATGACATAAACAAGTCCATTACTCGAAAGAGCCTTATGAGAAAGGATTCAAAAAACCTTGTTAAAAAAGGAATCCCAGATAAAGATTAGAACTCCTACTCCACCATCTACAATACCACCATGTCTTGCCACCCATGCGGTTCACAGAAGGTATAACAAATTCGGCATGAGTGTTTTTTTGGAGAAATCTCCTATGTGCAATAGACAAGTAAGAGATGTGACACTTATTCCTTTAGATGACAAAAAACTCCAAATCATTATCTAGAACACCTTGGTCAAATCCAAATTGTCTTGCAAATCTATTAGGGTAGTAAGGTTCTATCCACATATTACTGTTAACCCTAATAGTTAAACTAGCATAATGAATGCTCGGTAAAAATTCAAAATTATCAAAAGACAACTCGTCAGTATTAAGAAATTCTGTATCCTTGAGTTGTTCAATCAGGTTAGAATAATACTTGACTCTTGCTTTGATCTAAAAACACCAGTCGCATTTGGAAAATAGTAATCTTCTTAGCAAGGACACCAGAATGCCTCCTAGCAAGGGAAAGTTTTGAGGAAAGTCACAAATCAACCTACGACGATACACTGCTGGAAAATGTTCCCCTAGCCATCCAATTAAAAGATGAATGGGGAATTGTGCATTTGCTACATTTGGACCACCTTCATTTGTACAAATTTCACCAAGCTTATGGTACACAAAACCAAGAATAGTCTTGTGTCCCTGTGCTATTTTGCACACCATTACAAATGTTTCGGCCTCACGATGTGACCCTTCGTTGGGAATAGAAACCTGTACCAAAAAGTCAATTAATTTAACCAAAAAATTGGATTTTATGCAAAATGGCAGACAAATGTTGTTAACCTGCTAAGCCAGAAAGCAATGAAAGCCACTAAAATTGCATCTTTAGAGGCTCGAAGAGGTAAGGAGAAAATATTTTCATTGTGTTTTGATGTTATCTCACCAAAAGCTCCAAAAACACCCCATCGTAGTTCATGGTGAAAGTAGTCAATCCACTTTGGCCACGATACTTTGCTCTCATTAAACAAAATACACAGTTCTGTGTGAATGAACAAAGCTCGGCAACAGTTGGCGGGTACGATCTTTTTCTCTTCTCGTGTATCACCAACAGTTGTTGATTAGAAAGAACAAACTCTTTGTAAGGGATACTAGAAATTGGTAGCCCGCAGATCACCTTCCGGCCAAGAAGTGAAATACACATCTCCCTTCTAGCAAAATGCAAAATATTGGTTAAGAGAGACCAAAGTTTCAAAATGGCGCTCACTACATCAGTACAGATGTTATAAGGGTATCGTGCAATTGCTATTGCACCATAAATGCCTTCTTGTTTGAGGATAGGAGTGTGATTTCTCAACACTAACTCTATTTTTTCCATAAAAAATGGTTGAAATCTTGCACAACCAGGAAAAGAGAATTGGTAGCCCCCCCTAATTTTTCTTCTCATTCAAAAACTTATATAATAATGGATAGAAATTAGGTTTCTAGTTAGTGTATGTTGTAAATCTCCTTCCAGATGGTTATTCACTAGAACAAGTGAAAGGGCATTAAACGTCTTCCCAATGCCATTCTATACTTTGATCACCTCATTCTCATCCTTAGGGTTAAATGTAATACTTCCAAATCTTACTTTGTCATCGTTAACCCAAGTAACATGGTCATTAGTGGGAACCTCATTGTCAATGTGACTAAGAGATGTGGATCGGCCATATTCAGCACTATGCACATATTCATTCCCATCCTAATTGGTTGCTCGTTCAAAGTAAAGAAATAGCGGGCATCCATTATCTACAAAAGTGAAAGAAAATCAGCAACAAATTAAAATAATATAATAGTACAAGGGTTTGAACATTTAAAGTCAAGACCCTATATTTTTATTTAGGCCTTAGTAGTTGATTTTTTTATGGGTTTTACAACCTGCAAATTCAAGTGGACCTTAGAGTCCAGAAATTAAAAATGGACCTTAAAACTTGATTTATTAATAATGGGACATCCCTAGAGCTTGAAATGGGCCTTAAAGTTTATTTATTATTAATGGGTTTTAAAGTTAATTTATTAATAATGGGCTTTAGGGCCTGAAAATTTAATTTGTCAATTATGTACCATAAAACCAAAAAGTTTAAGTGAGCCTTAAAGTCATGTGCAAAAAAAAATTTATACAAGCCTTCAAGTCAAATTTGTTGAATACGGGATTTTGTTACATTACGAATATGGGCCTTATATCCTAAACTGCAAAATCGGGGACTCAAATGCCTTAATTCAAGTATGAGGAATCGAAAGACAAAGCCAAATACAAGTGGGTTTAACACCCGAACTTTAGAGCCAGTGAAGTTTTATTAATTTTAAGCCAATTAGTTAGGGTCTCAAAACCAAAAGTATGACTGAAAGGGTTCAAAGGCTAAAGTCAAATACGAGTGGATCAAACACCCCGTCAAAATAATAAAGGTGGGCCTAAAGGCCAATGATCAAAATGTGCACAAAGCCATTAATAAATCTACGAGTTGGACATGCATTATTTAATTAAAGGGCTTTATAATTCTCAAAAAGAAAAAAAAAATCAAGGCTTATTCATGTTAAAGTAATTTCCATGAACAAAGATCGAGGGGGTAACTGTTAAACGTAATTTTTTTACAGTTAAAATTTATTCTATCAAAATTAATCTTTTCCAAGTAAATAAAATAGATTTTGAAGTAGTCAACTAATAAATTGTTGCAATCATACACGAAATTAAAACTACAACAATTAATCAACCTTAAAAAAAATTAGTTTGAAAACGTGAAGTGATCAAAATTCACTTCATGCAATGGCCAGAATCGCTGGAATGTGGTTGCATGTGACATGAAGTGGTCAACATGAAGTGGTCAGCAAGTGACCACTTCATGCATTAATTTGGCAACTGGAAAGAACGTGGCCATTGAATAATATTAAGGCAATAACCAATGTTTTGGAAATCAGACTGGCCATTGACCGGTGGCATGTTCGGTTTGCGGTTCAACTGATTCAACCGGTTGAACCGGTCTGTCCACTAATTTTGGTTTATTTTTTTTTTTTTTATCAAAGTGTGATATAATTTAAAATGATCTAAAATATATTTATATAAAATTTAAAATAGAAGTGAAACGCTATTTTTGGAGAATTATAGCTCTAATACCCAAAAATACTAATCAAATTTCTAATAAGAATAGTGAAATTTATACAAAATAAGTATAAAAAAGATGAAAAAAATAATAACTTAATAGTTTAGGCTTTAGTGTGTTCAATATTTTGCCATTTTGGAGTTTATTTCACGATTTTTTATTTTTTCTCTTTATTTAAATCATTTTTTATTCTGAAATTTAAAAAATTAATTTTTTACCGATTTCTAATTTTTTACCGATTCTGTCCGATTTTTTGGACAGACCGGATATATAGTTGGACCGGACTGGTGATTCTTTCGGTTCGCGATCCGACCGCTCGAACCGGCCAATCCGGTCCGGTTTTCAAAACACCGGCAATAACACGATACTTCATGCGGTACTAAAAGGAAGGCCAAGTAACAATGTAAGCCACTAGCCAAAAAGAAAAATATAGCTGGTCAAGCACAACGAAGTCGCATAAACAAATTTACTGAAGGAAAGTCGGTAAGGTGTTTAGTATTTTCTGTTCTCTGATCGAGGATTTAGTTTGGTTGCTCTGATTTTTTTCTCTCACAACTTGTTACCTATTCCTCCTATTCCAAGCCTTTATAAACGATGTTAGGGAAGTGTCAAACCTATATGTCTTTTTGGATTCAAGAAAATTTTCTTTCCCTATGTCTATATGTAAACATCCCATATTTTTTTCAACCAAATTATTGTTCCCAATGTTTATCTTTCTATGACTTAAATAAAATTGCACAAGTTGAATTTTTGAATTACCATTGCTTGGTGATTATCAATTGTATAGGAGATTTAGTCATATCCAAATAGAAATTGGTTGAAAGGTTGTTACAGACTCATTGTTATTGAAGGTTGAATTCCAAGTTTTAATTGGATTATAGTCTGCCTTTGATAGTCTGAAGTCATCACTCAATATGTCTCAATGTTCAAATTTGTGGCCTATACGAATAGAAGTTCATGCAAATAGTTTATTCATCTAGTCATCTCGCTTTATAATTTTTTATTTTTTTTAATTTTTTTTTTTGAACAAATTAGAATTGTCAGGCTTGAATTAAGTTAACTGGTTTAATTCCTTCCTACTCAACTTTTCCTTTTAAGGCCACTCAATAAAATTAATTGCCTTTTTAAGGCACAAAATTAATTTGCTCGGCTTTAGTGCCAAAAAAGTCTTTTAACGCACTAAATTGAATTAATTGATTTTAGCGTTCATTTATACCGAACATAACTCTCTTACTCTAAATTTCCTTTTTAAGGCTCTCAATAAATAAATAAAATTATCTTTTAAGGCATTAAATTTAATTAATTGGCTTTGGAACCCAAAAATAACCTTTAAGGCATTAAATTTAATTAATTGCCTTTGAAGCCCAAAAATTGCCTTTTATCAAACCAATTGGTTTTAATACCTAAAATTCCATTTTACGTTAGGCACTAAATTAAATTAATTAGTTTTAGTGCCTAAAATTCCTTTTTAAGAGATTAAATTAAATTAATTGACTTTAAAGTGTAAAATTTCCTTCTAAGACATTAATATAAATTAAATAGTTTTAGTGCCACAATTTCCTTCTAAGGTCATAAAAATCAAAATAATTGTCTTTGATTTTCATGCCCATGGTAATAAAAATAAAGACATGAATTAAACAAGACTTTTATGTCTGTCTTCCCTTTCAAGGCATCACAAAATATTAAATAAAATAATTGGACAAGTTTTTGAATTCGTCTAAATTATTTTTACCTTTAATTGCAAATCCTAAATAAATTCCAATTGCCTTAAATGACCAAAAAGAATTGATATTTAAAAGCATAGTTCATTTAGAACTACGTGTGACTTGATTCGAACATGAATATGTAGGAAATCCCTTCAAAGGGTTCAACCGCAAGAACTACAAAATATTTTATTTTCTAGAGTTTTTCCGTCGACTAAAAATTCCACCTAATAAAAAAATGGATCAAATTCAAGTAACCCATCAAAAGTTCACAATGGGTTAAAATTAATTTATTTTTCCATTCAACTCAAAACAAATGCTTCAAAAGCAAGTGAATTTCAATTCACACAAACTACATAAGGTTAATCTCGACCATGGGAACATAAGCAACTTGAGTATATTATTTAAGTGCAAACCCAAAAATAAATATTCTACAAATCCCCCTATTCTCATTTATTTAATGGGGAGTCAAATTAATTAATTAAAAATTAGAATCAAAAGTGTTTCTCTAAAATTAGAGAATATAATTAAGGATTTAACATTTTGAATGTGTCCAACTCACACAAGTAAAAACTCACACGAGTGAATCGCGCGAGTGAAATCAAGTTGGATGAGGATTTAATTTGCAACAAAATATTAAATTTTTGCCTAATAACTTTAAAGTTTGTGTAGATCCATCGATATTATATATTTTTTTTAAATACTCATTTTCAACCAATAGCTTTAAGAGATTATTATGAGGCAAATCAACCCTGTTTCATGTACATTTGATATAAGAGAATCCATTTTCTCATTTGCTGTCTCTTTCCAAAAGGCACAATCTCTTGAATCCATGCTTCTCTATATGTTTTTTGATCCTCTTCCAAATTTAGAAATATAGGAATTTTATTTAGTAAATTGTTCTCTACTTCCTTCAACCAAAAAGACTATTGCTTGTGAAGAAATAAAATCAAAGTCTTGATCATTTTCTTTTCTAACTCTCTTACTCCATCTTGGTTCAATTGGAGTATCAATTTCTTTCCCCTAGTCATGTAATAAAGTACTAGAATTTTGATTATTATGTGTCCTTGTAATACTAGAGTCACCTCTAGTTTCTTGGGAATTGATGTTTGAATCTCTCAAAACATTAGTTTCTAAGAATTCAACATCTCTAAATTCTACAATTATATTAGAATCTATATCCTATAATTTATATGCTTTAGAATTTTCAACATATCCAAAAAAAAAACACTTTATTAAGACTAGTCCTAATTTTACAGTTTTAGGATCAAGAATTCTATAATTTTCCATACAAACCCCAATACCCGCATACAATTTAAATTTGGCTTCCTTCCTTTCCATATTTCATATGGAGAAGTCTGAACATTTTTTTTAAGGTATTCTATTGTATATATGACAAGTAGTCAACTAGTCTTCATCCTATAAATTATTTGGTAATTTTGAATTTATCAACATGGCATTGACCATGTCTACCAAAGTCCAATTTTTTTTGGCTAAATCATTTTGTTGTGGGGTATATGGGGCATTTATTTGATCAATCAATCTATTTTCTTCACAAAAGAATAAAAATTCATTTGAAAAATATTCACTTCCTTGATCACTTTGAAGATTTTACCCTTTCTTTCCAATTGATTTTCAACCAAAGATTTATAACATTTAAAAAAATCAAATGTTTGGTCTTTTGTTTTAATCAAATATATATAAGTAAACCTAGAATGATCATCTATAAAAGTAATAATTAATATCTATTATCACCTCCTATTAAATGATCATTAAATTCACAAATGTCGATGTACTATTTCCAGCAAATTAGTTGTCTTTTCATTCTTTGAAAAATATTTTTTTGTCATTTTTGCTTGAATACAAACTTCACACTTTCTAGAATTTTCATTTTCACAGGTGATTAAACCATGTTTGGACATATATTTTAATAATTTATAATTTATATGTGATAAACAAGCTAGTCAGAATTCAAAGAAGACTCAATCAAATATGTAGAAATATTAATTTTATTAATACTTAGTTTGTACATTCCATCACAAGAATAAATTTGTCCTACAAATATTCCTTTCTTAGAGAAAATCACTTTGTCGATTTCTATTACAACCTTCAAGCCCTTTTTACAGAAGAAGTTAGCAGAAATTAAATTCTTTCTCACATCAGGTACGCAAAATACATTAGTTTAGTATTAATGTCTTATTTCATATGAGAAGTAACTCTACAATCCCTTTACTAAGAACTTTTTTAGTCAAATTATTATGATTTCCCATCAAAACATTTTCTTCAATTTTAGCATCTTCATACGTCTTCAACAAATCCTTGTTGCATATATGGACTGTTGTTCTTGAGTCATACCACCAATCGTCAAATTTTCTAATTGCTGGCATGTTGTTCTTCGTTACCATACCAATATTGAGATGAGCAATCATTGAAATTATTTTTGATAGACTTGGTTGATTTTCAACCATATTTGCCTTCTTTTGTGAGGCATTTTCTTCTATGTCTTACTTTTTTGTAAAATCTGCACTCCTTTTTGAAATATCCCATTTTTCCACGAAAGAAACACATCTTGTTTTTCTTGCCACTGGCAATAGACTTGGAAGTAGATGTTGCATCAGTGAACTTTCTATTATTTTTCATTTTTCTAGTTTTGTTAATGTCAACATTGTTCACTTTATTTCCATTTTCTAAAGCAAATTTATTTTCTTGAATTCGAGTTTCCTCTTCAATTCGTACATGCTTTAGGGGTTGGTCTATAGTAAATTCCTCTGAAGTATGCAACAATTTCTTTCTGTATTCGTTCCAAGAAGATGGCATTTTTACAATCATCGCTGCCACTTGAAGATGTTTAGATACTTCAACTTTCATGTCTTTCATTCTAGGCACTAAGTCCAACAATTTATCAACTTGATCCATTGCCGATTTATTAATAACCATTTGAAATTCAAAGAACTTCATACTAAGAAATCTATTTGTATGTTGTTTTATCGAAGTTTAGTTTTTCTCTAAGGCCCTCTAGATTTCTTGTGGTGATTTGATTGGCCAGAACAATTCATAAAGTCAATCATAAAGTGAATTTAAAATGAACCCCTTACAACGCACTTCATCATCCTCACGTTTCTTCCTTGAAGTTCTTAATACACCAGTATCATTGTCAGAAGGATCAGGTATTTGTATACCTTTTCACTCAAGATATAGGCAATTCCTAATTCAATGAGTAGAAATAGAATTTTGTCCTTCTAATGCATGAAGTTTGTGTTTCATCAAGCCTTTCAAGTTTAATCATATCAGAATTATACATCTTATTGAAAGTAGTCTTAGAACTTGGAGGATTGGCACTAGTTCCCTCCATGATAATAAATAATTTCTCAAGATTTTTATTTCAATAATAGTAATAATTTAATAGAACAAATGGCTTTGATTGTGTAAGACACTTTGTTTAAGGAATTATTGCCCCTATTATGTTGCTTACTGGATATTATGGAAATATCCCTCTAGGAATAAACAAAACCAAGCAAGAGTTTGAAAAACAAAATCTAAACACTTCACAAAGAACATGAAGGAAATATTATTAGAAGATTGCTATGTATACTAGGATATAGAATGCATTTTCTAGTTTTTCATGTCTTGAAACTCTTGAAAAGAAGTCCTTTTATATTGAATTTGGTCATCATTCAACAAATACAACTTCGTATCTAAATTATGTTTCAATTCATGAAGAGATATCCATTCAAGAAATGCAATTTTTTACTTAAATTTGGACATCACTTCATGAATAGACATCCATTCATGAATAGGTATCAATTCACGAATAGATATCAATTTAACAAATGCAACCTTAAAATCAAATTCACATACTTATGTAATCACTAGCTATCTTTCAACATTTTTACCAAACAAATACTCCCATTTTTGCCAAAATATCTGCTACTTGATTTGTGTTTCTATTCACAAAAGGAAGCTGAACATTTTTCATAGTCTGTAACAAGTTTTTGCAATCAATTAGCAAGTTCCCATTTGAATGCTCCATGGGGAGGTCCTGCAAACTATTTATAGCCATTAAAGAGTTTGATTCAATTACTATCACGCCCCAAATTTGGGACCATGACACACGCTTCTTAGGATAACCCCAGTAAGTTAACCAACCGTACAGTAAGCTGAAACTTAAATCACATAAATAACATTTCCCAGCAACAATAATAGATTGACATTTGTACTAATATACTACCTATTATTGAAGTTAGTGGCCAAAAGAAGGTAATTGCGAAAGCTAGTCCCACCGAAATCACAGCCTACCCTAGTAATTGAAATCCATACCCTACTGATTACCAAGATAAAGTAATTCTCTACCCCATCAAGAAAAGAACCATTGAACTCATAAGCTGCAAAATGTTAACGATAAGGGGTGAGCATAGACCTACTAATCCAATGATTCCAATTCTGTGATTGTCTTCATGTGAAACTCTCTCCTTGCCTTGATGGTTTTTTCCCTCTCAACCCAATTTTGTCTGAATAGAACTACTATGATGGGTTTCTTTAGGGCAATTCCCTACTACATTAGTTATTGTAAGAGTCACATAAAACGCAATTTAAATCCCCATCAATTACTGGGTTAGCCCTTAGTCTTGAAAGCTAATTTGACCTAAAATTAATTTTAGTGGGTCGAAAATGTTGGGTTTCACATTATACCGTCCTTCACAAAAGTGCCATTGTTGTTCTCAAAACTTACTGTACATTTGAATGCTCAACTTACACTATCATACATCATCTTATAACTCACTTCAAAATCTCTAAGGGAACAAGCTATGATAACCTCATGTTTCAATTCATCAAGTAACAAATATATAACAAAGAAAAACCACAAGTTTCACTAGATAACAATATGTAAGAATACAAGCTAACTTGCACCAAGTCTTTATACCAACTATCGCTAATCAAAATATCACAAGTACATAAGATAGTATAAATAATTTCGCAACAAAGCTTTTGTTAGATTATCCTATTAAACATAAACAGAATTTTTTTGTTACAATTATTATATTTTAGCAAAAAAAATTCCACAAATTAATCCACAAACAAGTTAGAAGGGTTTATTAAATTATTTTCTAGGTTTTACATTGTCTCTTAGAACTTAGATACCTTAAGGAATACATATTCTTTAGATTTTAATTCTTATAGTGTCAAAAAATACTTTCCTAATACTGGATAAAGAAACTCTTGAGACAAACATGCTATGATGTACTCTTTTCCCCCAAATTCTTCCTTTAAAACGTGCTCAAGTTATAAAGTTGCAAACTCCCTTTTTAACAAGTAATATATTTCACATGATACATAATTTACAATCTCACATATTTCCAAAATACATAATCCAAAAGGCTATATTCTTTTAGTAGTATTAGAAAAACTAGAGAATGTTTAGTTATTATTTATTCATTTTTTGATTGGGTGTGATTCTTATATTAAACAAATTATTGGACTAATATAATTAGCAATTGTATGTATACAATTAATTAATCTCCAAAATAAATAATCAATTGGATATACAATTAACATAAATCAAAATAATTATTCAATTAGATATTTACTTAGCTTCAACCATAACAAGCAACACGTATACAATTAATAAACATCAATAAAGTAAATAATTAAGCATCGATGTAACATACATCAAAGCAAGTAATCAATTAAGTATTAAATTAGTGTAAATTGAAACAAATAATCGATATGTTACTAATAAACCTCAAAAAAATAAATATTAGGTATAATAACGCTTTTCTCCTTTGAACTATAGGCGGGTAATTATACTTTACCCACCTAAATTAAAGTAATATACACACATCGCCTTGATACTATTCATCCATTAATAATTTTGACATCATCAACGAAATCAATTAAATGACTAAAATGTCTCTATAGAATTCTGAAAATTATTAAAAAATAATTAAAATGTCTCCTTAGTACTATATTTTCATTTTTTTTTATAGAATTCTGAAAATTATTTAAAAAATAAGAAAAAATAAACTATAAAATATCTCTATACAATCCATATCACTATATTTTTTGGTCAAACTTTCATAAATTTTGGAGTTCAATTGATATTATCTTGAATTTGAGACTCTCGGTAACATGTTTTTCAAAATGGAATTTTCTACTAAAATTTTTTCTTTAAGGATTTTGTGAGACAATAGATTTTTTATAAAAGTTTTTTGATGTTTTGAAATCTCATAGTATTTTACATTTTTCGAAATTTGAGTTAAACGTGCAAATTGCAATTCGAATAAAATTTGATTTAATATGCAATTTTCTCACATTTTCACTCTCTAAAAACAAAAGTGTCAATTATTTGTTACAGTTTACTTTTTGCAAATCTTACTATCAAACATCAATAACAATACAGGAAAAATAAAAAAATAATGCTAAAGGACAGTTCGATCATTTATTTGGTTTTATTAACGGCCTTAAAGTTATTAATGGATTAATAGTGTTTGGGACAGCAAAATGTAAATTGTTTTAGTTTAGGTGGGCAAGTATAATTACCCGCCTAATTCAAGGAGGCAAAATATTATTAACCCTAAATATTACACATATAACTAACATACATTCCAAAAGTGAGCAATTAAGTATGCCATAATGTAAATCTAGACTAACAATCTATATATAACATGGTTATTAAATAGGCTAGACTTGGCAGTCCAACCAGTTAACCTAGTGAACCGGCCATTAGACCGGATTGGGTCTTTAATTAGATCGGACAAGGACAAAATCCGAAGAAACTCATGCAACCTATCGTTACCGGAAGAAGATCAGAGAATCTTGCTAGTCTTTTAAGAAACCCAGTGTGTTCCAAAATATAAATGTAAACTCTTTTTTTGCCAAAATTTGTACCCAAGACCTTTATACAATTGGATTGAGCTTCACCATTGCACCACTTACTTGTTTGGTGCTAGTAACTTTCCTTTTGCTTATATTATATGTTATTCAACTTTATCGTTCACTCTTTTCTTTCCACTTCTCTCAAACAAAATCTAACATAGATATACAATGTATAATACTTAACATATTCATTTTTTAAACAAAACTTAAAGAATTTTGAAATAATAAGACAATACATATTTTTTAAAACAAACTTTCAAAGACAAAAGTTACCAAAAAATAAAATATTGTGTTTTTCTCATAACATAGTATTTCTTGTAACTTCATATTAATAATTTTCTCAAGGTTTAATTACGTTTATCTACTTTGACGTTTGATCAAACTACCAATTCAATCGTGCAATTTAGAAAAATTACAAATACCCCTTTATGATGAAGCTTTTGTTATTTCAACCTAACAGGTCTAATGAAAAGTCATAAATACTCATTCTCTTTTCGTTTATCTAGACATAAATGTACTGTTTCCTCCCTTCTCCACCTCTTTGTTCTCCAAAACCACCCCACATCCACCAATCCTCTTCTTCCTTCCTTCTCTTTACTCTTCCTTTTCCAAGCCCCTTCTCCTTCTCCAAAACCACTCTCACCTATTCCCCATTGCCCCAGTCACCCTCCTCCCCTCTCCCATTTAGATCATTCCCCTTTAAAATCCCCATCTTCCCAATCCTTTCCTCACCTTCCATGATTGATTTCAAATCTAATCAGATGCAACTATCCAGCAACGATTCCATGGCTATGAATGTGGTGCAACAACCCAAGTACTAAGCATGTGCTCAAGGAAAAAATGAAAAAGTAGAATTAATTTGTAAAGGTGACAAAGGGGTTTTTTTTATCAAATATCTTAAATAGTGAGCAAAATTCTTCGAAAATGCAACATAGGGAGATATCTAATTTGAAATATGACCAATATTGATTTTATTGATACGTATAGATCTCGTTTCAAACTATGATTAAAAAATCTCATGCTATGGATGTGGGAGCATTAACACCGTTCCGTTGAACAAAAAAGAAAGTAGAGTAGAGATGATTCTTATGCCCTTGTTGCCTGTAGATTACTTCGAGGTGCTAGAGAATTGTTAACCAACAAGCTGCTTGAAAAATTGAAAAGTGGTTTTTGTTATGCTTTTTTTGATACTTGACAACTGGAGATGGTAGTGGTTAGTGATGGTTGTTGGTAGTAAGAGGTAGTAGAGGTACCTATGTATGTAAGGGCATTTTTGTCTCTTATATTTTATTTGTTTCTGATGTCAGCAATATTTGTAATGTCCAATAATGACAAGGGGCAAATTGTTAAACATTCGGACATTCACGGATTTGACTATTATTTTGTCAAATCACAAGGTTGATTTGGTAGTTTGGTCAAACTTCAAGGGGTAAATGCAATTGACCCTTTTTTTCTTTAAAAAAATATATATGAGTATATATAACAAGAAATTCAAATAAATAGAGATAATCTTATATGAGTACACTATTATGACCAAAAAAACCATTTGATCTCAAAAAAGCCATTTAAGAAGTAAAGAAAATACAATTTTTTGTATTACATCATTATAGTGCAGAAACTTGAACATAAATATTTCAATATATTTTGTTATAGTTTTAGAGAATTCTTTGTTCTAAATTCATTAAGAATAGATAAAAAATTTTGATAAATATGTTTTATAAATGTTTTCGGCTTATGTCTTGTAATTAATAATTTAAAATTATTATACATATCAATAAATAATATATATTAGTGACCTACCAATTGAACTAGTAACCCACCAGTTGAACAAGAAACCATTAATCCACCTCTCTTTTCGGGCTCCTCGCTAGGACGGATTTAACAAATATGGTATATAATCAATAACCATAGAAAAAAATATTAGTAGTATAATTGGCATACATCCAAACAAGTAATTAACATTAAATATATTGTTAGTGTAGATCATAACAAATTATCATCATGATTAATTATTTGTTTATATGTTTTTTATTTACATAAATAATCATTTTTTATTACTTAAACATGATTTTTATATTACACAAATTATTCATATGTTACAACTAACTATCATTCATATGCAATTAATGAATGTCATCTAGTGAAAATCCAAAACATATGTTGTTACTTCTATATTGGTTGTTGTCTAATTTATATACAACAAATATAAAAGGAATCATTAATTAGTTAATCAAGCAACTGGCACAATCCAAAATAAGTATCCATATGAACATAAATACAAATAAATAACTAGACATAAAAGTATATATCATTCATGCAAGCAAGTACTCAATCAAATATGCATGTATTGTAACTAAAAACACATCACCTTTTTATGATTAATAAACATCCAAAACAAAATAAAAATGAAACATATAATTAACATTCACATAAACAGGTGATCACTTAAATATGCAACTAATCCAATCGTATTTAAACAATAATATATACACAATTAGTAAACATTAAAATAATTATATAATTAGACATATAATTAATGTGTATCTAAAAAAATAATTAAAAAAATAATCACTTAAATATGCTAGTGAAAATCAAATTAAATAATCAACTAGTGATGAGTAAAAAGAAAAATGTGGTTACACATTTTCGTATGATATTCTGATTACAATAACTAATCAAAATCTAAATTTCTAATCATATCGTAGTAACTAAGCTATCCAATTAGTAGGATTACAATAATTTGTAGTTTGGTCTAGTTATTTCCACACAGAGGGTCATCAGAAACCCCAAAGATCAAATCACTCAGTTATCGGAAATCTAGACACCCTTAATATTCTTTTTCTATTGTATCCTAAGTATCTAATTTGGACATTTCATAGAGATCGTAACCTAAACTCTGATACCACTTCTATCACGCCCCAAACCCAAGATCATGACACACTGAATCTCAAAATAAAACCCTAAGCATGTTAGGCAGAATTCATGGTATAGTTATTTGAAACTCAAACCACAATAAACATAATTTTCTAGCAGCAACACTAGACCGTCATTTGTATTAATATACTGCCTATTACAAAAGTTGGTGTCAAAAAGAATGTAACTATAATCTAGTAAAGGTGAAACCACAGTATATCCAAGTTAATCCACATCCTCTTGAGTACCAAGATAAAAGTAATCTTCTATCCCATCAGGATAAGAACCAGTCACCTCAAAAGTTGAAAAATGTTAGTAGTAAGAAGCAAGCAATACATTTTTCCCTCTAACCCCAATTTTGTCAAAAGAAAACTACAACAGGTTTCTTTAGGGCAACTCATTACGATGTCAGTTATTGTAAGGGTAATATAAATTGCAATATAAGTCCCCCTTGATTATTGTGTTAACCCTTAGAACCCAAAGATAACTTAGGACTAAATTAATTATAGTGGGTCGAAAATGTTAGGTTTCACAATTATAATGTGATATAGCTCTAATCAAATAGTAAAGAAAGTCTTTAGCCCCATGAATAGCACATAATTCTGCTAATAGGATTGAAGTAATTCCTAGCCACTCTAAACATTCACAAAACTTCCCCCTTCTCATTTCTCAAGAGCCCCCGCATCCCAATTTTTCAAATTTAGGTATTGTCCCATCTACAATTAGTTGAAGCATCCAGCTAATGGAGCTTACCAACATTCAATGTTTCTAGTATTTTTGTGATTTTGTGTTTTTGCTCATGAGATTCCTTATTATTGCTCATGCAACAGGCTCTCGAAGCCCTTTCTACCATAAAACACTTTCTGGGTCAAAAACCTTATTCCTGAATGGGCATTTAGGGTAAGTTTGGGAGTTCAGATTTGGAGAGAAAAGAAGGGAAAGTGAAGTATTTTCTTTGTTTGGGAGTTGAAAATGGGAAGACAAGGAAAGATTTGGAGGGAAATAGAAAGATTAAAAATTTAAAAATTTTGCTTCCAAATAAGGAGTTAAATTGAAGGAAAATGACTTTTGTTCTGCAAAACTTTTGTTAAATGCCACTTTTACCCTAAATACATATCAAAATATTTAAATAGAAAGATAAACTTACAAAAGTCATATATTATTCATCTTTCTCCTTCCAAACAACATGGAAGGGTTTTATGATCCCTTCTTTTCCCTTCTTTTCTTTTCTAACTTATACTTTCTCTTCTTTTCTTTTCTCTTCTAAACTCACAAACTCAACCTTATGCTTTTCTTTGAATCTTGACCACAACAATTTGTAAGAACAAAAATTGAGAAAAAAATAGCTTTAGAGCACATTCAAATGTCGCTTTCTTTAATGTTTAATTCACCCTTATAATTAGTATGCAAAAGGGTTCTGTGAATTAACCTGTATGATATAACAAAACTCTTATATGACATTGTTTTGCTTTAACAGTTTCAAACCCATATTTTTAAAAGTTTATTAGACTTGTCCAAATACTTTGTCACACAGTTTTTGTACAGGATAAGATTTTTAGGAGAAAAGTAAACAAATGAATGAAAAAGTATGTTAAGATGTTAGTTTTTTTTTTTTTTTTGATAGATATGTGAAACTCGTGCCTGATCACAAAGATACACATATGTTAAGGACTCAACTACCACATGAAGAGATATTTCTCTTCAAAAAGGCAACTGATGAAGAGTTACTACTATTCAGAATAAATATTCTAAAATAATTAATTATAATAAAACTGCCATTATTTTGAAATTCTCCACATTTCTCCAATTTTTCAAAATAATCTGACAAGCTTGAAAACCAATGCATAAATGAAGGTATCTTGCAATTTGAATATCTACTTAGTGAAATATATTTCAACAAGTCTTAATGGCTAGGGAATTGTAATAATCTTTGAGCTAGCAATTCTTTATTGACAAGTTTTATTTACTTCACACACCAATTTCTGCAATAATGAATGCTCAATTAATTTGGTTGAGTAAAATAAGAGCAAAGCCCTTAAACTCCTAGAATCTATCACACTTAACATTCACATAGGCGGACATCATCAAAACTTATTTTCGATTATGAACACTTTAAATGATCATTATTCCATTAAGAGCATGTTGCTCATAAACTTGCAAACCTATGAAAATCAAGCACTTGTCCTTGAGAAGAAATTGAACAATGTAGTGCTTGCAACTACTCTAGTAGTGTATGTTGACTCATTAAACTTAAGATTTGATGTTGTATCAAGTGTTAAACTGAATTTTCATTGTTGGTAATTTTTTGACATGAGTTTTAACCCATTCCCTTTGATGTCTATTACATAAGATCTCTTTTAAGACCTCTAATTAGTGAATTAGCCAAATTTTGACTAGGTCAGACAAAATGTATAGTGATCACTCCGTCAGATATCAATTGTATGACAAAAACTATGTCTTAGGCCAATGTGTCTAGACTTTCTATTATAAACTTGACTATATGCTCTTGAGAATATAGCTTCGCTATGACAATATATAGATTTATATTGGAGACATTAGTTTAGAGATCCAAGGAATTTTATATAATAAATTTTTTAACCATATCTTCTTCCTTAATTGCAAAAGCTAGTGCAATAAATTTTAGAGTCATGTTAGAATTAGATATAGAAGCATTCTTCTTGAATTCCCAAAAAATTGTACCTCTACCAAGCATAAATATCTAACCACTAGCTGAAAATTGGTCTTTATCACTAATCTAACTAACATCTGAATACTCTTCTAAAGGCGAAAGATAACCACAATAAGTGATAACATAGTCTATGATTTTGTTTAGATACTTCAATATCCTTCTTATAGCCCAACGTAGATTGTTTGAGTTGCTTATATATCTGTTAACTTGCCAACTACATAAGTAACCAACAACTTTGGCATATTCTAATTGCGTAATAGATCTACCATTATTTACATCAATTTGATACTTGAATCAGAATAAGTTGAAACTAGATTTTATCTAAAGAAATTGAATTTCTTCAAAACTTTTTCAATATAATGTGATTAAAATATTATTATAACAGTTTGATCATATATAATTTTTATACCAAGTATCAAAATATCAGCTATTCCTATATATTTCATGACAAAATTACTGGATAAAATTTTTTTTAGTATCCTTGACTTGTTGTAAGTCAGAACTGAAGATTAACATATCATCCATATAAAGATAAATAAAAATGCATTTACCATTCTGAAACTTACTAAACATATTTATCAAATTCATTGATTTTATATCCATTCAACTAAAGCAAATGATCAAATTTTTATGCCACTAATTTGAGACTTTTTTTAACCCATACAAGGATTTGACAAATTTACACACTTCGTGTTCTTATCCAACAACTACATATCCTTTAAATTTCTCTATATACACTTGTTAATCTAATTCATCAGTTAAGAATGTTATTTTAATATCTATTTGGTAAATTACTAGATTATACATAGAAGCTAGTAGTACTAGAATGTGAATAGTCGCAATTCTAGTGTTTTAGAATGTGTATCAAAATAATCTAATCCATGTTTTTGTATATCCTTTAGCAACAAGTCTAGCTTTTTCACTTAACTGATCCATTTACTTTCATTTTTCTTTTTAAAAATTCATTTGCAGCCAATTAGTTGGCAACCTGGTAGAGGAAGGTCAACTAATTTTCATGTTTTATTTTCCATTACTGAATCCATTTTATCTTTTATTGTTTCTTTCTAAAAAATTGCATCTTGAGATAGTTTTTATGAGACCTTGTCTTATAAAGACAACTTGTCTCTTAAAGCTACTTGGTTTTATGAGACCTTATTGTCTCATAAAAACTACATTTTGAGACCTTATTGTCTCATAAGTAATAGGATCCGATTTTGAATTAAAATAATAAACTAGTTGTTCATTTAATTCTCATAAGTTCCTTCAACTAGAAATGAAAAGAAATCTGGATCGTAAGTTTTTGTTCTTTTAATTCTTTTACTCCTTAGTTCATGATTTTCTTCTTTTCCAACCTCATCAACTAATCCCTTGGTCTAGGAATTGAATTAAATCTATTAATTGCTATTGAATTATTAGACTATTTATATAAAAGAAGAATGGTAAGCCTTGCTAATTGTACATATCTCAATAATACACATTTAATTCTTCTCTCACACAATTTTTTCCTTTTTTGGTTCAAGAACTTTCCCAATTACTCTATAACTCCAAATTTTTAAATAGTTTAATTTGACTTTCTTTTCATCCATATTTCATAAGGAATACTTTTATTCCTTTTATTACGAACTTTATTTAATATGTGGAAAACTGCAAATAAAGTTTTATCCTAAAAACCCTGTTCAAGTTCAAAATTAGACATCACAACATTTACTATTTCTATTAAAACCCTATTTTTTCTTTCTGCCATATCATTTTGTTGTGGTGAATAAGATGCTATGGTCACATTAATTATTCTATTCAATTAAAAAATCTAGGATAATAGAACTCACCCCTTCTATTAGATCTCAAGCAGTTAATGAATTTTTCACATTAAAATTCAACCTTTTTTAAAAAAAATTTAAACTTCTCTAGCATTTCTTTTGAATGCAATAGATAGATATAATAGAGATCTTGAATAATCATCTATGATTGTGACAAAATATTGTTTATCTCCTACCGTAGGTGTACTATGCATGTCATAAACATCACTATGCACCAGTTCAAGTAAATAGGAATTTCTTTGTACTTTTGGAAATAAGTTTCTTGTTATTAGTTTTGTAAGCATGCAGGAGTTACATTTTCTATATTTTTTTATTTATTTGTTGAATTAATTCCAATTTAACCATGTCATGCATATATCTAAAATTTACATGTACAAGACAATTCTGGCAAAAATAAGAGGGTTTAACAATATAAGTAGAAATATCTTCATTAGTATTATTAGTAATGTTGACCTTAAACAAGTTTTGTACAAATAATCATTCCCTAGAAATATTCTATCCTTAGTAATTAAAAAAATTATCTATCTCAATATAAGTTTAAAACCAAACTTCTTCGACAAACTACCAAATACAAGAATTTTCTAATTTCTAGAACATACAAAATATTGTTTAAAGTCAGTTTTTTCATAATATATGCAAGTTTAAATTTCACGCTTCCTTTTCCTCCACAACAACATTAGAAGAGTTTTCTGTGAAGAGAAAATTACCATCATCACTAGGTACAAGTGATTTTAACAAAATCTTATTTTTGGAAACATGTATGATGGCTCCAGTATTAATCCACCAAACCTAATTGTCTTCTATCATGTTAATTTCAAGAAATCAAACCAATAAATTAAGTTTTCTTTTATTGATTCTCCTTGATTATCTTTCTTCTTCAAAATAAGATAATATTTCTTAAAATAACTGGGCTTTCAACAATTGAAGTATGCACCCATTTTCTTTTTCTTGGATTTGTTGAAATTAGCAAATTGATAGTGTTTGTTCCAAAACTTATTTTTTTTTAGCCTTCTTCCACCACATGAATTTTATATTCATAACCAGATTGTTCTTTTTCTAGAGTATTTTGGTTGTCATCTTGCTTTCTCATTTCGTCCTAAAGGCGAAGATGTTTTGTCAAGTCTTGAATAGAAATTTGGAATTCTCTATTTTATATTTTAAATTTCTCTTCACATCTCTTCAAGATACTAGAATTTTATCAATCATAGAGCACACAATAAATAGATCTATCCATATTTAATTACGTTATTAAAATTATTAAGAATATGATTAATTTCATTTACTTTCTCCATGAGTAGTTTTCCATCAATCAATTTAAAATTGAAAAATGACTAACAAGAAATTTCTTAAACTTCTTACTTGTAGCATATTCTTTTATTTACCTTGCCCCCAATTTTTCCCATAATTTCCTTAAAGATGTAATATTCTGGTATTAGGCCTGTCAGTCATGTCTTATCGAGGGTAATTGAATCGTGTCATAATCTTGTTCGAGTTATGAAATTTCAACATTAACCCTACCTAATTAATAAAATTGAAAACATTAGTAACAAGAAATTTCATAAATTTCTTACTTTTAGCATTTTCTTTCATGTTACTTTCCTCTAATTTGTCCCATAATTTCCTTGAAGATGTAATATTCTAGGATATATTAAGACTGTCTGTGTCGTATCACAGGTAATCGTGTAGTGTCATAGTCATGTTTGGGTTGAGAAATTCCAACCCTAACCCTACCTAATTAATAATCGATTCGTTTTATGTCGAATCCAATTATTGTCGTGTCATGTTGTGTTCAATGCCTAACCCATTAAGATTTCACTAGTTATTTTATAATTTGTATAATTACAAAGTTAGTACAATAAATAATAAAAATAAATCTTTGTTGGTCACTTTTCATTCTTTGTACCTTCTAAAGTGGTAATTAATAATTTGTGTGATGCAAAGCATGTTTACTATTTAGTATATGACGATCATATGTTTGTTTCAAATATAATCCCTATGCATCCTGGCTATAAAAAATTATTCTTTAAGGGAAGAGTCAAAATATGAGTATTCAAGTAGTTCAGTAATGCTTATAGTCCTAACTGGATAATAGACAATGACTATTACTCTATAGCTGCAATAGTAATAAAGATAATTAATTGTTGGCTTGGCTCATATAGAATAATCATATGACCAACTTTTCTATTACTACATAGGCCTAGCCAATACAACATATATAATTTCGTGTGTTCAAAATAAGGAAGGGAATGAACTCATTATATATATAACCAAAATACTAACCCACCAATACCTTTGAAGATCAGCTTAAAGGAGAAAATTACAGCACAATATATAATGAAAATATTTAGTCAATAAGTTTTCATGTTACTCGAGTTACCTGCGAGCTAACCTGACCCGACTAATTCATTTGTGTGTTATAAATAGGTCGACCCGTTTACAACCCGAACTTGATAAGGCCCAACCTAACCCGCTAATTTTGTGTAGTGTTCGTGATCGAGTTGTCGTGTCATGTCAGAAATTGACACTTCTATCTGGTTTATATCAAAAAGTCCTTCAAACATGCCATTCAAAATATATCCACTACAAAAGTAGTCCTCGTTCTACCATTCTTACCTAGCACGGGTTTTTACAAGTGCTTTTCATCATTCTTCATTTCTGCATTATTGATAACATAGACCACATTAAGAGTGGCAAGAAGGAAGAGTATCTTTTTCTGCCATCTTCAAAAATTGCCTCCATCAAGATATTTCAATTTGACAAAATTATTAGCCATCTCTATCAAAGTAGTGAATCCCATTGTTGCAAAAAAATAAACCTTAAGAATGTAAGAATAAGATTTGAGAAAAATGCGTTAAGGTGCATTACAAGCGTCTCCTTCCTTAAAATTTAATTTACCCCTATAATTAGTGTACAAAAAGGTTTTGAAAATTAACCCGTAGGATATAATAAAACCCTTTTTCAACATTGTCTTAAACTATTAGTATCAAACCTAGAGCCTTTTAAATTTTATCAAACTTGTATTAATATTTTATCAGAGAGTTTTTGTGGATGAGGAGAACGTTTAGGAAAAAAAGTAGACAACATAATCAAAAAGTACGTTAGATTTGGTCTTGTTTGATAGATATAGGAAACTTATGTCTGATCATAAGGAGACACACTCAACTAAGCATTCAATAAGCACATGAAAAGACATACCTCTTCAAAAAGATAACTAATGAAGAGCTACTGCTATTCATAAAAACTCTTTCAAAATATTATTTATAATATAACTCCTATTATTTTGAAATTCTCCAACAGTTATCAGGGAGCATACTACTATTTTCCTTCTCATTAACAGCTCTAGTTTTAAATGATATTTTGGGATAAAACAGCAAGTTGCCTAGTTTCTGGATAGAGATCCCAGATTGTTTTGTGATTTTACACTTACCTATAAAATGACTTGTGGCTTCATACCATAAGCCACATAGACAACACAAATTAGAGGGAAGTTATTGCCTATCATAGAGAAACTTTACTATAGGATGTTTTCCATGGGCCATCAACTAAAGAAAGAACTTAATTTTTGGCGAAAGCTTAGCCTTCCAAATAATCCGCCATGCAGTTTTGACAAACAAGATCTTGAGGGTGAGATCCCCAAGTAATTTGATATAATTATCAAAATTCTCTGAGGTATAGGAATACTAAGAATTTTTTGGATCCATTCCTCGGGGATTAGCTTGGTACCTTAGTTTCTATATAACTCAAGTTTTCTTTTATTATTTAATGCATTCTACTATTGTAATTTCTCTATGTTCTAGAGGAATTTCCTCTATCACATTAGACAGTGCCATCCCCTACGAGCAACTTAAGTTGCAAAAGAGTGAACTCAAAAATTGTTCAAGTTCATCATCCTTCTAAGTTTTCTTTTGTTTCCTCTATTCTTTTTATTAGAACTAACTAGGAGGTAATGTTTATTTTTATCTATTCTCTATCCTTTACCCATTTCTAGAAAGTGAGAAATTACTAAGTAACTTGGCATTAGAAAATAAGTTTTCTCTTCTTCAATCGTTCATTATAGGTGGTACACACTACATTACTAAGTTCTGATCAGGTTCTACAATATTCATCTTATATATGGTATTTCTTCCATCCCAATAAATGTGTTATACTTATTATTTTTACATGTCCCAAAATATTTGTCATCTTCAAAAAGTCAAAGTATAATCATTGCTCTTTTTCTACTTTTATCTTTTATATTTTTGTAATAACAAATACTATACCTTTCAAATTTTAAATTTGAGAATGCAAAATTGGAAAGATTCAAACAACTATCACTATCAATACACTAATCTTAAAAAGTTTGATTCTCAAAAAATAGCAAAAAATAATGGAATGAAGGGAGTATTAAAGTTGGGTTTGGCCTTTATCAATTATAAACATTCATGTTGTGCATTTTAAAGCTTCTACCATAAATTCTTTTTGATGCAATATCATTGCCTATACAGGGTCAGATTGATACAATCAATAGACCACAAATATCCACACATGGTGGGATTTTTAATATAGTTGAAGCAGAGAGGTCATAGTTGTTGAGATAGAAACTAGCAGTTAATTAGATTAAGGATTAATCTTTTACATATCATTAATGTAGAAAATTTTCTTCACCATCATGCATGAATACATGTTACGTGTGTATTAAGTTTAAATTTCAAATGTCATTTCTACATATTTGGATATATATATATACCTAATGGCGTAAAAAAAATTATATCAACGATGTATAAAAGATTAATACATAAATAAAACTCACATTTAGTGAGATATAGTACAAATCAACTACAATCTATCCTACCTACCTATTGCTAGCCCTCGAAAGTACTTAAAATTCTCTTATTGACCATCAAACCATTGGCTTATTGGTTCTTTCATTAGTACTTTATTGACCATATAACTTTACTCCTAGTTCTAAGGATTTCTTCAATTTTCACACTTATACGGCATAGATGATTTACAAAACTTTCATTTATTCCTAGCCAAAGATGTGGAAGTATCTTTGCATAAACACTTAGAAATACTATACAAGTTTTCCTAAAAATATTGCACCACCAAATATAGTTTTCGAATATCTTTAACTTTGGATAAATGTTCATGTTCTTTGCATATTTATTTTTTTCTAATTACAAATTGGCACCATTTGGAAACAATTATTGTTCACAATATTAAGTAAAAAATAATTACAATAATTATTGTAGTAATTTTTTGAATGTCTGTATGTGAGATAAAAATATATTGAAAAATTATTGCAAAGTATTATTTAGAGAATAATAAATAGATGGATCTGTTTGGATTATTCTATTTTTATCATTTTCCAATTATATTTTGTAATCATTAATTAAACACGTTTTCCAAATACTGTTTACCTCATATATATCACATATATCTTAAAAAGTTATTACAATACTTATTCTAATTATATTTTGAATAATATCCTAAATAATTTATTTCCCAAAAAGTTAAAACATCTAATGAAGCAATAATAACATGAATCATATTTTAGTGTATTTAAAATTGCTTCTTTAGCTAACTTAATCAAATTGGTGATATATCATATTAGTTATGTAAATCTTTATATTTATTTGTTAATTGATCTACCTTATTAATTACAAATTGGAGGTAAATTAAAAGACAATACATATTTACATCATAATACAAGGATTTATGGCATTTCAACTTGTAGAATCTTTCTTCCTCTGAACGAAATGTGGAAAACAAAATAAGCATAAAAGTTTGTCATTTCACTTTTCTAACCCAGTCATCTACAATATATAAAGTTACAGGTTAAAAATTGTTCAATAATCATTATAGAGAATACAACACTAATAGTCTCACACATTGAACGTTTGTACTTCTTTTTATCCCTAACTTTGAAAATAATATAATTTCATCCCTCACAAATTTAAAATGTACTATTTTGGTCCTTAAACTCAAATCCGGCCAAATTTAGCTTGAAATAGTCAAATGCTCATCATGTGTTATATTCTTTTAGGGGTAAAACCGATAAGTCCCATTTCTCTCCCCTTTAACACCACCTCAATAGTGCTTTAACACCACCTCAATAGTGCTTTAACACCACCTCAATAGTGTCTCACATTTCATGTTTATACTTTTTTAGTCCCTTATATTTAAAACAATGCAGTTTCCTCGCTTACAACCATATTAAAATCTGCAATTTTAGTCCCTAGCCACAGTTTCGACCAGGTTTTGGCATGAAATAGTGTATGCGCATCGTGGATCATATTTTTATAGCACAATCGGTAATACTTAAATCCTAAAACCTGAAAACCTAACATGTACCAACCAAAAGTCTCTCTAGATACCTCCAAAAACCTTTCCCAACGACAGTCATCTTTACCACCCTTGCTAGCATTATTTTTTTTTCCCAAAATCCACTTCTTTTTTAACCCCTCTCGTTACCCATAAGAAGAAGCATGCAAGTATGTAAACTTCCTTTATTTCCTCCTTCTTCTTCATGTCCCTTTATTGGTAAGGACTAATAGACATGGTGTGTGTGTGTGTGTGTGTATAAGTGACAAGATAAACCTTGCTTTAATTTACGCTACCACAACTATTAGCAATAAACCTATAGTATAAGAGATGTACAATTTAAAAAAAAAAAAAATTCTGATTCTAAAACACACATAATGGATTCACAAAATTAAGGTTAGTAAAAAAGACAAAGACATAAAATTACTAGAATAAAATGGGGAGACTTACCACATACATATTGGCAAATGAAAATTCTAAGATTGGATGATCTAATTTTTTTTTTTTTTTTAAAGTTCATCACTACTTAAAATCTTGATTATTTCTTACATATCTATGGAATATAGAGAACCTTCAAGCTTTTCGACTTTGTCAAGTTCAACTATTTTTTTATTAAAAAAAAATTAATCTAGAGAAAGAGGTGGAGAAAGGGGAAAATTTTTGAAAACTTAGAAAACGTAATTGAGAAAGATATAATTAGTGTTTGGGAGGGTCATGGAACAAGGGAAGTTTAGCTATAGAAACTTAAAATGATGTAAATAAAGGTTTTTTAGTCTTTTTTCTAGATAAGAAAAATATCTGGGTGTGTAAGTAACTTTTAGACATGTACAAATATCATTTGCCAATATTATTGTTGTTTAGGCTGGATATAGACTTAAATGAGTAAAGGAATTGAATATTATTTGGCTTGATTTTGAGATATTTATGTATTATTGGGCTCAATTGTTTACAAAAATTGTCCAAAATGAACTAGTTTCTTCTATTCATGCTCGGTAGAATTTCTGAACAAAATTTTTGACCCAAAAATGGGCTTGCAGGGCTAGAATGTGCGAAAAAAAGGAAGGAGGTTGCTGGAAGAGATAGGGTTGCAGGGGATAGGAAGGGACTAGAGACGGAATGAGTTATGGGGAAGAAAAATAATAGTGGTGGGAATTGTAAAGGGGTGACAATGGTGATGAAAAAAGTTTTTGGGGGTGGTATCTTAAGAGATTATGAGTTAGTGGGTCATTTGGTGTTTATATAGTTTATGTATAATTAATTTTGCCATAAAACTTTGACCAATGTTACACACGTATTTATTTTAGATCAAAATATTGTCGGAATTATGTACGAGAACTAAAATGGATTGTTTTGAATTTATAAGCAATAAAATTGCATCATTTTGATTATAAAAAACTAAATAAGTTATAAACATGAAATGAGTGACAATTTAAGTAGTGTTAAATGAGAGAGAAATGTAAATTACTGATTTTGCCTCTAAAAAGTATAATATGTGATGAGTGTGTAACTATTTTATGCCAATTATAATCGAATTTGAATTTATGAACTAAAATAGTATATTTTGAATTTATAAAAAATAAAACTGAATCATTTGAAAGTGTGGAATGAGAAACTAATCTATTAACAATCCACGACCAACCTTATGAAAAGTCTTTTCGTGTCCATAATACAAGTACTCACACACACACACACACACACAAAAGTCTTTCATTTTAAGTACCTAATTAACCTTGGCGCACTAACGCGCATGGAAGATGGGCCCAACTTAGGACTGCTACTTTTTAGAAGTTCGTCTGGACTTGAATCTGGGCCCATTTCTGTAAGCAAGCTTATCACAATATATATATATATATATATATATATATATATATATATCTTTTTTGTATGTCGCTTATCACTATTTTAGCAAGATTATCCCTTATTTTATTAGATTCTATAATTCTTTTGTTACTATTTTACATCTAGAAATCCCATGTTCGGTTAGATTTTAAATATAGAATTATAATTTCTTTAACTAATTTAATCTCCCTTTCCTGGATTAGGGTTCTTTGGTATTAATAATTCCACCAAGTTGGATAAAATATAAAATGCCTAAACTACCTCTTAAATTAATATTTTTTATAACAGTTATTTTTTTACTTCAAAAACTATGATTATATCATTTTTTTTATTTAGGCAAAAAATACATATTTTATTATATGATACACATTTTTTCTTTTGTATTTTTTATTTTACAAAAAAAGCATACCTTATTTTACTTTGTTTAAATGTTTTTGCATAAATGGAAAAATCTAATGATATCAAAATTCTTTTTAATTCATGGATGTAAGTACTAGTAATTTTTCAAAATTAGTTCAACATAGAACTACTATGACAAATTTTACCACTCCTTGCTAATTTATTTATATATTTCAATGATTTTGTTAGTTTATTATTTTTTAAATCTACATGACATTATATTATTTAAAAGCTATTTTATGTGTAAAAATTTTAAATTAAGAGTAATGGGTAATAATAAGAGAGTATTTTTTTAACTACATTATTTTCTATCTATCATTTTCAATAAAAATATAAAAATAAAATTATTATTAAAAATCATGTCAATATCCTAAACAAACTAAACACAGGATTATAATCAGATGATGACATATCCTAGAAGTAGAACTATCATCAGGAGATAAATAATCCGAGGATGATTAATTTGTGAACTAAACGGACCCTAAAGAGTCACTAAAACTTGGTCCCCCTAAATTACTTAGGTAGTTATACTTTTTCCACGTACACTAAAATAATTTTCACTTTATCCCCTTTCACACTATTCATCCATTTAACAATTTAAATCCCATCATTAAAAGTTGAGCAACTCAAGCGAACCGCCCTACTTTATTACAACATAGGGACAGAAGGGAGAAGGTTGTGAAGGTGGCCTCGTTATCCACACCTCCGGTCGGGAGATGAATGGAGGACCGACCGACCCGGGTTTTCACGAGCGTTGGCGGGTTCTGGAGTTTCTTTTGGTCTCTATCTCGAACTACAACCGGCTCCACAATACAATGCGATCATCATGATGAGAACCTTTCCTTTCCAAATCCTCTTTACGCACCTTTTTCCAAGCGATCCGGTTGGTGTTTGTCGTTCACTCGGGTCGGGGCGCAGCGTAACTAAGAGAGACTAAATGACTAAACTTTCCCTTAGCACTACTTTTTATTTTTCATATATTTTATTTTGATGTTCGATGGTTACAAAAATCTAAGAAAAATACATTATACTAAATAATTAATATCTTTGTCCTTAGAAACTGAAATTGTGAGAAAATATTGAAGCAAACTATCTTTGACATTGCAATCTACACAGGTTAACTCAAATTTTAATAATGTAAAATATTAACAGATATCCAATAATCACAAAATTTTTGTGAAAAAATCCATTGTCACACTAGACCGTTAAAGAAAAAAAATTTTTAATAGAAAATAAGCCAACTTTGAAAGTATGCTACCAATATAGTTAACCACTGAAATTCGAAATAATATCAAGTGAACTTCAGAAATTATAAAAATTTGACCACAACAAAATTTATTGATGTGGATTATGTCGAGATATGTTAGAGTTTATTTTTCCTTATTCTTAATAATTGTTGCACTACTATAAAAAATTAAATACATGAAAAAATTAAAATATATTACTAAGGGCATTTAAGTCATTTAACAAAATCTTCTTGATGGTGATAAAATTGCTGACGAATGAATAATGCCAATGAGAGCAAAGTATACGCTTTTTTTAATTTTGGTGGGCAAAGTGTAATTATCCACCTAATCTTGGGGACAAAGTGTTATTAACCCTATTATAGCAACAACCAATCACAGTAAATTCAATATGGTTACATTTGGATTGATGAATTTGGAGAAGGAAATCCAACAAGTATATCTATTTGTTTTGATGATTTGTAAAGTGAAAATAAATGGATTTAGTAATAAATTCGCCCAAAATAAAGTTTATTTAAAATCCATCTTTTACATTTTTTTAATTTGGAAAATTTTAAAATATATTTGTTTTAATATTGAAAATAATACCAACAAACTAATAAATTTCAAATTTTTTTAAATCAATCGATCCAAACATAGCATATAAGTTAAGTTTAAGTTCTACTTACATATTGCTCTTTTGCATAAGAGGCACAGGTGCAATTAAATTTTATAACATCTGCAATTAAATAGTATTTAGTACCTAAACCCTACTCCGCTAATAAGCAATTCTTTACGTATAAGATATACTCATAAAAGATTTTCGTAAAAGTTAATTAATATATTAACAATATTCATATAATTATATTAAATATTTATGACTACGAAGTGTCAATCTATAGTTAGATTACACTTCCTCTATAATCTATAATATGGGTTTGAATCATTTAAGAGTAGAAGAAGATTCACTATATTTCTTTTAGAAAAAAAAATATATATTAACAATATTCATAAGACTTTTTTATAAACGTGTAAACTAATATAAACAAATCAGATACTCTAGTGTTCAAACATATTTTATTATTTTAACGAGTTTAAAATTCTATTTAAGTTTGGTTTATTTATCTTTCGAACCAAATTCAAACGAATTTTTATCAAGCCGATCTTGAGTCAAACTCGAGTAATTTGGAATTTTTGCATATAAATTTAAAATTTTTGGCTTCTCCATCCGAGCTCAAGCTAAATATAAAAAATTAACGAATATTAAATCTCGTTTCAAGCATGACTTAATTATTGACAAATTAAATTCGAACGATCGAGTACGATTTGAATATTAAATAACTTCAATTCATTTACATCCTTAATAAAATAAAACATTACTCGTTAAACTCTTAGATAAATGTATACGGTTATGACAAATTAATTTCATATTAGATCATCAATATTTCATCTTTTTTTTTAACCTTTCTCTTTCGTACACTTTTCTACTAATCAGATGTTTGGTTCATATTCACGAATCAGAATCTAAAATAGGACTCATAAATTTCACTGTCAGTATGAATTTATATCATTTCCCTTTACTTGTTTGGTTTGAATAGGGAATGTGTTTCATTAAATTGATAAATTAATAAATTTGAAACTCAGGTCACAAATGGAGAATGAAAATAGATATTTTCTAACACTTACTTTCCCATAGAATAATTTTTATAGTGATTAACCAAACAACATTAATAAGTATCATTAATTTTACTTTCCATTTCTTACCCTCATACCGATAAACTATACACCTCTTAAGTATCTTTTATGTTTCTTTGTCTAAACTTAACTTTAACCCCCACAAACACAAAAGCCACTGTCATGAACAAGGGTTTCTAGAGAGATTACATTTTATTCCCTGTAAGATTTTAGCACCAAAAGCATAACACTTTTGGAGATATGGTGGACGCTAAAAAGTTCCAAGGATTCGGTCTTTTATGTTGTCTCTTTTTTGTAAAGCTCATATTCACATTCGATGCTGGTGAAAGGGATGTCTACATGTTATCTACCAAAATAAAACAAACTGACATAAAACAATAAAATATTTCATATTTAGTATTTTTTTCAGACAGAACCATTTAGTATAATCATCATTTTATTTTTCATTTCTCTTATCCTATTCCTTCAAGGATCAAAGACAATTACATATTTACAGTTTGGCATTTACAAATTAAACAGAAGAGTAAAAAAAAGTTTAAGACGAAGGCTAGAATTTGCGACTTTTCTTCTTGATTTTATTTTCTTTTTATGTGGTCAATACAAAGAGCAGTTTCATATGGCCGTATTTTCAGGTTTATATATATATATACATGATGATCACAAAAAGAGTGTTTATGTTATTTGAATTGACACATGAGCTTCAAAAGGGTGTGGGGGTGTGTGAGTGTGTATATACATATGTGCATATATATATACATATATATACATGATCTTCAAAGAGAGGGGGGGGTGTGCATGTTTACATTTATATATATATGTGCGCGCGCGAAAGATCATGTGTCATATTTTAAATAGCATAAACATTCTTTTTGTGATCATCATGTCCCTCTCTCTTTGATTTTTTATTCTTTTTTGTCTTTTGGTTAAGTTGAAGTAACTTTGTTTTCTTATATAACAAGCATTCTTAAGTGGTTGAGACTTTAATTTAGTGACCAAAACACCATTTAATTGATTTTGGATCTTAGGTTCAAGTGTTGTTACCGTAACTACGTTGCTTATTCTTGGTTTTTTTTTTTTTTAAAGGAAAATAGAAGAGCATGTTTGTTGCAATAACTAATACTCGTACTAATTAGCCATAAGTAACCCACAATTAGAACATCTACTGTACTCCGACAGGAATGGCTCTTTTGCATATTTTTAGGTGAAGGATATATAAGAATCATGTAAGTCCGCATATAGTCATAGTGTAATACTCCAATTTTGGGTTGATTCAATAACTTCTTTGTCTTAAATAATTGGGCCAAAATATTTAAAAAATTGTTAATAATTAATGGCCCAAAATATTAAAAAATATAATTATTCCCTTCTACTATCAATATGGGTCGGAGCGTCGCAATTACCCTTCCTTTAGAGTTCACATCCTCGTAAAGTCTAAAATTGAAATCTAATACTATGTCACATTCATGGCATAGTGTGGCCCAATAGCATCGTTCATGTCTCATCTCGTGCAAAGACTACACGAGATCAGTTCTAATATCAATTGTAACATTCTGAACCTTTGGCTAACCTAATAACTTTAGCTCAAAACCACTAAGCCAAAATGGTTAAGCCAACTTGTTTGTAACTCATAATTTAAAATATTATAAATAATACAATATCCCTTTCCACTATTAATATAGAATGGGGCTTCACACATATGCTATTAGATCAATGCAAAACCATGCAAATGATCATTTTTTTAATTAAAAAAAAGGACAAACGACTATACAAACTAAACTTTTTTAAATTTTTAACTTTGTCCATTAAATTTCTTGTGACTAATTTATTTACCCAACTTCTAAAATTATGAATCAATGGTCATCCCGTCTATTTTGGCATTAAAGTGAACATTAAAGGCAAAATTTGGGATGTACATGTTCTTTTTTAAGTGGTTAAAATGTCCAAGAATAACAAGTTTGTTTAATGGATCAAACTAACAGTTTTTTTATAAAAATAAAAAATAAAAAAATTAGTGGGTCAAACTAAAAATCTTTAAAAGCTATTTTCAATTTAATGGTTCAAACTAATAATTTCTCAAAAATTTAGAGTACTAAAGTCAATTTCAGAAAATATTTTCTTCTTCCAGTTTCTCCTCAACTCCCCCATCACCTTTTTCTCCAGTAAACCAATACCTCTGCCACCCATGCTCCCTCCGCGACCCCTACTCCACTCTCTCCAGTCACACCCCAGCCCTCCTCCAGTCCCTCCGTAACCCGCATCCTCTAATCCTTCCGCTTCCTCATCTCCGCTCACTCCGCCACCCTTCCTTAACTCTCTTCTTCTCCTCCTCTACTCCTCCAATCCCTACATCTCCTCCTCCATTCCCATACCTCTAGATGCCACCCCTCTCACAATGCCTCTGCCTCCTTTTCTCCACTCCTTTTGCCATCCCCTCCTCCTCATCCACTCCCTCCGCCACCCATTTTTCCACTCCATTCGCAGATCCATACGTTTTTTGGTTTAGATCTAATCATGATTTCTCGAGTGGCGGATCTGCCACCAATTCGAGTGACAGATCTGCCACAATTTATTTTTTTAATCTGGCCATTTGGGGTAGATTTTGACAGAATTAGTAGTGGATTTGAGATGCGGGTGGAAAACAAAATAGTTTTGAGGTAATTGAAAACGGTGGCCATGGCGGAAACTAGCGTGACTAGTGGTGGTACTGGCGGTCATTGATTGAGATTTGTTGGGATGATGACAATTATATTTTTGTTGGACAGTTTCACCCTTTAAGAATTATTGTGCCACTCACGTGTTTGAATTGTACGGAAGCTTTAAAGCTTTAACAGATGAATTAGACGGAAGGGGGGTTTAATAGACCATTTTAAGAATTGAACACACAAAAAAAAAAAAAAGGTTAGTAACCGATCATAGTAATTTTAAAAAGTTTGATTGGGTTTACAACTTTTTGTCCCAAAAAAATGATATTTTAGTACATTATTTTTGGGATGTACCACAATTTGATCCTATGTATAAGAACAAATCAATATAGTTCCATATATTTTAAAACGTTAACTAATGTTTTTTTTTTTTTTTTTGTGACTAATGATTTTAGTACTTCAATAAAAACGTTAGAAATTCTACATTTATTACCTTTTAAGTTATTTGACAGAAATATCCATAAATTAAATTATAAACTAACAACGCACTTTAACATTTTATTACTACATTTAACATGTTAGAATATATATATATATATATATAACATGTTAGAATATATATATATATATATATATTGTTTCTTGTGTGATTTTGTCTCTTTCTTTCTTTCCTTTTTTATTTTATGATTAATAGTTACTAAATGTTTGGATCTTCTTCCATTATATCTTCTATAAATTAATGGAAACTTATCAAAATTAGTATAGTTTTCTTGTCTCGATACGTCGTTTCTTTCTTACTATTTTTCTTATTAATATTAAATTGTTCTAAAACCATTTAACTTTTTTGTCTTAAATTCTATGCCAATAATAAACTAAATCTTTTGTCTATGAACTCTAGTTATTTGGAACACAATTCAAATATTAAAAGAGGAGATTTATCCATTCTTTATTTTATCAAGTAATTTGGTTACTTTAAAATTTTTAGCATTTTTATGAACCCAATTGTATCTTAGACTTTATTTTAAAGATTTTTTCAATGTTTAATTATATAAAGTTGAGTTTGTATCTTGCTAGAGACTAAAGTTTATGTGCTTTTCTAAGTTAGTGTAACATAATCTAGTTTAGTTTTTATTAAAGTAATTAGTTTCTTTATTCAATATTTTTGCGATAATTATAGTTTTGCAATTGTTAACTATTCTAACTCAAGGGTATTTTTGTCAAGTTGGATAAGAAAAAGTAATTATGGAGTGTCTAAAATTTTATTGGAGTGCCAAAATCATTGACCTTTTTTTATGAAAAAGTTAAACAAATTAATAGTACAAGTTACGTGAACATCACGTGGTCTTTTAAAACAAAAATGCTTTTTGGTTAAAAACCTAGAAATAATGAAATTTGCTTCATTATTTTTTGCCATTGAAAATTGATTGAAGAAGATAAGACAAAATTAGGATCGGAGAAAAAAAAAAAAGTAAAAAGATTTGGGGTATGAGGAAAAAATTTGATTTTTTTTTAACCTACAATTGTTTATGTTTTAATGTCCACAACTCCACGTAATGTTCACGTGGCTTTTAATACTAGTTCGTCAAAATTTTTCGTTAAAAAACCTTACATTGCTACTGTTTTGAAAGATTAAGGACTAAAACAACTAAAACATAAGGGCGATATTGCCATAGCATATATCTTATTGCCACATCATATTCTTTCTTATTTCCCATGCTACTGCTGTTAAAGCCAAACAAAAATTTTCAAATTGCAGATTTTTATGGCCCCCACCACTCACTTTTTTTAATGCGCCGACAACCTCACTTCCGCTATCCGTATCTTTTTGTCTCTCTCCTCTCACCTCGCACATTCTCCTTCAACCTCTCCATTCTATATTCTCCAATTCTCCATCCAAAATCACTAACATCACATCTCTCAACTTCTAGAATATCAGCAAATTTAATTAGTGATATTATTAATGAGGACATGAAAGGAATTACAATTCCTAGGCTTGTTTTCGGATTATCTCCTGCTACTTTTTATTTTATTCAATGCAGGTTCTTTGCCCTACCAAAAAAAAAATGAAAAAGAAAGAGGGATAAGCCAATTCGAAGGTATGGCAGCTCCAATAGTTCAGTTACAACCAAATTAGTTTGATGCTATGGCAGCTTCAGATCAAGAATGATTATACTAGCATTGTCTTCTTTGATGCTGGCAACATTTATATTTTGAACCTTTCTTATGATTAAATTATTTTTGAGGAAGAACCGATCTATGCAATCAATCAAAACCCAAACTTTTTAGGAGACCTGTCGAGGTAAGATTTGTTGAGCTTTTTGGTGGTGTCGTAAAACTCAGTTATAATAGTGTATGTGTGATGGGTGTGTTGTGTGGAGTTGTGTGGTACTGCGGTGGTCCTGCAGTGAGAAGGCTGAGGTTTGTCTAGTGTGTCTCATTAAGAAAAGAAGACAAAATATTGAGTGATCCGTGAGAGGATAGTTTTGTCACTTCAACGAAATTAGCTGTGGCAATAAGAAATATGCTGTGGCAAGATCATTACCCAAAATATAAGGATCAAACTGGAACATTCCTCAAAGATAAAGAGCCAAAGTAGCCCTTTTTCCTTTTTGTATAAATAGCTATAAGGAACTCAAATAACAGAAAATGCACAAATGACTTGTTTTATTGGATTAATCATGTAAATTTCTATTATTTCTTGGATTAATCATGTAAAATTCTATTATTTTATAGTGAAAAAAATCATGTAAGCCCGCACTAACTATTCTTGGATTAATCCATGATCTTGTTAATTAATTTCTAGTTTTAGTGTACTTGGTAATTGATCTTTAATATGCTTGTCGTTCAATTTGACTTATTTAGATAATAAATAATGCCAATATATGTTGCATAACAAAAGTAAAACTACACTAAATAAATCTCCTTACTTCATGCATTTTTCTTCCTATCAATTATTGCGAGTATGTGTGACTATTTTTTCCCCATTCCTTTTAATAGAAGGAATAGGGAAAAAGAGATAGAGATCAAATGTGCATAAGCGAACTCCGAATGCTTGTACTTATGATGCTTCTTTAGATCAAAGAACAAACTCAAGATTTCAAATGTACCAAAAAAAAAAAAAGGTAATGACCTATTATTTCTTAATTTTTACCAATGTTTCTATGATTTAATTAAAATAAGGGTAAATACTAAAATCTATTATGATTTGATTAAATGCAAAATGCAGTAAGGAGCTATATATGCTTTCTTTAGAATGCTAAAGAAAACCTTGTCTGTTTCTTCAATATCATTATTGTCCAAATGAGCAACAGGTATTCAAATCTATCAAGGAAAAGGCCAAATTTCGCATTCAATGGTGGAAGGAGAAACATTTGGCAGTGGCAGGAAAGGCAATTCTATTAAAAGCAGTAATCTAAGCCACCCCGACATATACTGTTTCCAACTATATCTAGCATGATCAGTCAATACTAATGGGGAGGTTCGAAAGAGAAAAGGAAAATACACTGGTTAGCATAGGATAAGGTTTGTAGACGTAAGAAGGAAGGAGGATTGGAATTTCAAAATCTAAAAGCATTCAATTGTGCTATGATAGCCAAACAGGCATTTAGATCATATACAACTTGAAGTTGTTATTGACAAGGGTTTACAAGGTCGGCCAAGAAGATTTTTCTCAGTACAAGGAGGTACGAGGCCATTACTCACATTAAAGATGATCCTATGAGAGAGAAAAGCTAATAGAGTTGGGAGTAGATAGATTGTTGGTGTTCAGGCAGTGAAAGATTAGCAAGCACTCCTTTGAAAACCTTTTTGATAATGCCATCAATTTCTAGATACTAAAGTTATTTTTTATCAAAATGAAAGAATACAGAAGGTTTGGTTTATCAAAATGAAAGAATATGGAAGGTTTGGTATCCAAAAGAATAACAGTAATCTAATGCTTGAATGTCAATGCGAGTGCAAGTAGCTTGCTAAAAATTATGATGTCAAGAACTAGTATATAAAACCCTATCCAATCTCTGCTTAATTTCCTTATCCACTTCTCATTTATTGCTCCAAGTCTATGGATGTCTCTTAAATCCTATCCACAAGTTCATTGTGACAATCAAGTTTTTGAAATCTTGAAAGCTCCACTGCTGTTTGATTTGCCCCTCTTCTCTTGCCAATGTCCAATAGTTCCCCCACAAAATTTTCCTTTTTCTGAATGATAGACTATTGTTCTCTTCTAATTTTATCATTAGCACCACAACATAAATACCAAGAAGCACAAGCTTTCATCATCATCTTGAGGCTGGATTTGCATCTCATACCATGTCAATGGTAAAGCTTGTGGACAAAATGTTACTCACTTTCACATTGATGTTTCAAAACACAGCTAAACTTCCAGATTTCCTAGGTTGTCTTTGGTCAAGCAGTACTCATATGAGAACAAATAATTCTTATAAAGAATGCTTGGGATCCAACTATTGATGCAACTTATGTATAGACAAGACGGTATGTCGATATATGTATTTTGTTTTAGTACCATTTTTTAATTATTTTTTATTTAAAAGGGGAAAGAAATCTTTTAACAAAAATCATCAAAATCAAAATGCATCCAATAGTCAATTCTTCCTCAAAATCTAACCCTAATTTCCTCAAATCTTTTCTTCACATATTCAACAAACATAAGCAAGAGAGTTCACAAAGAGAATTAGTAAGACAAATAATTCATGGTTACAGAAAAAAATTATAACAAGACAACAATAAGAGAAATTATAAATAAATGGACAGTCAATAAGATGGACTAGATTTTACTTTTATGTCTGTATTACAATCCATGTGCTTGACCGTTAATGTTTTATTTTAACCAGTTAACTATTTTTTTTAAAACTCACATCTCCTCTTACACTTTAATTATTTGAATCCATGACTAATAGATCATACGCAAACATCTTACTACCTAAATTGAACTTCATTAACTGTTTAATACTCCATCTGTTTCATGTTATTTGTTGCTTTAAACAACTCATCTTGTGTCAATTATCTATCACTTTATAAAATCAAGTAAATATTAAATAATATTTTTAGTGTTATATTAATGAAGGGAAGATTACGTAGCTAAGAGATATTAATGTAAAAGGGAAATTCAGTCACGTTGAACTAATAAAACTTAATAACTTTCTTAATCATTCTGTATTAACCAAAATGATAATTAAAACACAATTAAACGGGTTAATAACACTTTGCCCCCGAAAGTATAGGGGTAATTATACTTTATCTCACTAAACTAAAGAACATAAATTATATTTTTCCCTCACGCTATTCTTTTGTTAACATTTCTAATTCACCATCAAAAAATGTCAGTTACAAGACAGAAACGGTGTTATCACTACCTTTTGATTAACATGTTAGTTAATCTATAAACAATAAAGACCCGTCAAGATAAGAAATTCTTCATTTGGGCATTTTATCTAACTTAATTTACAGGGGTAAAGTTAATTTTTGGGATATTATAAGGGTAAAATGTAATTTTTTACTATTTTAGGCGTAAATTATAACTAACCTTTTAAAATCATATGAGGATAATTTAGTAATTTGGTGCATCTATCTAACGTTTTGACTAACGATTATCAAAGAAAGCTAAATATATAAATTTTTTCAGGAATGAATGGTAACATGGTCAAGTTTACAAAGGATAAAGTGCATTTAACCTCTAAGGAATTTTTGTTCTACTCCTTATCATATTACCAAATAAACTGTTAGGATTACTCTAGAAAAATTGCCCCAATAGAATCTTGACCGTTTATGAAGTGCATGTCCTACTCCTTGTCACACTACTAGAATTATTCATTGTCTAAAATTGCTCCACAAAAGCTTGGTAGTTTATAAAATGGTGTGACAAGAAGTGAGATAGGATTTAAGATCCTGTGCCATATTTAACCCTTTTCTTTATATGGTTGTAGACAGTGTTGTTGCAGGAATTACAGGGTCATGACCAACAAATCTTTTGCTCTCTCTCCTAAACCCTACCCTATCACAATCTCATCGGTAAGGTTACGGCTATCAACTACTAAATTTCTTCACCACTTTTACCCACCATCAAAGGTAAAGACTTTTTTGCCCTAATATCTTTACCTGCTAATTTACTTTATTGACTCTTTCTATCAAATTAATTTTGTGTTTGTATTTTATTTGATTTTACTCAAGGTCGGGTTGTGGGATCAACCACTACCAGACTTCCTGTTCTAGTTCTTTAATTGACACTATGGATTTTTTTTATTCAATTTATATGGGACCAATTTGAGATTTTGATCCAGAATTTAAAAAGGAATCTTGAGTGGAGTGTTTTGGGCATTGCAATGGGTAAAAGGGACATATTTTATAAAGAGAAAAAATTTAAATTGTCTCAGGAAAAGTTACACACCTTTCTATTAATAGCTACTATTATGATTAGGTGGAAAAAAAAAAGGTCAGTTGAAGATGTTGGTTTGCATACAGTTGTTTGATCTTAAAAATAAATAAATAAAATTCACACTACTAGTTTCAAAGATAATAATAGCATGAAATTGACAAATGTCTTCATGAAAGTTTTACTCTTTCGGTGAACATAGTTAAATGTCAGTTCTCGGGATTTTTTGTGTTTTCTCTTTCAAGTTCTCTATTTTTAAATATACACTTTCTCTTTGCTATTGATGTCTCATGCTTGGGATTAAAAGTAGTTTGTAAATTTGACATGTTTGGTTTTTAGAAAGGATTTTTATAGAGAAATTACAAACATCGAAAGGTAATAACTTTTTCTTTGCTTTCTTTTTTTTTAAAAAAAAAAATAGAATCTAATGCTTATTTAGTGATGTTTTTGTTTTTACTACCTAGATGTGATAATATGGAGCATATTATGTGGAGGTGTTGCTAATAGTGTTACGATTTTCTTGCTTACTATGGTTATGTGCTTATATAGTACTGACAACTACAGTTGACTCACCTAATGATCAAGGTTCTTTTTTGGTTGGGTTTATGAGTGCTTTATGATCTATATTCACATTAACATAAAAAAATCCATAGAAAAATGAAATCAAAGTAAGCATGAAAACCAGTTTGTTTGTAATGATTTCCACTTGTGCAACTCATTGAACTCATGGCACCGTTGCATCTATCTACTTCAATTTTGATAATTGGTTTGGGAAAACTTTAACCTCTAAGATGTGTTCTTTACCTAAAGTGTAATATTGGTTTAATTCATTTGTGTTGCAGTTACCAACCAACAATACTTGCTAACCAAATTAAGGTCTTTTTAAATTATCATGTGGCTACCTCCACCATCGTATTAACTGTTAATTACTACTTACTAAATATTAGTAATCATTAGTGAAGTTAGTTAAAGCATAACATATTCCTGTACTCGTAATAATTTTAGTTTATCTAATTTACTAACATCTAATGTGGCATCATTATTTTGATCTAAAATTTTATTTCTTTGTATTTATAGATAATTAGACTTAAAAAAAAAAAAAACTAATCAAGGTAAATCCTTTGATATGCAGCATGTGCCTACAGCTCATTGCACAATAAAGACCTCCTAGTATTAGACGGATTCTAAGCACAATTTGCCAACTTTCTTGGGTTTGTTGTTCATTATCGTCCAACCACCCCTTGTGCACTTGATTTCTGATTTGTTATTAACCATTTTCTTTATACTACTATAGACGGTATTGTTGTTGGAATTATCGGATCACGACCAACAATCGCTTACTCTCTCTCCATAAACTCCACCCTATCACCTTCCCGTCAATAGGGTTACGACCATCAATTACTAAATTTCTGCACCACTTTTACCTACCATCAAAGGTAAACGATTTTTGCCCCAATTTCATTACTTGTAAATTTAATTTGTTGACTCCTATCAAAATAATTTTGTGTTTTATAGTTTGTTTGTTTTTATTCAATGTCGGGTTATGAGATCAACCACTACCAGACTTCCTGTTGTAGTTCGTTAATTTGACACTATGGGTTTTTTTTTTTTTTTTCAATTTATATGTGATTGATTTGAGATTTTGATTCATAATTTAAAAAGGAATCTTAAGTGGAGTGTGTTCGGCGTTTCTAAGTAAAAAGGAATTATTTTATAAATAAAAATATTTAAATTTTCTCGAAAAAATCTGCACACCTTTCATATTAATAGCTACTGTTCTAATTAGTTGGAAAAAAAAAAAGGTCAGTTTAAGATGTTGGTTTGCATAGAGTTGCTTGATCTTAAAATTAAATAAATAAAATTCATTCTATTAGCTTCAAAAGATAATGGTAATATAAAATTGACAAATGTCTACATAAAAGTATTACTCCTTCGGTGAACATAGCAAAATGTCGGGTCTCAAGATTTTTGCATTTTCTATTTCAAGTTCTCTACCATTTTTAAATATACATTTTCTCTTTGCTTTTGATCTCTCATGCTTGGAATTAAAAGTAGTTTGTAAATTTGACTTGTTTGGTTTTTTGTAAGGATTTTGATAGAGAAGTTACAAACATCAAAAGATAATAAATTTTTCTTTGCTTTCTTTTTTTTTTTAATTGATAGAATCTAGTGCTTTTTTAGTGAACTTTCTTTTTCTTCTACGATAATATGCAGCATACTATGTGGAAGTATTGCTAATAGTGTTATGATTTTCCTATTTACTATGTTTCTATGCTTATATAGTAGTGACAACTATAGTTGAGTCACCTAATGATCAAGGTTTTTTTTTTTTTTTTTTTTTTGTAGTGGTTATGAGTGCTCGATGATCTATATTCGCATAAGCATAAAAGAAATCCATAGAAAAACAAAGGCAAAGTAAGCATGAAAACCAGTTTGCTTATAATGATTTCGACTTGAGAAACTCATTGAACTCATGGTACTATTGCATCTATCTAGTTCAATTTTTGATAATTGGCTTGGAAAAACTTCAACCTCTAAGTAGTGTTTTTTGCCATAAGTATAATATTGGTTTAATTGTTTTGCGTTGCAGTTACCAACCACCAATTCTAGTTGACCAAATTAAGGTCTTTATGAATTACCATAGGGCTACCTCCACTATCATATTAACTGTTAATTAGTACTTATTAAATATTAGTAATCATTATGAAGTTAATTAAAGCAATATTCTTGTACTCGTAATAATATTATTATTTCTAATTTACTAACTTCTATTGTAGCATCATAATTTTGATCTAAAATTATATTTCTTTGTATTTGTAAATAATGAGACAAAAAAAAAAAAACTAATCAGGGCAAATCCTTTGATGTGCGGCATGTGCCTACAGCTTATTTCACAATAAATGCCTCCTAGTATTAAACAGAATCTAAATACAAATTGCCAACTTTCTTGGCTGTGTTGTTCATTATCCTCCGACCACTCCTTGTGCAATTGATTTGTTATTTGTTATTACTCCAAACGCTTTTCTTTATACTACTGCAGATGGTAGAGTTGCTGGAATTATTAGGTCATGACCAATAAATCTATTGCTCTCTCTCCTTAAACCTCACCCTATCACCTTCTCATCCGTAAGTTTTGGCCATCAACTATTAAATTTTTTCACCACTTTTATCCACTATCAAAGGTAAACGCTTTTTTTGCCTTAATTTCGTTACCTACTAATTAATTTATTGACTCTTTCTATCAAAATAATTTTGTGTTTGCAGTTTATTTATTTTTATTCAAGGTCGAGTTGTGGGATCAACCTCAACCAGACTTCCTGTTCTAGTTCTTTAATTTCACATTATGGGTTTTTTCAATTTATATTTGATCTATTACAGATTTTGATCCAGAATTAAAAATATTGAGTGGAATGTATTGGGCGTTGCTGGGTAAGACTTATTTTATAAAGACAAAAAATTTAAATTGTCTCAGAAAAAACTACACACATTTCATTTTAATAGCAATTATTCTGATTAGGTGAAAATTTAAAAAAAGGTCAGTTAATGATGTTGGATTGCATAGAGTTGCCTGATCTTAAAAATAAATAAATAAAATTCATACTACTGGCTTCAAAAGATAATGATATCATGAAATTGACAAATGTCTTCATGAAAGTTCTACTCTTTCGGTGAACACAGTTAAATGTCGGGTCTCGTGATTTTTTGCGTTTTATTTTAAGTCCTCCATTTTTAAATACACATTTTCTCTTTGCTATTGATGTCTCATGCGTAGGATTAAAAGTAGTTTGTAAATTTGACATGTTTGGTTTTTGGTAAGGATTTTGATAGAGAAGTTACAAACATCAAAAGGTAATAATTTTTTTTGCTTTCTTTTTTTTTTTAAATAATAGAATCTAGCGCTTATTTAGTGATGTTTCTTTTTCTTCTACGATGATATGCAGCATACTATGTGGAAGTCTTGCTAATAGTGTTATGATTTTCCTATTTACTCTGTTTCTATGCTTATATAGTACTGACAACTATAGTTGAGAGATTCACCTAATGATCAAGGTTCTTTTTTGGTTGTGATTATGAGTGCTGCATGATCTACCTTCACACAAGCATAAAAAAAAAAAAAAAATCCATAGAAAAACGACGGCAAAGTAAGTATTAAAACCAATTTGTTTGTAATGATTTCTACTTGTGCAACTCATTGAACTCATGGCACCGTTGCATCTATAACTTCAATTTTTGATAATTGGTTTGGGAAAACTTTAACCTCTAAGCAGCATTTTTTGCCTAAAGTGTAATATTGGTTTAATTGCTTTGCATTGCAATTACCAATCTCCGATATTAACTAACCAAATTAAGGTCTTTATGAATTATCATACGATTACCTCCCCTATTGTATTAATTGTTCATTACTACTTACGAAGTTGTAGTAATCATTAATTAAAGTAGTATTCCTGTACTCATAATAATTTTACTTTTTTTTATTTACTAATATTCATTATAGTACCATTATTTTAATTTAAAATTTTATTTCTTTATATTTATAAATACTGAGACTAAAAAAAAAAACTAATCTAGGCAATTCCTTTAATGCGCGGCATGTGTCTACAGATCATTGCACAAAAAATACCTCCTAGTGTTACACAAATTGTGAACACAATTTTCCAACTTTTTTGGTTGTGTTGTCCACTATCGTCCAACTACCCCTTGTGCTTTTGATTTGTGGTTTGTTATGAACCATTTTCTTTATAAATGCTGTAGACGGTATTCTTCTTGGAATTATCGAGTCATGACCAACAAACCTCTTGCTCTCTCTCCATAAACCACACCCTATCACCATCCTGTCAGTAGGATTACAGCCATCAACTATTAAATTTCTTAAACACTTTTACTTGCCATCAAAGGTAAACGCTATTTCACCCTAATCTCATTACTTGCTAAATTTATTTATTGACTATTTCTATTGAAATAATTTTGTCTTTGTAATTTATTTATTTTTATTCAAGGTCGGGTTGTGAGATCAACCACTACAAGACTTCTTGTTCTAGTTCTGTTTAATTTTACATTATGGGTTTTTTTTTTTTTTTCCAATTTGATATTTTGATTCCAAATTTAAAAAGGAATCTTGAGTGGAGTGTATTGGGTGTTGCTGGGTAAAAAGGACTTATTTTATAAAGAGAAAAATTTTAAATTGTCTCGAAAAAGCTACACACCTTTCATATTAATAGCTACTATTTTGATTAGGTAAAAAAAAGGTTGGTTAAAGATGTTGGTTTGTATAGATTTGTTTGATCTTAAAAATAAATAAATAAAATTCGCACTAAAAACTTCAAAAGATAATGGTAGCATGAAATTGACAAATGTCTTCGTAAAAGTTTTACTCTTTTCGTGAACACAGTTAAATGTCGAGTCTCGAGTTTTTTTGCATTTTCTATTTTAAGTTCTCTATTTTTAAATATAAATTTTCTCTTTGCTATTGATGTCTCATGCCTAGGATTAAAATTTGTTTGTAAATTTGACATGTTTGGTTTTTGGTTAAGATTTTGATAGAGAAGTTATTCTATACAAACATCGAAAGGTAATAACTTCTTTTTTTGCTTTCTTTTATTTTAAATAATAGAATCTAGCACTTATTTAGTGATGTTTCTGTTTCTTCTACAGTAACACGCAACATAATATGTGGAGGTATTGCTAACAGTGTTATGATTTTCCATATACAATGTTTTTGTACTTATATAGTATTAACGAATACAGTTGAGTCACCAAATGATCAATGTTCTTTTTTGGTTAGGTTATGAGAGCTCTATGATCTATATTCACATAAGCCAAAAAAAAAAAAAAAAAATCCATAGGAAAACGAAGGCAAAGTAAACATGAAAACCAGTTTGTTTGTAATGATTTCCACTTGTGCAACTCATTGAACTCGTGACACGTTGCAATTATCTACTTCAATTTTTGATAATTGGTTTAGGAAAACTTTAACCTTTAAGCAGCGTTTTTTGCCTAAAGTGTAATATTAGTTTAATTGCTTTGTGTTGTAGTTACCAAACTCCAATACTAGCTGACCAAATTCCAAAGGCTCCAAGGTCTTTATGAATTACCATACGGCTACTTCTACCACCATATTAACTGTTAATTACTACTTACTAAATATTAGGAATCATTTGTGAAATTAATTAAAGCAGTATTCCTATACTCATAATAATTTGACATTTTCTAATTTACTAACATCTATTGTAGCATCATTATTTTCATCTAAAATTTTATTTCTTTGTATTTATAAATAATGAGACTAAAAAAAAAAACTAATAAGCGCAAATCTTTTTATGTGCGGCATGTACCTATAGCTCATTGCACAATAAAGGCCTCCTAGAATTTGACGGATTGTAAACACAATTTGCCAACTTTCTTGATTGTGTTGTCCATTATCATCCATCCATCCCTTGTGCACTTCACTTGTGATTTGTTATCAACCCTTTTCTTCATACTACTATAGACTGTATTGTTGTTGAAATTACCAATAACGACCAACAAATCTCTTGCTCTCTCTCCATAAACCCCACCCTATCACCATCCAGTCAGTAGGAGTAGACATGTTACGACCATCAACTACTAAATTTCTTCACCACTTTTACCCGCCATTAAAGGTAAATGCATTTTTCCCTAATTTTATTACTTGCTAATTTAATTTATTGACTCTTTCTATGAAAATAATTTTGTGTTTATAGTTTATCTGTTTTTATTCAAGGTCGGGTTGTTGAATGAACCACTACCAGACTTCCTATTCTAGTTTTAATTTGACATTGTGGGTTTCTTTTTTTCTTTTTTTTTTTCAATTTATATGTGATTGATTTGAGATTTTGATAGAAAATTTAAAAAGGAACCTTGAGTGGAGTGTATTGGGTGTTGCTGGGTAAAAGGGATATATTTTATAAAGAGAAAAAATTAAATTGTCTCAAGAAAAGCTACACACCTTTCTGTTAATATCTACTATTTTGATTAGGTGAAAAAAAAAAGGCCAACTAAAGATATTTGTTTGCATACAGTTGTTTGATCTTAAAAATAAATAAATAAAATTCATACTACTAGATTCAAAAGATACTAGATGGTAGCATGAAATTGACAAATGTCTTCATGAAAGTTTTACTCTTTCGGTGAACATAGTTAAATGTCAAGTTTCGGGATTTTTGCATTTTCTATTTCAAGTTCTCTATTTTTTAAATATACACTTTCTCTTTGCTAATGATGTCTCATGCTTGGGATTAAAAGTAGTTTGTAAATTTGACATGTTTGATTTTTGGTAAAGATTTTAATTGAGAAGTTACAAACATCGAAAGGTAATTACTTTTTCTTTGCTTTTTTTTTAAAAAAATAATAGAATCTAGCTCTTATTTAGTGATGTTTCTGTTTCTTATGCAATAATATGCAGCATAATATGTGGAGGTATTACTAACAGTATTATGATGTTCCCATTTATTATGTTTATGTGCTTATGTAGTACTGACAACTACAGTTGAGTCACCTAATGATCATGGTTCTTTTTTGGTTGGGGTTATGAGTGCTCTATGATCTATATTCACATAAGCATAAAAAAGAAACTCATAGAAAAACGATTCGAATAGGCAAAGTAAGCATAAAAACCAGTTTGTTTGTAATGATGTCCACCTGTGCAACTCATTGAACTCATGACACTGCTACATCTATTTACTTCAATTTTTGATAATTGGTTTGGAAAAACTTTAACGTCTAAGAAGTGTTTTTTGCCTAAAGTGTAATATTGGTTTAATTGCTTTGTGTTATAGTTACCAACCACCAATACTAGCTGACCAACTTAAGTGTCTTTATGAATTACCATGCGGCTACCTCCATCAATGTATTAACTATTACTTACTACTTAATAAGTATTAGTAATCATTAGTGAAATAAATTAAAGCAGTATTCCCGTACTCGTAATAATTTACTTTTTCTAATTTACTTAATGTATTGTAGAATCATTAGTTTGGTCTAAATTTTTATTTCTTTGTATTTATAAATAATGAGACTAAAAAAAAAAAACTAATAAGGGCCAATTCTTTGATGTGCGGCATGTGCCTACAGCTCATTGCACAACAAAGGCCTCCTAGTATCAATTAGACAAATTGTGAACACAATTTGCCAACTTTTTTGATAGTGTTGTTCATTATCATCCAACCACCCCTTGTGTAATGTGATTTGTTATTAATCCTTTTATTTATACTGCTGTAGACGATACTGTTGCTGGAATTACCTAGTCACGACCAACATATCTCTTGCTCTCTTTCCATAAACCGCACCCTATCACCATCCCGTCGGTAGGGTTACGGTCATTTACTACTAAATTTCTTCACCACTTTTACCTACCATCAAAGGTAAACACTTTTTTGCCCTAATTTCATTACTTGCAAATTTAATTTATTGACTCTTTCGACCAAAATAATTTTGTGTTTGTAGTTTATTTGTTTTTATTTAGGGTTGGGTTGTGGGATCAACCACTACCAAACTTCATGTTCTAATTCTTTAATTGACATTATGGGTTTTTTTTTAAAAAAAAAAAAATTTACTTGTGATCGATTTGAGATTTTGATTCAGAATTTAAAAAGGAATCTTGAGTGGAGCGTATTGAGTGCTCTTATGCCAGGTAAAAGGGACTTATTTTTATAAAGAGAAAAAATTAAATTGTCTCCGGAAAAGTTACATACTTTTCAAATTAATAGCTACTATTCTGATTAGCTGAAAAAAAAAGGATCAGTTGAAGATGTTGGTTTAAAAGATAGTGGTAGCATGAAATTGACAAATGTCTTCATGGATGTTTTACTTTTTCGGTGAACATAGCTAAATGTCATTTCGTGGGATTTTTTGCATTTTCTATTTTAAGTTCTCTATTTTTAAATATACATTTTTTCTTTGCTATTGATGTCTCATGATTTGGATTAAAAGTAGTTTGTAAATTTGACATATTTTATTTTTGGTATGTATTTTGATAGAGAAGTTACAAACATCGAAAGATAATACATTTTTCTTTGCTTTCTTTTTTGTTTTAAAAAAAAAGAAGTAGAATCTAGCACTTATTTAGTGATGTTTCTATTTCTTCTACGATAATTTGTTGCATAATATGTGGAGGTATTGCTAACAGTGTTATGACCCAAGAATTTTCCTATTTACTTGTTTATGTGCTTATATAGTATTGACAACTACAGTTGAGTCACCTAATAATCAAGGTTTTTTTTTGGTTGGGGTTATGAGTGCTCTATGATCTATATTCACATAAGCATAAAACCCATTGAAAAATGAAGGCAAAATAAGTATGAAAACCAGTTTGTTTGTAATGATTTTCACTTGTGCAACTCATTGAACTCTTGACACCGTTGCATCTATCTATTTCAAATTTCGATAATTGGTTTGGGAAAACTTTAACCTCTAAGTGTAATATTGATTTAATTACTTTGCGTTGCAGTTACCAACCACCAATACTAACTAACCAAATTAAGGTCTTTATGAATTACTAAGTGGCAACCTCGCCTATCGTATTAACTGTTAATGACTACTTACTAAGTATTTGTAATCATTAGTGAAATGAGTTAAAGTAGTATTCCTATACTCGTAATAATTTTACTTTTTCTAATTTACTAATATCTATTGTAGCATCATTATTGTGATCTAAACTTTTATTTCTTTGTATTTATAAACAATGAGACTACAAGAAAAAAAAAAAAAAAAACTTAATCCAGGCAAAGTTTGATGTGTAACATGTGCCTATAGCTCGTTATATAATAAAAAGACCTCCTAGTAGTAGACGGATTGGGAACACAAATTTTCAACTTTCTTGGTTAGTTGTCCATTATCATCCAATCACCTCTTGAGCACTTAATTTGTAATTTGTTACTAACTCTTTTATGATTTAGGTCAATATTTTTTTTTTTTTTTTTTTTTTGGGTTCCGAAGATGGTTGACCAATATTGTACTTTTCGAGAACTTAAAGGACTATCGTGCAATTCTATTTAAAGTATTCTATTCCAAGATTGTTACTTAAAGAAAGCTCAAAGGATTCACTGCTAATCTCTATTTCTCTGTTGCTTCAGAAGTGAACAAAAGAAAGCCGTATTCATCATGGCTTCTGAATCTCGTAAAGGTCAGTTATATACTAGATGTTTTCTATTTTTTTCTTTCCATTAATAAGAATAAATAAGAATTGCTGTTTCTGATATTATTGTGCAGTTGTGGTTCATCTTCGAGCTACTGGGGATGAGACAATTCTCAAGCAGGCCAAATTCAAGGTTTTCTCTTGCTGTTTAATTAATTTTTGTGGTTTAAAACCCAAATTCTGATTTTCCATTTATTCATTCCATACTTATAACTTATTGCTTAATGGAGTGATTGCTTCTTACATTTTTTTTTTTTTTTTTTTTTTTGGTTGGGGCTTCTGGAAGAATAACAAGCCAAAGTTGGATTTTTTCACAAAATCATTGTTTGTCGTTCCATGTTTTATTGGGAGCGGGCGGCTGAGAATTTAGCTAATAATTGTCCCACAATTTTAGTGTAGGTTATGCCGTTGAATTTTATACATATAATTCTACTTCAAGATGTCCGAAATTTTATGGTTTAGTTTACAGCATCCAAAATTTCAGAGTAATATTTTAGTTTTATGTGCATTAGAGACTGTATAATTTAGTTTATGCCATGAAATTGGTTGTCACTGGGGCTAAAATACTCCACTGGTTGTTAAATAAGGCACAAGGTCTTTAACTTTCCTTTGGAGATGGTTTTTGTTTAAGTAGTAACACCTCATTTTCGATGTTAGATTTTGGTTAGCACATCTTATTACAGGCAGTCCACATATATCTTGTTTGGCTAAATTATTGTATTCCTCATTATCTCCATAATCTTGGCAGTTTTGCTGTGAATAGGGGCTGCTCTGACGCTTTGCAGAGTTTTCTATCCTCTAGCCTCTCTATTTCTCACATCTATGAACTCTTCTATTCTTCATTCCATCCTATTTCTATTTTCTATGTTTTCCTTTTGATTTTGTGCTGCTGGAAATTTTTTCATGACAGTATGTTGGGTGCAAATTATATCATTTTAGTTTATGCCTTGGAAAGTTTATAGTTGGCCTTCAAGGTGCTAAAATTTTAAAACTTTATTTCTTTGCATATTGTAATTTGGTTTAAATTTAGGTGATGAGATTTAGAATTTTAGTTTACAGCATTTTGTTATAGTTTCAGTAAGATTAATATAAAAAGTGTATTTTATGTAATCAAAATATATTTGCATATGCTATCATTGTAGTTTTGGAGTTCAGAATACTCACCAATATATGGCTTCCATGCTGTCTAGCATGAGTGCCTTTAATAGATATTTTGTTCCTTACATGTATGAGAAAATCATAGATGGTTTACTGCAATTGCAGATTGCTGGGTCAGACAAATTTGTCAAAGTCATTGATTTTTTGCGCCGCCAACTTCACAGGGAAACATTGGTAATTGAGTTTTTCTTCCTGCTACTTTTAACGTGTGTTTTTGTAAGACTAGTGACTATCATTTTATGTTTCACAGTTTGTGTATGTAAATAGTGCCTTTTCACCTAATCCAGACGAGTTGATCACTGACTTGTATAATGTAAGTTTCTTCAACTCTGTTGTAAGGTTTCATGGTCCCTTTGGAGCTTATCTATTTATCTCCTATTTGTAATAAAATGCATGGAAGGATAAGACCTTTTATGAGTTGAGTTAATTTGTTGTAGTCCTACATTGTTTGTTGGAGGGAGTTGCACTTATCCATTAACATTTTGTGCCATGCTTGTACTTACTTTTATGTGTCTTCCACAAAAGCTTTGTATGGGTTTTATACATGCATTTCAAAATATCAAGCAGCATATCACAGGAAAAACGAACTTTATTCTCACTAATATCATGCATTGAGTTGCTTTATCGTGGCAGAGGTGCTCAAACAAATTTTAGAGTCATTTTATCAATTGAAGATATAGGCTAAATAATCTCTTCGTTGTGTTTGAATACTCATATTCGGTTGTTTTTAATGTTAACTTTGTCACTTGAATTTTAATTGTGCAGAATTTTGGTTTTGATGGTAAACTGGTGGTGAATTATGCTTGCTCCATGGCATGGGGCTAACCATTACCTATTGGTTGGTATTTTACATATTTTATGGGGTCTATAAGATATTTCTTCTACTTAGCACTCTACCTCTACTGTACACAGTACCCTTGGTGGATTAGCTCTCTGACTACATATGATGCACAGAAGCTTTTACATTAACAAAATTTAAAGCACATAAGATATTCTTATTGTTGAAGTCTCCTTTAGTCATTTTCTTAGACTGTTGGGATATAGATCTTAATTTGAAGATTAAAATGAATACTGTATTGGATCCATTAAAATTTTGGGGTTATAGTTTATGGAATTGTGCAACTTTCAATTGCCTGACCTGAAGCAGGATTGGTTGGAGACACTGTTGGCACCTGGGAAGTTATTTTGAACTTCTATAAATAAGAGCGAAACAATTTCAGCTATTACCTGACTTTAAGCATGTTGTGTAATGTTAACAGGAAGCACATATGTAATCTTCATGCTTCAAAGTGGTTTCTGATCAAGGCAGCTTCTTAGATCATTCATGTTGATTGATTATTCTGATGGAAGAAATTTTTCTATGACGTTATCTCTTTATATGTTTTGGAAATTTTTTTCGCTGGGGAATTATTTTGTGTAATTTGCCAGCAGTTTAGAGTTTCAGGAATGTGAAAGTATAATAAGATTTTTACATCTATTCATGATGATAATGGAATCGAATGAACTGTTAGGATGCCAGTATGATCATCTTGAATCATGAAATGGTGTCCATCAGCACGTGCAGAATTCTTGAGAAACAGTTAAAAGTGTACCTGATAATGAAGATGGTATTGCCCATCTTTGTGGGAGGTTCACTTCTATGCATATACTCTTTTAATATTTTGAGTTCATTTACTGGACGAGATATATGCATTGAACGATTTTATCATATAATTGATGTTCAGTTGAAATAACCTCAGTAGTAGGAGATTATACTTTTTAGTGGTACTTCACAATTCTCATGATACAAGCTGACGTTCATCCTTTTTTCAACATTGAAGTTTTCTGGACTGTACACTTGCTAAGTACTTGATCAGGATTAGTTTACAAGTACATGATTTGTCGGGATTAGTTCTTGACCAATTCGGTGCCAAATTGGTGTTCCATCATTCCGTCAATGCTTTTGGATTAATTATTTTGCTTGATTGATTCAAGTCTTGAAAGACTCGTATGCCAAAAAACAAGATGCTGTCAATGTATGAAAATTGAAGAATAAGATAATGATGTGTGATATAGAAATGCAACTAGTTAAGCAATTGTAGAGAAAAGGATGGTGGAAAAAATTAAACCGGTTCGGAGATTTTTGCTAGTTACTTCCGACCAGGGTTTGCAGTTGACGAGTAAGGTTGAATTCGATTGGCCTCCCATCAGAAACGACTCATTCTGGTGATTTTTCTTTCTTTCTCCTTTTTCTGTTTCCATTAATGCCGAAAAAAAAAATGCCAACAACAACAACAAACAAAACCAAGGATGTTTCTGGTTGAAAAAAGTAATGTTATCACTCTGACACACCAAAACATATTGGCACTTTTTGTATGGTAAGACGGGGCAAATTTTCTGGGGTTTTAACAGTTTGATGCATGGTAGGGAATAGATGTCTAGGATAAGGATGACTGAGAATTTGAATGATCAATATTTACTTTAGGAAAACACTATGCATTACTAGTTACCCAAATATTACACTTAAAACAGAAAGCAAACTTTTTTTTCCTTTCCTTTTGATGGAAAAAAGAAACAAATAGTGATAATATAATTAACTACTAAAATGTGAAAGAACCAATAATATTGTCAACCCTGACCTTTGTGTATTAATGCATCTAAGGTATCTACTGCTAAACTATTTCTTACCAAAAAAAAGAAAAGCATGGCATTACCACCTTAGTGCTTAGTGGCTCGCTTGAGTTGATTCGTGTCCCATGATTTTATTGTGGCCTTTGCCTGAAGGACAGAGCTAAATGTCCAATCCTGTTTAGTCATTTACTGATTAGTGGACAGAAATAATAATCTAGAGAAAAACATAAAGAAACAACAATGGAATTGGAACCTTTTAACCAAGAACATGCGTTCATGCACTGCAAGACATAAAGAATGTGAACTCATTAGGGAATTATAATTTCATATACTAAGTGTATAGTTTATTAATATACAAAGTGTGTGGGTTCCATTATAAATTTGTAGAGGGTCACACACTTTGTAAGGTTAATAACCTTTTGCACCCTAAAGTATGGAGGTAAATACATTTTATTCTTAAATTAATAAAATTATAATTTGTCTCTAATTTAATTATTCATCCGTTAGTATTTACTAATACTATCAAAAAAAAGTTAGTTAAGTGATTGAAATACCCTTATCACTATCTTTTGATTTTTTATATTTTTCAACTTTTGATTATGGTGTGATAAATATAAAAAATATAAGTAAAATTAAGCATAAAATATTTCAATCTAATACATAAGATGTATATATATATATATATATATATATTTGTCAAATACTCGTAATCCATGGAGTACTTTTTTTTTTTTTTTTTTTTTGATCTATTATGAAATTCGTTTGTTATTATTTTGAATTGTAATGTTTTCCATAGTGGTCATTTTTGGTGAAATTTTTAGTTGGAAAAAATTTTCTTTAAGGGTGTTGTGTGGCAATGATTTTTCATTAAAGTTTTATAATTTTTCGTCGTGTTTTGGTATTTTATATATATATATATATATATATATATATTCATATACATACATATATACATATATTATTTTGAGTTAAATGCGTATGAATTGCATATGTCAAACATAATTTAAGTCAAGATTTCTCATAATTCACCATAAAAAACAAAAATATTCATTTATTTATAGTTTATTTTTCATAAATTTCAATAAATATCAAATCCTATCAAAAATAAATACTTGAAAATTTGAAATATAGTGATAAGGGCATTTCGGTTATTTAACTAACTTTTCTTAATTGTGTTAGAAAATAGTAATGGATGAATAGTTAAATGTAGAGTAAAGTATTATTTTAAGGGAGCAAAATATAATTACCCTATACTTTAGGGGGGCAAAATATTATTAACCCCACTTTGCATCCTAGCACCGTGCTGCCATTTCTATATTGCACTACAGCAGTAGTAACAAATTTTTTAAGAAAACAATCTTAACATACTCTCATATTTAAAATGATACATTTTAATCCTTTATAAATATAAGCGTACCTAAAATTGACATTTCTATATTGCACTACAGCAGTATAGAATTTTATATTTTTCATGGGTAAAATTTCTTAGGCAAAATTGATAACACATAAATTTTAAATATTCAACGACACTATCTAAATCCTTATCCACCACCATCAGAAAATTCTCGCCTACTATTACTGCCCCTAATCCCCACTCACGCTGCTTTTCCTCTACTATCCCTATTCCAACAACTCCAATCATCTTTTTTTTAGATAATTTAGTATTTAAAATTATATATTATCAATTTTGTTTGAAAATATGTTATATTTGATACAGACATAAGTATATTTCAAACCAAAATATACTCATAATTGCATTGAGGAATCAAAATAATGTATTTTAAATTTATGAAGAATTAAAATACATCATTTTAAATGTGAGAGATTAAAAAAATATAAATATAAAATATGACAAACTAATAAAATAATTTTCCCAATTTTTTTATATGATAACCAAACAAACAAGTCAAAAAATTCAATCTCACTTTATAACAGTTTCCCAAACCACTCGCCACTGTCTTCATTCTTTACAATGAATCTGCGGATTCAGCAGCAGTTATTAGTATTACCTCACTCACCTAACACTCATTCTCTACCACTTTCATGCTTTGCCACTGTCCCTTTCATGTCCTTGTCAACTTTCTCTTGCATTACATTTGCACCAGTAACACCACCCCTCCTGTTGCTGCTGCATTATTGTACCAATCTTCGATTCTTGGATGCTTTATGGGTACTTTGACTGGATGCTTTTTGTGGGTTCTTATCAACACAGCTCTCCATTTTGAGTAAATATTGCATTAATTTTGTTTTTTCAGTTTTTGTATTCTTTTAAACAACTTCTGTCATTTAACTGTAGTAGTCTGCTCAATTATTACAACCCTTTTTCCATTAGTTGAAGATGTAGGGTCTAATTCAGTTATACTGTTTGCTTCCTGCATTTGTTTGCTTCCAATTGGTGATAAAAATACCTGTTTTTATCCTTCCGAAAATTGGTTTTTTGTCATTTTTATCATTTCTCATTTTGCTGATTTTCTTGATTTCTTGTAACTCTTTCACCTTTTTTTGTGTTCATTATAGTGCTTAGTTGCTCTTGCTTGCAGCATTTTAGTATTCCAATTCCCTGAAGTTTAGCTTAATTCTTGATTATAGTCCTTTGGCCTCTTAAATTCTCCTAGCTAGTTCTGGATGCTTTCTTTAGCAGTCCACATTGTGTAGAATCAGCTGATATTTTGCTGGTTTTGGGAGGAAAGGAAGTGAAGTTGAGAAATGCAGTTCTTTTGTTTGGTATTGTTAGTAGTTGTAGAATTGGCAGTAGGACAATCAGATTTAAAAGCACTGTTGGAGTTAAAAACGGGAATTGAGAGAGATAACCCTTCAGGGAAAGTTCTTGTTTCTTGGGATTCAAAGTCTTTGGCTTCGGATGGCTGCCCTCAGAATTGGTATGGAATTGGTTGTAGCGAAGGCCATGTAACTTCAATTATACTAAGTGATATGGGATTAGTTGGAATCTTCAGTTTCCCTGCAATTTCAGGGCTCAAAATGCTTCGGAATTTGTCAATTCCAAACAACCAGTTCAGTGGCAGTATCACTGAGGAGCTAGGATTGATTAGTACATTGGAATATTTGGACCTTTCAGGCAATCTATTTAATGGGACAATGCCATCTGAATTGACTAATTTAAAGGGCTTGGTCTTTCTAAATCTTTCGCTGAACTACATGGAAGGCACAATTCCCTCTGGTTTTACTAGTCTTGAGCAGTTGAAGTATCTAGATTTGCACTCTAATGGTTTTTCAGGGGAAGTTATGGATTTGTTAGCTCAGTTTGGTAGTGTGGAGCATGTTGATGTCAGCAGCAATAGCTTTTCTGGATCCAACTGATCCAAATTGGACTTGTCACTAGGAAGTACCGACTTTGTATCTTCAATTCGGTACATAAACATTAGCTACAATAGCTTGGCTGGAGAACTCTTCGCTCATGATGGAATGCCATTTTTTGACAATCTTGAGGTGTTTGATGCGACAAATAACCGTTTTGTTGGCAATGTCCCTTCCTTCAATTTTGTGGTATCTCTTCGAGTTCTTAAGCTTGGAAGTAACCAATTATCTGGCGCACTACCAGAAGCCCTTCTTTTAGAGAGTTCAATGGTCTTGTCTGAATTGGACCTTAGCCTTAATCTACTTCAAGGTACGTTGGTTCTGAAGTCCAGCTTCTATATGTTTGCTCTTTCAACTTAAGCCTTTAGTTAAGGATGTTGATTTCAATGCATTGCACAAGTTGCCCTTGTCGTTGCTCTTGTATTTCAACAGAAAGGCTATGGTTACGCCTTCAGACATCATATAATCCTCTAAAGTTAGTCGCTCTTTTATTTCAACGGAAAGGCTGTCAAAGCTGTCTATGGTTATGCCTTCAGACATCATATAATTCTTTAAAGTTAGTCTTTTGTCAAGAATTAAAGATACTAAACTAGGAAATACAGAAAAATGGAAACTATAAGGTAAATTTCCCAGGCATGTCAAGAATAAAAAAAAAAAGAATGGAGGGAGTAACAAAATGAAAAGAATTACTTTAACTGTTCCCTGGTCACATCTCGATTCACTCATCAAGACTGAAATAGTTTGAATTCAGTTACAAGCTGTACAGAAAATTCTCTTTTCTTAAAATAATTCTTTTGCGACAGGTCCTCTGGGAAGTATCAGCTCTGCCACAGTGAAGATTGTAAACCTGTCCTCTAACATGCTGTCAGGTCCTTTGCCTATAAATATAGGACATTGTGCTGTCATCGATTTGAGTAACAATAGGTTCTCAGGAAACTTGTCCAGAATACAGGGTTGGGGAAATTATGTTGAAATTATTGACTTAAGCTCCAATTTTCTATCTGGTACCCTTCCAAATCAGACGTAATTTACTCAGTTCCTGAGGCTTACTTCATTAAGGATTTCCAACAACTCACTGGAAGGTGTTCTTCCTCCTATTTTAGGCAGTTATCCAGAACTAGAAAGAATTGACTTCAGTTTAAACCACTTCAGTGGTTTCCTGCTTCCCAACCTTTTTAACTCAACGAGAATGACTAATATTAACATGTCTTTCAACAACTTCTCTGGCTCCATACCTCTTGAGTCACTGAGCACTCAGAATCCAAGTCTGGTATCTCTTGATCTGTCGCATAATGCACTAACAGGCCATTTGCCTCCAGAACTTGGTGAGTTCCAAAATTTGATATATCTTGACCTATCCAACAATAATTTCGAAGGAGACATTCCTGATGGTCTTCCGAATGTACTGATTGGGTTCAATGTCTCGTATAATAATCTCTCTGGAACTGTACCTAAAAATTTGCAGAGGTTTCCCCTTTCTGCATTTCATCCAGGAAATGGCCATCTCACCACTCAATATGAGTCATTTTCACACAGTAAGTGAACCAAATACAAGCTTGAGGAGGCATGGCTCACGTAGGAAATCAACTATCAAGACTGCCCTTATCGCTGGCTTGGTTGGCAGTGCTTCTGCTATTATTTTCTTGTACTTGATCATCTATTGCAAATTCCATTATCAAGAAGATAGCACATCAAGTTCCAACAACATTGTTAGAAAGAAAGGTATTCAGCATAATCTTCTCCTGATCCTGACACATCTGCTCTTGATAAAACTGTAAATCATTGATTGACTTATTTAACCTATTTTCCAGATCCGTTATCTTCAGCACAAGTAGAGTCTGCTTGTGATCCTCAAGGCAATTCATCAGTTGTACCAGGACTAAAAGGTCTTGGTCAACCAGAAGCAATGAGAAAAAGTGAAATGACAGCTTCTCCTTTATCTATTATGTCTGGGAATACATCACCTTCAAATCTCCAACGCCTATCAGAATATCCTAGTCCACTTCAGGTTTGTTCTCCAGATAAACTTGCTGATGAGATCTTCAGATTTTTGATAGCTCATTGAGATTTACTGCCGAAGAACTATCATGCGCTCCTGCAGAAGTTGTTGGAATGAGTTGTCATGGAAAGCTTTACAGAGCTGTGCTCAATTCGGGTCATGTGCTGGCTGTGAAATGGCTCAAGGAAGGAATAGCTAAAGGAAGGAAAGAATTTTCCAGAGAAGCAAGGAAACTAGGAAACGTCAGACATCCAAATTTAGTTTCCCTTCAGGGTTATTACTGGGGCCCCAAAGATCATGAGAAGCTGCTTATGTCAAATTATATAGATGCACCGTGTTTGGATGCCTATCTTCATGGTACTGTCGTTTCTCCTTTCATTGCAGCTATTGACTTGTTTCTGTGTTTCCTTATATGGTAAACTACATTATTAGTCCTTAAAAATATTCAATGAATCTCATTCCATTCTTTCAATAAGACACGGATCATGGTGTCTCTTTAAGTAATATTGTTTTGATCGAGTTCAGAAGTGATTACTTTTAGGATTCTATTATAGTACTGGACATGTTATTAAATGCTTGATGACCGATGAAAACTGTTCTTTAGTTAACAACAAACCTATATTTGCATCTGTTAGATCACTAGACAGCATGAGGATTGTCATATGCAAAGCTCAACTGGATCCATTTTTTGAATGCGTATGTTATTTTATTGGAAATGTAATTTCATCTGACAGCATGCATATTTTCAATATCTTCTGTAGATAGAGATGCCAGAAAGTTCCCTACTTTGGCCCTTAATGACCGGCTAAAAATTGCTGTTGATGTTGCTCGGTGTCTAAATTACCTTCACAATGACAGCTCAATACCTCATGGCAACTTGAAATCAACGAACATCTTGATTGAAATTCCCAAATTGCATGTACTCTTAACTGATTACAGTCTCCATCGGTTAATGACATCAGCCGGTACAGCTGAGCAGGTACTGACTGCGGGTGCCCTTGGCTACCGACCACCTGAATTTGCAAGCACAAGTAAACCTGACAGTTTCTCCCGTCATTGAAAAGTGATGTATATGCGTTTGGTGTTATCTTATTGGAGCTTCTCACTGGAAGAAACTCAGCAGAAACCATCAGGCAGAACAACGAAGTAGTGGACTTAACAGAATGGGCTAGATTGTTGGCCATGGAAAACCAGTCAACTGAGTGCTTTGACAGGTCCATTTTTAGCACACAAGAGCGAACACTTAAAGTTCTAGATAACATGCTTCAAGTTGCTCTTACATGCATCCTTCCACCTGATGAGAGGCCTGATATGAAAATGATTTTGGAAGATCTTTCCTCAATAATATCCAAACATGCCCTCAAAAGGTAGATCAAAATCATTAACTGCAGTCGAGAAATTTGATTAGTTCTTTCCTGTTTACTTCCAACTGTATTCTCAGGTAGCCATTAGAAATGTAAATGTGCTCATCAAGCAATTCCATAAGTTTATGCTCGTAAAAAATTCTTTTACCGTTCAATAAAATGATGTAGCAAAGCCTGTTTTAAAGTCTCATTTATGTGATTTTTGGTAGTTGGCTTGGTGGTATAAAAGCTGTGGGATTAGCAGTTGACAAGTGAAATGGTGATCTTTCAATTACTAGTTGCTATTGTTCATAATCTTTAGTCTTGTAATTTGGTTTGTGTCCTTTCTTCAAGGATCCCTTACTCTTCTTGCAGGAATTTAGGAAAAACCAATAAACTTGGATGCCAATATTGCAGATTATGAAAGGGGTAGAAATCTCAAGTCCCGATTAGCATGTCTCAAATAGTACTTCAACACCATTTGGATTTTTTTTTTTTTTTTTTTTGCAATCACTTTTTATTTCACATATATCACATCTCAAAAACTTGTCACTGCAATTATTCAAAATAAATATTCTAAAATATTCTAAATAATATTGTACAAAACCGTCATTGTAGGCACCCACTCCATGCCTATTCGCAGTAGCATGTGGAAGTATGATACTAGGAGCATGAAGAAAGTTGGAGGGGTACCCCAAGGAGTAAGAATGCCTATGGGTAACTATTACCCCAAGGAGTAAGAATGGGTAACTATTCAGCATATACCAATTTGGATGCTTAAAATGGACTTCATTGTCAGGAGAGAAATCAAATGCATATATGATTTTTTACTTATTGGCTAGTTATGATTGAAACCTTTTTTTAAAAGGTATGGGTCCACGCCGAATGCAAGCTATCATTACCACAAATTATGACATAGGGTCCACCAATTAGATTTTAAGCGATCATCCGTCCCAGTATAATGGATTGATGGAGCTCACCAAATGAGGCCATGAACCTGTTAAATTTAATTTAAAATAATTTAATATTTAATGTGTCTTTATATAAAAATAATATATATATATATATATATAATATTATTACTAGACATATCTATTAGAATATTATCATTGAATTATAATTATTAATGAATAGTTATATGACTTATAAATGAGAAGATATATTTTTAATATTTATGTCTATTTATGAATAGAAGAACACATCCATTGAGTGATTCATTTATGAAAATACATGTCTACTAAGAAAATGTATATTGGTATTGTTTCATTCTCTATAAATATCCAACCCCTAGAGTGTAAAGTGATTATTATTATTCCAATATTCCTACTTTCCAATCTTGAAGTTTATTCTTTTCTTCCTTCCAAACTTTTGTTATATATTTATTCTAAATTCCTACAAGAGCAGTTGAGAGATTTAGAATTTTTTTGATCTTCTATTTGAGTGTACATTAGAAGATCTTTGTGTGATTCCTTGTATTTTGGAAGTAAGACGTCATCATTGCTATTTGCACCAAGGTAACGGCGGAAATCTTCTGTTTGAGTGTACATTAGAAGATCTTTGTGTGATTCCTTGTATTTTGGAAGTAAGACAAAATCATTGCTATTTGCACCAAGGTAACGGCGGAAATCTACTTTGTGTAAAGAGATTTCCATAGCATGTCTCGAAAGTGTTTTATCACTAACGAACTCTCTCTTTCTTTTATTGTTAATTAGTAAGTGCATTCCTCTTATTTTGGTGTGTTTGTTCGTAGTATTTTCATCTTTAGTAGTATAATTTTTCCAATAAATTCAAAGTAGATTAAAATTATTTTTTAAAAAAAAAAAAAGAGATGGTTTCTTTAGAAGAACAAAATTCTGTAAAATCAAAAAAGTTTTCTAGACAATTTTCGTAGATGGCAAAGTCAAAGTCAAATGCATTATTGGTTAACAATCTTAGGACTTTTTTCTGTCATCTCAAATCCCATTAATCCTTTAAATAAAAATTCTGGTTCTAGTTCAACTGACAAAAGTGAAACTAAAAATGAAATAGATAAAGACTATCTTTGTCATGGTCATATTTTATCTGCTTTATCTAGCAATCTTTACGATATTTATTGCACTACAAAAATTTCATGTGAATTGTGGAATGCACTAGAAAAGAAATATAGTAAACAAGATGAAGGACTTGATAACTATATTATTGGAAAATATTTAGATTTTAAAATGAATTATAATAAATCTGTTGTAGAACATTAGAGCACATATTTTCCAACATCTCATTCATGAATTAAATCAAAAAAATATTGAAGTGTGTGAAAAATTTCATGCAGGTGCTTTACTTGAAAAACTTCCTCCAAAATGGGAATCTTTTGTTTTATTTTTAAAATACAAACGTGAAACTCCAACCATGGACAGTTTGATTCTTTCTCTCAGATTGAAGAAAAGCAAAGAGATAAAGATAAAATGTTCATTGAGTTTGAGGAAAAAGTAAACATTGTTGAAGGGAAAAGTTTAAATTCTAAAAAGAGAGAGTTTTCGAAAGATATTTTTTCTAAAAATCCATCCGATGTTAATAAGAAAAAGAAGAGATGTTGTTTTGTTTGTGGAAAACTTGGATATATGGCTAGAGTTTGTCGACATTGCAAAGGCAAAAAAGCATTCGAGACACCGGATTCTCAAGTCAATGTTGTGACAAATGAGATTGACGAAAGGTTTGTTTCACTCATTCCTATTGTCAATATAGTGTGTGTATCTACCGATCAATAATGGATTGATACTGGTGCAAATATTCATGTTTGTGCTGACCGATCTTTGTTATCACAATATCAGGTCCTTGATGGAAAATTCGTAAACATGGGTAATGCTACTGTTGTACAAGTGATGAGAGAAGGAAGAATAAATTTATTACTAATTTGGGGAAAAACTTTGTCTCTTCATAGGATGCAACATGTACCCGATATTAGAATTTTTTATTAGTGGTTCTCTTCTTATTAGAGATGGATATAAATTATTATTTGAGTCAAATAAAGTTGTACTTAGTAGGAATGAATCTTTCATTGGTAAAAGTTATGTGAATGAATCTTTCATTGGTAAAAGTTATGTACTTGAGAGTTTTTCTAATTAAATGTATCAAATATTATTTGTAATAATAATAAAGTGATAGTAGTTATGCTCAATATAATGTTATGCATTCTCCTAATATTTGGCATGGTCATTTAGAGCATGTTAATAATATGTCTATTAAGAGAATGATGCATTTAGATCTGGTCTGTATTTTTAAATCTAACATAAACTTGTATGCAAAATGTAAAACTCGTGTGCAATCTAAATTACCAAGAAAGTCTTTTAAATCTGTAACTAGAAATTCTTCAATTTTAGATCTCATACATAGTAATGTCTGTGATATTCAAGTTTATTCTACGAATGGTAAGGATACTTTATTACTTTTATATATGATTTTACTAAATATTGCTATGTTTTTACTATTCGAACAAAAGAAGAGGCTTTGACTATGTTCACTTCATACAAAAATGAAGTAGAAAATTAAAAGAAAAAAAGAATAAAAATCCTTCATTCAGATAGGAGAGAAGAATATGTTTATACAACATTCTCAAATTTCTATAATGAAAATGGTATTATCCATCAAGTGTCTCCCCCTTACACACCTTAATCAAATGGTATAGCAGAAAAAAAAAATAGAACTTTATTATATATGATAAATTTCATGTTATCGAGCTCTAGTCTTCCTAACAATTTATGGAATGAAGCACTCTTGTCAAATGCATGCATGTCACATTCTAAATAGAGTTTCTCATAAAAAATTAAACACAACTCCATATGAATTATGGAAAGGGAGGAAACCTAATTTAAATTATTTACGAATATGAGGATGTTTGGCAAAAGTAAAAATTTCAGAAATTAAAAGGAAGAAATTGGGACTTAAAACTATTGATGGAGTTCTTGTGGGTTATTCCCAAAATAGTGTTACTTATAGGATTTTAATAATAAAATTCAAAATTCCTGATATAAATGTAAACACTATCATAGAATCAAGATGCTGTATTTTTTTGAGGATATTTTACCATTAAAAAATAGAATAAATAAATCTAAATATTCTGATTGCACACCAATTTTGGTAGAGCATGATGAAGAAGAAAAAATCAATATAGTCTCCTAAACGAAGTAAAAGAGCAAGAGTAGAGAAAAATTTTGGAAATGACTTTTATACATATCTAATAGAAGAGGATCCTCAAATATACAAAGAAGCCATGTCATCTAGAGATTCNCTATGACATCTAGAAAGAAGGAATAAATTCGAAATAGAGTATTCTCTTAGTAATAAGACTTAAGTCTTAACTGAATTGCTTTCAATGGGTTTAAACCTATTTGCTGCAAGTGGATATTTAAAAAGAAACTTAAGCCAGATGGGTCTATAGAAAAATTCAATGTAAGACTAGTTGCAAAAGGTTATTCCCAAAAAGAAGGGTTTGACTATTTTGATACCTATTCTCCAGTAGCAAAATTGATGACAATACGAATATTTTTGGCTTTGGCATTCATATAAAAGTTAGAAATCCATTAAATGGATGTTAAAACTGTCTTTTTTAATGGCGAGTTAGAAGAAGAAATATATATGGAACAACCGGAGGGACTTGTCGTACCTGAACAAGACTATTTGTAAACAATAACATCTTTATATGGATTAAAACAAACCCCAAAGCAATGGCATGAGAAATTTGATCAAGTTATCTTATCAAATGGTTTTATAATTAATGAATCTGAAAAATATGTTTATAGTAAAATCATTGATTTTGGTTGTGTTATATTATGTCTTTATGTAGATGATATTCTCATTTTTGGTAGCAATATGAGAATTATTAAAAAAACTAAAGATTTCTTGTCCAATAACTTTGACATGAAAGATTTAGGAGAGGCTAATGTTATTTTGGGAATTAGAATTTTACAAAATCCAACTGGTATTACAATTACACAATTACATTATATTGAAAAATACTAAAAAAATTCAATAATTATAATTGTAAACCCGTGAGTACTTCTTATGATCCCAATATAAGACTAAAAAATATATGGGAAAGTCTGTTTTCCAATTATTATATTTCCAAATTATAAGTACTCTCATGTATCTCACAAATGCTACGAGACCTAATATAACACAGGCTGTGGGAAGATTAAGTAGATACACAAGTAATTCTGATAAGAGTCATTGAACCGCATTGGAAATCCACTTAGATATTTAAAACGTACCGTATCACTTGGTATACATTATTCGGGTTATATCATAATTATCACGTTGTGCTCAAAGGGTATAGCGATGCGAATTGGATCTCCGATTCAGATGAGACCAAAGACATTACCTGATATGTTTTCACATTAGGTGGAGCAGTAGTTGCGTGGAAATCCTCTAACCAAACGTGTATTTCTCGATCCTCTATGGAATCCGAGATGATAGCACTAGATGTTACAGTACAACAGGCATAATGGCTTAAGAATTTGTTAATGGATATTCCCATTGTTGAAAAGCCGATTCCTGTAGTCTACCTTCATTGTGATAATCAAGCTGCTATTGTAAAATGCAAACAAAAGAATTCAAATGAGCAAAAGAGACATCTGTGCTTAAGGCAGAAAACTATTATGAGTTTAATTAAAAATGCAATAATCGCGCTGGATTATATTCCATCTTCAAGAAATATTGTGGATCCATTAACTAAGGGACTGGCTAAAAAGCAAGTCAAATAATTTTCAGTAGGGATGTGACTGATTCATAAATTAGAAATTACTAACAGTGGCAACCCAGTTACACCTTTCTGATTGGAGATCCCAAGACGAAGGTTCAATGTGGTAAAAACAAGTTGTTTAGTAATTGGAGAAGTACCATACCTTTATTTTTAGTCCCACCGTGATTTTATAGTACTTAATGTAGCGGTAAGGAAGAGCTTATGTTTTGAATGAATTCGTAACAAATTATGTAGGAAATGCTTCTATAACACATATCCTTGAAGAATTCACCTATTTGAGTATGGTTGTAAGGACCGCAACCTATGAGAGCACTCAAGAATCAAGATATTATCCCGAGGCCGGTAATGCGCGACCCCGTTAATGAATTCGACAAAAAAAATCTTGTATGATTTATATGATTAATTGAAGTTCGAGTTAGAAGATCCTAGTCCAAGACCCAAGTTCACTATGGTTCTTCCGAATGGAATTTCTCATATTAAGTGAGATTCAAGTCCACAAGACACCTTCACCGATTACATTGTAAAAGATTGCTTTTGTATCTCTAAATTTTGAATCATGTGAGGGATTGTTGGATTTAATTCAAAGTGATTCAATATTTAATGTGCCTTTACGTAAAAATAATATTTTATATATATATATATATATAATATTCTACTAGACACATCTCTTTGATGTATAAGACACATCTATTAGGATATCACTATTGAAATGTAACTATTAATAAATAGTCATATGACTTATGAATGAGAAGACACATCTCTAATATTTTTGTCTATTCATAAATGTCATGTCTATTTATGAATGGAAGAACACATCCATTGGGGGATTCATGAAAGTGTATGTCTACTAGGAAAAGATACATTGGCATTGTTTCATTCTTTACAAATATCCAACCCCTAGAGTCTAAAGTGGTTATTATTATTCCAATATTTCTACATTCCAATCTTGAAGTTTTATTCTTCTCTTCCTTCTAAACTTTTGTTATATATTTATTCTAAATTCCTACAAGAGCAATTGACAGTTTAGAGTTTTTTTGATCTTCCATTTGAGTGCACATTAGAAGATCTCATTGTGTGGTTCGTTGTATCTTGGAAGTAGGACATCATCATTGATGTTTGCACCAAGGTAGCAACGAAAATCTATTTTGAAGAAACCGCCTTCCATAGTGTGTCTCGAACGGATTTTATCAGTAACGAACTTTCTTTTTCTTTTATTGTTAATTAATAAGTGCATTCTTGTATTTGTGTGTTTGTTCATAGTATTTCCATTTTTAATAGTATAATTTTTCCAACATAACCTTCTTGATCGCCCCATACAAATGCTAATAATGTTTGAAGTTTCTATTCAAGCATGTTTCTTAGTGAAAATATTGCGATAATCATGTGCAAACATAATTAATTAGTTGGAATTGTGCAATTATGCTCTAACACCTTGGCAGAAGTAGAACTTCAACATAGAACATCTTGAACTCCAAGTTACTTGTGCCCAGTTAAAATAGGATTTCACATTTTAAGCATCTAATGTTAAAGTTTTTCATGAACCGATTTTGGATTATTCAAGAGGAATAAGTAGTGAAGTCTCCTATCATAGGTTGGTTGTCGTTCTGTTGAACATAAATAGAACTTATCCCCCTAACACAAATTATAATTGTACATAAATTATGGCTTTATAGTACTACTCAATAATGCACAATCATCAATTTATTCTTCATAAACATTTTGTTTAGTCATTTAAAACACAATGCACATAAACTTGTTTAATATGGTAATTGTTGCACAAACCAATCCTGCAAATTAATTAAATCTTAAGACAATATCCTTCAAAAAGGTTGAATATTTGGAGACTTGGAGTTAACTACAATTTTGGTTTGTTGGCATCTTGTTATGCAAATGGTATAGCCTTTGTTTGAGGACCTTACTTTTAACCATATATTGTCTAGTTTACACAGTGCTTCTAGTCCTTAGCCTTAGATGTAAAAAGCCTATTTATTTCATACTTCTTGAAAAAAGAAAATTATTTTGCAAATTTTTTTTAACTAAATTGTACAATCAAAATAATTGCTAAGTTTTTCGAGGAAACAGTGTACAAATGCATTCAACTCAAGACCAATTCTCAACTTATTAAAACTAATTCTCAGCTTATTAAAACTAGTGATTATTACATACTTTATGTGTACTTATAAAAAATATATTTTAATTGTAGAACATAATTTTTTATTAATTTAAGAGAAATTTTGAAAAAACTAATCATATAGAGAAAAAAGAGGAAGTTTTAAACTAACCCAAGTAAGAGGAGTATAATAAGAATAACATTAAATGATATCACACCAAACGATGGACTCTTACTTTATATATATAGTATAGATTAAGAGAATTTGAGAGAAATTTTGAAGACACTAATCACATAGAGGAAAAAAGAAGAAGTTTTAAAACTAATCCAATTAAGAGAGTTTTAAAAGGAATCATATTAAATGACATCACACGAAAAGATGTCTCTTAATCCAATTAAGAGACTTTTAAAAGGAATAATATTAAATGACATTACATGAAAAGATGGACTCTTACTTTATATATATAACTAGTGATTTTGGCACAATTTCTCTCTCTATGTGTGTGCCACTTAAAAAAAAATTATAAATATAACTTTAATTAAATAATTCAGTATTGTTAAATTAGAAAGATTTTTTTAAATAAATTTATGAGATAAATTTTTGTAAGTAATTAAAGAATTTGGTAGTTTTAAATATCTTTTTTTTTAGTTATTTGATGGAAGTTACTTCTTCTTCTTTTTTTTTTTTTAACTTGATGGTGGTTGTTTTTAAAAATTTAAAATTAACTAATTAGGAATCCAAAGGGAGAGATCACCATACCAAATGGGACATCCCTTTATATATAGTAAGATAAGTATAAATGATTTAGAATTTTTATTTATTTTATTTATTTGAAACAATTCCTTTTTACACTTTTTAACTTATACTCAATTTTTACTTTACACCCTCAATTTTAATTTTAAAAACTTTGCATTCTCAACAAATTTATTCTATTTTAATCAAATTTTTAACACAGTTATAAAATTTAATAGATACATAATTAAGCAAATACATGATCATCCCCATCTAACCGTCAACAGGCCAACATGGTCTGCCGAACAAGATACAGAATTTAGAAAGCACCAATAGTACACCTAAGCAGAAAAAGAAAAATAAATTTCAATCCTGGTTTTCTTTGTTTTTCTTCTCTGCCATTTTGATGTGCTCATTTGTTCTTGGTTCTATTATCGATGTAAGAACAAATGAGCACATCAAAATGGCATAAGAACAAAATTCAATTAGTAATCCACGTGCTGCCTGCCCCTTGATTCTTGAACGAGCAAATGCATCCATTTTTTTTAATCGAGAATAATATTATTATCTTACTCTTATCTATCTATTATTAAAGAAAAAAGAAAAATGAAGAAAGCATACATGAATGCATAAATTATGCTACAGACTGCCATTCCCAGAAGGATGCTAACAAAATTTGATGTTGATAATTCCTTAGACGTGTAATTGACACTGAATCAAGCTCCCATCTTTTCTCTTTTCTTGTACTAATATTTTTTCTCACTATTTGAATACTTGAAATGAATGTGTTTTGATTTATAAAGTTTATTATAAAGAATATATACATTAGGAAAATTCTACAGTTCCTTTTAGGAAACCATTCCCTTGTGCTTTAGATACTTGTACAGTACAACACTATATGTTTTAAGAACTTGTATTGTACAAACTTTCAAAGCCAATGGAATGGTTCTCTAAAAAAGGAATGTAGAATTCTCCCATACATTAAATACATAGAGTGTGAGATTGTAGATTAATACATGAGATAAGACGGAAGATTCTGTAACATTACATACTTGACAGAAAATAGATAGGGTCAATGGCTAGTGAAGTGAAATAGGGACAAACGTATGAGTTAGACTTTAAGGAGGGACAAGATTAGGGAGGGACAACATTATATTGACATATTTTTTAAAGGGATTATTTTATAATTTTTATAAAATATTACAAGAGTAAAGTATAACTTTTTAGGGGTACAATTAAATTTAAAACAAAAATCTCAAAGGAAATAATATAATTTCTTTTTTGAGGGCAAGACTATATAAACATATATTTAAAGAATACTTATATAGTTTTTGAAAATTTTAAGGGGGCAAAATTTAGTTTTTTTTATAAGAGTATAATAAAAATTTTATAAAATTTTAATAGGGCAAAACACAAATTTCAAATTTTTATGGGGATGGTTGCCCTTCTCCACCCCGCACTACATCTGCCTGCCACCCCTTCCTACCCCACTACATCCGCCCATGAAGTGAAGAGACAAAAATATCCTTGATGGTATCCCTCATTTCCTTTTTCTTTTTTTCTTATTTTTTTTTATATTTATTGTCTTGTTATAAAAGTTAAACAAAATATGTAAAGATTTGAAGAAAATGTATCGAATTGAAAGAAAAAAAGAGAAAAGAAATATGGAAAACCAGATAGTCTATTATTATATTCCTTATGTAATACATATATTCATAGGAGTACAATGACATATGAGTTACAGAACGTAAGATGTCTCTACACTTATTAGACTCTTTTGGATGTAGATAAATTTTCATATGCTAGGAGTCATCAAATACATAAATAGACATCCACTATAATACACAATTTAAAACACTCCCCTTTAGATGTCTATAACAAAACAATATGCCTCGTTAAAACTTTACTAAGAAAAACCTAATGGGACAAAAAACCTAATAAAGGAAAAAAAGTATACAATATTTGTAGTACACTTTTGCATGCTACTTCATTAAAAACCTTGTCTGAAAAATCTACTGGGACAAAACTATGGTCAAGGAAAAAAGAGTACAGTGTGTACTATTATTCCTCCTCATGAAAACATTACTTGATATCCTTGAGACGGTGTAACCCCATATTTGCAAACTAACATGTTAAATGTTGTTGTTGGTAAAGTCTTTGTAAACAAATCTGCTAAATTATCACATGAATGAATCTGTTGAATGTCAATATCACCATTTTTTGAACATCATGAGTGTAGAAAAATTTTGAGGAAATACATTTCATTCTATCTCCTTTAATATAACTCCCCTTCAATTGGGCTATGTAATACTATATTGTTTTCATATAAGATTGTTGCCAACTTATCTTCTAATTTTAAACCATATATCTTCTGGATGTATTGGGTTAATGATCCTAACCAAATACATTCTCTACTTGACTCATGTATTGTAATTAATTCTGTATAATTAGAAGAAGTAGTAGCTATAATTTATTTTGTTGATCGCTATAATATAACTATATCACCACATGTGAATAAATAACCCATTTAAAATCAAATTTTATGTGGATCAGATAAATATCCAATATTTGTATATTAATTAATTATAATCTAGATTCACTTGAATAAAGTAAATCCATATCAATAGTCCCTCGGAAGTATCTAAATTATGCTTAACACTATTCTAGTGTTTTTGAGTTGGAGAAGAACTAAATTTTGCTAACAAACTTATAACAAATGTTATATTAGGTCATGTATTATTATCAAGATACATTAATGCTCCTATAGCACAAAAATATAGTACTATGGGACTAAGAAGTTTTCATTATAGATTCTCCCTAGAAAAGAAAGGATCCTTTTTCACATCAAGTAATCTTAAAACCGTTTGGGTACTCAATGGATGTGCTTTGTCCATATAAAATCACTTTAATACCTTTTTTGTATAAGTTGATTGATGAATGAAAATTTCATTCGTTAAGTGCTCAAATTATAAACCTATACAAAATTTTATTCTGTCTAGATTTTTCATCTCAAATTCTTTCTTTAAACAATATATTGTATTTCGTAACTCTTCAACAATTCTAATAATATTTATATCATCAACATATCTAGAAGAACAAATTGGATTATTTTTGTAGCCCTCTTTCAAGAAATACTTACTAAGGTGATTATACCACATATGCCCAGATTGCTTTAATCCATACAAGGATTTTATGTAATTTTATGGAACAATTTTTATGGGAGAATTTACATATGTCGGGTATTTTAAATCTTTTGGGAATTGTCATATAGATTTTTGTATCAAGTGAGCCTTATAAATAGGCTATCATAACAGATTTATTAGACTCATTTCAAGTTTCTCATGAACAACCAAATTAATAAGAAATCTAAAACCGATTCCATTCACCACAAGAGAATATGTCTCGTCATAATCAATGTCAGGTCTTTGTGAAAATTCTTGTGTGACAAGGCGTGCTTTGTATCGCATAATTTCATTCTTCCCATTTTATTTTCACACAAATACCCATTTGTACCCACCAATATTACATCTTTAGGTGTTTGGACTACAGGTACAAAACTTCACATTTTGAAAGTGATTTTAATTCTACTTGAATTTCATCTTTTTCATTTTGACCAATCATTTCTATGTCGACATTCTTCGATAGATTTAAGTTCAAAATTCTCATTTTCATTCAAAATATCAGTTGCTATGTTACAGACGAAGTTGTTGTCGATAATAATATCTTTTCAGTTCCATCTTTTTCTAGTAGTGACATAACTTATCGAGATCTCTTTGTTTTTATTAGATTCAAGTACCTAATTCACTTTGGGGTTTTATAATCATTAGTTAGTTATGTCTAGAGTTTCTTCAGGAGCACCCACTTCCATTGTATAACCATTTTGAATAGTTACTCATTTTCTCTTACAAGAATTTTTATCTTTTGAACTGATTGGTCTACTATGTTTTAGCCGTAGTTTACTATTATTTCCACTGACAGGTTGTCCTACTAGAACTTTAATCTTAATTGGAGTATTTTCAGCTAGTATATGTGATTTAATAACTTATTTTATGTCAGTAAATGAATTTGGAAATTGTTTCATAATATTTTGCAAATAAATTATCTTTTGACCTTTCAATTTACATTATTTTGTACGAGAATCAAAATGCAACAATGATAATTCATTCTATTTAATTTTTTTAGCCAGCTGTTTATCTTCTCTTCCTAATATTGGAAAAATATTTTCATCAAAATCATAATCGACAAAACATGTTGTAAATAAATTCCCTATTAATGGTTCAAGAAATTTAATTATTAAGGGGGACTCATACCCAACATATTTCCCAATCTTCTAGTTTCGAGGATCCATCTTTGTGCATTGTAGTGGAACAATTGGAACGTATACCACATTACCAAAAATTCCTAGATGGGATATATTAGTCTCCTAACTAAAAGTCAATTGTAATGGAGAGAATTCCAAATAACTTTTGGCATGATCTGTACAAATGTTGCTGCATGCAAAATATCATGTCCCTATGCAGAAGTTGGCAACTTTGTTCTCATGAGTAATGGTCTACCTATTAATTGGAAGTGTTTTATAAATGATTCTACTAAACCATTTTGATTATGAACATGTACTACAAGATGTCTAATAGCATACTGATTGGCATATAAAAATCCTTCAATATTTGAGATGTAAATTCACCAACATTATCAAGACAAATTTTTTTGATTGCATAATCTAGAAATTGTGCTTTTAATCGAATTATTTGAGCGAACAATATCGCAAAAACTAGGTTATGAGATGATAATAAACACATATGAGACTATCTAGTATATGTATCTATCAAAACTATAAAATATATTTAAATGGTCACGACGAGTGAATGGGCCCACAGATATCGCCTTGAATACGTTCCAGAAATGCTAGAAATTCAATCCCGATTTTAGCTAGTGATGTTGTAATAATTAATTTTCCCTGAGAACAAGCAACACAAGAGAATCCACTAAATTTCTTTTGGTTCTTCAGTAAATGTCTATGTGAATTTGTGATTATTTTACACATCATATTAGTTTCGGAATGATCTAACTGGTCATGGCAAATAATAAAATTCTCTAAATCAGTAAACTTCTAGTTTACTTTAGCATATTTTTCAGTTGTTTAGTACAAATTAAAAGAAAAATAAGCAACTTTTTTAAAAATACATATCTTTACTAATACTATTTTTTGATATAAAGACACCCATTATTTTTCTCATTTACTGTCTCAATATGATATCTATTTTAGTGGATATCTCTTGAAATTTAATAGATTTCTTGAGTAATAATATGGTGAATCGTGAATCAATTTAGTACTATTCGATATTGATATATTAACATTTCTATTATCTTTTACTAAATGAGAAAAATATTTCTTATTTTTTAGTATCATATGTATTGTTACACTGTTAGTGAGGCATATATCCTTATATCTCAAGTACATTTATATGTATATTCATATGTTTCTTATTAAATACAATAGATATAAGACACATATAATTTTATAATTATAACGAGATATTTAAAATAAAATACCACAACGTCTTCTTATTTAAATATTTTCACCATGAACTAAACAGTCAAAATAATTAGTTTGATAGCAGCGTCCATATGAAATTGAAGGTAGGGGTTTTGAGATTTGGTGGTATAGTTAGCTAGGACTCCAATGAACTAATTAAGTCTTTAAACTGTTGGTTGAGCTGAATTGTTACTTCATCACTTGTATTGTTCCATGCCTAAAAAACATGTTTTTATCAAGTTTTGATGATTTATATGGTTAAAAAACAATACTTGAGTTGGGATTGTAGAAGGGGAAAAAGTTGCCATTATGTTTCCTAAAAAGAGGTTTAATTAAATCATGATTTCTTTGGTGGTTTTGGTTGATTATTTAGAAAGGTCTGTTTCTGAGTCTTGGATGGTCTAGGAGGGTTGGAAATTAGATTGCTCAACTTGGTGGAGCTGGACAGTGAGCTAATTCTAGGTCTAGCCGAGAGGAATGCCACGACATTCCACCCATGAAGGTTTTCAATGCCGTGGCATTGGCCCTTGTCCAATTTATCCAGCTTTGGTGTTCTTTTAAGATTTTATTTAAGGTTTATTTCTTTTTGGTACCTGGGAGTGTGTAGTGTCTTATAATTTGGTCTTTCTCATGTTGTTAGGTCAAGGTTAAGGGTTGCGGACCAAACGAGGTTTAGTGTTTTGAGTCAAACTGCTTGCAAGGTAAGTAGCACTGGACCCCTTTCAATTGTTTTAATTGCCCTTTTCGAATACATAAATTTCTTGACACATACTCTAAATATAATAAAGAATTGAGCATGTGGTATCTAACTAGTAATTTATCACAATGTAATGACGTGCATGATTGTATCTACTAGTGTAACAAGAATTCAAAAATATCTTGACCCAGGTAAAACCATTTTGAATATAGGAGTACCATTTCATATGTATATATTTCTGTACTTTTAAATAATTGAATTTATTTATGCATAGACGTATCATGATAATGTAATTGAATAACCATCGTCCATTTCATATTGTACTGGCTTATTGGCTCTGCATTTGTGGACTTGGTGATTGACTCGATAAATTGTAGTCGTTGCATGCCCTTATTGAATTGATTGACCAAACAATAACTAGACAACAAGACAATACTTGACATGATTAGAAATTGTGATTGTAATGCCTTACCCAGTGGGCTGATAGTAGCTAGATTGATCAATAACCGATAGACTTATGTAGAGCCTTAATCCTTGATTGTATGCATATTATTTGCACTCACATATTGGATTCACAAATGAAATAGTTAAGAAATTATAAAACATCTCTTAGTTACATAAATTTCTTTTAAGGTGATTTTAAGTGGTTGTCATAATATTACACATTAACTTGCTCAATCCAAGACAAAGGAACATGTACTACTTGTTAAGCACAATATTTGCTCACCCACTTTTATATATAATTCTATTTCAGCCTAATGAGATCAAAGTGGCACAACAGGAATGTAATGGAGCGGTTTAATCTCATGCAAGGAAGTTTTGGAACTTTCTGTGTTTTTAGTTGGAGCTAGGGTTTATCTTGTTTCCCTAAGGTTGTAAATGTATTTGTTATGCATTAAGGGAAGTATTGTATTTCAAATGGATTGTATCATTATTATTATTATTATTATTATTATTATTATTATTTAGTGGATATTAATTTTGGTTATTGTGGTTAATAGTTGCTCAAAGTACTATACATTGCATAGTTAGGGTTTTATCTCAAGGTATAGCCTGTTATACCTTCTGGTTTTGGAGCATGACAAAAAAACAAAAAACAAAAAAAAAAAGAATTCTCAAAATAGAAGTGTAAAAGGTACCTAAACCAAATAGTGCCCATTTAACCAACCAATTCGTTTGGAAACAACCTCCTAGAAGCAAAATATTAGTGAATTGGCAATCCTACATACTAATAAAAGCATGAGTTAAAAGTTTCAAATTATATTGCAAGCATGTCCATGAAAATGTTGACTAATATATTTAGGGTCCATTTGATTCATGGGATGATGTGGAATTGGATAATCAATCTTATGTCATCCTATGATTGATTAGTTTTTTTGACATGGGATTATTATCCTAACTAACTAAATTAATCCCTGGTAGAATAGATAAAATAATACTATGGGGGAGATGGTATTAGTTATCCTAAAATGACTCTTAGTTGGGATAACAAAAATTTTAATTAATTTATCCCTAACAAATTTTATGACCCTCTATCATATAATGTCATGTTGGATTAAAGGAGTATTCATGGATCAAGCATTAGGTCCATATGCCAAATGGGCGACCTAGCCAGTTTTAATGGGTAAAGAGAATACTGATATGATATCATCTCGGTCCTTTTACATGATACTTGACCTAGTACATTTATGATAATTTTATATACCAAATATTTAAAAAATAAAAACTTTGACTTCCTAACTACACAAATACCCTTATAAATGATTAGGATAGGAGAAAAAGTCATTTAATATTAGGATAGAAGATGTAAAATTACAAAATTTATTTAAAAAATAAAAAAGACTGCTAAATATCTATATACATTTGCAAATGAGAATAGGAGTAAAAGTCCCTTATTATTAGGTCATAATATATTAAATTACGTAATTGACCCCAAAATTACACAAAATTACTATTGACCAATTAATTCTAAAACCTGAACCGGTAACATTAATTGATTCATATTCTGAATTTTTGTAGTTTGAAATGGACCAGGTTAACAAGTTTTTCTAGTTAATGGGTCGAGATGAACACTATAAATTATTCTATGTAATAACAATTTATTTAATTCTCACATTTGTTTTTAACATATTATAATTACAATAATATTATTTGAATAAAGAATCATTTGTTGGATTACTAAAAATAAAGAGCAAATTTAGGGGTATTTTGTTCAATAAAATCGTAATTCGATCCATCCGATCCCCAACCAAATGTAAAATGATTAGTATTTTTAAGATATCGAATACAATTCAAAATTAATCAAATACTAGAAAATAAGACTAATTATCTAGGAATGACTCATCCTAAGATTAATTGTCTGAAGACTGTCTCGTCCAGTCTGTGAACCAAATGGACCCTAAATTATTACATACTGAAATCGATTACATATTTTGCTTATGTTTGTATTTTTCTCAATTCTCAAATTCGGCTTTAACCAATTGGCGAAGCAATTGGCTCACCCCGCAATCTGTATTTTCAGACGGGCTAAAAGTGTATATCACCATTAAATTATTTATATAGTCTACTTGTGATCATTTAACTATTTTTAGTTTCAGATTGCCCATTAAATTATTTTCATGGTTCACTTATGGTCATTCAATTATTTTTTATTTCAAATTATCTACTGAATAACTTTTAAAAGAGTATACTAATAGCCATTTATAAACATTAAACTTAATCATCCTAATGGTCAATAGTACTTTTTTAAAAAGTTAAGTGGGTGATTTAATGCCAAAAATAGTTGAGTGACCATAAGTAAAACATGAAAATAGTTTAGAGGGTAATTTAAAATTAACAATAGTTAAATAGCCAAAAGCGGGCTATGGAAATAATTGAGTGGCCATATAGGGTTTTTTTCTCATTTCATACTAATAATGCATGTTGCTTATACACATACTACAGCATTTTTTTTTTTTTTTTTCACTTATTGTAGCTCGAAATGTACATAACAGAAAGACATATTAGGGCCTGTTTGTATATAAACTTAAAAGCAAGTTCTATTCTCACAAACTTAAGAATTTTTTCACCATTTATTGATTCTACCTTACAGTTTAACACGACTTACCATCATTTCATTTATATTTTCGAGTTAAATTTATTTTAACCCTCTAAACTTGTCATCATTTACTACATGCTCTTTATTCTAACCTAATTTTTTGATCACTTTACTCCCTAAATTTTTTGTTTCTTGATACATCAACCCAAATTTTGACAGAAGTTATAAAATTAATAAAATGTTTGAGTTCCATACACACGTTATTAGTGTCAAAGGCCGTAACAAAATAAAAATATTGTGCTAAATGCCATAACATACAATAACAACACGTGCATAGAACTCGCGAATATTCTGTTACTTTTATAGATTCCATCATAATTAAGATGAAGTACCAAAAAACAAAAATTTTATAAGGTAAAATGATCAAAAAATTAGTTTAGAATGCAATATGCTAAATGTTGATAAGTTTTGGAGGTGAAGTGGATTGAACCCATTTTTTTCTTATAAAATAATCCCAACATCTTTTATATAACTTGAGCTAATTTTTCTTAATCATCATATCATTTTTACACAAACAGATTTAAGTTCAAATCGTTTAGTTGTCATTTAAATTTAAAAATATTTGTCTTTAATTTTTTCATATGTACATAAAGTACTATGTAAAATTTCTCCTATAACTTATTCCTAAGCTATACTAATCTATAGTCATGGGTTAACAACTATATCTCCTATAACTTATTCATAAGCTATACTAATCTATAGTCATGGGTTAACAACTACACTGTTTGTACAAAATGATTAAGTGTCAAATTTATTAGTGTGTCATTAGTTCTGTAGAAAAAGAAACGAAATCCAATCTAATATCTAAAATCAAAACATAGTGATTTAATATGATTTTGTTATGCGACTTCTTTGACAAGTGATATTAAATTTGTAACTTTATAAATCATTTTTCTAATAATAAATCTTTTACTCTCGCATCGGTCATCATAAATTGCCATGGTTAAAGTTTGTTTCATTTTTTTTTTTAAACCAATCTTTTATCATACCCTTAATTATAGTTTTGAGTTCTCTATTACACTTTTTAGTATTATATTTGTGTTAAACTTTGTGATGAACTGACACATGTAATTTTAATATAAGAAAATACTCTATCATTATGAGAGACATGTGTCATTCCACCACAAGGTGTAATACGAATGTAACACTAAAAATACCACAGATGACCCAATACCCTTAATGACTTGAATCCATGAGTCTATGACCATTAAGTTATAGAGAAAATGTCTTGCACTTCGTTATTATTTGTACATGTATATACACGTACAAATTTTGAATTACAAAATTTTATTTTATCTTATCTTATCTTATCATCATTTATTATTTTCAGTTTCAAGTATTTTATCTTAGAGATTATCACCAAAAAATTCAAACTATACCCGATGATATTCCAATTCACCAAATATTCAATCAAAATAACTAACTACTAACCAAATAAATACAGGAAACAAAATATTTTGTAATAATACAACTATTGACACAATTAATGCCATATCTTTCTCACACCTACGTCCTACACCACACTCATCTATATTTACTATCACAATCATTCTTACTTTATGAAGAAAAGGACAATCATTTATAAAATCATAAATTTATAATAATAAATCCACTTGTCAAAATCACATCACATAACAAGATCTTATCAAATTACGACTCCCTGATTTTAGATTCTCAGATAAATTTCTTTCATTTTTTTCCGGATCTAGTGACACATTAATAACTTTTATTTGTCACTTTATATCTGTCATTTTGTATGGATACACTAGAAGAAAAAAAATGCATAATGCACTATCACCTTAGATGGCTAAAATAAATACATACCAATAGAACCATTCAATCCATTTATGTGGTTTTTTTTTTATAAAAAAAAAAAAAAAAAACACACACACACACACAACACACTAACTCTAAAGAAAAAACACGTAAAACTTGGTTAAATACACTATTTCGGTATATTTGGTGGGACTTTTGAAGGGCAAAAGGCATAAAATAATTAGTATATGGCATGCAAAATATTTTGGAGAATAATAAAGTCCACCGTGTCGGAGAATCATCATCAAAACATCCCCCGACAGCAAACATGGCTAAAAGGTTGGCAAGTCAATCTTCCAATCGAGCATCCATGTCAACATCGCCACAACAGGCAGTTCAGAAGCGGTGTAGCCACCGCAGGGAACTTACGTAATCTAGATTTCAAAAGAGCAGATATTCAGCACCTGCTAAAGTATAAATCCCACATCAGTTAGGCAAAAGATCTTAAACTAATTAATAAGTACCTGGGCCACTCCATTTGTCACCAATTGATTTTGAGATGAAAACTCAGGTTCTTTAATATGTAAATATGTGATTGATGTAATTACGCTAATTGCTCTCCTAGATTAGGTTACCTTATTAGTCTGATTATCTTGAGACTTATCATGTTTATATAATTTAGAATATTCTCTTGTAAGTTTATATAAAGGCATCTTATGTACCTATTGATTTAAAATATTCTCTTATAAATTTATATAAAGACATCTTATGTACCTATTGTATCGAGACTTGATTTATACATATTATAATATACTTTCTTGCTCGTAGCATGGTATCAAAACCTCTGCCTGTAAATATATTTTGAGCTCCAATTAGGTCCTCTAATTCTTAGTTTCAACCTTCAGGTTCTCCTAGTTTCAACATTCGAGTCTCTTGATTTTCAATCTTTGGTTATCCTGATTTTAACTTTCGGGTATCCTAGTTTTAGCTTTCCGGTTTTTCTCGATTTTTGACTTTTGGTTTTTCTCGATTTTTGAGTTTCAGGTTCCCTCGATTTTGAACTTTCAGATTCTTTCGATTTTCAACATTTGTGTTTTTATAATTTTCTTATTTTTTAAGTTTCATTTCAAAGTTAATTTGCCTTTTCATAACCATAATGAATTTGAGGGAATGTTAATATATGTATATATTAATTTATGGCATGTAAATGTGTGATTAATGTAATTACCCTATTGCTCCCCTAGATTAGGCGACTACCTTATTAGTTTGATTGTCTTAATTAGCAAGAATTACCATGTTTGTACGATTTATCACATTTAAACGGTGTAGAAATTTTTAAATTTTGATAAAATGTAAAGTAACATAATCAATGGCCGAATATTATGCAACTTTAATTTTTATGATTTTTTGCAAGACAATTACATAGAACGTTATTTAATTTATGAACGGTTTTGATTTTTGAAAATATTTTTAAAAATTTATTTTTTAAGAGTAAATGGAGTGGAGAGTGTTGGTCCCAAAGCAACCTAAGAGGGAGTGAATTAGGTTTCTAAAAATATATTTTCAGAAATATTGAGATTTTCTAATTGAATGCTGATATAGTAAAATTAATAGAACAGTAAGGTAAAGAGAGAAAAATTAAACAATCAATACTTCCAAGCTAGCAAGTTTGAAGTATTCAATCACTAGAATGCTTCACACACTTGGTGAGCCAATAATCTTTACAAAGTTGGGAAGTTCTTTGTCACACTAAAACTCTTTTAGTTGAGCCAAGAATCTTACTTACAACCACACTTTCATACAAGATTATCACTCCACTCGAAGTTGAATTACACTCACAACTGCACACTAATACAACAAGGCACTATAGTCAATTTGTACTCAAATTACTCTTTTTCTAAGGCTTGTATTCAATGTATTAGATGATTCTTACTAAATGTCAAAGCAGCTATTTATAAGAGCAATAAATGGTGGTTGCAACTACTTCCTAACGACTAAATAATAAATACACAAAAAGTAGCCGTTGGGGTTTCGGACGTCCGAGATATTTTGGATGCGTCCGACACAGCGTCCGATCTTTATACAGTTGTTGAGGAACTTCGTTCGGACGTCCGTGCATGCGTCCGTTCCTTCGATGTGATAGAAGCTTCAGACGGTCATGTTCGTCCGAAAAGAGAAGCAGTAGAATCCCATTTCTTTCTGTCTAATTGTTCGGACGGTGCAATGCGTCCGAGAAGTTAAGACCTAGTTCGGACGGTTCAGTGCGTCCGAAAGCCCTGTCTCTAGCAAAACAGATAACAGTCCTGCAAAAATTTGTTTATAGAGTTAAGTGTTTATGTCATCATCAAAATAAGGTTTGGAAAATATCAGAGTGGATGCTCGTCTTTAGCTTATAGTTGCCTTGTTATTAGATACTCCCTTTGTTTCAAAATAATTGTCACATTTGGATAGAACACATGAATTAAGAAAACTGTTAAATTGCATCAATTTTATACAAAGATAGTTCAAAGTGACTAAATTACCCTTTTACATTAATATCCCAACAACAAAACCAAATTATCTATAAATTACCATTTCACATTAAAATTTCAACTACAAAATCAAAATTATCTATTGCTCTAGAAATCAAGTTAATTTTACACAAGACAAGTTGTCGAAAGTGACAATCATTTTAAAATGGAGAAAGTAAGTAACAAGCTCTTCCACCAGCAAAATACTTATTAATTACTGATGCGTGGAAAATTAGCACCAAAAATAAAATTAAAGTTTGAGTCCTTTTGTTGTCTGAATACTCTAATGCTATGTTAAATGCACGCATATCCCCACGATTCAACAACTTGCGTCAAGAACAAGAACGGCGGGGCTATGTCTCTCGACAGAGGTTCCGACGCTCAAGTCAAATTTTGCACATGCGAGAAATAGGATTAAGAGTGAATTGAGAGCTTGAAATGGAAAATTAGAAGTTAAGTGAATGAATCTTGTTTGTTTACCTTGCCAACTTACTATTTGTATTCCTTTTTGATGGATTGAATAGCTCATAGGTTTGAGAATAATTATTGGGCCCATGAAGGCCTTGAATGTGTGAAATTTCTTCATATATTGATTTTGGTGAAAATTACCAAAATATCCTCCCATATATTTGACCGCTTCTATATAAAGGCATTTTATGTACCTATTGCATTATACATGTTGTACCTATTCTCTCTTGTCTACCTACCAACAGAGAATGCTAAGAATTTTTAGTTTTCTCTTACCAAAAACATCGCCAGAGCTTGTGCCGGCGTTGCTTATGTTATACAATTTCTCTCCTTTTACTCATCATCGCCGCCGCTATCAATGCCAATGTACTCTACTTCATTTTGCGGCCAAAAGTTCCCAAATATACCATCTTCAATGTAGCAATACTAGGCTTGAATGGGTTGGAGTCATCATCGGTGATATCGCTTGAGTTTGATGTCAGCAAGAAAGCTAAAAACCCGAACAAGAAAATTGGGATATATTATGGGGAAAACAAGCCTAATAGTCCCTCACATTTTATATGTGTACTTTTTTAGTCTTTCACAATTAAATAATGCATTGTAGTCCCTCACAAATTCAAAATGCACCATTTTGGTCCCTCGACACAATTATTAGCATATTTTGACCTAAAATACTCACAAATGTATCGAATGTTACATTTTTCATGTGCAAAATTGACAATACACAAATTTCAAATATTAAACAACACTACCTAAAACCTTTTCCATCGCCACCCCAAAATTTTCACCTACCATCGTGGTAGTAATGCTGTTGTAGGCATCCAAAATTAACAACTCTCAATAATAATGTAGTAGTGATGAGTCAAGTTTGTCCCGCAGAGAATGGAGTTTATTCTTGTGCTAAATGAAAAGGGGGGGTTTTTCTTGAATGCTTTAGAACTAAAAATTAATAAAACAATAAAATAACTAAAGAGAATTTAATGTAAGGAAATTCTTGGTTTTGGTCATATCTATCATGGCAATTTCACTAGTTGATCCTTGACACACAAGATAATTCAATTTTATATCAACCACTAATTGAAGAATTAACCCGACTTCCAATTCAAAGTTGATTCTTATTTCTCTCTAAAGTTGGCTAATTTTCAACACGCGACCCAATTAACCCTAACTATTAATTTAATCCAGACACGTGCCAAAGATTAATTAATAGAAGCATTAAAATCAACAAGAACAATTTGGCTAATTAAACATCAACACACGTGGTTATGCCAATTAGATGATTAATTTTCCTAAATTCAATAACACTAATCGAGTAATTATCAAATTCAGTTGCTTCACAGATTGAATCAAGTAAACGCGGTTAAAACAATCTAACTATAGATTAGTTCTAATAACTTAATATTCTTCAACAATAATAAGTTAAAAAGAACAATCATAAAATTAATTACAGAAAAATAATCAATACTTGATATATAATTGAATATGTTCAAGAACAGAGAGTCTCACAACATAGTAGAATTGACCATGGTTTCAAATCAATCGACCAAGAAAAAGTTTAGGCACAAAGTGCCTTGAAAGAATAAAGAAGATTTTTTTCTGCTAAAAACCCTAACTAAATGTAAAAATAAAGTGTCGACGTTTTTTCTCACCCTACTTGGGGTATTTATATTGAGTATTTAGGGTTACAATTAAGGTCTACAGATAAGAACGTGAAATTGGCTGAAAAAGAGTCCAACCAGGTGAAAAAATCTGCTAAAAACCCAAAAATACGCAATACTGCTATTTCGGGCGCACATGCGCCTCCTATTTTGGGCACATGTGCGCCCTAGGCAGTGCTGAAAATTTGTCTTCTAGTCCTAGCGCACATGTGCTGCACAACCCCAGCACATGTGCATTGGACGATCACTTTCGACTTCGATTTTGAGCCTGATGCAGACCGAATTTAGAAAATATCAAAACATGAACAAGAAGTTGTAACTCTATGTCTTAAATTTTCAAAAAATCTTGAATCACCTCAATTGGAGCTCAGATAAGAAAGTTATGCTCAATCCACCAAACTATGTCAGAATCGCTCCTCACCTGTGCGTATTTTCCAACTTTGCAATTTTGAACAAGATGCCTATAGAATCCTAGAAAACTCAAAACATGAAAGTTGTATAAATCTTCAATATCTTTTGAAATCATCTAAAATCATCTAAATCTGAGCTTGGAATCGAATGTTATGCTTGAAACACTAAATAGCATCCAAAATGGCTTCATACTCATGCATGTTTTGCCCTTAGCATTTTCTTTCATATTTTCATCTTTTTCAGCTCTTTTTCACTTTAACCCTACAAAAACAAAGAATAACCAAATTAAACTCAATGATAACTCAAATCTTGCTTACAACACATAAAAACATGGTAAATGACACATAAAATATAGCACAATTATGAACTTATCAAATTACCCCACACTTAGCCTTTGATCGTGTTTCCTCGATCAAACATAAAATTAAAACACTTAAGCATACCAAAATTTCACTCAATATATTTCTTCAAATACCCACATAAATAATCAATAATCAATCCAGTAATCAGAGTTGTCTAAGAACCAAAGAGCGCAAATGCTAATAAAAATCAAAACATGAAATTCGTGTGTATGTGTGTATAGCCATTAAAAAACTTAGATTTGAAAATATCCAGATTAAATTATGAAGACCCTCTAAATTTTTTTCTAAACACTCCATCGTTCACTCTTCTTACTCCCATCCACTAATTTAGACAACCAATTCAATTTAAATTTAGGTAGGACTTTTAGTTCGAACTATAGGTTAGGATATTAGTTAGTCAAAGAAAGGAAAGGATATAACAAATAAGAACAAGAGTTTTATAGTAATGGTGGCCACACATTAAAATAAAACTGTTCTTCACTTCCGAAATATTATACATCCACAATCCCGTACTTAAGTAACAAACACCCATGAATTCCGAACAACCAAACATGCCAACCTCCCTCGGACATATATACATCACATCATCATTTTATTTTTCTATGTCCACTCACAGTACGGGTATCAGTGGTAGGTGCTACACGCAGGTACCAGTGATAGGCACTACCTGCAAATATAGGTACCAGTGTTAGGCACTACCTGTAAATATCAAAAACTCCCATTATTATTTTTTTTTTCTTTCAACAATTTTTTCAATACCCCATTTTACTCCGTAAATGTACACTACCCACTTCTCACAAGCTTCCACCCTTATATCTCCTTAACATATAATGTGCACCATAAGCTCTTAAAGGAAAAATTTAGAATAAAACAATGAAAAGAACATTATGCTCAATAAGGGCATCTAACTGTGTTTAAGTGAAAGAAGGAGAATGATGTTTCTCTTCACAAGAATAAGGTACTTAGAATAAATTGTTAAAATGGTTGACTAGAATGGCTCAACAAACGAAAAACCTCATATTTAAACTAAATTGGGTTGTCTAAGAATTAGTTTCAGGCTGTATATGTGAAAATATAATAAAGTAAGTTTTTGGGATGCAACATAATTGAGTCTACATAAATTTCTCTAAATATCCCAAATCAAAATTAATGCATAGCTTAGTGCTCAAAAGTCTTGAAAATCATGAATGGAAAATATTAGCACCGACTACTCATTCATGCATGGTTCAATTAATAATTTATTCTACAGAAAAATGGAGAAAAATACGTTAAATGAAAATTTCTGAAAATTTTTCACAAAAAAATGGTCAATTAATCCACAGAAATCTTCAAAAATTTGACAAACTCTCAGATCAAAGGAAAAGTTAAAATATTGCAGCAAAATCGAGCAAAATACACCAAACAACTTAAAAATCCAAATAACTCCCCCACCCCACACTTAAAAATAAGCATTGTCCTCAATGCAAAAAGAAAAGCATAAAATGGGAAAAAGAAAAGTTTCTCTGGATTTAATTCGTGTTTGGAGTAGTAGATCCGCTATAAATATCTCCTTGTTGTGAATGAAAGCTGGAGTAGACACTAAACAAAACAGAACAAAACAAATAATTCCCTTGAGACAATAAGAAAAATAAGAATATTGTAGAAAATAATCCTACAATAATCAAGAAAAAACTTACTCCATTTAAGGGAATACACGACCAAAAATAACGAAAATACCATGACGAAAATAAAACCTAGCTAACAGAAAACTACTAAAATATCTAATAAAATAGCAACAAAAATTGTCTTGGAAATCAACTATCATAAATATCATATAAAGAAAATGGCCCAACACATAGGGTATAAAAAGCTCAAGGAGCATGGGGCCCCAAATCCTACGAGAAATGAGGAAAAAGTGGAAATGTGAAGGGGTCATCTCCTCGCTCTCTGGCCATCTGACAAGCTTCCATGATTGCTGCCAGGTAAACAGGTATTGCATAAATGAAGCAAAATGTTGGCTCATCCGCTGTTGCTCTGCCAAGATTTGATATAGGAGCTCCTGAGTCTGCTGTGGGCCAGGGACTGGCTCGTCGTCTGAATAATCAGCTTCAGTCAACGTGTGAAGTAGAGGCCTAAGATCGAGTGCATTTAATCGGAGCTCTTATACCCTCCATTACAATCAACTGTCCAGGCTTCAATTTTTCTTCCGAATGATCAATCACCACACCACTTTCCAAACACAGAGCCGTAATCAGATGGGAAAACCAAAAACCTGGTTGGTTATTTGTAGCGGAGTAGCAGATTTGTTGACGTATAAGCTGACCGACATCTATGGCTTTCCCGGTAGCAATGCAATACAAAAGTTTGGCCCTTTCCATAGTGATGTGGGCAAGATGGTTTACCGGAAGAAAGCGGCCACAAAGAAACTTAAACTAGACAAACCAGGATGGCTTAAGTTTATTAGCGTTGAAATGCCGAGCCACGATACCATCTGTCGAGTAAGTCCATTCCACGTCCCCATCGTAAAGAACACTTGTGATCTGTTGTAGCTCTACTTTGGCATTACGGGTGTCGGGCCATTCATCGTTACGAATGCGATTGACCTTCAAAACTCTGTTGATTTCATTGGTAGAGACATCCACGTCTTTTCCCCGTACATATACTTTGGTGGAGATATAATGATCAAAATTAGAATAAAATTCATGCACCACCAGGATGATGGCATCTATGGGGGTTGAGGTGTAAAGCTCCCATCCACAATTGCGAATGGTTAACTTGATTTTTGGCACCCCTGCCAATGGAACTTGTATGCCTCTTTCCTTAATTGCAGCCCATTTCAAAATATCACTTCGTATTTTTGTTGGGCACTTGCAGTAAAAAATCTCACACCTCCACTTACTCGAGGTTGTTGAGCCCCCGATGATGAGGATGCTCCGGTACTCTTGCCATAACTGGCTGCTTTGCCGTTCTTCCCATTCCTACAAAATATAAATGTACATCATTACTCCCAAACAAACAATTGTAACACCCCACACTTAAGTAAAAGGCCATTTCTCTAATCATAAGCCTTAGAATATACATGAAAATTCAAGCAAAATAATGTCTAAAACTAAGGCTTATCATACATTGCATGAACATTCCTATGCACTCATTGAGACAATTTATCAAACATATGGCATGCATAGAGAAAAAAGGAAATCTTTGTGTATATATTGAACATGCAATCCACCCTCAATCAACAATCCAAACAATAGTCATTCCAGTTCTACTTTTAAAGTTCAATCCATAGGAGATTTAATCAATCAAAGCATAAAAAAAAAACTTGACACATTCTTGAGAATCAATTGAAACCCATAAGGAAGAATTTGAGAAAGAGAGAAAAATTCATACCTTGCTTTGATGTTTCCTTGAAAAAGAAGAAGTTTGGGTGTAAAATTGATGAATTTGGGTTGATTTGAGGAAGAAATAGGAGTGGGGAATTTGGGGGTTTGAGAGGAATTTGAAAGAGAAGAGGAAGAGTATACAGTGTTATGTGTGAAGAAAAAGGGTTTTGACCATTTTAATTCCCCGCGCGCACATAAGCTGCAAGTTCAGCGCGCATATGCACGTAAAATAGTGTATCCGTGTGCTGAACACTCTACCTTGCGCACATGTGCTGGGCTTATAGCATACATGTGCGTGAGAGGCAGAAGCTCAATTTCCCAATCGGGCACAATGCACATGCACTGGAAATTCAGCGTGCATGTGCGCTAGAGGAAGAAATTTTTTTTTTAATCGTAAAACAAGTTAAAAACATAAAATTTCTACTCTAAATCACCCACATAACACACACAAAATCTTCAAATGACCACTTTATCATTTTAGCCCTTTAATGCAATCGATTTCCCAATTAGTAACGAAATAAATATATGTTGTCCTTTTAAACTAAAATAAGCAAAAAAAAAAGTTGCAAAAATTAAATAACGGCACAGAATTCAAATAGACATTGGTTGCCTCCCATACAGAGTCTTTGTTTACTGTCATTGGCTCAACTTGATACTCTTTCACCAATCAATTATAATGCAGTTCTTCCAAATCCTCTTCGCACACATTTCCCAATGAAACACCTTCATAATAGGGTTCTAGGCGATGTCCGTTGACCTATTGAATACCTTGGAAGTTTGTAAACTCTGAATCTCAACTGCACCATAGGGAAATACATTAGTTATAAAAATGAACCAATCCAACGAGATCTCAACTTACCAAGAAATAAGCGAAGACGTGTCTGATAAATAAGGACTTTTTGACCAACTTTAAAATCCTTTCTTACGATCATTTGATCATGTGAAGCCCTTGCCTTCACTTTATATATGCGAGTATTCTCGTAAGCTTCATTGTGGATTTCCTCTAACTCTTGTAGTTGTAATTTTCTTTGTTTACCACTTGTATCCAATCCCATATTGAAACTTTTAATAGCCCAATAAGCTTTATGCTCCAATTCTATGGGTAGGTTACAAGTTTTTCCAAATATTAACCGATATGGGGACATCCCTATAGGCGTCTTATTGGCAGTGCGATATGTCCATAATGCATCATCCAACCATAAACTCCAATCCTTGCTGCTAGAGTTCACCATTTTTTGAAGAATAGACTTAATTTCTCTATTATGTGAACTCTAGATCCTCGGCTTGTCCACTGGTTTGCGGGTGATATGCGATGGAAATCTTGTGTGTCATAGGGTACTTTTTCAGTAAGGCTTCCACTGTCCGGTTAAAGAAATGAGTACCACGAACACTGATTATAACCCACGGAATCCCAAATCTAGAAAAGATATTACTATTAAGAAAATCTGAAACAATCTTTGAATCATCAGTACGAGTGGTTTTAGCTTCCACCCATTTCGAAACACAATCAACAGCTAGGAGGATTATGAATAACCAAATGAAACAAGAAAATGTCCCATGAAATCAATGCCCCAAACATCAAATATTTCGCAGAATTGTATCAGGTTTAGAGGCATTTCATTCTTTTGGAAAATGTTACCCGTCCTTTGAAAATTATCACACGAACGACAAAATAGGTAAGAGTCGTGAAATATGTTGGGACAATAAAATCGACACTCTACTACCTTCATTGCTGTTCTTTTGCCTCCAAAATGTCCTCTACAAGCATAAGTATGGCAGGCAAATGCTAACATTGAATTAATTTCACCATCATTGACACATCTTCTTATTACCTGATCGGCACAATGTTTCCATAAATAGGGATCATCCCACACATAATATTTGACACACTTTTGATTTTCTCTCTTGCCGTCCTAGACAAACCTCGAGGTAATCTATTAGTAACTAAGAAATTAACAATATTTGGATACCAGGGTAACATTGCCTTTACTGAGCATAATTGTTCATCTAGAAATCTTTCTTGTATCTCTAGTTCATCCTCCACATGTGGTAGTCGATTTAAATGGTCAGCCACTTTATTTTCCATACCACTTTTGTCTTTGATTTCCAAGTCGAATTCACTCAAGAGGAGTATCCATTTTATCAACCTTGGTTTTGACTCCCGTTTTGTCATTAAATTACGTAAAGTCGCATGATCAGAATACACAATCACCTTAGTTCCTTTTCAGTGGTGGTGTAGTTTTCTGCGCATCATTTAGAGTCATGGAAGCGTAATAAATTGCATCTGCGCAGAAGAGGCGACCCTTTCAACACGTTGCCCCAAAACTGCACCCATTGCAAAATCACTAGCGTCGTACATTATCTCAAATGGTAGATTCCAATTGGGTGGTTGGATGATTGGAGTTGACACGAGAAGTTGTTTCAATTTATCAAATGCCGCCTTGCAGTCAACTCGAATGCCATATCTTTTTGCAGTAATTTGCATAAAGGTGCCAATATTTTGGAGAAGCCCTTAATGAACCTTCGGTAAAAACCTGCATGATCAAGAAAAGCATGAACTTCCCACACCTTGGTGGGATAAGGTAATGGTTGAATTATGTCAATTTTTGCTTTGTCAACCTCAATCCCTTTAGATGACACCACATGACCTAACACTATACCTTGTTGAACCATGAAATGACATTTTTCAGATTTTAAAACAAGATTGGTTTCTATGCACCTTTGTAGTATTAATGTGAGATTATGCAACCATTGATCAAAAGAATCTCCATAAACGGTGAAATCATCCATGAATACCTCGATATACAATGTTCTAAAAAATCAGAAAATATGCTAACTATACACCTCTGAAAAGTAGCAGGGGCATTACACAACCCAAATAGCATTCGATGATAAGCAAATGTTCCAAATGAGCATGTAAATGTTGTCTTCTCTTGATCTTCGAGAGCAATAGCGATTTGGAAGTTTCCTAAGTAACTATCAAGAAAACAATAATAAGCACAACCAACTAACCTTTCAAGCATTTGATCAATAAAAGGTAAACGGAAGTGATCTTTGCGAGTAAGAGAATTAAGCTTTCGATAATCTATACAAACCCGCCACCCATTTTGTATACGGGTTTCATTTTCTTGATTTTTAATCACAGTTATTCCTGGCTTCTTAGGGACTAATTGTACCAGACTAACCCATTCGCTATATGAAATTGAGTAAATTATCCCCACTTCACGAAGTTTGAATATTTCCTTTTTAACCACTTCCATTAGCTTCGAGTTTAGCCTTCTTTGCGTTTGACGGGTAGGCTTAGATCCCATCCTCAAGTAGTATACGATGCATACATGTCGATGGGCTAATTTTCCTTATATCTATAATGGTCCACCCAATTGCTGTCTTGTGCTTCCTTAGAACTTTTACCAACCGTTGTTCTTGGTCAGTGGTTAGGTCATTAGTGACTATCACCGGATGAGTTATCCCATCACCTAAAAATATATATTTGAGGTGACTTGGAAGAGGCTTTAGTTCCGACTCAGTCGCCTGCAAAATAGAAGACAAAATTGTATCATTAGAGATCTTCGATGTCACATAAGATAAAACTTACCAAATTGCGGTTGTTCAACATCACTTTCTGCTTGCTCATTTCTGTCTCCTTCAAACTTTTCTTCCTGTACTATTGAATCAATAACATCAACAAAGAAAATAGAATTATCCTCAGTTGGATACTTCATGGCTACATAAATATTATGTTGAAAGATTTTGCCATCAAATTCCATCGTCAAAATTCCAATATCCACATCTATCTTAGTTTTAGATATTAGATTCAAAAATGGTCTTCCTAACAAAATGGGGGCAGACTCATCATTGTTCACCATGTCAGTACATAAAAATCAGCTGAAAAAAATTAATTCATTGACTTGGACTAAAACATCTTCAACTATACCCTTAGGATAAGCCTCTGATCTATCTGCTAACTGGATAACAGTACTAGTTTCAAGTAAAGGTCCTATATGTAAGGATTTATAAACTGAATAAAGCATGACATTTATAGAATCTCCTAAATCCAACATGGCCTCCTTAATTCTAGTATTATTTATTGAACACGGAATTGTACACATACCTGGATTTTTACATTTCATTGGAAGATTCTATTGTATAAGCATGGCTGATACATTTTTAGCCAACATGATATTCTCAGTCTTCTTTTGTTTTTGCTTCTTTTTATGTGTACATAATTCTTTCAAAAATTTAGCATAACGAGGAATTTGTTTGATAGCATCCAGCAATGGAATGTTTACCTCACATTTGTGAAAAGTTTCATATAATATCGTATCTATTGGGGTCCTCCTTCGCAAATTCCTTAAATGCATCAGGAAATGGTGGGTCAGGTATGTATTCTGGCCACTGAGTTGACTTACCAGTTTTTTCATCTTTTTGAACGGGATAGATTTCTTTCTCCACTTCGATTTCCTTCTCCTTGGCCTTATTTTGTTCAGGAACTACTTTAGTTGGCACCTCAACCTCATTGCCGCCTCTCAACACAATTGCACTAGCATTCTCTTTAGGGTTAATAAATGTTTGAGAAGGCAACTTTTCAAAACTTTGCGATTCCAATCGACTGATTGCAGTCGCCATTTGTCCCATTTGGTACTGCAACTGCTGAATACTGGCCTTGGTATCCTATTGAAATTGCATAGTATTAGCCGTTAAAGTATTCAGCATTTTCTCTAAAGATTTACCAAACTGATTATCCAGATTAACTTGTTGTCTTTGAGCAAATGGGGGCCTATATGGTTGAAAATTCTGCCGATTTTGTTGATGCTGAGGTTGTGCTGAATTCCCCCATATCTCAAATTAGGATGATCCCTCCATCCAGGATTATACGTGTTAGAATAGGGATCATAATTTGGTCATGGTTACCCTAGAAATCCTCCAAATGCATTTACTTGCTCTTGGGATTCCTCTTATAATGTGGGACACATATCTGTTGAGTGTCCCTCATTTGAGCAAATGTTGTAGGGTTGTGCCGTCTATGCTGTTCTTGAAGCCAATTGTCATACAAAAGAAGTCAGAATAGCTATTACTTGTTCTAAAGATGAAACATTTACCTTGTTCACACGTTTGAGAGGTTGATCACGTCGTATCCCAAACTTTTGAGAACATGCAGCCATATTCGACATAAGCTCACAAGCAGCGTCTATGGTCAAATTATCCAACGCCCCTCCACTTTCGGCATCGACCATATTCCTTTAATTCGGCAACAAACCTTCATAAAAATATTGGATTAATAAGGAGTCACTTATCTGATGATGTGGACAACTTGCACACAATTTCTTGAAGCGTAGTCCCAGTACTCATACAAAGACTCGTCATTGAACTGCCTTATGCCACAAATTTCTTTTCGAATATTCGCAGTTCGAGAGCCTGAAAAATACTTAGCTAAGAATAGTTTGTTCGTCTGCTCTCAAGTTATAATACTGCCTGAAGGTAAATTGATCAACCAATCATTCGCCTCATCCTTAAGCGAGAAAGAGAATTCTTTCAATTTAATATGCTCCTCTGACACTCTAGTAGGTCTCATATTTGTGCAAACTACATGGAACTCCTTAAAATGCTTGTTTGGATTTTCACCTGGCAATCCATGAAAAGAAGGTAATAGATGGATGAAACCAAATTTTAATTCAAATGTGACATTTGCATCTAATTCAGGATATGTAATGCATAAAGATTGTTGGTTCAAAGTGGGCGCTGCTAATTCTCTCAAAGTTCGTTGCGCCATGTTCGTCTCTTCTTGTTGTTCCTTATCACCTGCAAAGATAAAATTAAACAACTATTCTTCCCCTAACTGTCTCTCTCTTAAGTTTCTTTTCCCAATTTGCATAACGTTCTCTGTATTTTCGGATCAAATTGAAATTCAACTTGTCCAACAGATCGTGTCACTGGCATATACAATTAGCGGAAGAATAATAATAAAATAAAATAAAAGAAAACTGAAATAAATAGTACAAAAATAATTCAAACCGTTCCCTAGCAACAGAGCCAAAATTTTGGTAGTAATGCTGTCGTAGGCACCCAAAATTAACAACTCATTATAATAATGTAGTAGTGGTGAGTCAAGTTCGTCCCATCGAGAATGGAGTTTATTCTTGTGCTAAATGAAAATTTGGGGAGGGGGGAGGGGAGGGTTTCTTGAATGCTTTTGAACTAAAAATTAAAATAATAAAATTTTTAAAGAGAATTCGATGTAAGGAATTTCTGGGTTTCGGTCAGATCCACCATGGCAATTTGACTAGTTGATCCTTGAGACACAAGATAATTCAATTCTATATCAACCACTAATTGAAGAATTAACCCGAATTCTAATTCAAAGCTTTTATTCTTATTTCTTTCTAAAGTTGGCTGATTTTCAACACGCGATCTAATTAACCCTAACTATTAATTTAATCCAGACACGCGCCAAACATTAATTAATAGAAGCATTAAAATCAATAAGAACAATTAGGCTAATTAAACATCAACACACGCAGCTATGCCAATTAGTTGATTAATTTCCCTAAATTCAATAACACTAATCAAGTAATTATCAAATTTAATTGCTTCACAGATTGAATTAAGCACAAGCGGTTAAAACTAGAGCTATAGATTAATTCTAATAACTTAATATTCTACAACAACAATAAGTTAAAAAGAACAATCATAAAATAAATTACAAAAAAATAATCAATACTTGATACATAATTGAATATGTTCAAATACAGATGAGTCTCACAACATAGTAGAATTGACCATGGCTTTAAATTCCTCGACCAAGAAAAGGTTTAGACACAAAGTGTTATGAAAGAATAAAGAAGAATTTTTCTGCTGAAAACCCTAGCTAGCTGAATTGTAAAAATAAAGTGTCGATGCTTTTTCTCACCCTACTTGAGGTATTTATATTGAGTACTTAGGGTTACAATTAAGGTCGCATGTGCGCTGGACCATCACTTTCGGCTTCGATTTTGAGCCTGAGGCAGACTGAATATGGACAAACTCAAAACATGAAAGTTGTAGCTCTATGTCTTATATTTCCAAAAACATCTTTAATCACCTCAATTGCAGCTCAGATAAGAATTTTATGCTCAATCTATCAAACTGTGTCAGAATCGCTCCTCGCCAGTGCGCATTTTTCAACTTTGCAATTTTGAACAAGATGCCTATAGAATCCTAGAAAAATCAAAACATCAAAGTTGTAGAACTCATCAATATATTTCGAAATCATACAAAATAATCTCAATCAGAGCTTGGACTCGAATGTTATGCTTGAAATATGAAACAACATCCAAATTAGCTTCATACTCATGCATGTTCCGTCCTTGGCATTTTGTTTCATCTTTTTTCAGCTCTTTTTATAACACTTTAACCCTACAAAAACTAAGAATAACCAGATTAATCTCAATAATAACTCAATTCTTGCTTATGTGACATAAAAATGTGGTAAATGACTCATAAAATATAGCACAATTATGAACTTATCACATCACCATCCCTATTCCCCTTCCTCGTAGCTTTTCCTTTTCCACCCCTATTCCAACAACTCTAATTTTTTTCTTTTTGGGACAATTTATTATTTAAAGTTATGTATTGTCAATTTTGCACTTGAATATGTTATATTTTATACGCATGTAACTATTTCAAGCCAAAATATGCTCAGAATTGTGTTGAGAGACTAAAATAATGCATTTTGAATTTGTGAGAGATTAAAATACATCATTTTGAATGTAAGGGACTAAAAAAGTACAAATGTGAAATGTAAGAAATTATTAAGGTCATTTTCCCTATATTGTGAGTCAGAAAGCAAATGTGAGGTCTCTTATGGTGACACTAGTTTAAGTAATGGCGCTTTGCCAGCATTTCACCATGCCATCAGGCAAAGTGACGGTCTTCCAAACAGTGTTAAAGGGGTCCAATGTTTTTTTTCCTAGCGGCGTTAGATTGGCCATGAGAAATGAGCAGAGGAAAAGAAACGTGTGTTTAGATTGACTTTTGAAGTGCCCGTTAAGATCGAGGTTGGCTCCGTTAAGACTTGGAAAATTACCGTTATAGTTAAATGTGATGTCGCCGTTGATAGTTTGAACGAGAAGTCGAAGATTGTTTCTTAAAGTTGTGATTTCGATGTGAGATTATGGTAGAAACTAGAAACCAATAATAATTAGTAGTAGAATTTTGCTATTCTGTAGAGAGTTTTTTAATTATAATTAACTGTATTAGGTAATGTACCGGTACGAAAAATTTTAAAATGAATCACGATTACATAGTGCCGTCGAGGATTAGGTCCACTAAAGAATAGCTCTAGCCGGGTACAAATTCAAAACTTTTGGTGATTATTTATTCAAATCTTTTCGGTAATTTTTTTATGTGTAATATACATCTTCATATCAGTTATATGAGAATAGTAAGACAAAAAAATATTGAAAGCAAGAACATCTTTAGCATGTGTTTTAGAGAATTAATAATTCAAGGGAACAATATTAGAAAAGAGAAGAGTTAGTCACAAGTATTGAAAAATTATTCGAAAATGGAGAAAGTACACCACGGTCACCACCCTTTGTTAAAATAGTAATTGATGAAGTTTTTACTTGCCCATTGCCCCGGCTAATTTTGATAATTTAAGGCAGCTACCTGTAAGTTCTATACTATTTTTGTATTGAAGCAGATAGGGATATTGATGGTTCAGTTGGATCCAGTTGATTTTAATAATTTTTTGAACCAAATTTTTTATATAAGTTCGTAAATTTTCAAACTAAAATCAAACTTTTTGTAAGAAAGCTGGCCATTCATTTCGCAGTTAGTTTGAGTTGGTTTAATAAAGTCATATAGCGATTCTATTTATGGTTCATAATTTTCTGCTTCAATCTAATTTCTCTTCGTTGGACCTCAAATATTGAAACGAAAACTAGTATAAAAATATTGCAAATTAATGCCATCATTCAATAAATTAGAATAAATATAAACTAATTAGTGAAATTATATACTTATAATTAAATCACACTTATTTCGATGTATGTACATACATCTACGGGCTAATGTTATTGCCAGAACAATTATTATTTAGTCAAAATAACTTTCCTTCAAATGCTAAAATTACCCTTCACAAATCAACATAATTATTCCCCCCTTCCTTTTCATTTCTGCCTCCGCCCGTCTAGGCCTCTGCCTCTGCCTCTGCCTCTGCCTCTGCCTCTTCAGCAACGGTGGCTCCAATCCTACTTTTAATTACTCCTCCGACAACACCACTTGCAACGGTATTGATATAATTACCAATCATAGCCCTCTTACAATTACTCAGTTTCAAATCTGAATTTCCCAAAAACTAAAAAGAAAATAAATAAAAATCAAAACAGAAACCCAAATCATCAACAATTGAATGAACTACAATATAAGTGTGCCATAGAATACAAAAAGGATGCTAAAATTATAATACCAGTAAACTTTTTTGGCAAAAATTAAAAAAAAAAATTGGGATATATTAAAAACTAGAGTTTTAGTAGGAAAATAATAATTATCCTTGTGAATATTGGAGAGTAGCTTATAATAGAAATTTTAGGAATAAATTGCCTATAAATATTGGCTCTTAGAACTGAAAAATTATGACATATTTTTCAGAAAATTCGTAAGAGAGAAGAAGAATTTTTTCAACAAACTAATAAGTTTTCTTTCTATTTTAATTTCATAATTAATTATTTATATTATTTTATGTTCAAATATTGTAGATTTATTAGAAATCTTTTATAGATTAACTATGTAGATTTTTAGGAACCATATATAAACTAATTTATGCTTATTTATGAATTTAATTGCTATTTGTTTTGGAGTATTTTTGTGTTTAAATAATCTGAAATGTAATAACTATTTTCATATAGAATTAATCTTGAATTTTGCGATGTATTTTTCTATAAAGAAATAAAAAGGAAAAATTATTTTTAGAAAAAAAAAAGAAAAAAGGAGAAGAACAAGTAGTAGCAGTAGTGCCATCTCAGGAAGATGATGAAGATGATGATGATTTGTCATATTTACAGTTTAGTCCTTTGGATTTTGTAGTATTTTTATTAAGGCTCAATTGATCTTTAAATGGTACAGGTCAAATCCTTATGAATTTCTGAAAATTATATTAAGACCTAGGATAGTTCTGAGATATCAATGAAATTATGTTTCGACCCCCTGAAGTTTCTGAAAAATTATACAATGGCCTGAAAGTTTTAAAAAATTTACTAAAGCCTAAAAAATGTTTTATAAATTATAAGAAAGCCCTCAAATATTTTTCTAAAGTTATATAGAGCCACTCATTGTTTTATATAGTTATATATAATTCCAAAATTTTTCAAAAATGACCCAATAATTTCTAAAAATTTGTAATAGTAAACTAAAAGTTATTTTTTGATGGAAATTGATCATTGGATTGATTAAACCTAGTAAGGACTCAATTAAGTTATATTGGTAACTTTAAAAGATTATATTATTACATTTGAGCAAACTAAGAGTACTTTTCATACTTTTACATCACTAATGAATCTTAAAATATTTAAAGTATTAAACCGAATATGGTATCTAAGAATTTGTAACAATAGTGAGTTAGGTTAAGAGTTTATTAAGTGTTCATTGATGATAGAATATCGTAATTTCTTGCAGGAAAATATTAATGTCAAGGTTAAGCACGATTATCGAGCTTATTCGAGATAGGTGGTGCTTACCCTATGAATTTCCAAATTATTTTACGAACTTTGATATTTCTTAAAATTACTTTATGAACTCACATGAATTTCAAGGTAATTTTACGAAGAGTGTGAACTCACATGAATTTCAAGGTAATTTTACGAAGAGTGTGAACTCACATGAATTTCAAGGTAATTTTACGAAGAGTGTGTTTTATGAAAAAATTATTTTTGCTATGAAAATTTGCATGATAATGTATGACTATGACTTGTTTGGATTTAAAGTTATATAAAAATGTGATATATGCATGATTTTGAATATGTATGATATGTGTGGTATATGGGTAAAACATTAATGAACGAAGACTCTAAACAAACATGAGATAGTCGGTAGGGGTTGTAATTTTGAACTCTCCGATTAATTATGATTATTATGAAAACAATCATGATTATAATAATGATAATGATAATGACAACAATTAGAGAAACTGTCAAGTGGTAACTGGAAACCTCTTGACAACCTTTTCCAGTGAGGTCAATCGCTAGACTGAATAGTCACTAGCTGATGAATGCATGGTTAGTTTTGAACATTTTCTAATAAGTGAATGCATGATTTAACATGATTTTATGATTATGAAAATGAATACTTGGTGTATGTATGATTATGAAATCTGTCAATGAAAATGACTTATGATTATAATATTTTTCAGTATTTCAAAAGTATTAGATAATGATTTTATAAATATAAAGTATGATTACAGTAGTTTTGAAAATATGATTTTCTTGAAAGCATGAACGTGTAATTATGTGACAATTTATGAAAGTATATGTATATGTAATTGTATGATCCAATAAGGAGTATGTACTATCTATTGGGCTGACTTGTCACTCATGCCATTTCCTATGTTTTTGTACAGACGACGAGTACGAGTATGTTATCTTAGAAGACGAATCTTAGACGCACTCAGATAAGGAAGACCGCTAAGATTGTTTAGTGGTAGGATTTTAGTAGAGTTAATAGACACTGAAATAGGTTGAATTTGCGTGCTCATAATATTATTTAGTTGTTTGCACTTGAAAATTTATTAAATGGAATAAGTACTACACTATTTTGGTTATCATTTATGAATAGACACTTTCACTATTATTATTATTATTTGAGATTTATTGATACATGATTGATGCCTTGTATTTGTGAAAATATGATTTTACGGATATAGCAAATGACAGACAAGTACGAGTTAGGAATGATAAAAATACTCTAGATTAGGAAGATTTTAGGCCTATAGAGCAGCAGGAGTATTCTTTCCCTTGTCTACGTCACTGATTCCTATTGTTATTATTTGCTCTTCTGCGTACTAGTTGTACTGGTAGTATTAACCAGACCTCTTCCTCCATGGACTCCATCTCACCTCTCAAAACCCAATTACAACAAATACCCTTATTCCAATAGCTTCTCTATTTCTTCCACGTCTGTATCCTCATATCCACATACCCCTTCCTGTACTGCTTCTGACAGAGAAACTTCAATAGCTGTGAACAATTAATACTTCGAAAAAGAGAAAAAGCTTGAGCATGGTTTTCAGTTATACTCCATCGGAATGAGTCGGAATTATAAGGAATACAAGTGGCGTCTGTGATAGGCCCAATTGGAAATCACAGTAATTGACGTTAATTATAGGAGGGCAATTCTATCATATTGACAAAATTGCTCTGACTAGATACAAATTGTTCTGGCAATAAGGGTGGCCATATCTACGGGCATATTTAACACTTGTGCAAATATTCATATATACTATGGTAGTACACGAACTCATTTCTTATATTTATGGCATTCACTTGTTTGATCGAATTTTGAATAACATCTAACAAATAAAAGTTAATTATGAATTAGTTTTATTTTTTTTATTGATATTTTACCTCTAACAATAAGGAATTTTTTAATACCGAATACCATTATACTAGACATTAAACGAAAAAACTCTTCGAACTATGAAGTTAAAAAACACATAAAAATTCTTTTTTTAAATAAAATTATTTTGATTATGAACTAGAAGTATTAAACTTTTAAATAATTTGTCTACAAATACCTATATATATATCAAAAAATATTTGAAAAAGACATATTTAGTTTGGAGCATTTATCTCTGTTTATAATCTTATAAATCAAAATCAAACAGCAATGTCAGTTTGGATTCGTTATATCTCGGTGTTACGTCGGTGTTACATTTTTATGTTTCTATAAAAAATAAAATTAAAAAAAAAAAAAATGTGAACAGCCCTGGAAGGTAATTGACGACGCCTCCTTAGATATCATACTAAAAAAAAATGTATTGGTGGTTGTCTACTAATTGGTTTGATTATATTTAAATAAGAATTGGAAACATAAAAAGAACATATAGTATTCTTTATTAACTAACTTATATTTTTATGAAAACATTTTCAGTAGATTTATTAGATTTCTTTCCTGAAAATTAACAAATACCTCTTTAGATGCCACTGCTTTTCTAGTTTATCATCACATTCTTCATAATTAGACTATTAAAATACAATATATCCTTGCTTTTCTAGTTTATCATCACTTCCTCCAATTAGAATATTGAAATACAATATATCCTTGGTTTATTTCTGTGATGCTAAAATTGGCTACATTTTGCAAGTTCTTGACTAATACTACATACCTCACGAAAATTTTATAATTTTATTTTAAATACTTGTACAATATAACAATATGTATTTTGAATACTTATACAATATAAATTTAAATACAATAGTATAATACATCTTTACAGGAACAATCTAACAGGACCATAGAACTCCGCTTACCTCAAAATGTTAGATTATATAGTCTACCTTTCTTCATCTCTCTTGTTAATTTTTTCCTCCTGTTTTTTGTGAGTTCTTGACCTAAGCAGTTTTAATGCTGGTTATCCATGTTATTGGGGCTTTTTTTCTTTTTTTTGGGGGGGTGTTAAAGTTGATCTAGATTATCTAAAATCTTGTACACTGAAGAAATTGATGTCATGCAAAAGAATAACAATATATTAGTCAAGTTGTTCGTTTTAGCGGAGCAACTAAACAAGCGTCTTACAGCTTTAACTAGTGAACTGCTTTGATACCAATCCACCACTCAAAATTGGACCCCAACAATTTAACTGAACATGGTAAACAGTCACTCTTTTTTTTTAAATTTTTTTTTAGTAAACAGTCACTAAAATATTAAAAACCATGAGAGAATTTGCACCAACTATTGACAAATGTATATACCTTCAAATTCTTAAAAGTATATATATTCTAACAATGTAGTCAGCTGTCTCAATAACCAATTCCAATCCTAGCTCAAGTCCCCTCATAAACAGTACTACATAACTACATTGAACTTCTTTATTCTGTATTTCTAGTTGATATAAAACATTGGAAGAAACTCAAATAAATTTCTCTGTATTATTTTCCTTCATGTACAACTGCAAAATTTACCTGCCTTTGCACTCCTATATTTCTTTCTTTCTTTATTCTTTAGCTGAGTTTTTATCCAGTATTTGCTAGTAATATTCTTCCAAACCTATACTTTATCTATTGGGACTTCGGTTGCTCGTACCTCTTCTTCGCATCTTCGATTCCCTTTTGGAGTTCTGCAAACATATTAACAGAAGATTCTGAAAATTTACACATTTGTCCAAGGAAACCTGCCAAACTTAAACGGAACTGATCAAGTCCTGGCATCCAGTCTTCTGCAGCTTCATCTCTCAACATCTTTGTACCGGGATCGCTATCTATACTAGCTTGCCCTGATGCTGAATGAGGAGGTGATTTGCACTTTTCCCTTGGTTCTTGACTTGACGGGGTAAAAAATGAGCAACTTCAGCTGCTAAAATCTTCATTGCATCTACAACTGCTTCGGTAGGTAAATTATTCAGCATGTCCAACCAATGACCACAAGTAGCATAAATAGGTGGACCAATGGGTGGTGGTGGATGCTGAATCCTTTTCTTTCTCTTGGAAGATTTCTGCGACAGCATGACAGATTTATTAAGCCACTTGTTTATAGCTTCAACATACGTCTTCTGAGCGTTCATCCACTTTGTAAAGCAGGACAATAAAGAGGTCAGCTCACTCTCCAGATAGATTACAATTTGTCGACGTGAGTCAGATTGTATGTAGATCTTGGTGTTTCCGGGGGTATAAGCCACCGATATTATGTGGAACTGAAGATTGTGACAGTCCAACATCGCTTCCCACATTCTCCTTAGCCTACAGTAAAACAGTAAGGGAGGTGTTGGAAAATGAAACTGATAAGCAAGGTGCAGTTCACAAAATATTCTATGGCCATGAACATCATGTAAGTGGATCGAGTGAAAACAAAGAAAAAAATCAAGTTCAGACTCGGACGGCATTTATTTCACTTTCTGTTTTCTTTAAAAGAAGACGAGAAATAGAAGTGAGGTTTCTCCGTTTCCCCCTATAAACCATAAGTCATATAATTGAGTTCATAAGAACGAACAATTAAAATGAAGATTAATAAATTGTTGCAATTTTGAAAGGGTGCTTGCATGGTATTCCCTCCACATATGAATAATGATTTCTTGTCGATCATTACATACCATCAAAATACAACGGCATGCAAACTCCACATGAATATTAAGTCAAATTTTGTGAAAGATTGAATTTAGACTATCATTGTACGGCAGTACTTGAAGTCTCTGGTATTGCATGATAAATGTGAATGCTTTTGCAAATATGATATGTGTCTGTGATGTGTGAACTGATTTACCGACACGGGTAAATACCTTTTCAAATTCAATCTATAGGCAAATGTAACTGATGTGAAATAGGTATCCATAAGAAAATAATTTTGCATTTCATGAAAGTCAACATCAGTGCTATACTGTCTAAAGGATTTTGAACAGAAATGAATCAAACAACAGTTGAAGGATTTAACAAGTACGTACCCTTGAATCAACTCTTCCAGTTGTGGCTGTAGCTCCCTGTCTCTCAAGTCCTCTATTTTCTTGGATATTGAGTCAATCCTATGAATTGCAACTCTGATTCTTGAGTGTAAATCCTTGACAACAGCACGCGTCTTATCAATCTTTAAGGCATTTTCTCCATTAGATTCTTGTTGCCTAAGAAGTTTACATTTCATATCATATTTCCGTCTCACCATTTCACTAGCCTGGAATCCACAAAGATACTCAGTTATTTGACTCAATAAATGTTCTTGAACTTGACAATCATGAGATCAGAATTAACTAAAACTAACAAATTAAGACATAATAAGCACCATGCTACATATATAATAATGTCCAAGTTGGAGCTGTCTGAAATTAAACAAAAGGGAAAAAAAAGAAATATCATATGCTGCAGCTTATTTAAACTGCGACAACAGAAAATAATACTCCCTTTGTTCTAATTTTATTGTTGCCCATGGAGTGAACACGCTATTTTAGAAAATTTAATTTTATGGTGTGTATACCTATGTTATCCACCATCATCGAGATAAGACAGTCAAAAAATTGTAGTTTAATAAGACAAGTCAAAAACAATTGCAGTTTTACGTGTTTAATAAGGGTAAAATTGGAATATGACATAATAAAGTAATGACTTTTTTGGAAAGGTGACATTATTTTTGGGACGTCCTAAAATAGCAAGTGTGACAATATAAATGGGATAGAGGGAATACAACTTTTCACCATTTTGGCCATTTACTGAAATAGAGTTTTGTGTGCAAATGTATGTGTGGAAACATGCTCCACTTGAGAATTTGACTGAAAAATCAGAATCAAGTAAAATTAGCTCCAACTGACGGAGTTATGTCATCACAAAATTAGTAGCAAAGAAGTCCTATGATTGAAAACTAATCACTTAAAACTGGCCGAATTCAATTGTCAAGTAAACCTACAACTGCCAAAAACTCTGGTTTCCCCCAGCAAACCCTTCTTCAAAACCATTGAGAGAAAATATAGTTGTCCACTAAGTTAAAGACCACAACTTCCACTTAACTCGTTACAATTACTCATTTTACTTTTCAGCAGAAAAGGAAAGAAATCTTTTTCTACCTCTATAAGAGCCCCATAACGAATTACTATTATGATGTCACTTCTAGACTCCTAGTTTCAACATCAATGTGACTGATAAAAAAACGCAAATGACTTCCCAAAACAATGATTTTCATTGTTTGCAGCAGCTACTGTTGCTACTTATGATTCACATTATAACTCTTAGCGCTTAATATATCAATGATACGCAACCACCAGTCAGACTTCAAGCCTTCAAAGAACTACTTTTGCTTGTCCTATAATACTTCTCTCAGTATCCTTCTAAATCTCACCTCAGCATTTGACCTGTCATTGAAATTTAGAATTTTATCACCGGAAAGTGATTAATGCTCTGAAAATGCAGTTTCCAAGATGACACCAAAATTTGTAATATCTAACTGACATTAACTAGCGTCAAAGAAAAAAACAGCTTACGAAACTCAAAGTCCAATATAATGTTGCCAAAATTTAGATATTTAGTTTCCTGATACAATTTGATTAGAAAACCTTCTCTTCTTCCTCAATTACCATGATCAGGGAGACCAACTATTCTTTTCTTTTTTGTTCTTAGAAAGAGACCACAAAAGATTTTTTTTTTTTTTTTTTTTAATCAAACTGACACCCTCCAAAGAGAAAACAAAACAAAACAAGACAAATTGCATAAAACATGCACACCTTGACTTCATCGTAAAGCTTCTTCTCCCAAGCATATAACCGATCTATAGTTGAGGCATGGCTTCCAGAGATCATACTAAAACTATCAAGGAGATTTTTGGTAAGGTCCTCAATATCATCAACCGAGTTTGAGCATTAGGAGAAGACCATTAGGAAAGTTTCTAGATGAAGAGGATCGAGATGAGGTCGTCCGATGCCAAGTTAAGTACTTCTCATCCGTCTGGGGAGCCTCTGAGTAGAAACATAAAAGCATGAGATCAGCTATCTATTAATAGTTGCTTAGGTAGATGTTAGGAGTTGGGATTCCAAAAAAAGATAACAGTTGCATATGAAACTAGCCATTAGGTACTTGTTAAGGTTTGTGATAAGACTTTCAGGTATTCTAGTACTTGAACCTGAGTTATATACTTTAATTATGTGCATTTGTTTTGCAGATGTATGTATTTTATATCTTTAACATGGTGAATTTCAACACATTCTTTTGCTAATAACTACAATGTTACTCCAACAAATTAGGAATTTATAAACTTGATTGACTAATGTAATCATTTTTTAAACCTAAATTTGAAGTTCTCATTAAGTTTATATTGTGAATTTCTTAGTCTATGCAGGAGCACTTTATATTTGATATATTTGCAGTTCTTAATAGATAATAATGGAGTACCAGGTCTACGAAGAACAAGTGCTGTAAGTTTGGGGCAGTAAGAACCTATGTCCTGTAGCATCTTCAGAGTTTCGACAGGTCTGAGATGTTAAATCCTCATTGGGTTCAGGATTAAAGATTTTCCAAATTAACTGTTGGCTAATCAAATTGATTAGGCCCTGATTTTCAGGGATATGAAAAAAGATGGTTTTTAGAGATATGAATAAGGCTGATTTTTAGGGATATGAATTAGGATAAATTGATTAGAGGATTAGGACAAATTGTATATTTCCTTACTTATACTTTCCTAGTTAGGCTGCCTTTTTTGTGTATAAATACTGCCCTTTACATTGTTTATAAACATATAAAAAAGACAAGGAATAAAATTTTCATCTTCTCCTAAAATTGTTCATGGTATCAAAGCACATACTCGGATTATTAGAGAAATCCTAGGCCGGAAAAGATCCAAAAGCCCTTTAAACCTCACCATCACTTCCAAAAGGCCTCTTCACTGGTGATCAGTTCAATTGGTGCTGACACTTTGGGTAGTCCCAATTCCTGGATTTCTTTTTATTTGTACTTCGATTGTTGGTTCCATTTGCCATTTTCTAAGATGTCAGACAAGAAAAAGATAGTTACTCCTCTTTCTGATAACCCTTCACTGCAAATCAGCCCCGTAAAGCTTGATGGAACTAATTATCTTGCATGGTCAAGATCTTGTCTATTATTCATCAAAGTTAGAGGATTGCAGGGTTATGTTACCGGAGATAAACGGAAACCAGATGACACTAATCCCACCTATGATCAATGGGAATCAGAGAATTCTCTAGTTATGCCATGGCTCATCAACTCCATGCAACCACAAATTGCTAGAGCATATTTATTGCTTGCTACTGCACCAAAGATATGGAATGCAGCATCTCTCACCAACTCACAAATGGGTAATTATGCCCAGATTTATGAACTTCGGAACAAAGTGCATGGCACAAAGCAAGGTGAGATGACCATTTCCCAAATCTATTTACTTTTCTGAACTATGTGGCCTATGGAAAGAGCTTGATTATTATCAAGACTTCCAAGCAGATGCGCCGTTGATGCAGTCAAGTTTCAAAAACTAGTAGAAATGGAGTGGATCTACGATTTTCTTTCTGGTTTAAACAATGAATATGATGAGATAAGGGTTCAAGTTCTTGGAAAAGATCCTTTTCCTTCCTTGAAACAATCATACTCTTGTGTCCAACAAGAAGAGAGTAGGCAAAATGCCATGCTTTACATAGCACCAGTTGAAAAAGCTGGGTTGACTGCTAATTTGTTGCATGAGCAACAAAAGGCCACCAGTCCTACTTCTGATAAAGACCATCTGCACTGTGACTATTGTGGAATGACACAACTACCAAGGAGACTTGCTAGAAATTACATGGTCGGCCTACTAGAGGTCGTGGAGGAAAACGGGTAAACTCAACCAAGGGCCCGAGCAAATTTGTCGGAGCAATGAAGCCATCCAAGGAGACAATTTCCACTGAGTCAATCCTTTCTAATGAAGAAATACAGAATCTTCGGCGTCTTTTGACTCAACTAGATTCTTCCTCCACTATAGTCGCAACTTCCAACATTGTGGATTCAGGTAATGCTACCCATCTTGATAATAATTCTTGGATTATAGATTCTGGAGCAAATAGACACATGACAGGCTCTTCTAAAAGCTTTCTTACCTACTCTCCATGCCTAAATAAAGACAGTGTTCGAATAGCAGATGGCTCCTTTACTTCTATATATGGAACAAGTTCTATTGATTGTACTCCCAATATTAAGCTATCCTCAATACTTCATGTTACTCGTTTTCCTATTAATCTTTTATCTGTTAGTTCCATTACCAAGGCTATTAACTGTAAAGCTGAATTTTTTTCCCCCTTGGTATCCCAATCATTGTGTCTTTTAGGACCTTCAAACAAGGAAGAGGATTGGCACTGGTAGACTGCAAGATGGCTTATACTTTTTGGAAGGAAGTCACAACCTTGTTTCTAGTACGAATGGTCAAGCTTTTTTCGGTGAAAACAATAATGCCAACCAAGAAATAATTCAGTGGCATAGACACTTGGGACAACTATCCTTTTTTGTTTTAGAAAAATTATATCCAAATTTGTTTACAAAAACTCAGTTTGATTCTCTGTGTTCTGATGCTTGTGAGTATGCTAAGCATACTAAAAACTCCTATCCTTTGAGTAATAATAAGAGTACGATTCCTTTCACGACTATCCATTCTGATGTGTGGGGGCTTACTTAGAATTGTTCATTATCTGGTAATTGATGGTTTGTCACTTTTATTAATTGTTGTACCAGATTAACTTGGGTTTATTTGATGAAAGCAAAGAGTGATGCTTCTTGCTTTCAATCCTTTCATAAAATGATATGTACTCAATTTGATGCAAAGGTTAAAATTCTGAGAACAGATAATGGAATAGTTTCATACTTATCTAGATTTCAATGGAATAATACATCAAACTAGTTGTCCTTACACGCGCACAAAATGGTATTGTTCAACAAACTCTGTCACCTGAGAGAAAAAATAGGCATCTGTTGGAAGTTGCTTGATCCCTTATGTTTACCATGAACCTCCCAAAACCTTATTGGGGAGAAGCGGTTCTTTCTGCAGCTTATCTCATTAACATAATGCCTCTCAAAGCCCTCAACTTTAAAACTCCTTTAGAGGTATTGCAAGGTAAAAATTCCTACACTATTCCTCCAAAGGTGTTTGGGTGTGCCTATTTTGTCCATACTAGGAATGCTGGAAAGTTGGAACCTAAGGCCCTTAAATGTGTGTTTGTGGGGTATTCTCCGACTCAAAAGGGTTACAAGTGTTACCATCCTCCTTCAAGGAAATACTTTGTTAGTATGGATGTTACCTTTACAGAAACTGAGCCTTACTTCAGTACATTCCAATCACCTCTTAAAAGTCCTACTCAAGGGAAGAGTCCTATCCAGGGGGAGAGTTCTATTCAGGGGGAGAATATTGGACGATTGGATAGACCAAATTTTAAAAAAAAAAATTCAAGGAAATAAAAGATGCAGAAAAAGCCATCGTGCAGTCTACTCCTTGTCAAGAATCTTCCTCGTCTAGGGAGTTGTCCTTAACTCTTGATGCAACTGATGATTTGGATAAACCTATTGCTCAGAGGAAAGGTGTCAGGTCTTGTACCAAACACCCTATATCTAACTTTGTTTCTTATGACTCCTTGTCTCCCTCCTATAGAGCCTTTGTCTTGTCTGTTTCCTCTGTGTCTATTCCATAGGATTGGAGAAAAGCCTTGAGAGATTCCAAGTGGAAAGAAGCAATGGTTGAAGAGATGAAAGCTCTGGCTAAAAATGAGACTTGGGATCTTTTCACTCCTTCACTGGGAAAGAAATTGGTTGGGTGCGATTCACTGTGAAACACAAAGCTGATGGTTCGATTGAAAGATAGAAAGCAAGATTAATGGCTAAAGGGTTCACTCAAACCTATGGAGTGGACTATCAAGAGACATTTGCTCCTGTTGCTAAGATGAACACAATCAAAATCCTGCTTTCCTGTGCTACAGCCAACCTTGTTTGGGACCTACAGCAGTTTGATGTTAAAAATGCCTTCTTGCATGGAGATTTGGAAGAGGAGGTGTACATGGAGATTCCTCCGGGTTTTGATGATGAGAAGACTAAAGGGAAGGTGTGTAGGTTAAAGAAGGCCTTATACGGGTTGAAACAGTCTCCTACAACCTGGTTTGACAGATTCAGTAAAGCCATGATTTCCTTTGGATACCAACAGAGTAATGCAGATCATACCTTGTTTATCAAACACTATAAAGGTAAGATCACACTACTCATAGTCTATGTTGATGATATTGTGGTGATTGGAGATGACAAAGAAGAGATGGCTCAACTGAAAAGGCTCCTTGCTCAAGAGTTTGAAATCAAAGATTTGGGAAAATTGCAATATTTTTTGGGAATTGAAGTTGCAAGATCAGAAAAGGGAATCTTTATTTCTCAAATGAATTATATCTTGGATTTCTTGGAGGAAACCGGTATGTTGGGTTGCAAGCCTGCACTTGCAATCTCCTATCGAAAGCAATCATAAGTTGCAAGCAGGAACTAGTACATCAGTTGACTTGGAATGATATCAGAAATTGTTGGGGAGATTGATCTATCTCTCACACACTAGGCCAGACATTGCATATGTGGTTAGCTTGGTAAACCAATATATGCATGAACCTCGTGAACCTCATTTGCAAGCTATTTTTCGCATTTTGCGGCATTTGAAGTCAACACCAGGGAAAGGTATTCTTTTTCCCAAGAATGGTCACCTTCAAATAGAAGCCATTACAGATGCAGATTGGGTTGGTTCTCCAGATGATAGGAGATCAACCACTGGTTATTGCAAGCTTATGGGAGGAAACTTAGTCACTTGGAGAAGCAAAAAACAAAGTGTAGCTGCCTGATCAAGTGTTGAAGCAGATTATAGAGCTATGGCTCAAGGAGTTTGTGAGCTACTATGGCTACGAAAATTATTAAAAGAATTGAAGTTATTGGGAAAGGGTAATTTATCCTTATTCAAGAATATGACAGTAAAGTCACCATCAATATTGCTCATAATCTAGTTCAACATGACTGGACAAAGCACATTGATATTGATTGACATTTCATTAAGGAAAAGCTGACAGATGGTTCCTTGAGCATATTTCATGTGACTTCTGAAGAACAGCTAGCTGATGTGTTTACTAAAAGGCTTAACAACAGGACCTTCCATACCTTAGTTTGCAAGTTGGGCATGTTTGATAATTATGCGCCAACTTGAGGGGGAGTGTTGGCTAATCAAATTGATCAGGCCCTGATTTTCAGGGATATGAATAAAATTAATTTTTAGGGATATGAAGAAGGCAGATTTTTAGGTATCTGAATAAGGATAAATTGATTAGAGGATTAGGACAAATTGTATATTTCCTTATACTTTCGTAGATAGGCTGCATTTTTTGTGTATAAATACTGCCCTGTACATTGTTTGTAAACATATAAAAAAGAGAAGGAATAAAATATTCATCTTCTCCTAAAATTGTTCATTACTATATTACATAGGGCTAACATGGGGCGGGCCAGTTACCAACCCTAAAAACTAAGGGTTAAAAGCAAAAACGAAAAGATAGAAGTGCATCGGAATGGGAAGCAGAGAGTTAATCACAACAAAGATGTGCACTATGTGCATGAGATGTGCTCACTTAGATATAATATGACCTATAGATTTGGTTTCATTTGACACCAGCACAGGTCTTACTTTTATGTATAGTTTCCATTTTTATTTATTTTTTGGACAAGGTAAAAACATCAAGTGTTGGATGCATGAGATCTCAGATAACACTCGACCACCTCAGCATTAAATCACCTCAGCAATTGATGCCCCACCCTTTCAAATTTCATTCGGAAGCCACCATAAATAGATGAAAATAACTCCACAAACGACCATTCATATGAAAGCAAGAAGCAAACAAATTTACAGATTTCAGTTCAATAGATCCTTATTTTAACAAAAGTATTTCTGGAAGCATTGGTTAAAGAAAAAAAGGAACATAGTGGAAGATGCTAATTCTATGGTACAACTGTTTTCATGTGACACTGTTCTAAAGCAAAAAACTGCCAATTTGCTCAAAATTGCAGATGAACCACATGAGATTTATTTCTGTGCTTTGAAAGTTTGGTGCATCATAGTTTTAAGACTACTAAAAAGTAATAAACAAGAAAAAATTACAAATAGCCATTCTCGTCCTCATCACCATGAACCTTGACAGCTCATCTATTTACGTACAAAACAATTTAGATCAACAAACTCACCTTCCTGAACCTGGCTTGGATCTTCTCCACAAGAAAAACAGGACTTCAAGAATGATGCAGTCATTGACCCATCTGCCACAATAAGAATGCTTATGATTATTGCCAGCATATCTTGGTAAAATTATAGCTAGTCAAAAAGAAGAAATGTCGCAAAGAAAAGTATAGTGAAGTTTACAAATGTGAACTGCAGGCTTTTCCTTTGACATCAGTAGAGTTATACATCAGTTACATAGACTCATAAAAAAGAATATTATTACAAGATAATGCATCCTACAGAGCCTGCATGTTCCTCCCTCAATTTTTTAATGTGACATGAAATCCACATTAAGAGGCACCATAACGCATTGGACAGTATATATAGAGATGAACCATCCAAAACAAATTTGGACAGGAAAGGGAATATCAATTTTCCACATCAAAATATTCAACTCTGGAAATAGTGAGTGGCTCCTAAGTTGACTAAATATAAAAGCACATAAGGATAACCCAATACCATACTTAAATACGTCCATAAACTATTTCTGTTAATTAAGTGACCATAGAAAGAGAGAAAGAGATTACTTTCTTTCCCAGGGAGGATTGGACGAAAATGGAACTTATTTGCTTCAAGCATCCGAGGAATTTCTCTCCCAGCTTCAGAAGCCTTTCCAAATAAATATTCAATATCTTTCATGCTTGAAAAGAAGTCCTTAGGAACAACTTTATTTTCAACACCATCATCTTCCATAGGTGTAGTCTTTATGCCATTGCCAACTGCTTAAGCTTCAGAAGATGTGGCTTTTAATGGGGTCAAGTCCGGAGATTTGTTTTTCAACCCATTCAAAACCATCGAATCAGATGCTACGCTTTCTGAATCGTTAGTGGCAACATTTTCTGCTCCCCTGTTAACATTTTCAAAACTCCGGACTAGTGTAGCTGTGGAAGGCTCATCAAACTCATCTTCTGATTCTAGCGACTCTTCCCCTCCAGGAGAGGAAAACTTCTCTTCATCACCCCCTAACTCTGAAATTCCTTCTTCCTCTCTTAGCTGGCTAATCTCATCATCATATTCTGAATCTTGGTTAAGTTCCCTCCGTTCCACAGAAGAAAACTGATTATCCATTGCATGAGAAAGACCAAAGTAATCCCAAGGTGGAGTTTCAGGCGGAACGGGAGGAGGTTCAAATGGTGGTGCTTCAGGTCTTACAATGGACCGTGGGGTTGTGCTTTCAGGGGTAGCTGAATTAACTGAAACTGAATGAGGAATAGAAGGTTTTTCTTCAACATTTCCTGGAGAATGTTCGTCTAAATTTCATATGATTTGCCCAGTTGTGCCTTGAGGTTGGCGGTGAAGGAGATGGTGAGATATTCCCGGTTGCACTTGCATGCTGAGAAAAAGATGGAGAAGCGAATGAAAATTGAGAAACAGACTTCTCAGTAGGCACAAGTGGCTCTGGCGTTGCACTGGATGTATAGATAGAAGATTCAACAGGAGCTTCAGGTTCCACAAATTTCCATAGTGCATTTCCAGTAACTTTCAGCGCCTCGATATAAGAAATATGGTTGGCTGCTAAAGAACATCTGGCATCAAGTGCTTGTCCAATAAACTTCTTCCTCTCTCGACAAAGCTGCAAAGCCTTGTCTTCTTCCAATCTAGAGCTTGAAGCCCCCATGATTTATTTCCCTGTAGGTTATCTCAGAATCAATCTTGTATCTTTATAGAAGCATCTGGGAAGGGGCTACTCTCTGGACATAGATGTGATCTGAAGCATATCAATAAGATGATAATTATAAAGAAAGGATTCCTCAAATTACAAAGTTCTATATACTTCAAACAAAAATTTTCACAAAATTGAGGGCAGTAACATATTAACAAAAGCTTTGTCCAACTTAGCAATGTCAATTGCTTTACTTATATTTCGAATAGGCACGATTCTGAATTACAGGCAGTTAGATTCAGCAAATATTCATCACAGGTCATGTCTAAACCACAACCCTAAAAAAATTCTGAATTACAACCTTAGCCCCTAAATTAAGTGCTTCTTATGCACAACCCACATGGATGAGAAATTGGATAAAAAAAGAAACTCTCAACAGCATTATTTCAAATGGATCCCTCTCAAGTTACTCATTACAGTGTACAGTTGTATTTCACTGAAATCTTGCCAAAGATGAGACGAATATAACTATAAAAGATCCACAGAGACGCAAGCTAATTTTCGAAGGCGAAAAGAGGGAAAAAGAAAAAAGTGAACTAATGAAAGCTTAAAAAACACCATAAGTTATACTAACAGTCAGTAGCTGCAGCAGAACATAGCAGGCAAGATAACACCAATCAAAGTCTTCAAGTTTATTATCATTGGGGCAGCGGGAGTCAATTGGTCATACTCACCAATTAAGCAACTAAATTTTGTAACAAAAGAAAGAAAATTCAGGTAACTTAGTCCAGTTGCTAGAACCAATCCTCAGTTTGTCCATAACTACAAAGGTAACCACTCCTTAGTAAAAAGAATAAGCTTCAATTTTTAGATCAAGCTACGTCAACCAAAAAAGATATCACTAGAAAAATTATAAAATTTGCACAAAAATTCAGAAAGTTTTGAATCATAAGCTTAAAAAGATGAAATTTCATGGGGATCACCAAAAAAATCAGAATCAATTCACTGACTTAGGATACAAATGCCACTTTAAGCAATCCCGGAAACAGAAATACATCAAAAAATCGCAAAATAATTCAAATCTCAAAAATATCCATCCAATTCATTCTTCAAAAACCACTCACAATTAATCCAAAAAATCTTTCTCTACAACTTTACTGCACCTAAGCCCATCAGGATTCAATCAGTAATGAAACTGAGCACCAAGAAACATTGAAATTCTACTGAATTAAAACAATCCCATATTAGAAAAACAGCAAATTGAACAACAAAATCCGGAGTCAGATACCCAGATCAACAAATTAGCCAACATATCGAATAAAAATCCAATTTTTGAGCCTTTTCCAATTTTTTCAGAAACTCGTTTACCTGATAGACTTATCCAAGGCAATTCAATAGGACCCTGTCAGATTCTTGAAAATCAGACCAAACCACCTGAGAAAATCAGCTAAATAATCTAAAAAAAAAAAAAAGAAAAAGAAAAGAAAACCTTTATAGAGATATGAATGTACAGTTGTACTAGTACTAGAGGGGCAAGGCAAGAAGGATGAAGTAAAGGAGAGGTGATAAGGAGAAGTTGAGTTGTACTAATCTTTCCATGCAGAAAAGGAAAATTAGAAAGTAAACAGACAAAAGGTGCAAAAAAGGCCAAATAAAGATGGTGATGTTGGGGGAGTGGAGCCCACTAAGCATACTTCCATTTTAGCAACTGTAATTCATTTAATAACTGTTGTATTTTTATTGCACTGCATTTCTCCCACTTTTCTTTGCGGGTTAATTGTAATTTACACCCTTAAAATATCATCAATTTCCTATTTATACTCTAAAAAAGTACTGTCAATAATACGGGTGTAAATAAATATAAACAAGTCAAACATTTTATTATTCAAACTGTTTTATTATTTGAATAAGTTTGTTATTTTGTTCTAGATTTTCTTGTTTATCTATCTAAGTTGAACTCAAACTATTTTTTATTAATTTCAACTCAAATCGAACTCAAATAACTTAATTTTTTTTACATATAAATTTAAATATTGTAGCTTATCGAGCCAATTTTCAGCTGAGGATAAAAAATTAATGATGTCTAAATTTTATTCAAATTTAACTTTATTAATGACAAATCAAATTTGAACGAACTCTTATTGAATCAGAATTTAATTGACACTGGATATCGAGTAATTTTATTCGTTTTACAGCCTTAATCAATACCACATTGCATAAATCGGCTAAAAATCAATAAATTTTGATAGATATTTTGAATTAAGGGTGAGTACAATGTAATAACTAAGAGTACTTTATTAACCAAATACAAAATTTAGGTACACAGTTTTTTCATTCAAGAATAATTAAAAACTGTTGATTTTTAGTTAATTTGAATAATGTGCCACAAATTTCTAGTAGAAGTAGAGGTGATAATTAGTTAATCGATCGGTCAATCGGACAAATAATTTAGTCAAAATTTAGAAATAAATCCTAAAATTATTAATCATTTTCAATTTTGAATTGAATTTAGATTAGAATCCAATTAACCAAATTTAAATTTGATAATCGGTTTCGAATTCAATTAATCACATTCGTCAATTAGATCCATTAGCATTAGACTAAAATCCTTTATACAAAAACTAAAAAACCCTATATAAACAAAACCTAAATAACAATAAAATAGTCAATCCTCTACACTTAGTTTTTATATATATGTGTGTGTGCGTGTGTGAGAGAGACAGACTAAGATTTCATATACATAATACATAAATTGTATGCTTAAGTGTGTTTGTACTGGCATATACATATATAATATTATTTGTGTGATTATATATTAAAAGGCCATATTATATAAAAAGTATATTTAGTTAAAAAGAAAATGTAATGTTGCAAATCTTTTAACTTGCTCAAGCAGCTAGTCCTTGAAAGCTCTTAAATTTGTCAAATACCAAATTGAATTAAAAAATAAGTTAATTCCAAATTTAATACTCAATTCCAGTTTTGCAGTCGATTTTCGATTTCAAGATTCAATCGGACTAATTTATTAACCGAATTTAAATTAATCAATTTCAAAATTTCAATTTTGAAGTGAAAGGTCGCGAATTCGATTAATCGAGTTCGTACACACCCCTAAATACAAGATACTAAAGTTTTAAAACGAATTATTTAGTGGCAAAGTAAAATGGGTGATAGTTTAGGGTGTTATATATTGCAATTAGTGACAATTAGTTATTATATTGTTAGAGGAGAACTTTAAGTCTTTCATAATTTGTCTTTTTTTTTTTTTTTCTTTTTTTCTCGACTATGAATTTGTAGAGCGTGTTTCGAACTTTTTTTTTTTTTTTTTAAATGTAATTCACATATACTTAGCTAGATTTAATAGTTAATACCAATATAAAATATGGTGGTAAAGGATGATGGGTTGGGCCGGTCGCCTCCAATTTTTTCGACTTTATTCCCTACAAACGAGTTATTTAGAATGTATAGTAATAGAATGATAAAATTATTGACGTGTTACTAAATAAAATAAAAAAAGAATAAAATTCTGTCAAACATCTAAATTCGAGGGATTAATAATTCAATAGGATTTTGTAGTAGTCCTGAATTTATAATTTTATAAATTATTTTTCTATTATTAATTAATTAGTAATATAATACAATGCTTTAGCAAAAATATTCTAGGGTGTTAGGGGGGAAATGCTATGCATTATTGTTTATTCAAATAAAAAGTATTCGTACGTCAGTGTTGACATGAAATTAAAAGTCAACAAACATGAAGAATGCATAAAGACGAAGTTGTACAAGAAAGCACATGGTACGAGTTTTGAAAAGAAAAAAAATTATGGTGTTAGAGTTGCTTTCTGTCATATCTGGGGATTGAATATGAGAAGACGGAATTAACAAAAAGAGTTGGCTAATATTTAATTACAGGTTAGTGACATGGATGATTACCATATGCAAATCAACTAGATCTGTTTAGAAAGTCATTACGTGTTATTAAAATTCTCCTCACATATTTTTTTTATATAACGGCTACTTTAATATCGAAAATGAACGGAAGTGATCGACAAATTTAAAAGTTTAGTGACTGTTTTAGTCGAAAAAAAATTAAATGAACAATTTTAAAAATATATAAAAGTTAAAAAAGGTATACCGCCTTTTACCCAACAATTATTTAAATAAACATCGTACCATTTTTAGATATAATGCACATACATAAAAATGATATTTGAGAATCATATTTAGAGGATATTTCTAAATATTAACTGAAGAGTAATTTTATTCAAATGGAATCAAAACAATCACTTTGTGTTCCCATACATTTAGGTATTGGAGAAGATAAATGTATTTCTTCCCGAGTGATTTTCACTTGCAACTTGTCATACATTTACAAATTACAATTAATTAAAAGCTGGCAACCACTTGCCTTTCCCCCCTCTTCCTCGCTGAGTAATTATTTGCTGTATATTGGAAGATTTCCAGATTGACATCATATTCCAGTTTCGTTAACAGACAAGCATTTGTACTTTTTTTTTATTTATGAATCTAGTAATATATCCGTGACTTTGTCATTTTATCGCTTTATTTTTTATTTTAAGTTAATTTCTCTGTGGCATTTTTCTGCTTGTCTATCTACCTCCTACCCCACCTGGACTTTCTACATTTTTTCATGTAAACCTTAATTTAGCCTTTAGTATATAGACTGTGTTTTATGACATTCTTGCCTATATCCTTTTTTATCACAGATTTTTAACTTCGTAACAAAAAATTGATTTTGCAAAATGAATTTGTTTATCATAAAGAGAGAGGTTCCTTTCTTTCTTTATGTTATGTCAGTTTGGTGGTGTTTAAATCGAGTTATGTTCAAGGAGAGAATTGGACACAAATTTTTTTTCTGAAATCTAAAATTCTCATGTGAAATTTAATTGTAATAAAAGCACGGTTGACCAAGACGGACAACATTTTATGATGTGAATGAATTACTTTTGAATCTAAAGGTGCAAAATTATCTGTAACCTTTAACATAAAAAAAAAAAAAGTTCAAATAACAATTACGATTGATGAACCAAATAACGTAAAACACTATCCATATAATTTTGAAGTTTCCCGAAAGAATAAAATGTCCAAGTGTAATGTATTCTCAATACAAAGATGCTTTTGTGCCACAAAAGTTATGCTTGGCTGTCATCTTTATTCTTTCAACTTGATAACCTCAAACTCCCATACTAAAATTTTAAGGTGATTATTTTACTTCTTTTTTTTTTGTGAATTGTTTTCCCAGATCTATAATATCCTCCAAATCAGATTGCCCCACGGCCCATGTTTCATTTCTTCTTTTCTTTTTAGTGACCCATGTTTCATTTCAATCGTGATTATTTACTAGTCGTTCAAGACTACAGCATATCTACGGAGGATCTTTCTTATGCACATGGAATATTAATTTATGTTGATTGTTTATTCCGTTGCATTTTGATCACCCCACTACCTTAACAAATCAAAATTTGCTTCAAAATCTGAGAAATTGATAAATGTATTAATTAAGTCGTTCAAAATTGTCTGATGTAATGGTTACTTCCCATCTAAGAAATAAACTTACTAAGCTCAAGGTTTTCTTTCCTATAAATTAATTTTGCAATGGAAAAGAAGAGTATCCTCTTGCTTTTTCACACTTCTTTGTTTACAAGAAGTGTCAGATTCATGTGTGCACCCATGTTCCAGAAGCGTGTCAGATTCCCTAAAATGTGGCAACAAGAAAGATGTATAAATTAAAGTGTTCGGGTGTTGGAAGCAATTAGGGGTGATAATTTCTGACACGACTCGATAATACGATACGTAATTAACAGATTATGATACGATTCAAAAATTATTGAGGGTTTATTGGGTCAACTCATTTACGACAGAAATTAAACAGGTTGGGTTGAATCCACTCATGGGTTAACATGATAACCCGTTAATTTACTGTACGAACAAATTTTGCTGAAATTTTTTCTTTATTATAATTTAATATAGTATACTTTAAAATTGTGAATAATAGATTTAATATTAGATCATTAAATCAAATAATAAAACAACTATTTTTAATATTATTCAAAAAATTTCAATAATTTTAATTATTTGTTTTAAATTACTATGATAACAAAGTTAGTATTAAAAATTGTTTAAGTTATTAAATAATTAAAATTTGAGATTTTAATTTAAATAGATCGCACGTTATATAATTTGTCAAATAGGTTGATACTCTGTTAATAGTAAATTGAGTCATATACGAACACGAATTTGAATGGGTCATACATGAATACGATACGATCCACAGAAACGACGCGAATACAACATAATAAGAAATGAATCACATTTGATACGATACAATACGATAAGATAATAACGCAACCCATTAACACCTTAAAAGCCGTTATTAATTGGGATTTAAGGTATTAATGTTTTAAAAAAAAAATTGGAAAAGAGACTAAATACAGGGGGTACAACAATTGTTAGTATGTGTGTTATTATATATAAGTTATGTATATTAATTAGTTAGTGCCCACGACACTTGTTAAAGTAAAATCCATTAATTAATCAACAAATAAATTGAATAGACTCTGTTTAGATGGTTAATTTTTCATTATTTTTAAAATAATATTTTGTATTTATCAATCAATATATTTTAATTTATTTTTTTATCTCATACATATCTCAATTTTAAAAATAATTATATTATTATTTTAAATAATCTTTATGGTATATTTTAAATAATAATTGTCTAACAGAGTGTATAGTATATAATAGTAATTTAAAAAGCTTACCGATAATAAAATTTTTATTTTTTTTAAACCACCCCCAAATGAAATGTTCTCGAATTTAACGTTAACTTGCATTTTGCAGTAGTATAGTACCATTTTGTTTAAACAATCAATAAATAGTTTGTCAAATAATTAGGTAGATTTAGTTTTTGACTCTACTTGTAAATCTTGTGGTGTGGATTAAATTTTAGAGAATTTATGACATTAGCTGATGTAAGTAAAAAAATTTAAAATTTAATTTTGACCACAAAATTTATAAATAGGATAAAAAATCGACTCCATCTAAGTATTTTCCAAATAGTTTAGTCCATGTCTCATTTACTTAGTATGCCTTGTCCTGTTCATCTATATAATTAAAGAATGTAATTGGACAACATATCAATGTTGGAAGGTCCACAAAAGCACATGAACGCGCCATTGCTAAAGAATTCTTTAAGGCTTTAAGCCGCTCATTTTTTGTTTCTTTTATTATCATATATTATATGTCTATATATTGAGGATATAAATGCATAAATAAACAAGTAAAAAGTATCCAAGGAAGCATCCAATTGATTTGTTAGAAAGTATTATTTAATTAGAAAATAAATGAGACATTGTTTGCATGTAATCCCCTTTCTCTCACTCACATGGAATAAAGGCATTTCTTTGTGAGAATTTGCATAAGCATAAATATGGAGTTAGCTGTAAATTGCATTAGCTAATATTTAATTGAAAGGTATTATTATCTTTGAAACATTTTGTTCAATTTTTTTTTTCTTTTTACAAGCACCTTATTTCTCACTAAGAATAATTTATTTATCCTATAAAGCTAAATGCTTGGATTGAAATATTCTAGTTTTTCATTGCAATCATTTGAACAGATTGAAGTCTAAAAGATTTTAAATCCTTAAACCATCAATCATATTAGAAATGAGGTGAATGGACTTGAATATTTGATGAACTGTTGCGAATTGATCTACACTAGTATTCTTAAGGACTAACTCTATTTTGCATACTCCTCAACTTATATTTAATTCTCACTTTGATATAATTCTCGTTCTTAAACATTTGATTTGCTTGAATACTTAATACTTTTTAAAAATTTTAAGTTGCTAAAAGGAATAATCACATAGAAGTTCGAATTAAGAAATCAAATTACAATACCATGTTATCAGCAAGCGCCAAGAAATATGAAAATTTTGAAGATAAATAATTGAGTTAGAATAACAAATTTTAAGATGGCACATTGTGCATGATTTTGACTGGATTTGTGTTTTTATGTTAATATAAGTCTACAAGTTAAGTTACACCGAAATCTCGAGTTGGCTTTTCTTGTAGTACATTACTACCGATTACTAATCACATTCAATACTAATATTTAAATTACGCTTTTGCATAAAATTGCACTTGATATTAAGGTAAGTCAAAATAGTAATTTAAAAAATTTATAAGATTCATAATCAAGTTTTGTAGATCTATATTTGAGACAAGACCACATCAATACATTGTGAAATATGATAAAAGTACGAAAGACAAGTTGACTTTTCAATTTTATTTTATAAAGAAAAAGGAGAATAATGTCTAAAAAAATTAGGTTTCCAATTTAACTCCCCAAAAAAGAACATAATATAATAAAACATAGGTTGAAAATAATGATAATCATTTATAAAAAATTGTTTGAGGCTAAACCACATCAATAGGCTCTAAAAATGACAAGCACAATGATGATTTTTCAAAGGCTTCATAGAAAAATAAATTTTCGTGATTAATGCACTTAAAAAAATAAAATAAAATAAAATTTTAACAACTTATAAAACAGTCTATTCATGATATTGTTGTAAACAAAGTAAAGAAAAATAAAAAAAATTAAGTGATTGCTTAGATTTAGTGAAATTTATAAAAAATTATGTTCAATGCCTTTAGATTTAGTTAAATTAATAGGCTTATATTTAATTTATACATGTTAACAATTGCATTCTCTCAAGTCTCCGTACTTTTAATTACATTTGTCTTAGTTGATATAAAAACAATTGTGGTTTTAATTCTTATGATTAATTAATCAAATATTTACAATTCCATATTCAATAGTACTTAATATTTTCTTTTGTGCTAAATAAAATATCGGAGATATAATTGCAGTGTATGTACTTTTTTCTACTCAAAAGAAAAAACATGGCACTAATAAAAGAAACAAAAATATAACCTATATGTATATACACCATATGTGTTATACGAAAATTTTATTATTTATATATGAAATTTATTTATAAATATAACAAATAAGTATATGAATCAATACGTAGATTACACGTCCACTTTACTAAGTAATTTAAAAAAAATGAATTTGAGCTCTTGCGTTCTACCAAGGGTAAATACAATTATGTTTGATTTCCTATCCTCCAACTTATTAAGCACGGCCAGAAAATAATTTCCTGATACAAGTCCATAATTTCACAATTCTTCCGAGCATAAATGGTTGAAGGAAATATATATTTTTCAAAGAAATTCTCTCAATACAAAGTAAAACAATGACACACTATCATCGTTCAACTAAAATTCGTCCCAATTTCATCCTTTAGCAAAATCTCCTTATTGAACTAGAAGGAAAATCCCAATTTCATCCACTTGTTTAGTATAATTGCAAACTTGACTAATGCAGTCCGGGCCACACCTTTCAAATCACAACCAAGTCATGATCTTTATCATTCAACAACAGTTAGGCAATAATTTTCGCCCTTCTTTGTTCCAGGAATTGAATCTTTAGGACCTTAATTACTGTATGCAGAGCGCAATTGATTCACAGGGGATGTCTTAGAAAAAATAAACAATACTCCGAGGAGTCAGCAAAAAAATTTGAAAGAGAATTGTGTTTTTTTTGCTCGTGACTCTAATTTTCGGAAATATTGTTTGTTTTCTAGTCATAACTCATCTTTTTAGAAAGGCCTAGATTTTCAATAGGAAAAAGAAAATATATAGTATGAGTTTTGTTCTTATTCTTTTCAAATTTATGTAAACTAACTGAAATATTGCATACTCTTACTAATATAAGTTTATGTAAGTAACCTATTCTAAACCCAAACCAATGAAATAGATGGCTAATGTCTAATTGAATTCGATCAAATCATGTAGGACGGGAGAATCTTGGGTAATACTATGGACTCGTTGGTTCATGGTGATATAAGGTAGAGAGACTAAAAATTTCACTTTGAGTTAATAGTAAATAAACATCTGACTTATAAGACAGGGAGCCACATATCTCATGTGAAGCGCCTCTCCAAGAATAAAATCGTGAGATTTTAGTCAAAACAGACAATACGTTAAATGAATCCACAATAAATTTTAGCATCAACATAATGTTGCTCTTCCTTAGGTGGAGGGCTTGTGGTGAAAGGGTCAAATATCTCACATTAGTTGATAGCTAATGGTGCTCTTCCTTAGGTGGAGGGCTTGTGGTGAAAAGGTCAAAGATTCTACATTGATTGATAGTTAAGAAAGAATTTAACTTATAAAGTAGAAGGCTATCCCTCCCATGTGAGCTTCACATGGTACATTTTCAAGGGTAAAACTGTGAGATTCCGGCCCTTAGGTGGAGGGCTTGTGGTGATATAAGATGAATGGGTCAAAGATCTCACATTGGTTGATAGTTAAAAAAGAATTTAACTTAAAGGCTACCCCTCCCATGTCTCCAGTCAAAGCGGACAATATCTCACATGAGTGCACAACAAATTCTAGCATCAACAGTTCAGAATTAATTACATTACTCAATTTAGTGACAACAAATTCTAGCATCAACAGTTCATAATTAATTACATTACTCAATTTAGTGACGTTACTTATATTTATGGTATAGTGTCATAGATTTGATTCATTTTAAAATTTTCTTCATATGGGAACAAGGTTCAACTGTTCAAATCTACCGCAAATATATATTTTACGAACAGAGTAACCATTCACAAATTATAAGCACTAAAACATAACTTTCTTTCTCAGAATCAACTTTCATCTTGAAAGAAAAATAAATTTTTGACATTTAAATGTAAAATAAATATGAGTCCAGTAGAGAAATATTGAAGTCCATCCTAACTAGGAAGTGGAGGACTTGAACCAAGGTCTTTTAGTACATGCTGCATAAATTGATTTTGATTTTTAGAAGCTGCAAATGATCGGGTTGTACTTATTTGCTTTAAGTGCTTCAATTCTTCGCTTGGCTGCACTGCAGTTTGCAAAATGGCAAGAACTTTTCTTTTTAAGTCCTACACATAAATGGTAATACTTACCAGGAATGGCACATTCCACAAAATTGTGTAAATGTTGAGTGTAAAATTCTGACACATTTTGGAGGTAGCTACATCATACTAGGACTTTCCGGATTAATATGTGATCTACAATAACCCTTCTTATTATAGATGTTTTGTGAAAGTCCTGTTATGTGAGTGCACGCTGTTGCATGAAAATACTATGTTTCTCCTCTGTTGTTTACTAGTAAAAGGAATGTTGAAGTAAAACACTTAAGAAATTTAGGTAGGAATCTATTCTAGATTGATAGTCTCTCACAAGCAGCAGATTGTTATTTTCTATGCAACCTCTTGAATTTATAATCTTTCAGGCCTTTTTGTCCAATGCCTAACTGGCTACTCCCCATGAATCTTTTGAATCTTCTACTCATTGCCAAGTGCCAACATCAACATGAAGAGGTGTTGGACAAAATTCATTTTTACTTCTTGATTTATTACAGAGAGGAAAGAAGATGTTCAATCTGGATTTGATGACATAATTCACTTTTATCTCCATTTGTTTCTCATCGAGTGAATGACGCACATTAGTATCCAATTTTTTGAGTGAGTTATATTTTGATATCCCACCTTTTAATTGTATTATTTTAGTACCTTATCTTTATAAATAGTGTCTAATTAGTTCAATTATCATATTCTCGTATCCAGAAAGCGTCAGAAATTATCATTTATCACGTACATTGTCCAAGAGATTAAAAGGGATAATTTGTTAATACAAATTAAATAAAATAACAAAGTTTCATTATCAGTACTTAGAAGGTCAAAAAATTAAAAAAGTAAAAGCTTTCATTTAATTACCAAAAATTCCCAAATTTTTAAATGATTACAATTTATACTCTTACTTTGTTTAACTCTTTTTAAAGTTGTGATATTAAAACTATGCCATTTTGTTCAATTGGTATTCCAAAATCACCCTGTTAATCTCTGCGATGCATGTGATGACCTCTGATGCCTTCATGCCACTGGAATTGGACAATGACACCAACAAGACACTATTTGCAAAGATTGGGTACCAAGATGAAACAATTAAAAGATGATGTATCAAAGGGCAATTCAGTGAAGAATTTGGGTACTAATGCTGTCACGTACTCTTTCTCATTTGTTATACTTTTCATCTTCTTACTCAACTGTATTTAAACTCGGATATCTAAAGAACATTCATTCAAATGCTAGGTTGTACGTACAATTAGTACAGCAAGTCAATAGAAGCCATAGGATCATGGAAGCCAAATCACTTGTACACCCAAAAGATTGTTCTGTACACCCATTTCATAAAGAAGGAAATAACCGACGTACCACAAGCAGTGGGGTGATCAGATATCAATGCTCATAAATGGCATAATGAACATAAGAGTTTTGCGGTTTAACCGAGCATTGTAAAGTTTTAAGTCATATAATAGAACCTACAGATTAAATAAAATTCTTACAAAACAATTAGTTTCCTGTGATGGTCTCCTGTTGACACCAAATCTCCATGATGATGATGATCATGGAAAATGAGTGTCAAAATTCCAACTAAGCAAAGCACTGAACCTACAAGGAGCTTGTCATAGCGTTCCACCCAATGAAACTTCAGCTGACTTGCACCATAGAATGAGAGTGCCACTAGTGAAGTCATTACGGATATGGTACTGCACATTCAACATCACCTCCTTAGGTCAGGTCACATGATTATCGAAATAAACCTTCAATTTCTAGGGTAGTTAAAATTGTTACAAAAATCAAATTAAAGATTAGGACTGAAAGGAAAAGGAAACTGTCCAAATCCTGAACGCAAGTTCAAATCCCAAAATTCAGCCAGCTCAACAACATGGACACAAGCACAAGCAAATATTATGATAAATAAATACAACCAGTCAAAACAGTTCTATTGTTCCTGTAACTATGACAGCATCCGGAACTCTGAAAAGATAACTAAAACCACAACTCCAATAAAAGAATTTCTTGAATTCTATATCCAAAATATAAAGCATCAGCTTTAACCTGAATGTGTGTTACTTACAGTTTTCACTAGGTCAGACTTCATATTACTAAGGCACCAGAAAAGCCTCATAAGACGAATTGCCTAATACATCTTCATTGTCAAAAAGGTCTAACAGTATGAAATGTTATGACAAAGGCCAAATTATAGACAGCCACAAGATTTAGTATGCAAAATGAAGGAGGGTATACCAATCTTTCTGAGCAAACTACATTTCCATGTATACATAGATTTTGAGAAAATTTAAAGACAAAGAAGCAAGCAAACACTAGGCACCAAACCTTACTCTGCCCTGAATAGTAGAACAATGATTGCAAGTACCATCATGGAGGATGAATTCCCAACAGCAAGGAAAACCGGAAGAGTGGTTGCACAAGGAGATAATGCAGGGACCAGGACAAGACCAGCAACCGCCATTTTCTCCATGGGTTGATTGTGGGAATGACTGTGACCCCCCTTCCCCATTAGAAACAGGATGACATAGCTACCGCCAAGAAATATGAGCAGTAGTGATGCAAGTTTGTGAACAGTTTCTTCTCCAGCAATGGTGTTTGATATGGTGATTGCTGTTATGCCAAGAAATGATGTGGAAACTACATGCAAAACTGCTCCAAATGAAGCTGTAAAAATAGTAGACCAATATTAACAGCCACATGAACTTAATGTTAGTGCAGAAGCATTTCTTCTCATATTTCTGCCAATCTTAGGCAAAAAATTAATATTTGCAATCAATGTGTAGGTCATCCATTCGAAAATGAAAACTTTAAGCCTAAACCTGATGAAAGAAAATAGAGAAATAGTGCCTCAGGGATGCATCAAATATGAAGATTCAACATCTATGCAACGAGTGAACCAAAAAACTATTGGCGCCAAGACGAGTTGTGATAAGATGCGAAGTATGTTGAATAAAGAGCAAACATGAAAAACCTCACAATCAAACACACTAGAACACCCTTTATCTAAAAGCCTTTCCGAGATAGCTTCATTTGCTCTATTTCGTGCAAATTAGTCTAAGGGCCCATTCTGATTGTCTTTGCTAACTGAAGTTGGAACGAAATAAGGACAACATGCTAGGGAATTTTAATGGATTTCAACCGATCCCAGAAGGTGCTTTGTTAAAATCCGGAATTGGTTCTATATAACTCTCCATCAGTTTCATAATATTTGCAGATGGTGTATCAAATAATTTTCCTTCCTTTCTCTTTCTGTTTCCTGTTTCTTCTCCCTTCTACCAACCATTCATGCAACAATCATCGCCAGCGACTGCTGGCAGCTAACACTGACCACATTTCCAATCAAATTTTATCCATCCGATTTCAACCCAATCTGATCAGTAAAAGGCAAATGGGCATGACACACCTCTGCCCATTTGACCCCAAAGCTGAGACAAATAACACCAACAGCTTCCTTTCCACTTCAAGAACCCATTTGAAGAACTTAACCAGCAATAAAATTACTACACAAGTGCATTTAGTTACAATAAATAGAAAAGGAGGATGAAAAAAAATAAAACTCTAATCCATATTGAAACTAGATCTCAAAATTCAGAAAACAAATCAAAATAGACAGAAACCAGTCAACTTCCAACGTTATCCCTTTTATCTGTGGGTATCTTGGTTTGATCTGACATAGAACTAAACCCTCCACAACTGGCCACATTCGACCATAATACCTCTCAACCACATAACACAAGCAACCTATCAGAAAATGCCACCAAAAAAATTAAGGAAAAAGGAAAAAAACTGATACAAACCAGAGAACTTGATTTCTGATCTGTGTGCCTACGTGGCTTAGGGTGTCATTGGGTGTGTTCTCATCCATAATGCAGAGTTGCTGGTTCTTTGTCTGTAATTTACCTTGTTTTTCTTCAGTAAACATGTTATCAAGCAATGGAATGATTTGAAACTTAGAAAGGATAACATAAGTAGTCATTCTGCGTGTTTAAGTGTTCCCTTTCATAGAACCACACCTCTAAGTATTTACCAAACATATATATGATTGTATAAGCTTGATATGCACTCCTAATTATATACACCAAGCCAACTGTTACATAACAGGAAGAATAAACTATTTCAAGGCTTTGCAATTGACTAATTGCTGAAGAACTCCTAACAAATGGAATATGGAAGCATTTTTTTACCCTAGTGAACTAGTGCTTGTCCTTCAAAATGCAACAAACAGCAACTCAGTTCTTCTCTTATCATTTACTTCTGACCTTTTCCAAGCTTTAACCACTATGAATTGAACTTTCAAAATGCAAAAAGAGACGAATACTAGAATGTCATTTGTACAACAGGACTGATCTTATATCTCCTTTCCTTCTCTTTGTAAATTTTATATCCGGAAGGGAATTCAACTAAGTGGGAACAAACAGTCTTGGTGCCACCCAATTCAAGAAGCACAGTCATAATTATCTTCTCCGAGATCTATTGTCCCATAAAGATTTGCAACATGTAAAATTACACGAAACCAGTTTAAACAGTTGTAAAAGTACTAAATGCTTTAGAATCAAATTTAATTAGTGAACTGACCTGTCACGTTAAAATTGACCTGCAAAATCTACTACTGAAGAATTCCTCCTAAAATAAATATAATCTACAAAAGTTGGCCTCTAAAATATATGTACTGAAGGCTTGTATAAAAATAGTAATCTACAAACACTGGCCTCTAAAATCTATCCCCCCCTTCTTCAAAGAAAGTTAATCTACAAGACGACAACCATTCACCATTGTTCTTCCCTTTGAATTCCAGACTGAAGATGCAGTAAGCACACTACCTATTATTTCCACAAGCTGACAGCACATATTAACTAGTTCATGCAATCCATGTTGCAATCCATATTTTTTTTCTAGCACGAACAGGCACATCTTTCTCCAAAATGAACTTATTACACTCAAACATTTGTCAAATACGTCATATGCATCAAATCCAGCTAACACTCGAACACAACCATAATAATAGTTTTATACTCTTCAAAAGCTTTTGCCACTTGTTCTTGAAGAGTTTTTTTTTTTTTTTTTAAATAATAAACATACTGGAAAAGTTTTTTGTTCTTTTGCCACATGTTCTTGAAGTTTATATACTTCTTTACTGATAAATATAAATCCTCTTTTTATCCTATTCTTCAGATATAAATATCTTTCCCAGGACTAAAATCCGCTTTTGGCAGCACATGGTTCCCAAAAACTTAAATATAACTACAACACTTAAATTTAAGGCCAATAAATAAGAAATCCCTCAAATCTCACAACCCATATCAAGGTTTTTTAATTAAGGAGACCCCATTTCCTCCTCAACCAAGAAAACCACCTTGTAAACTTGTTGATTCTTCCCAACAACCCAAAAAAAAATTATTACTAATGCTAAAAATATTCAATCTTGAAAAACAAACACATTTCACCATTATGCAAGAAAGATGTATTGGAATAAAAAAAGAAAAAAGCACTCACTGACGAGGAGTGTACGAGAAAGAGTCCAATTCTGGGCACGGCCGACAATGGAGAAAGGCAACCAATGGGTTGGGATGAATGAGTGAAGCAATGAAACTGTTGCTATCCCTCCAATTGTTGATAGATCTTCTGGACTAAAACTACCTCCTTCCATTTTTTTTTATCAGACCTTTTTATTTTCTTCAGTTTTATGTTTTTCTTTTGGGTTGAAGGGGAAGTGTAAATGGGAATTGAGGGAATTTTTTTATTTCTGGGTGCTTTCTGCTAGTTATTGGGCAGGCAATATTAAGAGTTTTGGGTTGTTATATTGATTTAGTAAATTGGGGAATAGTTTGGGAAAACTAGGAAATAACACGAATGCCAAAGAGTGTAAAAGCAAGGTTCTACCCAGCCAAAACACACACCAAAAAAAAGTTTACAAGTAATTATTATATGAAATACAGAAATAGATTTTGTAAATTAAATAAATGAAGGAAGTGAAGTGGTGCCGCCAGAAGCAAAATTCCGTGTTTCTTCTAGAAATTTTCCTAATTGTTCTAGCGCAACTACAAAGAGATTATTTAACCAGAAAGAATTCGGTTAAGATACAGGATACTTATTCAGAAGTTTTCGCAACTCAATCATAGATGATGGAATCATAAAAAATTTGACATTTTTGAACTCTGTCAGTAACTCACTAGAGATCCGAAAAATAAAGAGTAGGTGTGTATGAACCCACAATATGATTGGTGATTGTTAGAGACAAATGGGTAAATTTTTCACAAGATTATATTACCAACATAAAAAAATTGTGTATTGTACAAAATGACAAAATCACCAATGCCTCACTAAAGAATAATAAAATTTGATTAAATATTTAAAATTAGAAATTATTGATTTAATAATGTTTGTCATTTAAATTGATTTTAATGAATAATTTTGAATTTATGATCTTGTAAATTATTTTTAAATTTTTATCATAAACTTTTTGTTATCTGATTTTCTTTTTCATCTCAAATTATAAGACTCATAAAAAATTTGATACTACTTAAGATTTAAGTTTAAGGAGACAAAGTTAAGGGCATTTTTGTCAAATCATCATCTCCTTATTAATGGAGTACGAAGAGGTGAGAGCCTCACTGGGAAAAAAGTAGGATAAACTACCGTAAATTCCTATGTAGTATGGCTTTCGTATTCATAACCTCCATGTATTATGGAAATATAATTTACACTTTCATTTGGTTTGGATTAAATGGTAAAATGTATGAAAAACATCCAAACTAACGGTTTTGGTTGAAATTAAATTTTTACCTCTATATTTAAATTAGGATAAATTATTGTAAATCCCTATATAGTATGACATACGAATTTATAACCCTCATATATTTTAGAAATATGTCCTAAACCCTCATACATGTGGTTTGACTGAATGATAAGATAGACAAAAATATCTAAAGTCATGTTTTTGAAATTAAAATTTTACCCCATATATAATTTAATATCAAAACTTCCAGATAATTAATTTCTCCCTATTTTCATAACTTTTAGCTTTTAATTTGTATGATAAAAAGTTGAAAAAAAATGACATCAGTTTATTATTACGATTAAAGATCTTTATATTAATGTACGAAAATGAGGGAAAAAAGAATTACAGGAAAATTTCTTATTCATCCTTGTAGTTGTGCTTTTTGATTGTAAATGATGGATAAGTATAACAAATTTAAGAATAAGTTTATGTAAATAACAATATGGGTAGGTCGGGCATATAATTTTTTTTTTTTGGGAGGAAAAACGAATTTTCATGCAACAACTCACAAAAGGGGCATGTGTACCAATAAATATATTTACCATTTAGTTTAGAGCACATGGAGGTTTAGGGATATTTACAAAAGCATATGGAGCTTATGGGTTCGAAATTCAGTATCTACATTAATTTATCCTAAATTTTTTGAAAAAAATTATGTTTTTCATTAAACACTCGGTTCGAAATGCGTATTTTTCAAATACCGTTAATTTAGATGATTTCTGTCTACTTTACTTTTTAAGAAAAACCAGGAGTTTAAGGTATATTTCTAGTATATATGTAGGGGTGTTCATCCTGACCCGTTGATCCGATCTAATCCGAACAAAAAAAAAAGGGTAGTCGAACTGCATTTTGAAAGTGGGTCATATAGCAGTTCACATTTTTGTGACCCGCCGGGTATCGGACCCGGCCCATTTTAGGGGTAATTTTGTAAATTTGATTAATAGGGTTTCATTATAAATTAATAATTACTAGGGTTATTGGCAATTTCTCACCTAGATCTTTTTCAGTTCCTTGTCTTCCCTTCCTCTACCTCCTCAATCATCTCTTCCTTTCCTCTTTCTTGCATCATTATTTCTCACACTCTCGTCTGTTGAGATGTATTTTGTGATTTAATTATTGTTGCTATTGGCATTTGATTTTGCTACTTGTTACTTTGTTGCTATTGTGACATATTTTGTGATTTAGACTTAATTATTGTTGGTTTAATTGTGAAATTAACTTGTCTAACTATCATTATTTTAATTTTTTTATTTTGTTACTAGTGAGGGTCGGGTACCCGGTCAACCTAACCCTCTTTTGCGGGTACCCGTTTTGTATGGATCAGATAGAGGGTCAGATTTTCTTGACCAGATCAGTGAGGATCGAGTATTTTTTTATCTCATAAACTGTATACCCGATCCATGACCACCCCTATATATGAGAGCTATGGTTCAAAAGGTTAAACCACATCAGAGTTTACATTAATTTACCCAAAAAAATGACTTTTCGACAATAGATTCGGACCAGAATAAACACCCTCAGGTTTGTTTTTGATTTTTAATTTTTTTTTCATAGAACTTGAATGCCAATTTGAATTTTGGCCAAAAGTTATCCAAAAAACGATTAAATAAATTTGGGAAATCCAACTTGGTGCCAAAATTTTTTTACAATACACCCTGACACCATCGAGACAAAGAATATGTCTCCAAACTCGAATTTTCATGTAGATTTTGTTAAAAATAAGAGTAAATTACCTTAAATTTTCATGTGGTATAACTTTTTGGCGTATAGTCTCTATATATTTTGGAAGTATACCTTAAACTTCAATATGGTTTGTTTCAAAAGGTAAAATGGACAGAAATCATTCAAATACGTGTTCCGAAGTGAGTGTTTAATGAAAAATATAATTTTTCCTAAAACAGTTTAGGATAAATTACTTTAAACCTCCATGTGATATGAATCTCGAACTCATAACCCCTACATGTTTTTGAACATATATCCTAAACCCCATGTGATTTGGACTAAATGTAGATGTAAATTATCCAAATTAATCATATTTACTCTACACGAGCTCTTGTTGCGAGTTGTTGACTGATAATTTATTTTCCCTCGCAAAAATTATTTTACACCTAACTCACCCTTATTGTTACTTACATAAACCTATTCTTAAATTTGCTACTCTTATTTCCCTCATCTACTACAAAAAAGCACAACTACAATGTTGCATAAGGATTTTTCTATAGTTTTTAATTTTTTTTTTTGTGCATTAGTCTATACATCTTTAAATGTAAACATAAACTCTTGTCATTTTCTTCATTTTTTTTTTAATCATAAAACGTGAAAACTAAAATGTTTGAAAATAAGGAGAAATGACCAATTATCTGAAAGTTTTTGATGTTAAATTAAATATGGAATAAAAATGAAATTTCAACCAAACCGTGAATTTGGATGATTTTTGTCTATTTTACCATTCGGTTTGGACCACATGGAGTTTAGGATATATTTTCAAAATATATGGGTGTTATGAGTTTGAGAGTCATACTACATGGAGTTTATAATAATTTATCCTAATTTAAATATAGGGGTAAGAATATAATTTCAATTAAATCTATCAATTTGGATGGTTTCCATCCATTATACCATTGAGACCACACAAGTGTTAAGGGTATATTTCTAAAACACATAAATGATGATGAAGATAAGTATGAAAGTTATACTACATAGGATTTATGGTAATTTACCCTAAAAATAATGGAAAGATAATCAAACAAGCGCAACTAGACGTGAGCCATTGCGTATATTTATATTGTATTTAGTAACAGGTCGGCATAAAAAAAAATTATACTTTTAAACTCGATTATTCATGATTTAAAAAAAAAAAAAAAAAAAAAAAACTCGATTATTCATGTGAATCGCGAACCCAACCTTGGATTTGGCCAAACTTGATTAGAAACTAGTCGGTATAAGACTCAACAGCCGTGAAAAATGGTCAAACAATCGTGTATATTCATGTTATTTATTGCTAAATTTTTTCTAAATGTTCTTTTGTGCTTATGTAAGCATCATATTGGTATAAAATTATGTGATTTGGACAAGATTTGAACCCAAAAAAAAAAATGCATACAAGAAGATGGTAAACAATAGCATTCAATCATGTGATTTGATAAAAATGCTCCATATCTTAAAACTACCAAAAGAGATAGAAGTGTCAATTCTAAATTTTACATTTTTAATACTTTTAGTGTGTGATTTGAGATGGAAAAAAATAGCGCCTAAAACCTAAAAGTTTACAATTAAAAAGGGATTGGTAGCCTGCTGGATAGTTTGCCTAGTAGGAAAACAGACAGATTGTACAATTAAATCACAAAAATATACATTGTCGAGACATTCACTTTCTAATTCTCCTGCTCTATTATATGTTCTTTTTTAATGCAATTAAACCAGTATTTTTAGTATTGATCAAACTAATATGAAATTGGCATTCAAAATTTGTAAATCAAGTATTATATTATTTAGAACTTGTCAAAGGGCTTATTCTTGACAACTTATAGTAAGTGAGTGTAATTACTGTGGAATTGAGATGAATTGTGGTTACTTCCAAAACAATTTTTTTATTTAAATATGAAAAACAAAACGTGGTTCAGTTTTTCCAACCAATTAGTGAAATTAAATATATATATATTTTTAATTTCAATGAAAATATTCACAAATTTCATAAATTGCGGTTGAAATTGGCATACAAAAAATGCGAGAAACATCTATTTTTCATCTAGTATAATAGTCAAAGGTGATGAGGCTCAGGTTATCAAGATGATTCAGGAGGACAGAAGAGCATCGCTCCAAATATGACCATCTACTCGACAATGTAAGATTTCTTTTGAAGTAGTTTAATGTAGTGAGTTTTGGTCGATTCGTCGAAAGTTTAATAAGCTTGCGCATGTCCTTCATGAATGGGTCAATCCTCCTGCATGTATCCAAGTTGTCTTAATGGCAGACATATTGTGACGTGGGGGGGGGGGGGGGGTCTGTCTTCAATTCAGACGTCTGAATCACGTCTAGACTAAAATGACGACAATGAATCCTCGAGAGTGCTCCAAGTATTTTTGAGTCGTAGATGAAAAGGTTTGAAAATACTTTCCTTTGTGGACTCTGAGGCATGGTTGTTAAAATCGCGATCCTGGATCGTAGGATCCTAAGATTCTAGAATGCTAAAAGGATTCGAATCGATTCTAGATCATCTACGATCCTAAAATGCCAAAATGACTCGAATCGTTACTAGAATCGGAATCTCTGTAGAATCGGGTAGGATCGTACGATCGTAGGGTAAGATTGTAGGATCGTACGATCCTATCCGATCCCACGATCCTACGAAAATAATCTTTTTAGACCTTCTAAACTTTTGGAATTTATTTGTTTTATGTTCTAAAAGAGATAAATTTATTTTGTGACCTATTTACATTAACCCAACCACCAAATTCCTTTTTCAAAGCCTAAATTCCAAACACTATGCTTGTTAGGATTGCAAAATTTCCTTATCAAAAGAGAAATTCTCGAATTATATCTTCATAAAACTTAGTAGATATTTTATCTTTTTAAATAAATGGATATAATATGATATAGTGTAAAATTAATAAAACTACAACTCAATTGAACTCAACATCTATTTGAGAAAGTCTTTTAAAAAATTAATATTAGAATATTTTTTAAAATGTGACGTATATAAAATATAATTTTTTTTCATATGAAATTTAAACATATTTAGAGAACGTGATTAAGAAATCTACCCTACAAATTTTGTTATAAAAATGATGTATTAGTATATTAGTTGGTGCTATTGGTTATTTTAATTTGTTTCTTGAACTTTTATCTTCTTATTATTAATGTTATTTTTTTAAATGGAAAAAAGCTAAATTCTTATTGATTTTGTAAATTTTTTACATGAGATCATTCAAAGGCATTATCCTTATGAGAAGATCTAATCCTCATACAAGCAAGCAGTCTGACGATAGTCTAACTAATCTTTTATCTTTTAAGACAAATCCAAAGTTGTTATACTCCTTGAGATCTTCTCCTAGTTTCATGTTGTTAACAAATATGTTCTTTAATTTGATTTGTATTTTTGTCTCCTAACTTATTCTAAAATATCCTCTATTTGGACAATTATTATTTAATTAGGATATTATTCTAAATATTATTTGAAAAAAGTACTGTAACATCTCTTTTTATGTGATGTATACGAGAATTGTTAAAATTTTTATTTTGAAAATATTGCGGAACAAATAAAGGTTCTGTTATTAAATTCATTTTTTTCAATTTCATTACTTCAATTTTCTTATACAATTCATGAAGTAGGTAAAAATGATATATTTTTATACTTAATTTACAAATTATATAATTTTTATTATGGTTTTTGTTATTTATTAGTTTAAAAATAATTTATTTTGTTATTTTAGATACTTTTTGTAGGATCTTACGATTTTACGATCCGATCCTGACAAAAGCAAATCGATCCTACTTAGAATTTCGATTCTACAAACTATGCTATGAGGCCGACAATTGGTTGGTACACAAGTTGTCTCGTATAATGTCTATCAGCCGTGTAAGAACATTGCAATAAGGGTAAAAATGTGAATGCACACTTCGAATAATGACGCACATTCTTTTTTCTACATACAACTGATTTTTTTTTTCTATTTATAAGAAGGCAAATACTTAGATAGACCCGATCTTTGGCCCTACTTGTAGATTCTATAGTGTAGATTAAACGTTAGAGAATCTATGATATCAGTTGATGTAAGCAAGATTCTTTAAGGTTTAATCCTGATCACAGGGTCTACAGATAGGGTTAAAAATCGGGTCTATTTAAGTATTTTCCTATATATATATATATATGTGTGTGTGTGGAGAAACGTAAGGTTAGTGAAATATTTATGATTAACATGTACATTTTAACAATTAAACCAAGCAAAGAAAAAGGAACGCTACGTCACAATATTTTTTCTATACGTACGTAACAATATTTATTAGTTTTGCAACACTAGAAATAAAAATATGAAGATAGTTACAGGAAATGATTGTTGAATACCACACTAAAAGAAATGATTTGTAGGGGTTCACGATTAGTTTGCTTTTATTTACACTTGGTCTTCAGTAGTGGTCAATAGCTCAATCCGTTGTTAATATTAAAGCATGCACTGTATTAACAGTGTTAACAGAGAGTATATCTGTATAAAGTGATAAACACAAAGTAACAAATAACATTTGAGTAACTGATATGTCATTAAATTTAAAATAGAATGAACGAAATTCGACCAAAAATCTAAAAACAGAAGATTAGACATTCAATAGAATTTTGACAAATGAAATAATTTTAAAAATTAATTTTAAAATATGAGTTTGTAAAATATTTTCCTTTATGAAATTACAAATACTTCTGGGTTTGGTTTTTTTGTATTAATGCGTTTTCACTTATTTACAAACCAGTGTGCGACTGGGATGACAGAGCATATACAACTTGCGAGTGCCATAGCGAGTGCACCATGGTGTGTGCCTGGAGTTTTGGTGAACTCTACTAAATTTTTAAATTTTCGAATCTTCTTTTTAAGCAACCTTCATATATATGATGCATCAGTTTAGAATTGACCCCATGTGTGTGACAACGACTGTTTGACAAAGTTATATTAATTCGTTAATTATAATAATACAATGAACACTTTTAAAAATACATTAGGGTACAATATACATAAAAAAGGTCTTGTTAATCAAAACCTCCTCATAATTAGAGGGAATATAATATACACTTAATTAATACAACCACATAATATATATAAACTTGACATATATAACTTATAACATATATGTTAACATCCCCTCAAATTCAAGGTGGTTGAGCACAAACCAATTTGAGTTTAGAACATAAAGCAAGAAAGTGATCACATGGATGAGCCTTAATAAAAATATCCACAATCTGCTCTAGCAAATAGATTGTAACTGGAGATTATCATGAACCAGATGCTGGTGAAAGTGACAATCGTTTTCAATGTATTTTGTGTGTTCATAGAATACATCGTAGTGAGCAATTTGTATAACACTCTAATTATCACAACGAAGTACAGTAGCAGATAAATGAGAAACTCCCATGTCTTCTAGTAACCAGCGAAGCCAAATTTGTTCTTGAGTAGCATAAGTAATTGCTCGATATTTAGTTTCAGTACTAGAATGAGATGTAACCGACTACTTCTTGCTACTCCAAGAGATAAGAGAAGTACCCAAATAAGAAACAAAAGTCTATAATAGATCTCCTATCCGTGGGATAACCTGACCAATTAGTATCGGAATAGGCATGCAGATTAAGTGTTGAGTGAGAAGAAAAATGAAGACCATGAGATATAGTACTATTGATATATCACAAAATACAAATAACTATTGCAAAATGAGTTGTATGGGGAACAACCATGAACTGACTAACAATATGAATGACATAAGTAATGTCAGTCGAATGACCGTAAGATAGATTAAATTGGCAACTAATTGACGATATAATGTAGGATCAGAGAGAGGAGATCCATCTCGAAGAATGAAGCGAGCATTAGTCTCAATGTGAGTGGAAACAATGTTACTATCAGTTAAGCCAGCTCGAGCAAGAAGATTAGCGATATACTCGGCTTGAATGAGAAAGTAGCCATCAGAATTGCAAGAGATCTCAAGACCAAGAAATAACTCAAGAGTTCCAAATCCTTTATCTCGAAATGTTGATGAAGATGATGTTTTAACTTAGTGATTTGTCATTAGTATCATCCCCACTAATGATCATATCATCCACACAAATAATAGGAGAATAGTATCACTATCAGATACTTGGCAAAAGAGAGCGGAGTCATAGGGATAAGAAGTAAACCCAAGCTGTGAGATAGTGGAAATAAACAAGGAGAACCAAGCACGAGGAGCTTGTTTGAGTCTATATAGAGCTTGATGAAATTTACAGACTTTGTCTGCTGGGTGATCATAACCAAGAGGCGGTTGCATGAAGACATTTTCAATGAGATCACCATTAAGAAAAGCATGTTTTACATCCATCTGAAAAAGCTGCCATTAACGAACAGTGGTAATAGCAAGTAAACTATGAACCACAGTAAGATGAGTAACATGAGCAAAAGTTTCTTCATCATCAATGTCATGTTCTTAAGCAAACCCTTTGGTAGCTAAACAAGCTTCGTATCTCTCAATTGTGCCATCATAGTGAGTTTTGATATTGTAGACCCATTTATAGCCAACTATAGACTTTCACCAGGAAGAAGGTCCATGAGATCCCAAGTATGTATTTTATCAAGGGCCTATAAATAATCTGCTTTTTGCCACACAAGGTTACAGTTCGGCTCTTGGTAAGAAGTGGGTTTTTATAAAGATAAGACAGTGAAAAAATAATGAAAATCACGAAGACGGGTAGAGACTTCTCTTATACAACTGGATCTACATAAAGCAAGTAGAGATGGAGGAACAGGTGGAAATGGGGAGTCAACTCTAGAGAGACTTTAGGACATCTAGCGTGATCTTGGGGGAACAGGTTCATCATTTGGAGATTCCTGTAAAGCTACAACATGATAATCAAGAAAAAGATCAATAGATGGCTTAGTAAAGAGGATTTGAGAGAAAGCAATAGGTAGATAGAATTTGGATATGGAAGAGAATATTTTATATTCCTAGAAGACAACCTGACGAGATATACGAAGTTCTTTGGATTGCGGATCCCAACATTGATACTTTTTATGTTCAATTCCATAACCTAGGAAACAACAAACAAACGAGCATGAAATTCCAATTTGTTATATTTGTATGGTTGGAGTACGACAAAACATGCACAACCAAAACTTTTAGTTGTGTATAGTTAGGAGTAAATTGAAAAGACGTTCATAGGGAGTTTGATTGTTGATAATAGTTGAAGGAACCCGATTAATGGTATAGACAGTAATAGTGCTCCTTCACCCCAGAACCATTCATGGTAAGAGGAAGAGATTAGAAGAGCACAGATAGTGTCAAGGATGTGTCTATGTTTACTTTCAGCACAATCGTTCTGTTAAGAAGTACCTGGATGATCTATGTAGGACAGTGCCATTTTGATGAAGAAATCTAGAAATGAGTGTTCTTTATATTCCATGGCATTGTTTGCATGAACCACGTTAATAACTTTAGAAAATTGAGTTTTGATCATACTAGCAAGCTCAAGATAAATTTTAGATAGGTTAGATTTATGATGCATAAAATAAATCCAAGTTTATTGAGAAAAGTTATCAACGAAAATAGCCAAAATATGTTGAACCACTCATTATGGGTATAAGTGAAGGCCCCCAAATATTTAAGTGAATAAAATCAAATGGTGTACTAAAAACGAAGTTACTTTTATTGAAGGGTAAAGCATGATATTTTGCAAGTTGACATGAAACACACTCAAAATGATTATCCTTAATAGAACTTAAGCTACTCTTAGAAACTAAAGGTTTTACATGACTAATAGAGATTTGATTGGTGCATGAATGCCATAAATCAAAGGAAGAAAGTGAGGTAGTGGAGAATGATGGAGAGAACAACTAAGATGAAAACGAAGATGAACCAACTCGAAAAGATGACCAACTTTATGCTTGGTCCCAAGAATCTGCCCCATTTGGGGATCCTGCACATACCAACCAAAAGGAGTGAACAATAGATGTAGGCCTAACTCACATTGTTGACCAATCGTATAAGATTGAGTATGAGTTCAGGGATGAGAAAAGTATTAGGAATAGACATAGTAAAGGAAGACATGTATGCCTATATAAGTATTATGCATAGTAGAACTATCAGTTGTATGAATAGGTAGTGCAGAAGAATTTTTAGACATAGAAAAAAAAAATACTAGAATCAAAGGTGGTGTGGTTACTATAAGCAAAATCAAAATACCAACATGAAGTATCTGGAGTGACAAAAATTACAGAAGATAGAGCAGAGTTAAGCAGAACCTATTTAACCATTGATTCTATATCACTAAGAGTGATAGTAGACAGAGAAGAGGCAGGGCTAGGAGAAGATGGTGGAAGAGCATCACCAACATTAGTAGTAGCAGCGGTAGCAGCACGATGTGGGCCAAACTTAGGTGGAAAATATCCAGATCTTCCGGAAGGGATACTTAAAATATTCTTGGGACAATGGGAAGCAAAGTGCCGAGGTCCTTTCTTTTTACAGATACGACAGATACGCATAGGACAATCTAAAACAAGATAATCAATTTCATGACAATAATGACATTCTCATGGTTGAGATGATCCTTGAGAAAACCTAGGTAACTAGTGTAGTTTTAGTGAAATTTTGATCAAAATCAGAACCCAAAGCCTTGAGAGAGCAAAAACAAGTTTCCTAAAAAATAATGTCTTGAAAAGTGGATTCAAGTGCAGGTAATGGATGTCAATAAAGTAATGATGCACGAACAGGTTCAATGTCATCATGAAGAGCCGTAAGGAACTGTATCGAGCACTATTGATCTCGACGAGTGGAATATTTTGCTACATTTCCAAGAGTTTCCTGTTGAGAATCCAAAAGTGCCAACTGATCCCACAAACCAGTGATATATGTAATGAAAGAGCAAATAGACAGATGTGGTTCTTGTTTAACACGATATAAGGTAGTAGAAAGTTGATATTGATGAACAAAACTTACTAGTGTACCAATGGGCGAGAAAATCTCATAAATCTTTGGCACAATTAAAGTGTCCAAATTTCTAATGAATGGATGGGATAGATGTATTACAGATCCAAGATATGATTTGGTGATTCTTACTATCCCATATCTTCAAAATGATTAGTAAATTTTGCAGTTGACTTTCTTTCATTTTGGGTTGGAGCAATAGAACCATCATTGAGTCACCATAATTTTTGACCTTTAAGAAAACTTTGCATATCCTAAGACCATGAAACATAATTTGATCCATCCAAAATAGTGAAAATGGGTTGGGTAATAACCAATTGTGCCATGAGGTATGAAACCAAGTAATAGACCACAAAACCAAATAATGAAACAAGCCAATTTGAAAGGGACGTCTATAGTTGGAGTAGAATCAGCACAAATTGAGCCCAGAGATGAATTTAGAAGGCCAAAAATAATAAGGAACCGAATCAAACTGGAAAAGAATAGACCAAACTAGAGCAAAGAAAGTACTGAATCGAGAATCGTACCAAACCGAGTCAACTGTCACTAGAATTGGAGAACTGGATCAACCCATGTGGCAAAGGTATGACGTGGCAGTGACATGGTAGTGACATGGCAGAAATCGTATTAAAGTGGTAACGTGTCACAAATTACATGACATGTGTTAGTGACATGACTGATGACGTGCTACGGTAACGTGGTAGATGATGTGGCTGTTCTTGATGTCATGGTGATGACCAAATGATTACATGTCACACACCTGGCAAGAGGATTAGATAAAGGCGTGATTAAAACTCACGCCTTTGGAAAAGCATAGAAGAAGGCATGGATTTCATGCACGCCATCAATCGTCTTCAACCTAGAGAATGGACTCATTTGTCAGTTGGGTTAAGAGTGGGTTCCGAGTAGTTCAAAGCGCGTATAGACGCGTGGATAGGTTTCCAGTAACGGGAAAACAATCACCAGAAGGAAATTAAAAATAATTTAGTGGAGTTTTGGGGAAGTAAAAGAGACTTTAAATTGACCAAAAAACTTTTGAAAATCCAAGGGACAAGGGTTAGAGCAAGAAATTGGATATTGGAAGAATATAATCAGATATTTCAAGTCCCAAGACGGGCCTCTAATACCTTGACAAGAACTGTGGGACAAAGTTATATTAGCAATGTTGTGTAATTACAATGGTACAAGGAACACTCTTTAATATATTAAGGTACAATACACAAAAGGAAGGTCTTGCTAATCAAGGCCCATGATTAGAGGGAATATAATATACATTTAACTGACACAGCCACAAAATATACACTTGACATATATAACGTATACCACATATGTCAATAGTGTGGATTGTGATTTGAAATTGCCCACTATAGACTATAATATGTTTCATTTTTTTTTTCTATTGGCTTGCATTCTATGTGCTTGCTTACAATGTCATTCTGTGCATAAGAGTATAAGGTAGAGAGTACCACCTTATTTTCTTTCATTCTTCTACCTGACGCTGCTTTGTGCTTAGAAGTGTAATTTTATTGCGTGAAATCTTCTAGTACCTTTTTCTATATACTCAATAGTTGTTGCACAATATAGGAATAAAGAATATATTGAATAAATCCTTGTCTTGAACTTTTTTTTTATACAAACTGAAAATTCCATGTAGGGGGATATTTCATTGCTTCCTTTGAGTGTTTTTATGTTTGATTTTCTACCTTTTGTCTTAACCATTGTAATAGATAAACATGTTAATAATTGGTACTGCATTTTTTGCTTTGTGATTTTGATATTTATGGATCAAGAGGTGTTGTAGGGTGCGATTGTGGAAATGGAACGCATGTTTGTGGATTCATATCTAACGGATGAGTCGATGCAGTTGTTGGGGTGACTAATTGGTTAGACTAATGGTTTATTGTGCATCACATATTTTTTGCATTTGTAGATACCTGTTGCATCTTTATATTTTGCTGTTTCAAACTCGTTTCTCATATTAATTGTAGGATTTGATGTCTAAGTTTAGTCTAATGTAAAAGATGTGATGCGCTAAAATGGTATGCATTTTTTTTCCTTTTTTGCATATAGTACATTAGGTGCTTGATAAAATGTAACTTGAATAGTAAGAAGCACATTCTTTAATTTTCTATCTTGAACATTGTTTGACATCGATTGGTAATATGATGATCATATTCTCTTTTACCAGATTTGTTTGTATATTCTTCAATGTCGAAGTTATTTAATTTTTGACATTACCACCTTTATGACATACAATTGAATGAAAGTAATCAATCGGATTATAATTAACTATTACTAAAAAACTCTTTGTGTTTTTCATCCTTAAATACGAGATGCAGTGAAATAAAGCAATAAATATGATTCGATGGATGAATATGGACAGTTATATGATACATTAGATTGCAACAACAAGAGAACATTGAAATTTTTATATTGTAATGTATGAAAATGGTCAATATGAAATGATAAATTGATTCATTTATTAACATGACTTTGAATTCATGCATAATATGTTCAAATGGGTCATAGGGAAGTTACACTGAATTTTAGTATTTGTCTTTTGTGCTGGACATGACGGCTCAATTGTTTCCAACTTTAAACTATGACATTTTTATCTTCTTAATAACGTCAATATAAATTCTCATACATAATTTATTTATTTTTAACTTTTTTATATTAAAAAAATTACCCAGCGTTAAATTTTTCTAACCTTGTATTATTTGTTCTTAATTGATAATATAACTAATCCATTTAATCTTTGTTGTGGCATTTCATGTTAGGTAGGATTTATTGTTTTAAGTTAGCAAATTTTATTTATGGTGAATACAACAACGACCAATAGTTACATATCAAAAATATAGGTATAAGGAAAAAATCAAATCTGCTTATATTATTAAGTATGCCGACTTGAGACTAATTTTTTGCTTGTACAATTTATTTAAAACATTTTCTCTCTAAAAATAAATTTAAATTGTCAATAGTAGAATAAACACATTAACATATTCTAAGAAATTCTTAATATCGTGATAGGGATCTTGCAATTTTTCATTATCTAATCATCTCAATTTGTTAAAAAAAAAGGAAACCAAAAATAATTTTTATACATTTTGAATTGTTTAAATCTATTAATAAGAATTTGTTAAAAAAAAAGGAAACCAAAAATAATTTTTATACATTTTGAATTGTTTAAATCTATTAATAAGTATGTGTAGAAACCACTTTGTTTACCATGTATAAGAAACATTAACAATTTTCAATGATTATTCAATAGACTTTTTTTTATGTCTTTATTAACATTCTCATAAAATATTTTCTGTCTACAAATCTCACGTGTCTTGTGATATTAGCTTTTTATAAGTTTCAAATCCATATTTATTGTCTATGTATATTGTAGAAGCAAGAATACCTTTTAGCTGATCTATAGCAACAGGAATATGTATATATTATGATTTTGGTAACCAAGTTGATAACAGACTACACCATATTTTCGTCAAAACATATTCCATATCTTCGAGCAATCCATTTATTGATATTAGGGAAACATTCAAAGTGGCAAGTGCATATTATTTTCGTTCAAGGGTAATTAAAGTATGACATTTGAGTTCAAGCAATAAATTGAATTACCCTTAAATAGTTTGTACAATTTAAAAATATTTTGTTTGAAATTTTGATTTTGTCTTATAATTAATTAAGATATGTCGGTTAAGTTGTCATGCCTCTACAATCGAGGAATTTCATTATTGTTTCTAAGACTCTTACAAGAAGAAATATCAATAATGAAAATATGTCAATATCTATCTATCTATATATATATATATATACTAGGCTCTGTTGGATACCTTTTGTATAAATTATGAGTTAAAATTTTAATTGGGTGGGGTTAGGAAATTAAGTATATTTATATTTATAGTTCATGTAGGTTATGTATGGTTATATTTACAAATAAATTAGTTGTGCATGTGCGTACATAAAGAAGTAGTACATGGTATATTAAGGTCGAGGCATTTACAAATATGAAGCTTTTGCTTCTATTTTATGATGGACCAATAGGACCAATAGATTTTAGTGAAGTTTATGGGATAGATTAGGATGCACACCTATATTTATACCTTTGAATCAAGAGTTGTATTGTTAATTAATTAAAAATTAGTAGCAGATATTTAGTGTCATATATCTATTAGATTCATCAATTCCTATCCAAATTGTGGATAAGCATACTATCTGTAAGAATAAAAATATTAACTTCGATGTAAAAATCGTCATTAGGTTGCGTGTGCAATGTCTTGGTCCAATCTCCTGCTAATGCCACTCTTAACTTGACTAATGTAATTACATATGACACTTGGGGAACGCTGAATTAATGTGACATACTAATTATTTATGATGCAGAAATTGCATAGACTTCAACATGTGAGAGTGCACTTCTGGTTTTAGTTGGCTTTCATTAAATATTAGATGTGTAGAGTCGAATACTAAAAAAAAAAAAAAATGACAGAAAAGTTTAGTATAGGAGTGAAAAATAAAATTTCAAGGAAATGATGTGACTAGTGTTAAGCCACCATTTTATGTGTACCCAATTGAGTTTTCTAATTCATTACACATTGCTACCTGGTTGAGAATGGTTCAACCAATATGAAAAACTATCCACCAATAGTGGACTTATAATTTTGTCAACAAAAAAAAAAAGTTCAAAATATCTCATTCACTTAAATAGTTAAACAAACACACAGTAAAAAAAGCAAGTTTTTACCCAATTATTAATATGAAAGCACTTTCTTCCTAAAAACTTCAAAGACAAAATAGAATAATGGACAAAACTTATCACACTGTCTTTCAGTCATGCAAAGTACAAGCATGTTGTTCTTTAACCAGATATGACCCTTATATGCAAATTTTATATTTATTAGTGGCCAACAGTGTGAAAACAAGCACATTGCCTTCTCCCAAACTGTGTGCATCAATGAATTTAGACCACCTAGTGGTTAGAGCAGCCTCTTACACTTCGAAAATCACTATGCAGAAAGACATTCCCATGTTATTGTTCGGTCAATGCCATCACCGACAAACCAATGCATGCCCCCTACAACACTTTCACTCTCAGTGAAACGTGCATTGTTCTGTCCAGGTAGCACTAGCCAAACAATAACATGTGAATGTCTTTTTGCACAGTGAATTTTTGAGGTGTAATAGGCTGGTCTAATCACTGGGTGGTCTAAATTCTTTGATGCACATGATTTGGGAGAAGAGAAGGAAATGTGTTTTCACACTATTGGCGACTGATAAATATACAAGTCACATATGGGCCAGATTTAGTTGAAGAACACAATGCTTGTACTTTGTATAAGTGAAAAATAGTGTGATAAGTTTTGTCTATTATTCTATTTTTTGTCTTCCAAGTTTCAGGAAGAAAGTGCTTACACATTAATGAAGACGACATGTGGGAAAAAATTATTTTTATGGTGTGTTTGTTTAACTACATGAGTGAATAAGATTGTGTGAACTTTTTCTTCATTAACAAAATTATAAGCCTAATGTTGGTTGCCAATTTTTTTCCGTTGATTGGACAATTTTCAACTGGACATATAATTTAATAAACAACCCAACTGGATACAAATAAAAAGTTGACTTAGCACCAATCACATTATTTCCCAAGAAAAAAAATTTCATCTTCATACTAAACTTTTGTGTCTTTTTTTTTTTTTTTTTGGTTTTAAAACTCCGCACGTCTCATATTCTCATATTCAAAGGAACTCTTATTGACAACTAAAACTGGAAGTGCACCCTTCCTTGTTGGAAGCTACGCAATTTTTGTGTCATTAACTATTAGTACGTCACATTTGACATTCTCCAAGTGTCATACATAACAAAATTAGTCGAGTTAAAAAGTGGAATTAGAGAGAGCATTGGACTAGGTCATTGCCCGCATGACTTGATGAATATTTTCACATGTAAATAATATGTTTATTTTTAACTTGTCAATAGTTTGAAGAGAAATAAATGCATCTAAAAGATATATGACATTAATGCCTATCCACTACTAATTGTCAATTAATGGACAATACAACCATGAACTCACTAAAATTTACACAATAATTAGTAAGTCCTATTCATCCATCATAAAATGGAAGCAAAAACTTCATATTTTTAAATAATTGGTCTTTAATATGCCACGTACTAATTCTTTGTATACATACTAGTCTAGAAACCCTTGTAATGCATGGAAAGGAAAGATTATGAAATTTAAACGTCAAATATGTAATTTAAATTTAAGGTATAATTTTTTAATAATTAAATCAAAATTTGACTTTGTTTAGATAACTATTTGGGATGCCCCAACCAGACTCCACTTTGGAAACTCGGTCAGACATTTGCCTAACTCTTGCCAGGGCTAAAATACACTTATAGAATAATAATTCAAACTTACTCTCCAATAATCAAATCAATACACTAATGTAGAAATAAAATTTCATCGATCATATTTTGGTTACAAGTTAAGACTTATAAAGTCCAAATTCTTAATCAAACAATTTAAGCTATAAAACTATAACCAAATACAAAACTACAATCTAGGGAACAATGAACACTCTGGAATCCCCATCTTATTCTAATCCTTATTGCTTTTATTCCGTCTCAACTAATTAAAAAAAAATAAATAATACGAAAACTAATGCTCAGTGAGGTTTTAAGTTGTGAAAAGCATTTTATAGAAATTGTCCAATATTTTTATAATGAAAATGAAACTTAACAATCAGTTAGTCGATATTCAATGTCAAGTCAAAGAATTCAACACAACTATGAAGTAAGCAAGCACACAAATTTAAACACAAATGAAAAGGATATTGATAGATACCAGAGAGCTTACTATGAGATAGAAATATTTATATTTTCTTCAAAAATAATAAGGCAAAACTCCATCATTAGATAAATGACTCCAAAATTTATAACAATCTCCAACTCTGAATCTACGTCAATTACATTGTCAAACTCCAAGTTGTAATGCCCCAACTAGATCTCTATCTTCCAGGGACCTAATCAGATGCCTGCTTAGCTCCCGCAAGGACTAAACAAATAAAATCATACCCACAACATATGATTGAAAATTTAAACTTAGGCTGTATATATATCTCAAACAAACTTTAGTACATGATACAAGCCATTTATGCCTCCAAAACATAAACAAAATACAGCCATATCCAATGAGGTCATGTAAGGAAAACTAGGAAAAACTACAACCATTAAGCTATAAATTACAATCAGTGAAAACAATTATGTACAAGCATGTGAAAGCTTCTAGTTGCTAGACAACCTTTTCACAAAATCTACAAGTCTGTAAGGAAAAATAATTTTGAAGATACTATGAGTTTATGCCCAGTGAGATTCATAAACAAAAATTATTGGAGGTTAATCATACGTAGAACATATTAATGCATCCCAAAAAAGTAACACATAATAACAAATAACTATTGTAATTCTCCATTATGAAACGAGAAGTGTGTGTAGAAGAAGTAGTATATTGATAAAGAAAGTTTTTTCAAAATCAAAAAGAGCGATTAGGTTGAAAAAATAAAATATTTCTAACCATGTTGTTATCCTAAAACATAGACTAAAAATCAAAAAAAAAAAGAGGATAGAGAATCTGTTGATAAGTTTACCCCTGTTCCCGAGGTATCTATTCATACTAGAATACTTTGGTTGGACTATATCGCACTATGTATCATTTGATAATCCCAAAATCTTCTATCTTTGTTTCAAATCTAATATCAAATGGAGGAAATCAAAATATATTTAAAATATTTACAGTTTGATAGATCTGAACAACACGGCTTTCTATAAGTATCTTTCATGAGTATATTTATGCACTTGCTTATGATCATAGTTTAAACCGATCTATTTTGTTGGAAAATCCAGGTTATGAGAATCAATTCAGTTTTCTAATTGTGAAACGTTTAATTACTCGAATGTATCAACAAAATCATTTTATTATTTTTGCTAATGATTCAAACCAAAATCCATTTTTTGGTCACAACAAGAATTTATATTCTCAAACGATATTAGAAGGATTTGCATGTGTTGTGGAAATTCCATTTTATATACGATTAATATCTTCTCAAGCGGGGAAAGGAATATTAAAATCTTATAATTTACGATCAATTCATTCACTATTTCCTTTCTTAGAGAACCATTTTTCACATTTAAATTCTGTGTTAGATATACTAATACCCCACCCCATCCATTTGGAATTCTTGGTTCAAAACCTTCATTATTGGGTAAAAGATGCCTTTTACTTGCGTTGTGTATTACGATTTCTTTTTCACGAGTATTGGAATTGGAATACTCTTATTGCTAAAAAGAAACCCAGTTTTGATTTTGCACCAAAAAGAAGTGAAAGATTATTATTCTTCTTATATAATTCTCATGTATGTGAATACAAATCCATTTTTGTCTTTCTCCGTAACCAATCTTCTCATCTGCGATCAACATCTTTTAGAGTTTTTCTTGTACGAATATATTTCTATGGAAAAATAGAATGTCTTGTAGAAGTTTTGACTAAGGATTTTCAGGCTAGTTTATGATTGTTCAAAGATCATTTCATGCATTATGTTAGGTATCAAGGAAAATCTGTTTTGGTTTCAAAAGGGACGTCCCTTTTGATGAATAAATAGAAATATTATCTTGTCAATTTTTGGAAATGTTATTTTGATCTTTGGTTTCACTCCGCAAGGGTCTATATAAACCAACTACCCAACCATTCCCTTAACTTTATAGGTTAATTTTCAAGTGTACAACTAAATCCTTCACATGGTACGAAGTCAAATGCTAGAAAATTCATTTCTAATCAATAATGCTATTAAGAAATTTGATACCCTTGCTCTAATTATTCCTCTTGTTTGATCATTAGCTAAAGCCAAATTTTGTAACCTATTAGGACATCCTGTTAGTAAGTCGGTTTGGACTAATTTATTAGATTCTGACATTATCGACCGATTTGGGCATATATGCAGAAAGCTTTCTCATTATCGTAGGGGATCTCCCAAAAAAAAGAGTTTGCATTGAATGAAGTATATACTTCAATTTTCTTGTGTTAAAACTTTGGCTCGGCAACACAAAAGTACTGTACGTGTTTTTTTGAAAAGATTAGGCATGGAAATTTTGGAAAAATTCCTCATGCCAGAAGAAGAAGTCCTTTCTTTGACCTTCCCAAGAGCTTCTTCTACTTTTCGGGGGAATGTAGAAGTCGGATTTGGTATTTTGATATTATTTATATCAATAATCTAACCAGTTATCAATGATTCATTCTGAGGGCTTGGAAATTGTATAGATGTGTATAGATGTATACATAGAGAAAGCCGTGTGCAATGAAAAACGCAAGCACGGCTTGGGGAGAGGTGTTTCCTTGTTTAATTTGACAAGGAAATTTTCTACTCCATTCGACTAGTTCCGGATTCGAATCTCGGGCAACTCACTGTCATATCAAAATTATCAGTATAGAAATCCTTACTGGATTTTTGCAATTGAACTTTATTTATTTACAAAAAATCCAAATAGATCTAGGTTGATAGTGGTTGACATGAATATATAAGGCATGTTATACTGTTGAATAACAAACCTTCCATTTGTCCAAGGACCGTACTCTTTTCCAATTTGTGTTTTACTAACATCTCGAATGAATTCAAGAATATATTTGATGAAATTCTGGTTCACCCCTAGTTGGAATGGTTTGTGGTTTTGAACAACTATAACAACCGAACCTAATAAGATATGAATTACAACCAAAGAAGTAATAAGTACTTGGCCATGAACTCGGAAACCTCCTATTTGCCAATAGAAATATTGGCCTACTTCCACATCGGATACATCGTATAACCCTTTTAGTGTGTTTGCTAGAACATTCATACTGCCCTTTGAAAAAAATTGAACTTTATAAACAAAATTATTTTGATTCAACCATCTCGTTGCCTACTTGAATCGGATATTTTGAATACCAACTAATATTTTGAATACTAACTAATCACCTAATATCCCCAGTTATTTTTATTCTTTTTTGAAATTCAGAAATAGTAACAGATTCCATAAATCCATAGGATTTTCCAAGTCAGTTATTTATCATATTATTAATCAAGAATTTGTTATATAGCTAGAATGATCCTCACAAATTGTGAACAGTAATTTGTTAAGAATTAATCGGATTGAAGATATAGCGTCAGAATTTCATTCGCTGGAATCGAAATATTTGCTAAATCGTGGTCACAGTTTGTATCAATTAAATAAATTGTTGGAATTCCCAAAGTAATACACTTTGTAAGGCCATATATTCTTCACGCTGATCGATGATGATTACAATATCGGGTAATCCTATCATATATTAATTCCCTCCTAGATATATTTGCAAACGATATAATTGTCATTACAACATAGCTGCATCTCTTTTTGGAAGACGATTAAGTCTCCCATAAGTACCCAATTTAGGTTATTATCTACATTAATGATAAAGAAATAATGGATACATAAATAAATTATAACATGGCATATTATATACAAGTACATATAGCATACATCTAATGCTTTACAATTAACCACTATTGAATATCATTGGCACCTATTCGTTTTAGTATTATAAAAATTTATGAGTTTTAGACATAGTTAAATTGAGTACTTAAATTTCAATTTACTTATGCAAAACCAAGTTAAACTTTTCTATGTGAAATAACTATCTTAATTTGGCTACAACTCCCTTAAACTACTAAGTCCCTATGATGGTTCCAAAATTCAAGTAAAACCCTAGGAACAGTCAACCCTAACCCTCGTTCACTCTAATTATCCTTGAATCTAAAAGTACATAAGTTAGACTCCTCAACCAACCACCCTAAAATGATCAACCCTTGCAAATCATTTTTTAAACATCCTAGCAGCCCATACATACCCTTAAAACAGCCCAAAATTTTGGCTATGCTATGTGTTTGATAGAACTAAAATCTATTTTGTGAAAATATAACATTAAATAGCAAATTAGAGGGTAACTCCTATGAAATATAATCTGCCATCAGTTTTAAATTGCATACAAAACACTATAAGTTCATATTATATGAGGCATCTACACATCAAACTTACCTCTAAACATCTTTAAATTGTTGCCTAAGGTTTATATTGTATAGAAAAACTTGCAGCAGCCCCTACACATACATAATTAGAGCTTTACCTATACTTGATACCAAGTATCTATATGTAGTGCAGCAACTTACATGGAATTATATGATAAAAAACAAGTTAGAGCCTTACCTAAACTCAATACAATTCTACTTGTAGGACAGCAACAAAACTGAAATCTTATGATTAAACACAAACTAAAATCTTATGATCAACAACATACATGAAAGCATATGATTATACACAAGCTGAAATCTCATGATCGTACACAACATAGTTGTCAATCTCAATCAAATGTTCCAGCACACATGAGGATTAGGAAATACCTTTGAGTTGTCTTGCTCCTTCTTCCTTTTCTTGGTTTCTCCCTTTCCTTCTTTTTCCTTTTTTTCTTCTCTCTCCTCTCGGTTGTTCCTTGTTCTCTCTCGATTTTACCTATCTCTTTCCTTTTCTTGTTTTCTGACTGTTTTCCTTAGCTATTAGGCGATCATAAGTAGTCCAAGGAAACTTAGGCTCACGTAAGATTTTAGGGTATTAGATGATAAGGTGTAATATTAAGATGTGTGACACCTCACCACGAATGGTTAATTGTAGTCCTTGTCATCTCTATGTTTTATTTTATTTTGTTTTATTTATCTATTTTATCATCTTATTATTATTATTATTATTATTATTATTATTAAACTATCCTAAATTATTATAGTTTACTCCCCAAAGTTCTTAAAATTATTTGTTCAAACCCTATTATTTGGTTAGTAGTTACAGCTAAATTTAATTACCAATACAACTTATATGAAGGAAATTCAAACAATAACTCACAAAAGGGTAATATCTAATGAGATGAAATTATTTTTATGCATGCCTTCACACAAGTGGACATAATAGTAGGGAGAAATCTTGAGACTCCCAAACTAATAATCACACACCCACAAGCCGAGGATCATCCCATCCAAAGCAAGTGGGTTGCATAGCCATGGTAGTTGGACCATTTTGGTCAAGTCCAACACTGGTCCAACGAATCAAATTGGCTAAAGGTGTACGTTCATGAGCCTAGGCCTAAGTTTTAATCAATTCCTGCCAAATACCCACATTAGGAAATTAAGAACATAAATCCAGTAGCCCAAACAAGATGTCCAAATAAGAACATCCATGCCCAGTCTGATAAACTATTCATACTAAAGGGTTATACCCATTAATAAGTTGTGAAGAGTTTAACCATAAATAATCTTTTAACCATCCCATCAAATAGGTGGAAGATTCATTAAATTGTGAAATGTTACACTGCCATAATGTGATGCGCTTCCAATGCCAGTAAAAAGTAACCCATCATTTGGTAATGGAAACAGTCCATGATGGAACTCGAGTAGAAACTATTAATTGATTTCTCGGAGCAAGAATCTAAGGTTAATACAAATCACTAAATTAGAACAACTTCAAGGATATATCTTCGATATAAAAGATCCCATTTGAGCAAGTTTCCCATTCAAAAAGAAAATTTGTCGAAATTAATCAAACTTTTGATTCAAAGAGTATTACATGGGAATCAATCATTCGTAAATTTTTTTTGATAGAAAGAAATCAAAAAAAGGGGTATGTTGCTTCTATTTTGAGAGGATTTAGAAGCACTGAAGTAATGTCTAAACCCAATGATTGATAAAGGATCATAGAACGAGGAAACAACCTTTTAATTGCTCTCAATAACTGGGCCTGACTTAAGAATCCAAATATATATATATTTAAATGAGACAAATAAAGAGGTAAAGACTACTCAAATAAAAGAAATTGCCTAATGATTTTCTCAAGAGTTATCTAACTTGAGTTATGAGTATGAATGATTTTTTTTTTTTCAGCACTGGAAAAGAAAAAAAAGACTTAAATTATAGTCTAATTGATTTGATGATTTTATGGACCTTTTGTCATTTATTAGAAATCCATACATAGATAAAACTTTGAATCAAATTCTTTTTTCTCGAGCCGTACGAGGAGAAAACTTCCTATACGTTTCTAGGGGGGGTATTGTTCATCTACATCTATCTTAATGGGCTATCTATCAAATCGTTGCAATTGATGTTCGATCCCGAATAGAAGGAAAAAGATCTTTAGAAGGTGGATTTTTATGATCCGATAAAAAATCAAACTTATTTTAATGTTCCTGCTATTCTCTATTTCCTTGAAAAGGGTGCTCAACCTCCAGAACTATTCAGGATATTTTTAAAAAGGCAGGGGCTTTTAAGGAACTTCGCCCAAATCAAACAAAATAATTAAGGAAAGAAATAGAAAAGATGTTAGTATAAATAAAACTCACTTAATATTTTCAGTACCATTATGAAATTTACCTTAAAAATCTTTGTAAAAACAAGAGTTAGGAACACTCACAATTCAAATTAAAGTCTTCACAAAACGCCTTTCCTTTCTTTTCCTTTAACTTGTTCAGTTACCAAGAGCATCCAATCTATATTACTTTCTCCATTAAGATGTCAAAAGTAGTGAACATAGCATAACACAGAAAGAGTTGTTTAAAATTAATTTGGATATCATTTGTATTTAGTCATTGATTTTAGTATTACGTCTTATATTTTCAACTACATTTGGCTTGAAACTTATTATTCTAGCCACCCCTAATCATGGAGACTCAAATTAAACCTTCTAGGTTAAGTAGCACATCTGTTGATTTACAATTCTCTCAACTTGTAATTCTCACAACGATGTTAATGAATAAATAAGAGAACTTAATAGAATTTAGCCCCTAAGCTTAACCAACCTAATTATATTAAGTATTTGACATCTAATTAGGCTAAACTAATAAGCCAAATTCACTAGTACTCGGAGGGGTAAAAGTCAGCCCTTAAAGTGCCTTATAGAACAAGCACAAATCATAGCATATATTCATATACATTAAGCAATTATTTAAAATCAAATTCTACTACAATCTTTATAACTTGTGTTATACAACTCCAAGAATCATGTTCTTGGTGCCATTGGAAACATAAGTTGACATACTATAATTCTTATGAACGAACCTTCCTCAGATTAATAGCATAAAGTCCTGCAAAATGATCACAAATGCAGAATATCATCACAACTTCACTATGAATTTTGCCCCCAAATTATACAATTTCACTAAAACCAACATATCTTAACGTAGGAAGCTCCAATAACTATAATTCTTGAGGATTCGGAAATTATACTCATTGCCCTAGGACTTTCATGAAGAAGACATTCTCAAAATATTTCTATAATCTGTCCAAATTTGACAAGAACTATTGATATCATATAGAATAACACCTCAAACCCCGAATTTGGACAGTCATAATTAAATAATCATAACATGAGATATACAATTCCAATAACCATGATTCTTGAATATTTAGAAACTATATTTGTAATAATCAAAATTTTATGAAGTAATCATCCCCTGAATTAAATCATAACCGAATTCTAAATAGCTCCAAATTCAGAATAAAACCAAACTAAATCCAATCATTACCGAAAAATCTAATTTTTGCCAATTTCAAATTTTCATTAAGGTTAGTGATGAACCAGAAATGAATTATTTGTAATGCAAGAAAGCTCATTAAGGACAAAATTGTAATTAGGCTTGAGATTGGTAAGGAGTTTTACTCCTACATCCTTGCCAATAAATAAGGGCTTAATGCCCAATACATATAAGGAATCTCACTTATTTGCAATCAATAACATACTAGCACATTTATTACATTCTCTCTCTACCACTGCTTTACTTTAAATACCTTCCGAACAACTTCTTGTTCATTAAGTGGCGCTGTCTGCGGGAATTGAACAAAAAGTCGATTTGTGTTCTTTGGGTTAGTCTTCGGTTCACAAATCAATTTTAAATTCTTGTTTGGATCGGATCACTTCACTCATCGGCTATGCGAACCAAATGAAGAGGAAATAGTAGGGACAAACCTCTTCGTCTTGAGAATCTGAGCGAATATGCTGAGTTCCATGAGCCTGAGTCCTTTCAGGCTAGAGAAAGCCAAGAACAAGAACAAATACAATTCCTTAAGGATAACTTTATAGCCATACAAAAATTTATAGAGTTGAGTAAACAGCAACCGTTGAATACCATTCCTATCAAACCTATTGAAGCTTGAGAATCTTATGGTAGAATCCCAAGATGAGGATTCAACAAGTAGCACGAGACGTCTAGGTCATCAAGACCCTTAAGTGACTCGAATTGTAAGCACACAAAAATCTCATTCGGTACATGATCGGTTATATCCAGGAGTCAATGTTAATCGGCAAGAAGAAACTCCAAAACCTTCACCGTAAATACCCGATGCAAATATGATGACTAAAGTTGAGCTTCGGCTTCAACAATTCTTTTCTAAAAATAAGGTGGACTAATAGATAATATCATATATTGATTGCAAATCCATTCATATCTATAATTAGGTCAGAACAAATTTTGCCTAATTTCAAACAACCTAATCTTGATCACTATAAAGGAATTTCAAACCTGACTGATCATGTTGCCCATGTGTCTGTTGTCACTTGACTTTATGGATATTCGGATGCTATAAAATGTAAATTTTTTGCAACAAAGATCGGCACAGAAATGGTTTAAAAGAATTGCCACTGGAATCGATATCCTCTTATTAGGTCGTGATCTTGCAGAAAAATTCTTAAGACAGTTTATGAGTAGGTATGTCATACCGAATGAGGTCTCCAATCTAATAAATGTCTCTTAGAAAAATGATGAAAGCATATGTCAAAACATTAGACGCTTCAATGATAAAGCGGTACAAGTTCGAGATATAGATGAGAAATTGATAATAGCAGCATTTTGCAATTGGCTGAAGCCTGGATTGTTCAATAATAAGCTATATTCCAACGTGAGAAGACCTTCACTGAGCTAATGTGGCGAATTGAAAGTCATATGAGAGGCAAGAATCTAACTAAACCAAGAGAAAGCTTATGGATCGTACGCATAAAGGAAAGTGCTCGATGGAGGAAAAGGTCGAAGAATCTAGAAAAAAGTTGATAAGAAAAATAAGAACAAGGATTTTGAATGTGATAAGGATAACAAAGAGAATTCATCAAATTGACAGTTCAGAAATTCAAAACTATTTGAGGGTTGAGTAGTTTTTCCTAGGTCAAATAATTATGATAAGCTTAGACCGACCAAAACCCGTATATTGCTTGATAAAGATTTTACCCCCCTCAATATGTCAAGAAAAGACTTACCTTTTGAGATATAAGAATCTTGGGACCCCTTTTGCCTATGCAAATTGAGCAGCATAAGCGCGATAGATCTCGATATTGTGCTCATCATGCTGATCATGGGCATGATACTGAAGGTTGTAATGACTTAAGATTGGAATTGAGAAGGCAATCCGAGATGAATATCATCAAGAATATATCCTTCAAACTGCAGAAAATATGAGGAATCGAGATAACCGTCTTCCTCGGCCAAATAATAATCGGTATCCATACTGAAGGCCCAATAACAACAACAATAATCATGAGAGAGGGCCCCTAGCTAATAATGATGATGTAGCTGGGGTGATTAATGTTATAGGTGGAGGTCCGACCAAAGGCGATTCTAATCAGGCTCGGAAAATATGTACCAGTTACTATCCTGAGAGGGAAAATTTCCCAAAAGAGCACAAGTTAAACTTGTGCATATCTCTTTTTGATGATGATCTCTCTACCCGATCAGTTTCTTCATGCAGACCTAGTTACTATTCATGTTAAGGTGGGGAATTATCGAGTTTGCAAAGTAATTGTGGACAATGGGAGTTCGGTTGATATAATCTTTTGGCATGCATAAGAGCGAATAGGTACAAGCAATGATCACATTTAACTGGTTAGAACTCCTTTGATCGGTTTTGGGGGGAGTTTAGTCATGCCTAAAGGAACTATCTTGCTTCCCCTAACTCTAAGACAGCTACCAAAAAGTTGAATGGAGCTAATTAACTTTGTGATTGTCAAACAGTCAAGCTCCTACAATATGATTTTGGGATGACCCTCTGAATATGCCTTTATTATTCTTCCTTCTATGTTTTGCCTGGGATAAAGTTTTCCTTAAGAGATAGATCTGAAGGAGTATTCTGGGGTAATCAATAGGAAACTAGAAAGTGCTACCTTATGTCCTTAATGCACAAAAATTGAACATTAAAAATTGAGGAGACCTTTTTGAAAAAGGTAAGATAGCCTAAACAAGCAAGTCTTGGAACATTTGGATGATCAAAACAAGGGCAAAATAGATCCAGTATCAGGTGTGCCGATTGAAGAGATATCTTTCGATCCTAAACACAGAGAATGAAAACTTTGCATTTGTGCTCTTTTGCCAGCCGAGCTAAAAGCCGACCTGATCTGGCTACTCTATGAATACAAGGATATCTTTGCTTGGTCGACAATAGATATGCCTGGAATCTCGAGAAAGATTGTTGAGCATAGATTGAGCATTATGTCTAGTTATAAGCTAGTAAAGCAAAGAAAAAGACTGTTCTGACCCAAAAATATTGCTATCATTGAGGTTGAAATAGAAAAGGTGTTAGTTGCTCATATCATCTGAGAAGTTTTGTATCCCGAATGGCTTAGTAATCCTAATCTTGTATTTTACTATTATTAATAAAGTTGGAACCAAGGACCGTTATCCTTTATCTCAGATTAATATAGTTATTGATTCTTTGGTGGCTAAGGCATTTATGTTAGAAAGTTTTTTGGATGCTTATAAAGAATATCATCAAATATTCTTCACTGAAAAAGATGAAGAAAAAACGGTATCCATAACACCGATAGGTACATATGGCTATCAGACAATGCCGTTCGAATTAAAGAATGCAGGGGCAACATATCAAATGTTGGTGAACAAAGTCTTCAAAGACCAGATTGGCCAAAACATAGAAGTTTATATAGATGATATAGTGGTAAAGATCCGAACCGATGTTGAGGTGATAGATGATCTGCGTGAAACCTTTGAGGTACTTCGAAGAATTTGGATGAGATTAAATCCACTCAAATGTACCTTTGGACCGCCTTTAGGAAATTTTTTGGCTTTCATAGTTTCCCAAAGAGGAATTGATGCTAATCCAAAAAAAGTACAAGCAATCATGAATATGGAGCCACTTTCATTGGTCAAAGAAGTCCAAAATTGAACTAGTCGAATGGCTGCTCTTAATAGGTTTCTATCAAAATCGACCAAACGGATATAAGCTTACCTTTCTTTAAAAATCTTAGAAAAGGGAAAAACTTTGAATAGACCAAATAATGTTAATAGGCATTTGACCAACTTAAAGAATATTTGAAAACCTTACCTCGGTTAACAGCACCAAATGAGGGCGAAGAGTTGTATTTATATCTTTCTTCTTCGGATAAAACTGTTAGCTCTGTCTTGTTGCCGAACATGAAGGTGTTCAAAGGTCGATCTACTTCACAAGAAAAGTTTTACAAGGTCTAGAATGTAATTACCATCCAATTGAAAAGGTAGCATTCTCTTTAGTTGTGGTAGCCAGAAAGCTCCAACCATACTTTCAAGGATATAAGATCATTGTTTATACAAATTCACTTTTAAAAATTGTTCTTGGTAAGCTTGACGTTTTCGGTTGAATGTTGAAGTGGTTGGAAGAATTGTTTCAATTTGACATTGAGTTCCGATCTTCAAATGCTATAAAAACTCAAGCCTTAGGTGATTTTCTTACAGAAGGGATAGTTGAGTGGCTTCATCCCAATTACTGGGGAAGAATTTGGGGTTCATTATAAAGTATGGGAACTTCATGTGAATGGAGCATCATGTGTGTCTGGGACAAGAGCTGGCATTATCATTAAGACTCCTGAAGGAAATCATAATACATATGCTATTCTGTTTGGTTTCAAAGCTATGAACAACAAAGCTGAATATGAGGCATTATTTACATGAATGCTCAAGTTCATAAATAGATAATGATTCCTTGTTAGTGGTTAGCCAGATCTAAGGAAATTTGGAAGCCCGTGGAGTTATTATGCAAAAATATCTTCAAAAGATAAAACAGCACAAACAAAATTTTAAAGAGATGGAGTTTGTGAAAATTCCTCGGGCGAAGAATGTATGTGCTGATGCACTTACTAAATTAGCTTCGGCCATCTATTCACATCTCAATGAAGAATTTTAGTGGAAATACAAGAAAGTTGAGCTATTGATGAGAAGAAAACTATGAAAGTGAATACCCTGGATGGATAAAGCCGATTGTAGGTTTTTCTCTCTTTAGGTGTCCTCTCAACAGATCAAAAAGTGGATCGAAGGATCATGAACTGAGCAGAGAAATATGAGTTCATAGAGGGTATCTTATATAAAAAGTGTTACTTGTGCACACTTCTTCGGTGTGATGGTCTGAACAAAGCATAGCATATCTTGAAGAAAATTCATGAAAAAATTTATGGCAGTCATAATGGACCTCGAAGTATAGCTCGGAAGGTTATGATAATGGGATTTTATTGGCAGACCATGCCTTCAAATGCTAATATTTTGGTTTGGTATTGTCATAATTGCCAAATACATGCTTATATTCTAAGGAACTCTACAACTAACTTGGCAACCATCATTAGTCCATGGCCATTTGAACAATGAGGGATAGACTTGGTCAGTCCATTTTCCCGAGCGGCAGAAAATTTCAAATACTTGGTAGTGGCTATTGATTATTTTACTAAATAGGTAGAAGCGAACCTTTACCCATGATGAATGGGCTTGCTGTGTAGAAATTCTTTTGAAAAAAATATTATTTATAGGTTCGGCATTCCCATACTTTAAGGTTAGATAATGACACTCGATTTATGGGAGAGCCATTTAAGAGTTTCTATGAGGGCTTAAATATAACTTTATGAACTATTTCGGTTGACATCCACAAGCAAATGGATAAACCTAGGTGACTAATGAAACAATTGTTGTTGGATTAAAGGCAAGGTTGGATTGAGCTAAAGGTCGATGGGTGGAAGAGTTACCTTGTATTTTGTGGTCTTATAGAACTACTCCTAGAATAGCAAATAGATTTACACCTTTAGCTTGGTATACGGATCTGAGGCTGTTATACCAGTTGAGATCAGTAGGCCAACTACCCAAACCCAACAGCATAGTTGCATAAATAATGATGAAAAACTAATTTGGACTTATTAGAGGAATGAAGATTGGTAGCCTCAATCAGGGAAGCCAAAAAAAAGCAACAAATGGCTAAGTATTATAATGCAAAGGTTCGGCAAAGGCATTTTAATCCAGATCAAGGGACTTGGTTTTGTGGAAGAATGAGTTCAGTCGAGCTGTGGGGCTAAACAAAATGGATTTAAATTGGGATGGGCCATACCTAGTCATAGAAGGTCATCAATTTGGATATTATAAGTTGGTAGATTGACATGGTCGAGACGTGCCACGGATGTAGAATATTGTAACCCTAAGGAAATTTTACTTAGGATAATTATGTAAATTGTACGAACATGATCATATACATAAAATGATAAGTTTTTCATTATTTCATACAGTAGGAATAACTATTAAAGTACAATATGAATGATCATCATTAGAGGCAGAATACCTTATGCGATGTGTTCAGTTGCTCGAAGAAATCCATAACCCGCCAGGGTGCTGAAGTGGTTCAGATCAATATAATAATGATTGATAAGGAAAAAGGATGATGATCAGAGATAGAATACCTTGTGCTATGTGTTCAGTTGCTCTAAGGAATTCGTAACCCGCCGGGGGTGCTCAAGTGGTTCAAATCAATATAATGATGAATTAAAGAAACGAGAAAAAAAATGATAATGAAAGGCAGAACCACAGGTTATTGTATTTTGGTTTCCCAAAGATATTTGTAATTGGCTGGGGTATCCAGGAGATTTAGATCAATATGATTGGAAAATAACTATTAAAGTTATTATTGAAATTGATACAAGTATACACGTTGCTCGTGCTAGCTGATCGATCACTGAAAGGTTGGAAGGTTTGTGATCAGCTCAATATAAGAGCTAGTTGGATCTTGAGTTGAAGTTATTTTTAATATTTATACATGGTTTGTTGAAGTTGTTCAACTTATCTGGTCTGCTCATATAAAGTTAAAGCTGATCGATAAATAATTTGGTTAACTCAGTTGGTCAGTTTTTCCAAAAAGTATTAGAAAGATTATATGTACAAAAGTTTTATTTATAAGGTTTTAGTTAAAGATAAAAATCAAAATTACAATAATCAGAATGGAGATACAATTTTATTCCTTCGAAGAAAAGTACAGGAAGAGTTCGGCTCAAATATAGGGCCAAGCTATCTGAATCATTATAAAAGCATTACAAGAAACCTAGGATAAAGAAAATTCTAAGTATTGTTGGTAGGGGCTTCTTTGTTTGGTTTGAGTCTATTCAGTTTGCAGAGAATTAGTCTCGTCCTCGGGATCAGCATCTGGTATCAGGGCAAGAATTTAAAATATTTTCAAGCTCAAATCTCCAAGGTGTCCTTAAGGGCAGTGACTGACTGAGGAGCACTAAAAAAACATCTAGATCTTATTGATGATCACTCCAATGGCCTCCTTATTGTAATAAGGATTATTTGAGATATCTAAGTCAACCCCTGGAAAGTCCTCTAGTATGTTATCCATTGCAATAGTGTAGCCCATATTCATGGCCACCCTACTAAACTTCTTTAAGTCCTTTTGGAACCCCTCGGAATTCAGAAAGAAATGGATACCAAAAATTTGATTGTTCCCGGATTTGGCCTTAAGTTGATCGACCTTGGCCTTCAGATGATCAATCTATGTCCTAGTAGAGTCCCTCTCACCTATGTCCAAACATTTAGCTTGCCCAGTTGTTCTTGTAATTTTATATTCAAATCATCAACCTGAGTGGAATGCTTGCTTTCCAGGTCGGCCAGATGCTTGGTCTCATTCTCTAATTTGGTCTGAAACTTGGCCACGATTTCATTCTTCTTGGCTTCCACTTCCTTTTCCAATCAAGAAAGAGCTTCGGCCTTATTTTTTCTTAAAGTTCAATTTCTTGGGGCTTCAAGCTGAGCATTTTTATTTGTCAACTTCAGGCTGAGTTGTGAAAAATCTAGAACAAGAGTTAGTATTTACTATGAACTTAAGGCAAAGAGGAAAAAATGACTAATGTTTACTGTGGCGAATGCCTAGACTATTTCGTTCATGCTCTTGACTAGGGAGTAGCTTTCAGCATAAGCCACATCTTGAGGAAAAACCTGAAGACGATCAATTTATAGGCGATATTGTGGAATTGCACCCGAGCATTGTTGTTGAAGGTCCACCCAAGATGAATTTGGTTTGTTCTTCGGGACCTTAATAACAACTTGGCCGATGGACTTTCTAGTCTATTGCAGACTTTGGTGCCCGCTCGCAGTTGCTTTCTTCTTAGGAGTCCATGGTCGAATTTCTAGAGCTGCACGCCATTCAACAATGTTGTTATTGTTAGGAATGCAAAATGCTCTTGATTTATAAGACCAAGGTAAAAAAGACCCACCAAGAGTTGGTAATATTAAAGAGAGAGATTGGATTAGAGGAAATGAAAAGGGACTAATTGTCAAAGGATATTGATGAGTCTTCATACTAGTAGCAGTAATAATTGGAGAACAACTAGCTTCATATGATCCGATCACTATCTCTTGCTGGTCAGGCTGGGGATTGTATTAGCTTCTTTCCTGCCCAAAGCAGAAGAAGTATTCTTTCTCTTTGGTGGTTGGGCAGAAGGGCTTGGTTGAGCTGAAGTAGTTGGAAGATGAACTACGTCCTCATTAAGGACTTGTACAAGTTCTTGATGAGCTGATCCAGTGGATTTTGGGCTACAGTGTTGGTGCCTCACCTTAATTGAGGAGATAGCTATTGAAACCTCAAGTTCATAGTGTCTACCCCGTCGGATAGAGTTGGGTCAAATATGTTGGCTGAAGGATTAGTTTTGGATAGAGTACTACTAGAGGCTTTGACTTGGGAAGATGAAACCTTTTTTGTCACCAGGTTCATTTTTCTTGGCTAAATGAGTTGTCCGAGGGTTTGGCCTACAAAAAATAAAGAATTATTAATTTTATTAGTAATGGCATATAAAGTGAAAGAAAGAGAAAAATGGTTCAAGAGCTTTACATAGGTCAAAGTCTTCAGGTGGATTCAAGGACACCACAAGTCGAGCCCATGCAAGGAAATTATCTTCGAAGAAAAACTTCTTCGTTTCAAAATTCACTACAAAGTTTAAAGAATCAAGGGTTTGAACTTTGAAGGGGTCATATCAGACATAATGGGAATCGAATTGTCAGGAGCTTTCAGATGAAGTTGCTAGCTCCACTGAATCATTTTCTTATTGGTATGTTTCACAATTAGAGAAGAAGGTATTATTCCATTTATGAATAGAGGTAGTGTAATCCCATACCAAACCTCTTTGGTCACTTCGAGATAAAATATAGTAAAAGTTAGCTTCTCTACTGATCACCAAATTGTAAAAGGCTCTAAAGCCTCGGTGAATGGATCGAATGTTCAAATGTTTACATAAAAAACATATCCTATGATTATTCAAATAGCGTTCAGACTAAATTGGGAAGGGCTGATATCCTTATTATTGGCTAAGTTTGTGAAGATGAAAGAAAAAGGGAGACGAAGGTCAGCAATTATCTGTTCTTGTATGTTGAGAAAAAACCTCTGGGGGGTTGATAGGCTCAATCGTATATACTAGGGATTACAATAGTAACAGAATTTGGAATGCTATAAGTTTTCCTAAGTCCCAAAATGTCGTTCGGCTGAAACATAGAAATCTTTATTTCAATTGGAAAAATAAATGGGGTTTCAAGGATAATTGGTTTAGAAACCTGAGTAGAAGAAGAGGACTTATTCTATGCTGCTAGTTTGGCTGATCGTAGGTGTTGGAAGTGGTGTCAGAGGTTCCTTGAGATGCTATTTTAGTAATATCTTGAGAAAAAATGGGTGAAATGAAGATTGTAAGTAAGTTTTGGTAGTTCTAGAAGAACTCCAAGTAGATTTTATGCACAAAATCATTACTGGGAAGTTAAGAAATGCAAAAAAGTTAGTAAAGGCAAAAATTGAAGAGTAGGAAAGAGGAAAATTGGCAAAAAATGTGTTAATGAAGGAGAAATGGGGGTTATAAAGGGAAATAAGGATGAACAGTTGACAGGAAGATGAAAGGATGTAATTAATGAGAGAGAAAGTGAAAGCTTGGTTCAAGAAACTTTTGGTAGTAAGTTGAGGAAATGAAAGGTTGAGGATAGCTGGTAATGGACACGTGTCAGGCATTGGTTATTCCTAAAGAAAATTCAAGTGAGAGCTTTAACAGTTTAGGCAGGAAAAGATTAGACAAAATGGCTAATCTTCAAGGATTTTCTAATTTCTTTTAGATTGGATACTCAATTCCATCGACTCTTCGGCTTGTACTTTAATCTATTTATTGACTGTCCTTAAAATGTGATGTTGGACTTTTTTGGAGTTTATTGTTACTGGGGCTGTTAAATCAATGATCTAGTTCAGAAGGTTAGTTCGACTACTCATTTAGCCTACAATCGAGGGACCAACTGAAGGAGTTATTGGTGAAGTATAAATGAATTACTTCTAATGAAAGAAAGCTCATTAAGGACAAAATTATAATTAAGCTTGAGAGTAAGGAGTTTTACTCCTACATCGTTGCCTATAAATAGTGGCTCAACCTCCAAGACATGTAAGGAATCTCGCTTATTTGCAATCAATAACATACAAGCACATTTATTACATTCTCTCTCTACCACTACTTTACTTTAAATACCTCCTAAAAAACTTCTTGTTTATCAATTGATAAATCATAAAAATGGTAGAGAGAGAATGTGAAGAGTAGAGAATTAATGGGGAATTGTATTGTATATTCCAATTATGTGGCATGAGTTGCCAATTGATAGGGTACTAGTTGATGATCTAGAAATTAATCTGGATTGATATTATGAATTTAAGATAGAGAAAGAAACAAAGATTAAGATAATTTTCAGATAGACAAGGAGTTTAATAAGATTGGGGGAAAGATGATGTGTTTTTATTTCTAATGTATTGATGGAAGTAAGTAGGTATGGCCCCTTAAAAATGTGTGTAAGTGCCTCATTTATAGAGACTTGAGATAGTAGGACCCATAATAATGGTTTTTGTAAAATTATTACATATCTGACCTACAGACCTATTGATCTACCAATCTACTAATCTACTGAACTACTTATATCAGACTTCAGGTACTGAATTGCAAGTCGAACTCCTTGATAACTGTGCCAGCTACTTTCAAGGTGAGCCAAGTCAAACAGTAATCAGTTCAATCTGAATAAATTTTTTCATTTAAGGAGGTCGGTAGATGATGTCACGTGTCCCTTATTTGAGGTGAACAACTTTAGGTTTCTAGTCATAAGCCCTCTTGATGGAGTTTAAATCGTAGATCAAACTTCATCGATTAGTGCTCCTTTTGTATATTGATTTATCACTTCTTTGAGAATTTCCTATTAAATTCTGGTGGCTTCGCTTTATTCAAGTTGTCATTTCGTTTCACATTTTTCGTATATATAATATACAAAGCATCTTGTTCAACATCCACTTTCTTTAAACTTTCCAGGAAAAACTTCTTAGAAATCCTTGTTTTAAAAATTTCAATTTCTTCTGCACTTCCCTAGAAGAAAACCCATGGCTTTAGAATTAAGAGAAGGATTGACTGATAATACTCCAGTCGAAGACAAATTTGATTTGGGTGTTGTGATGTTGGGTGGAAAAGCATCCAAGAAAATAGTCAGAAGAGTTTACAAAAAGACAATCCCAGTAGATCCACCATTTTTGGAAGGGGAAGCAATTTTTGGAAATTCTAAACCTATGATTCCAGATCCTCAAATTGTAACAGAATCTATGCCTCTTCCTCAAGAGATGTAGAGGAAGTATCCACTAGGAAGTGGAAAGCTTCACAATTGCCTGAGAGGGTTACTTCTACTGTTCCTACAATTGAAGCCCCCACAGTCATAGAACACCCTATATTGTTAATAAACTCTGACTTTCTAAAAGCCGTCCGATAATACTTCATGATTCTAGAAGTGGGAAGAAACCACCAGAATCTTATTCTTTAGAGGCTCAATGCTTTATTCTTGATTGGTCAATTTTTGAAGGTGATCAAATTGGTGGATCTGCTAAGACTGTAGATTACATTCACTGCATTTCTGAATGGAGATAAATCAGAAGCCGAAGCTTGTCCAGACAAAGTAAAAGCAATCCGAGCGGCTTCAAGCTGGAATTTGTCTGGGTACTACATGCGTAGCATCATGTTATCTTGGCTTGAGGATAGGGATAAGATCTCCGAGTTGGAGAAGTCCTTGGAGAGAATAAATAATGACAGGGCCGCTGAAATAGCAGAGATCAAGAGATCCGAGCAAGAAAGGCATCAGGCATAAAGATCAAGCCGATCTGGAAATGAGGCTCAACCAAAAATATTAAGAGCTTTAATCTCTTCATGCGGTCGAGATGTCAAGAATAAAGGAAGAGTTCAAACAAGTCTCTCAAAACCTATCTTTCAAGTCTCTTGACTTAATTGCTACTCAATCTAAGATTCAGAAGTTTCAATATGAAATTTCTTAATATCTGACCTCGATTGAGAATTTGAAAAACAAACTCCCTCTTCAAGGTGTCAACTCTTTTCTGATGTCCGATGCCCTGGGGGAGGATTTGGGAAAATTCTGTACGATGTGCGCTAAAGCAAGATTTAATAAAGTTTTAAACGACGTCAGAGTTCTATTTCCCGAACTAACTTTTGATAAGAACAATTTTGGTTTTTTTGACCCAACAAGCACTTTTATTAAAATGACTGAGTTGGGTAAAGATTTTAGAAAATCCTGAACTACTTCTTCCTTAAATCAAAGAGGCAGAAATAGAAGTACCCGAGCAAAAGGTAAATATTTGTTAGGTCTACTAGCTTGCATGAACAATAGACCTTGCTTTTCTTTTGATGTAGAGCAGGATCCTTTTACTTTTTTTAATTTTGAAAATTAGGATATAACAAGAATTCCTACCTCAATTGAAAACCCTTCAGTAGAGAAAGTTGAAGGAGATCAACAAGTAGGATCTTGTAACTTCTTTTGCCGATGATGTAATAAAATATTTTTATATGTATTGTTCTCTATAACATTTTATTCTTGTAATGAATTTGATTGACTTTTTGACATTCCTGTAACTGCTTGTCAATCAATCCTTACTCAGATTAGATCAGAACTTTCAAAATTTGTACAAGTAGTTATTGTTTTTTTTTTTTTTTTTTATAAAGAACAACCTTTCTTTGAATCATCCTTTGTGATCGAGCATGTTCGTATTATAAATGGTACTTGAGAAGTCGGCGAGCTTGAGACCGATCAGTTGAGGTCCATTCAAGCTCCAGCTTCTTCTTCTTCTCAATTGCTTGAACATGTCAATCATGAATATCTAGGTTCAAAAATCTTGAAGAGTAACCTAATGAAGTTTTGTCAACAGGCCTGCTCTTTAGGTTACAAAGAGGCCCTAGAAGAAGTTAAGAACAAATTCCCAGATCTATCCTTAGATCTTTCTTCTTTTCAAGATTATAATGAAAATATTAATCGAGCTCTTGTTATTGAGTTAGGTGACATTTTTGTAGAACCTCGAAAACAGAGATTAATGTATTTAAAAATGCATTAGTCATGAGAGAAGATGAATAAAATTTTGATAAGGATAGTCTCATTTACATTCCTCTGTAGTACTTCTTTAAATTAGTGATATTCCATGTACGAGGAATAACACGTCCAAATTGATCAGATAATTTATAATATCTTGATGGATGTGCCTCAACTATCTGATATGGACCTTCCCAGTTCTCATTGAACTTAAGACTCCCTTCTATTTGATTAAACTGATTCTTCCGAAGAACTAGGTCTCCAAGTCTGAAGTATCTCAACCGAATAGCAGTCTCTTAATCATAGTATTTTTTGAGACGCCGCTTGTAAGTAGCCTCTCATATAACTACAACTAGTTTTCGTTCTTCTAGAAGATCTAAATCAACCCTTCTAACTTTATTATTATCAGTGTGGGACGGGTTTTCAATGCTAGCAGATCGTACTCTGATTTCTGGTAGAATAACAGCTTCAACTCCATATATCAAGCTAAACGGCGTTTCTCCATGTGAAGCTCGAGGAGTAATTCGGTGAGACCACAAGACACTCTACAGTTCCTCTATCCATGCTCCTTTAGCTCGGTCTAATCAAGTTTTGAGTCTGATCAACAATATTCGATTAGAAAGTTCGGCCTGACCATTGGCTTGGGGATGAGTTACTAAAGTTGTATGTATTTTTATTCCGAATTCTTTGTAGAAGTTTGAATGGCTTTTCCACAAATTGGGTTCCATTATCTGTAATGATATCTCGAGGTATTCCATATCTACAAACAATGTTCTTTCAAAAGAACTTTTTAACATTTTCTCCTCAAAAAATTGATCGGAGCGGTTCGGCTTCAATCCATTTGGAGAAATAGTTGACTACTATGATCAAGAATTTAAAATTTCCAGATCCTTTTCGAAAAGGTCCTAGAATATCTAGTCCCCACTGCTGGAAAGGCCAAGATCTGAGAATGAACGTCATTTCTGCTACTGACTTCTGAATGATAGGAGCATGTATTTGACACTTATGGCAATACTTGACAATTTGACAGGCATCATGATTCATGGTAGGCCAGTAATATCCCATAAACATTGCTTTTCGGACTAAGCTCCGAGCTCCTATGTGACTTCCCCAAATGCCTTCATGAATTTCCTGAAGCATATAAGTAGCTTTTTGTGGTGATAGACATCTGAGCAGAGGGTTCAGATACGAGCGATGATATAATATCCCCTGATGCATTTTATATTTCATTGCTCGGATAGATAGTCTTTTTGCCTGAACTCGATCTTTCAGGAGTTTTCCATGGGTTAAATATTCAATAATAGGGGTCATCCAATTTAAATAGGTTCCTCATCAATCTGGGTTACTTTTTGTTCGTCTATAGCTTGCTAAGGCTTTTCCTCGACCAATACTTCTTTTGTAAAATGACTATACAGAGTTGTAGCAAGCTTTGACAAGGCATCGACATATACATTTTCTGCTCGAGAGATTCTGACAAACTCTATTTCTTGGAAGAATTGTTCGAGTTGCCGTACTTTTTCAAAATACATTTGAAGTATGGTTCCTCGAACTTCAAAATTGTAGAGAATTTGATTAACCACTAAGGAGGAATCACTATTTATTTGGAGACCTTGGGCTCCCAATTCTTGCACAAGCCTCATTCCTGTTATTATAGCTTCGTATTTGGCTTCATTATTGGTCGCCCAGAATCCAAATCGAATGGCATTTGTGAGATGAACTCCTTCAGGGATTTTGATAACGATTCTTGCTCTAGAACTGGTTTCATTAGATGATCCATCAACATGTATCTCCCATATTGAATACTTTTCTTTGACCTTCTTATCAATATTCAACCAAAATTGAATCATCAGGCAAAGTACTTTCAACAACAAAGTCGGCAAGAGCCTGTGCTTTGATAGTTGTTCAGGGCTGAAATTTGAGATCATATTTGAAGAGCTCAACACACCATTTAAGCATGCGTCCTGAAACATCATGCATGGTCAGAATTGCTTTGAGCGGACCAGAATTGTGTGGCTCTGAAAATATGGCCTTAATTTTCATGCGGCAACTACCAAGGCAAAACCCAATTTTTCAATATTTGTGTAGTTCTACTCGGGTCTTTGTCGAACTTTGCTGACAAAATAAATTGGTCGTTGTACTTTGTCTCGTTCTGATACCAGGACAACACTGACAACAAAGTGAGTTGCTAACAAATATAAGATCAGAACTTCATTCTTAATCGGTGCTGACAAACAATGTATTTTGGCCAAATACTGTTTTAATTCTTCGAAGGCCTTTTGACATTTTTTGATCCATTCAAAATTTTTGGCTTTCGTGATGGCATGAAAGAAGATAAGTCCTTGCTCTGCTAGTTTAGTTAGAAATCAGTTAAGCACAGCCATTCGTCCGTTCAGACACTGTGCTTCTTTTATTGTCTGAGGAGGTTTCTTGCTTATAATAGCTTGTACTTTCTTTAGATTTGCTTCAATTCCTCTTTGAGAAATAATGAAGCCAAGGAATTTCCTGGATGGAACTCCAAAAGTATATTTCAGGAGGTTCAACTGAAGATTAACTGATCTCATTATTGTGAAAACTTCTCAAAGAAATAGAGAGTATTTTCATATGTACGACTTTGACAACCATATCATCGACATAAAACTCCATATTTGTCCGATCTGGTTCTCGAAAAATTTGTTGACCAATCGTTGATAGGTTGCTCCTGCATTTTTTGAGACCGAAAGGCATAGTTTGATAACAATAAGTACCCTTATCAGTGATGAAGGCAATTTTTTCTTCGTCTTCTTTGCTGAGGAATATCTAATGATATCCTTTGTACGATCTAGGAAATGTTCTATTTTATATCTGATCTATCAATGAATCTACTGATATATCGATCCAAAGCAAAGGATAACTGTCTTTTGGACAGACTTTATTTATATCTTTATAGTCAATACACATTTGCCAGTTAGTATCTGGCTTAGATACTAATACAGGATTTGAAAGTTAAGTCGGATAGAACACTTCTCTAATTATTTTAGCAACAGGCAATTTGTTGACCTCTTTCTCAATAACCTGGCTATGTTCAGACCCGAAGAGCCTTTTCTTTTGCTTCACAGGTTTATGAGATGGATCGATACCAAGCTTATGCTCTATGATTTCTCGAGGAATTCTTGGCATATCCTCGAAACACCAAGAAAAAATATCCTTAAATTGATACAAAAGTTTTAACAAAGCTTCTTTGAAGGCAAGTAGCAGGTCAGACTATATCCTCAGTTTTCTTTCTGGGAACTCTTCATCAAAAGTAGTTTCTTTAATTGACAATTTTCTTTTCTCATCTTTACGAAATTAAGCAACTCCTTGGGAGGACTTTTCTACGACTGATCTTAATTTTGATAAGGACCTTGGTCGGATGGCTTTTCTAGGGTTTTTTTCCGAAGGGACATCATGTAACATTCCCTGAATTCTCACTAATTGTACCACACTTGTCTTACCGTCCCATCTCTAAGAGCAAATTTAATACCCAGGTGATATATGGAAGGCAGAACAATAAATGTGTACAGGGACGGTCAGCCTAATATCATATTGTAGGCCGAACTCTTTTTGACCATTGTAAAATTTATCATTTTTCTACAAGAACGAGGGGCCTCTCCCAAGGTTAATGGCAATGTAATGGATCCTTCTGCATTAATTGAATCTCTTGTAAACCCGACCAACAGAGTTCTTATTGGTCGGATTTGTTCAGGATCCATTCCATTTTCTCCCAAGAATGTTAGTAAATCATATCTATCGAGCTTCCACTATCAATAAACACCTTATGGACTCGGTAATCTCCAACTTTAACATGTATAACAATCGGATCGGCATGAGGATACTGATAAAAAATCAGGTCAGAGCTTCTCAGTGAAATTGATGTTCAGACCAAAACGAGGCCTTTGTTGATCTCTTTCTTCCAAAGATATGTTCCTGGCATATCTTTTCCTGGCATTCAAAGATTTTTTCTCTAGTATTTCCTCTAGTTATAGTTGCAATGACTCCTGCTACATCATCATTATTACGAGGTGGTCCTCGCTGCTCATTAGATCAGACATCTTGAGACCGTTGATTTGATCGCTGAGATAATCTATCATTTGAAAGAGGTCTCTGATCATTTCTCTAAAATTGATCAATGACTTGAAGAATGTACTCTTGTAGATGTCCGCTTTTTATAGCCCTTTCAAACTCAATTTTAAGATCATTGCACTTCTCAGTATCATGTCCATAATCACTGCGATGTGCACAATACTTTGATGGATCTCTTCGATGGAATTGAGACCTAATGGGTGTTAGAGGCGGAATAATCCCAGTATGACGAACTTGATACACGATTTCCTTTCTTGAAGTGTTGAGAGGAGTGAAGTCTTCATGTATCAGGTAAGATTGGAGTTCTTCGGAAAGCAGGTATTTTTGCTACTCGATTTATAATGGCAGGAGATCGACCAACTTGAGCAGTGGACCCGTCAACACATTTTTTCTTGTTGAATTCCAAAGATTTCTCTTGACTCTTGCAAGTTTTATCTCGAGATTCTTGTAATTCCCTCTTTGTAGGATTAGATTCTTCGCCTCGGATATATTCATCAGCTCTCTGTAATAATTCTCCAAATGTTATAGGCACAGAGGAAGCAAGATCTGCATTAAACATTCCTGGCCGAATTCGACTCATAAAGGCAGCAAGTACAGTTTCATCGGCATTGCAGAAATGTATGACATCATCATTAAAGCGGCCAATATATTGTTTTAAAGTCTCATTCTGTCGTTGCAAAACACTCAACAAGTGTGATGCTTCTCTCTGTATCGTTTTTCAACTCATAAAATGGCACAAGAATTTTTTCGCAAGATCAGTAAAATAATCGACTAATTTTGAAGGCAATTCTTTAAACCTGATTTTTGAGCTAACTCTCTAAGAGTGGTAGCAAATAATTTGCAAGTTATGGCATCAGAATATCCGAAGAGTCTGGATACAGTGGAAACATGAGCAATATGATCAGTGGGATCAGTGGTGTCTTTATAAGTATCCAAATCAGGCTGTTTGAAATGAAGTCGTATATGCTCATTTTGTATGGCTGGAACAAAGGGATCTTTGTCAACAGCAAGTAAAGGGTCGGAATAGTCTTTTTCCCTAAGAGTTCTTGCACTCACTGATCCACTTTAACCATCAGATTAGTATCTTTTTTGTTCTCATCATTATCAGCATTAACAGCTAAGCCCCCTATTCTTTTAGAATTAGGATCTATTCGATCAAAAATAGATCCATTCAGTCCAGGTACAGGAGACAAAGCTATTTGAAGATGGTGAGAACTGCTTGTTGCGTCTTCACCGGTTGTTCGTTGTCTTTGTTGATTTTCAACAAATTTTTTGATAGCTTGAAAATTATTGGCAAGGAATTCGAACATTCAAAATATCTTCTTTTTGAGAGGTGGTCATTTGAGAAAGGTTTGCAGCTTCTGGGATTAAAGGTGTGGAGAATGCAGTTCCTGCTTCATGAGTTGAATTCCTATTTTGATTTTTTCTTGAACGTTTTGCCATTACTTTTGTTCAAATACAAATTGGATTTTTTGTATCGAATTCCCACATACGGCGCCAATTGACGATGTAGAAATTAATCTGGATTAATATGATGAATTTGTGATAGAGAAAGGAAAAAAGATTAAGATAATTTTAAGATAGACAAGGAGTTTAATAAGATTGGGGGAAAGACAATGTATTTTTATTTCTAATGTATTGATGGAAGTAAGCAGGTGTGGCCCTTATATAAATGTAAGTGCGTCATTTATAGAGACTTGAGACAGTGGAACCCATAATAATGGTTTTTGTAAAATTATTACATATCCGTCCTACCAACCTATTGATCTACCGATCTATTGATCTACTAAACTATTTATACTGGACTTCAAGTACCGAATTGTAAGTCGAGAAACTGCATGATAACTGTGTCGGGCTACTTTCAAGGTGAGCTGATCCGAACAGTAATCAGTTCAATCTGAATAAATATTTTCATATTAAGGAGGTTGGTAGATGATTCCACGTGTCTCTTATCCGAACTAAACAATTTTGGGTATCGTCGATACTCTATTTATACTTTTTACATGGGACTTGGCCAACATAACTTAAGTTTTAAGCTATTGTGTATAATTTATATTAATGCCCTTAATGAGCTTTCTTGTACAATAAGTATTATTTGTGGGGTTCTATCTATGTATCATCAATAGCCTCTTCGACTGATTCTTCGGATTTAGTTCGACGGATGAGCTAAACTCAATTTTGCATTAGTGATGATCCAACAGCCCCAGCAATGAACTGATGGCGAAGGTCAACCCCAGCCACCAGCCGATGGATCCTACCCAAGAGGTCAGCCTCCCAGTCAAGTTAATGGTTGAGCCCCAGTCACTGAGTCTTTTGGCATAATCTTTCTTTCATTTTGTTCTTCATTGGTTTCTTGGGTCATCAGACATGTGGACACTTGATTTTTTTTGTTTTTTAGGCTCTTCGACCTCTTAATGCACTTCGGTAGGTCATATGGCTTCACTTTTTTCTTTTTGTACTTCGGTACGTGCTGGTCCGACCTTGGTGGGTTACAAATCCCTTCAAGTAACCGAATGCATTGCATAAGGTATTTTGCCTCAAATGATCATCACTTTTGTAGGGGAAACCCTTAGGCCTCTTGCCTCTCTTTTTATTTTATTTTTGTGCCTTTCAGTCTCTTGGGCTCATTGGCCTCTTGGACATATCAGGCTTATTTCTTTTCATTTTAGGGAAAACCCGTAGGCCTCTTCCCTGTTTTTTTGTTTATTTTCAAACTTCAGTACGTGTTGGCCTAAACCACTTGAGTACCTCGGCGGGTTGCGGATTCCTTTGAGCAACTAGACGCATCACGTAAGGTATTTTACCTCAGATGATCATCATTTTTTTATTGCCTCTCGGCCCCTTGGGTCTAACGGACATCATTTCATCGTCATTGTTAACCTCTTCTTTCTCTTTCTCTCTCTTTGATTGGTGATCTTCAGCCGTTGGTGATCTTCAGCCGTTGGTGATCGGCCTCGGCACAGCCAACTTTGATTTGGTAGATTAGTCATCATTGATCGGCCACTGGTGTTCAGCCAACTTTGATTTATTGATTGTCCATTGATCAATAATATTTCTTTTTGAGTTCACTCATATTGCTGATCAACTTTGGTGATCGGCCATTTTTTTTTTTTTTTTTTTGAGTTCGACCGTTGATTGGCCATCAATGATAGGCCAACTTTGGGTTTGTTGATTGGGATCTGAGATGGGAGCTTGGCTTCTCTGATCTTCAATTTCGATGTCAAAATTGACTAGTAGTTCAGCTTTGCCCATAAAAAACTAGAGGTCAGTGTGTTCGAGCTCTGAGTTTGTTCACTTCTGCCCTTTTATTTTGTGCGCTCAATCTGGGCCTCAATGGTTTTTCATCATTAGATTAGCTTGACTATGTCATGCCATCGACCTCATTTTCCTTCTTGGCTGAGCGTTTTTCTTGTTTGTAGCCTCAGCACATGAAGCCACCCAACAACAAATTTACTTCTTAGGTGAAGCACCAGATGTTGATGAATTATATTTATAGATTTGATCTTCCATAGTTATTTGACCTAAATAAAATGACTGAGCTTTAATTTTCCCACCTTTTTCTGGTTGGCTACTTCTTCTCAAGGAGCTCGTCCTTGATTGAAATTAGTGTAAAGCTGGTCGAACTTGTTTACTTTCCGAACCTCAAGCCGATCAAGAATCTTTTGCTCCTTGAAAGTTGAATTATCACCTTGTAAATTGTAACTAGTATTGTTGTTTGTGTTGTCATGCATTTGCCTGCTTAAACATCAATCCCATTTTAGCAGTGTAATTTTGGTTCATTTCAGAATTGCTATAGCATCTTAGCTTTGTTCAGTCAGTTGTTCAGAATCGTCCTTATTTGGTCAAGCTGGTTAATCAATTCCTTGTCACAGGACTTTTCTGTGTAGCGTTCGTCCGGAGCTTATTACAGGTTACTCGTTGGTTGATATATTCCTTCCATTGCTTTAATCAGATTTCCTGAAGAGGATTAATCCATCACTTTTGTTTTGCTGGCTTTTTGTCAATCGTAGTGTAGTCGGCTTTCTTTGTCAATCTTCGTCTTCAACTTTAGAGTTGCTTGGCCTCGGAAATTCAGCTCAATTATTCTCTCTTTTTTTCTTAGGATGGTTTGGCCATTTATATTTTCACAACTCTACTGACCTACATTAATTTTGGATTAAAAAAAATGAATACCAAAAACAAAATGTCATAGCCAATCAATATTCTTAATGTTCAATCAAGGATATGAGCACGTGCAATTAATGCATACGTATTGGGTTCGGACAAAGCCCGAAGCACATAAAGATCCACGTGACTAGAAATAGTCCACAAGATCTTTAAACAATCAACATTTTAGTAATAAAATATTCATCCACCATAGCTTTGATTCGGGCTTGCTTTGTGATCATATTTTACATTCTTAATATAACATTTAATCATGATTGCTTTGGCTGTCATGGCCATGAAATCATCAGACAAAGCACGGAATTCCTTCGTAATCATGTTTAGACAAATATAGATCAATCTTTGAAATTTAAAACTTCTCATTTTCAAGAATTTTGTCTTCAGCCAAACAACTTCCCATTTATGTGCTCAGGAAAAATGTGAACAATACAAGAATAATACATTTATGTGTTCGAACAGAAGTGCTCGAACTAAAATAAACGTGAATGATAGTAATACTAAACTACAACGAATAACTAATCTAACAAAGTATTTAGTTCAGTTGTCACTAAAGCTAGAAATCATGCAGAGAAGTTGTTCGGCCAATGCATTCATAATTCACAAGGTCTTTATTTTTAAATTCACATGCATGCGGTATGCATTTTTTTTCAATCATGATTATCATAGACACTTGATTAACATTTAAGTTTAATCAACAATAAAATTCACATGATTTCGAGAATGGAACTTATCTTTAATGACCGATCGGTTGCCAATGTGAAGTTGTTCAGCCTTGGTCATCTGAGATTGCAGTTTGTTCCGCCGAACTCCTAGTTGATGAACTATAGCCTATTGTTCGGTTTCCTTATTGATTTTCGGTCGTGTCCGAACTCCGAAACATTTGTCTGAATCTCGATTTTCGCATCACAAAATTAAAAAGCATTAATGATGTTGTTGAAATAAGCTGGTACGCAACTGAATTTGTGCGTGACCAAATGAATAAAATAGAAAACTTAGCTTTCCTCATGAAGCTTTGGCCGATCAGAATAGATTCAAGCCGAACATGTCTTGTTCGGTTTCCTATATTTGACCATATATCCGATCAGGTACTCGAGCAAGTGTATAGTAGCTGATTACAGCAGCTTCAAAAAGGAAAACTAGAATCACATAAAGCACATGGCCCTTTGTACTAATTCTCATAGACACCACCAATTGATAAATAATAAAAATGATAAGAGAGAGAGTGAAAAGAGTTGAGAGAATGTGAGAATTGTATTATATATTACTATGTGGCTTGAATTGTCAATTGATAGAGTGGTACCCTATTTATATATGTAACAAGGGACTTGGCTAACGTAACTTGAGTCTTAAGCTATTCACGAGTGTAAGTTACATTGATACCCTTAATGAACTTTCTTGTACAACAAGTATAATTTGTGGGAAATTATCTATGTATCATTAGTAAGTACATAAGTAACTGGATTATCAGCCTTATACCGAATTGAACTTCTATGAGTTTAGTTTCTAAAACAATGAATAGAGATCAATTTAGAATTTTCTACAACAAATGACAGCCCCTTAAAAATCACTGCCCAAAACTGCCTAAAATTCAACAATTTTGAGAATATTGATCTCAAATAAATTTCATGCATTCAAATCACCTCCAAATCATGTTTAAATCATCACAAATTTTCTATTAACATATATATATATATATATATATATATATAGATACTAATATATCATTTATTTAAGAAAATAGTTAGACAATTCTCATTTCACCCCTCAAAGTTTAGTTAGTAGACTAACAGATTTAATTACAAAAAGCACTAACTACAAACCTTGGATCCTATGCAAGAACAAGCAAGCAACTCAAACCACAAACTAATAACCCTTCAAATTTTTTGTTTAGGAAGTGTTTCTAACCATGAAGCAAGGCTGTAAAAGGTGAAGAACAATACAAAAATAGGAATTAAGCAAGAACAATAAGAATTAAACAAGTATGAATTCTAGGCAAAACTTGAAAACTATAGCCCAAATTAATGACTGTTAATTCACAAATAACTTACTTAATAAGCTGAAATATTGGATTAGGAATACTTCTGAACCTTCAATTCACTTCAGACAATGTATTTGTTGGCTAAAATTGAAGAAAAGATAAAGAGAAGTTTGAGAGAAAAGTTTCGAAAAACTTGTATGTTGTTTCCTAAGAATGATAATAAGAAAGGTGTCTACTAAAAAGGTTTTAGGGTAGAATTTCAAAATTTCACTCTTGTTCCTCAAATTTAAGCTTATCTCATTTTCTACCCCAAAACTAAAATAAGAACTACGAAGGGCAAAATGGTCATTGAGTTTCAATATAGGCATTTAAGGATAGTTTTAAGAATTTCAAATCAACAGAAATGTGCGGGTTTTACACTATTATTCATGATATTACTTAGAATAATTAATGTAGTAAAGTTTTTAGGTACATGTGAGATCAAATGGTAGTTGACAAATGAAATGATGGCAAAATATTATTTGAAAAATAATGAATAATTTAAGCTATCCAAATGAAACCTTAATGCTGTTAGGTTCTCTATTTAACACCATAAACTAAAAAAATCAGTTACAAGCAACACAATTTCGAATGCACTCTTAAAAATTTCATGCAAAAATGATTGAAAATTGTTAAAGAACATGGGTCATCTTAAAACTAATTGGTAATGAGTGGCTTGGCTCATGACCCTTATTAACTAGTCCTTGGCTCAAAATCTTTTGTAACTTATGGGGGATATTTTATATTTAATACCCCATTTCATAGGTGACTTGGGTTGATTGAGCACCCAAAGTTAGAGAGAGAACCCGTAATTTGGGTTGGTTGAATTCCCAAGAAATTGAGCGCTTGAGGCTAAAGAGAGAGTCACCCATGAGATGAGTTAATTGAGCTCTTGAGGAATTGAACAACCCTGTTAGACTGGACTGGAGAGAACCCAAGGCACTTGTGCATGAGGGAAAACTTGAGGTTAGCTCTAATACCATGTTAAAGAACATGGGCTTCCATCTCAAAACTAATTGGTTTTGAAATAGAAGCCCATGTTCTTTAACATGGTATCAGAGTTGTTGAGATTGGTAAAAATATGTGCGTTACCAGAAATATGATCGAATGCACCAGAATCCACAATCCAAGAAGACGATTGAGTGAGGCATGAAATAAAAGAATTTCCAGATTGAGTAACAAAGGTAATAGATGATGATGAAGACTACATATTAGCTGTATTGAACTTTAGATATTCATCCAAATTAAACCCAGATAGAAAAACAGAAGATGGAGAATTTAGTTTTTCCCAAGTGTGTTTCTCTCTTACTCTCTAACTTATCATGGTATCAGACTTAGGAGGAGAAAACCCTAGCTGAGCAAACCCTAGCCATCGTCACCGTAGTTTCTTTATTTTCCAGTGGTGTTTCCTTTCTTCCCGCTGTGATTTCGATATTGTAGTACCTCTCATCTATAGTGGAGTCTAGATCTAGATATTCTATATTAGATCAGATCTCTTTAAATCACAATTACTGACCACTAGCATTGTTCATACAAGATGGAGAGATTATTTACTATTCTATATCAGTTCTTTAACAAAAATTAATTATGAGAATTAAGTATTAACCATATGAGATATATGTATGATACTAATTTAGATATTTAACTTTAATGTTTGCATATTTCCCCAAACGTATATATATTCTTTTTCCTTATCAATTTTAAGAACAAAAAATACTAAATATATGGATATTTAACCTCATGTATGGTTTCCGACATTGGAATAATAAAGTAAATGGTTTTTCCTCCAATGTTTGTATAATTTTTTGAATGAGGTGTACTCCATTTTTCTATATCGATTGTAGTATATAAGAAGTTTGCATATAAATGATAAATAATTTTAAAAAATAATTTGAAAAATGTAATTTAAGGATTCATCAACTTAACAATATTAATTTATTTAATTTATTTGCAAGATATTGTAGAATGTATGCAATCAATAGCATATAAAATGATATCTTTCATTCATATATTATCCTTTATAATCATTTTCACTTGATAATTTCAACACAAGTACATAATTTATTAGCATCATATCTTTTTTGATTAATCTAAAAAATAATAGGTTAATAAATGATGAAGTATTAGTACCAAGTAATCTAAAGGACAGAAAATTTTGTTATAAATGTACCGTGCATTTTATTCATCATGTTGATGTCACGTATACATATAAGACTCCATTTTTTATATCTTAATAATAAATTGCCGAGTGATTAACATAACTCTGTAGCTATAAACTATTATTAATTGGTTTAAGCAAAAAAAAAAAACAAAAAACAAAAAAAAAACAATTAAACCCACTGTTGTGTAAAATGCTTATGTATAAAAGTCATGTATCTAGAAAGGGAGGAAAATTGTAGAGAAGTAAAGAGAGATTTATGGTCATTTCTTCTAATATATAATGCAGAAAAATTGAAAATTTTTGCATATGTTGTTTTGGACAAAATAAATGTTATTATATGTGATTGAAAGTTAAAATTTAAATAACCATTTATTTAAAACAGCTAATTGTTAGTAATATTTAATAAGTAGATAAAGATAGAGTAAGTGGTAGAAATAGGGCAAAAAAAAATTTTAAAAACTTTTAGCCGATATATAACTCTTTCTTTAAAAAAACTAGTTGTTATTTAAAGTTTAGTGGATTAGATAACTTCTTTTTTTTAAAAAAAAAAAAAAAGTTTACTGGATAAATTTATAAAGGAAAAATATTTTTGAAAGAAGTTCCAATTTTTTTGAATAATCATTATAATTTCATTTAGAATTATTACTATGGTTTGATAAAAAAAAAGTTTATCAGATAAGTACTATTTTAGTTTTAAAAAATAGTTGTTAGTAATGATTAATAGATAGATAAAGAAAGATTAAGTGGTAGAAATAGGGTATGAAATGCTTTTTTGAAAGAAATTTAGCAATCGGTAATATTTTTTGTACGTAGTTTTTAGTAATGATTAGTCGGTAAATAAATAAAGTGGAGTAGATAGGGCAAAAAATTTTGAAAAAAGTTTACATTACTTAAACAGTCGTTATAATTTTGTTTCAGGTAGATAACTAGAGTCTTTCATTTCCTTTTAATAATCAACAATTAAATTTGGTGCATAGGTTGTATAGATATCCATTATGTGTCGTAACTAAAATTTCCAATCCTATAATTCATAGTTGTGCACTAAACTTTTCTTTCATCAAGAGATTCATCTCTAAACAGAAAGAATAACTTATTATTGTTGGTCCAAAGCAACCTAAGAGAAGGGGTGAATTAGGTTGTATCAAATTAAAATAATTTAAAATATTACACAATAAAAAATTTAGATAAAACACAAGTGATAAATGAAACAATTTAAAGATCAAAACAATAAATGCTAAGATAAATAAATAAAACTTAAGATTGAGATTGAGAAATACAAACAAAACTCCAACCTTCACAAGATTGGAGTGTATAACTACTAATTTGTGTATCTTCAATGTAGGTTACAATAATTTTTTTGTACACTAAGTAGGATTACTCTTGCTCACACTAAGTCCCTTTAGTTGAGTCAAGAGTTTTATACACAACCTCAATTTAGTATAATTGTTATCTCTCCACTCTTACACTTCATCACTCACTTGATCACTTTTGTTTCCACTAATACGACACAATAGAGAGCCTATTTTCACTAAAATAGCTTGAGTACATGTTTGTATTCATTGTGGAAGTTCACTACATTTATTTTAGAGTAACAGAGGTATTTATAGGTGATCAAAATGGGCATCCAACTACTCTCCAATGACTATGAATTAAATGCTAAAAAACTAGCTGTTAGATTGTTCAGTTGTTCGATATAAAGCCTCTGTGTCTGAAAGTCCATTTGGTCTTTCAAAGGAGTCTTGCTTTGCCTTCGTTCAGACATCCAAGCCTTCGTCCGATCCTACATCTGGTAAAAAGTCAATGGCTTATGAATTTTGCCATATAATTGATCGGATGTTATTCTTTGTCTGAGAAAAGATGTCATTATTATTCCTTCAGACGTTGTCTTGCATCCGTTCTCTGATGCTAGCACCTCATCTTGGATTTTGAAAATTCTTTCTTGGAAAACCATCTACATTCGAAAGGTTAACTTGCAGACAGTCAAATACGTCCGAACAAGGTGTGTTAATTCCAATAGCTACTGGTCTTATTCCAAACAAACATCTTTATCCAAAGCTTTTCCTTTCAGATGATGAATAGCGTTCATTGATTCCAAAACTAAGCTCCAGTGGCTACAGGTCCTATTTTGGATGATCATATTCGTCTGAAGCTTTTCCTTTTGGACGAGCAACACTGTCTAATGGATCTGAAAACTTTCTACACACTAGATTTCAACCATTATACTGATTTGGTCATCATCAAAACCAGGATTATGATTCAACAATCTTTCCCCTTTTGATGATGAAAAATCAATGACAAAAAGATAACCGAGAAAATTTTATTTACACAACCAACCAACCAAGTGTTTCCCCTCCTTTTGGCGTCATTAAAATAAAATGAATACTCCCCCTGAAGTGATACTTACCCTCAACCAAACACAAAAATATCAGCCAAACAATGTCATAAATACTTTTGAGGGAATATCCAAATGAACAATCAAAGCATTTACATAATATCCAAAATCACATTTATAACCAATCAAAGTAAAAACATAAAGAATTAAGCACTAAATCATAAGACAAGTCATTTTTCTTTTTGGATTTGCATTCTCTTTTGCGTTTATGGGAATGAACCTCGTTATTTTGGATCAAGTCCACATTGTCTTCAGTTTCTTCACTATCAAGACCAACCTCTTCTTAGTCTTGATGTGGTGGGGTCTCTTGAGATGTAGAGATAAGCTCTTTTCATTGCATAATGTAATCAAATGTTGCATCAATCCCATCATCATCATCATCATCCTCCTAACCAACTTCTGGAGTTGCTTGACCTTCAACATCCTCTTGAGTAGTGTGGGCAGTGTCCTCATCGTGTTGAGCCTCATTTTCTTATGCTTCATGTTCCACATGTCTAGAATCTTGATAAGCTTAAAGCTTTATCTCAAGTTCAGGAACCTCATCCTCTTCAATCTCACTCTTAGAAGATGACTCAAGGGAGTACTAAGATCTTATATTTGCAAATTGGACTTGGACTGAGGTAGACATAACCAAGGCCAGAGCTTTTTCAAGGAGATCCTATTTGGTTTCCAAACGTTAAGTTTCTTTGAAGTCCCCCTTTTGAAATTTGGTCAACTAAGCATTGAGGGTATCCTTATATTAGGAGATCCACCGATTGGGATAAAAATGGAGCTTTAGAAAAAAGAGATGGAGTGGGAGTGGGTTGAGTGGAAGAGGTAGGAATAGGGCTGGGGAAAGGTGGTTGTTGACCATAACTAGAGCCATCATCTTTTGTTTTTCAATCAAGTACTCGTTTTTTGTAAACCACTGTTGTTTATTAAATTGCAGCCATTTTCTTTCAATAAATGCCTTGGTAAAATAAGGGGGAAATTGTTGTTTGCCAGAAATAGAAACAAAAAAATGATCAAAGATTTTACTCAAAAATTTTCCAAATGGGATGCTTCTCCTAGTATCAGTAGGTAGCAATTCCCATAAGGAGCAGACTAGATATCCAAAGTCCAATTTAATTCCTTTGAAAACACACTAAAAAATATATAATTGCATTTTTCCAAGTTTATCTCTATGATAATCAGTAGGAAGCAACAACTTTGTGGCCAAAGTATACAAAATGTTCAACTCAAGACTAAGTAAAGTAGTTTTGGCTTTGAAATTGGCTTCTGAAGACTATTTGAATTAAAATTTGAAATTTTGTTTGACTTATTCAATGTCAAACTATGTGTTAAGACTGGGCCATTTATCAATAGAGAAGAAATATGAGAAATCATTAGGATTATTTACTTCACATTCAAAGATGGTATTGACTGTTGCAGCATTTAGTTCAATGTCCTTATGATTTACTCGTGTAATTAAGCAATTTGTACCAATTTTCTTTAAAAAATTAGCTGTAAATTACAAAATCATGTCATAATAAACAGGCAAATCAAAATAGATCAATTTACTCCAATTTTGTTTTTCAAAACATTCCTTAACAAGATTCAAGTTTAGTTAATAAATAGCCCTCTAGTCACTAGTCTTTGAAGTATAATGGATTTGCTAAGAAGATTGGTTTACCTATCTGAGGCTTTTTCATCAATGAATTTTGGCAAAGTGGAAGAGGATTTGGATTGGAGTCGAGCTGGGTCTTGAGATGACATGCTTGCTTTGGATGTTTTTCCATCCATCCTTGGATGGTGTTTTGCCCTTTGAGTTCTTACCTTTCCTGCTAGAAACGGATCTACCATGAGATTGAACCATTTTGGAAGAAAATGAAAAGTTTTAAGAAAAATGGGCACGCTAGATCAAATGTTGAAAATAGAGTTTAAGTAGGTTGGAAACTGTTAAAATTGACTTCAAAGGGGCTTAAACTTGATTTAATCAAAGACAAATGATGTTTGAATAGTAGAAAATAGAAGAGAAATGAAAAGCCCTAAAGTGTCTAAGTTTTCGCCAAAGAAGAGCTCGGAATGAGGATTGTGTTCGAAATGAAGGCAGAAGGTCATTTATCAACAGAGGAGTGCAGTTCAGAGGGCCAAATGATGAGTACACGTCTGAACGAGTGTCGGAATAGGATGAACGTATGTCTAAAAGGGTTAGGTTATCGTCCAAATATGTCGAACGAATTATAGTTTCCGATCACACACAAAGAAAAATAATCAACTCTTCGGATGGATTAAAGCGTTCGAGATCGACCACAAAAAAAATTCAAATATCAAATTTTGACAACCAAATTCCTAAATTTGTTCTAAGAAATTCAAAACAATCCAAATGTAGGGTTTTAGTGAAAATATCAGCTAATTGATGCTTAATGCACACATAGTCAGTGCAAATTTCCTTTTTGGAAACAAGATCCTTTATAAAATGATGCTTTAATATTTATATGCTTAGTTTAGAATGTTGAATTGGACTTTTAGTGAGATTAATAGCACTAGTATTATCGCATTTAATTGGCATACATCCAAAATTCATACCAAAATCTTTCAAAGTGTGTTTTATCCAAATAAGTTGTGCATAACAATTCCGGCGGCTATGTATTCCGCTTCTGCCATTGACGAAGAAATAAAATTTTGTTTCTTACTAAACCAAAATACTAAGCAACTTCCTAAGAATTGACACATTCCACTAGTACTCTTTCTATCCACTCTACAACTGACAAAGTCGACATCTGAGTATCCAATTAAATCAAAACTAGTAGTTTTAGGATACAATAAACCATAATCAATAGTCCTTTTTAAATATCAAAAAATTCTTTTAATTGCAATTAAGTGAGATTTCTTAGGACAAGATTGAAATCTAGCACACAAGCAAACAACAAATATGATATTTTGTAAATAATAGTTAGTTAAATAAAGTAAACTACCAATCATACATCAATAGTGCTTTTCATCAACCTTGTTAGCTTCATAATTTTTGCCAAGGTTAGTTGAGGTGTACATTGGTGTTCCAACTTTCTTGGAATCCTTCATACCAAATCTTTTGAGTAACTCTCTTGTGTTCTTTGCTTGAATGATGTAAGTCCCTTTCTTAGTTTGATGAATTTGAAGGCTAGGAAGAATTGAAGTTCTCCCATCATGCTCATCTCAAATTCTTTTTGTATTAAACAAGAAAATTCTTTGCACAACTCTCATTTGTAGATCCAAAAATAATATCGTCAATATAAATTTGCACAACTAATAGATGTTCATAACTAACTTTGGTAAAAAGAGCTTTAGCGGCAACAATTCCTCTTTTAAAACCATTTTCAATTAGAAAATCACTCAATCTTTCAAACCAAGCTCTAGGAGCTTCTTTAATCCATATAAAGCCTTCAAAAGTTTAAAAACTTGATTAGGAAATTTTTTATGTTCAAAACCCGGAGGTTGTTCTACATAAACCTTTTGATCAATGTAACCACTTAAGAAAGCACTTTCACATCCATTTGAAAATGTTTGAAATTCAAAAAACATGCAAAAGCAAGAAACATTCTAATGGATTCCAATCTAGCAACGGGATCAAAAGTTTCATCAAAATCAATTCATTCTTCTTATGCATATCCTTTTACTACCAATCTTGCCTTATTTCTCACTGTTTCACCTTTATCATTTAATTTATTCCTAAGCACCCATTTAGTGCCAATTACAGGATTATTCAAAGGTCTTTCCACTAATGTCCAAACATTATTTATATCAATTGATTTAACTTTGCTTGCATGGCCAAAATCCAAAATTTATCTAAATTCATTTCAAAGCATCATCAACATGTTTAGGCTCAAATTGAGAACGTATGCACAATTATTATTTAAATGTTTAGAGGAACGAGTTTTTACCCCCTTGGAAGGATCACCAATAATTAGGTCTTGAGGGTGACTTGAAGCAAATCTCCAAACTCTTGAAAGATTCTTTGGTGACTCTTCCTCATTTTCACATTCTTCATCTAAAAGTTTTGCATTATCTTCCTTGCTCTCACTTGGTGCTTGTTCATTCCCTTGGATTGTTAGATTTTCAAACTCCTTTTGAATACCTACATCTTCACATGAATCTCTTAAAACAATATCATTAAATTCATCAAAAGTAACATGTATAGCATCTTCTATCACAAGAGTTTTTCTATTATATACTCGAAAAGCCTTTTTATCATTAAAGTGACCTAAGAAAATTCCATCATCCAATTTCTTATCAAATTTTTCAATATGGTCCTTTATTTTCAAAGTCAAACATTTACAACTAAAAATTTTAAAACACCAGATTAACAAAGGATTTTTGTAAAACAAAAGTTCATAAGATGTTTCACTCAAAATAGGTCTCAAAAGAATTCTATTCATCACATAACAAGCCATGTTAACGGCTTCAGTCCAGAAATATTTAGGCAAGCAACATTCATTAATCATTGTGCTAGCGGCATCTTGAAGAGTTCTATTATTTCTTTCTACTACACCATTTTGTTGAACAACTCTAGCAACCGAAAATTCATGAGAAATACCATTATGATCACAAAATTCAGAAAAATCTCCATATTTAAATTCGGCAGCATTATCACTACTAAGTCTAACAATTTTGAAATTCAACAAATTTTACACCTTAGCAAACCATTTCACAAAATTTTCAAAAATTTCATTTTTACGAGCAAGAAATAACACCCAAGTATATCTAGAATAATCATCAACAATATTTACCACCACCTAAATAAGCATATTGAGTGGGACCAAATAAATCCAAATGCAAAACCTCTAGTGATCTAGAAATAGACACTTATTACTTTTTAGTTTAAAAGACACTTTAACTTGTTAACCAAATTGATATACATCACAAATTTTGTCTTTCATAAAACTTAATTTTGGCAAACCTCTAACCAACTCTTTCTTAGCAAGAGTATCCGAAAAATCTATAATAAAATGACTCAATCTCCTATGCCAAAGACGGGGATTATTTTTAGTTATGGTTAAACATTTAATTTTAACATTGTCAATATTGTCAAGATAAACCAAATAAATATCATTATGTCTTTTTCTCTAAACAAGACATCAAAATCCTTATTAAGAATAAAAAATTCATGCTTATTAAAGAAGACATATAGGTCTCTATCATATAATTGACTCACACTTAGAAATTATAATTCAAATTATCAACTAATAGAACATTTTCAACAAAAGTCTCACCATTTTTACCTATATCACCAATCCCTATTGATTTTGCCTTCATGTTACCTCCAAAAATTATTTTTCCACTATTCTTTGATTTGAGATTGGTGAAGATGGGATGGATCACCAATCATGTGCTTTGAATATCCACTACCGACGAACCACTTTGCATCCTTAGTGGTGTTCTTTAAGCATACCCACAAACAATGATTTTAACAAATGATTTGGTATCCGTGTCGATGGCAATAATTTCACATAATGTTTTTATTTCCATATAAAGAAGAGTTAGATGTTACAAAGCATAAGCCATCATTTTTAAAGGTGGTAAAATTCTTGGTGATTAATGCATTCCTATTCCTTTTCATTTCAATGACATTTTCCTTTTTCTTTTGCAAGAGTACATTAAGATCATGTATTCATTTTTTCAATGAAGTTTGTTCTTCTTCGATCTTGGTATTCACATCTAATTTTTTTTCAAAGCATCATTCTCTTGTGTCAACCTATTATTTTTATTCACAAGTTTAAAGTTAGCATTCAACAAAACATTAGTTTTTCTCTGTAATTCCTTATTTCTAGCATAAGATTCTATTAGACTATCATTGAATTTTATCACAAAAGGCCTCAAGAGCATCATTTTTATCAAGGTTATCACATAAATCATCAAAAGAGTTATAACAGGTAGATTCCTCATCATCTCCAAATGCCATAAAGGCCATTTGAGCGGATTCAATCTCTTTTTCCACTTCTCCATCAGAATTACAATCATCCCATGTAATTTGAAAGTTGTTGAAGAGGGATTCCTTCTTTCTTTCTTCTTCTTAGATGGACACTCATTTGCAAAGTGTCCGGGTTGACCATATTCAAAACATTTGTCATTTTGTTTCTTGTTTTCAAATTTTGTCTTCTCTTTGAAATTGTTGGAGTTGATTGCTCCTCCTTTTCTCATTCTTCTCTTGTTTATGTAGTGCTTCAAGAATCTTTTGGTAACGAGTGCAAGGTCACTTTCATCAAACTCTTCATTCACCAATTTGAGAGGGGCACTTTCATCTTCTTCTTGAGAAGTCTTCAAAGCTATGCTTTTCTTTACCCTTGTATCTTCCTCGTCTTGAACATTGGATTTCAAAGCTTCAACTCATAAGAAGTGAGATAATTAATCAAGGATTCAATAGGCATAGAATTCAAATTTTTAGCTTCTTTTATAACAATAGATTTAGCTTCTCATACTTTAGACAAAGCATTCAAAATCTTTTTATTCTTTTCACCCCAAGAATACTCTTTACCTAATGCCTCCAAATCCTTTATAATGTCATTAAATCTCCAATACATTTATTTCATATTAAGAGGTATTTATAGGTGCTCAAAACTGGCCTCCAACTATTGTCCAACTACTATACATTAAATGTTGAAAAACTAGCCGTTAGATTGTCAACCGTCCGATACAAAGCCTCTGTATCTGAAAGATCGTCGGTCCTTCAAAGGAGTCTTGCTTTGCCTTCGTTTGGATGTTCGAGCCTTCATCCAGTCTTACATCCGGTAAAATGTCAGTGGCTTCTGAATTTTTCCATATGACTAATCGGATGTTATTCTTCATCCGAGAAAAGATGTCATTATTATTCTTTTAGACTGTTGTCTTGAATCTGTTATTTGATGCTAGCACCTCATCTTGGATTTTGAAAATTCTTTCTCAAGCAATCATCTACATTCAGAAGGTTAACTTTTGGACAGTCAAATACGTCCGAACAAGGTGTGTTAATTCCAGTAGCTACCGTTCTTATTACAGATGATCATCTTCGTCTGAAGCTTTTCCTTTTGGACAATCAACAGCACTCATTGATTCTGAAAACTTCCAGTGGCTACAGGTCCTGTTTTGAACGATCATAGTCATCCAATGCTTTTCCTTTCGGATGAGCAACAGTGTCGTTGGCTTTGAAAACTTCTTGGATATTAGATTTCAACCATTAGACTGATTTAGTCATCATCAAAGCCAGGATTATGATTCAACAATCATATCTTTGTAAATCATTTAGTTGTTAGTAAGGATTAATAAGTAGCTAAAATTAGAGTATGTGATAGAAATAGGGCAAGATCTTTTTGAAAAAATGTCACCACTTTTGAATAATCATGCATTATCTATTATATAGTTTATACATATACATTATATACTTATATTTTAATTTAAGCACTTTTGAAAAAAATATATAGAAAGGTAGAGAAAAAAGTAAGACATAACAAACGTCATGCTCGCATAACTTCTTGTTAATACTTTTTTGTCTATACTATTTAGTACAGATTTTTAAAGATGAAGCATGAGCTACACCTAATCTTGGGACAAGCAAGAAATTAAATCACGAAGTTCAATTTTGTATTTAGAGATTTTATAGGAAGAATGGAATTGCGAAACACTGTATTCTAGCTGTATACATAAAACATGCTTCAAAAATATCCTCATAAAAAGACTTCCACACTTAACTAGCTTCTCTTGTAACTGAAAGTAGCAAAAGTCCACAGATTTCCACACTTTTGTCAGAGATTTCCTATGGCTTTAACCTTTATTCAAACACATTGGCCAATTTACCAAAATATATTTATAACATCTTACCCCTAACACAGGAAACTTTGCTATCCTTATAATAATATTTAAAATCTTAAAATATTGTAATAATTTTTTTAGAATGTAATGCACATGAGGTGAAAAGAAGATTGAAATACATATCTAAAAAATCTATTATAATAAAAGAGTTATTCAAATATTGTTGTAGCAACATTTTAAATATAATGTATATGAAACAAAAAATGTGAAAGTATTTTGGAAATCTTTCATAGAAAAAGCTACATTTAAGTTTTGTAGTAATTTTTTAGTATTTGATATACTAGCATTTACCACGCGTGTTATGCAGCAGATAGTCAAAAAATTTATTTTAATTTATATATCAATTTTTAAAAATTTTTGTTGTTTATAAAAAATTATTTTTGAAAGATTTCACATCTAACCCTAAGAAAAGAAAATCTTAAATGAGACTTTAAGAACAAAATTTTGAATTAATACTTTGATAAAAAAAAATACAATAAATATTTGATTTTATTGCATTACATAAAATAAAAATATTACAAGTCCAATGAAGTAAAAAAAGGAAGTGTGAGTTATTTTTCAGATGAAAAAGGCTAAGAAATCTACAATTGATTTTTTGCCTCAATATAAAAAAGCATGCTTGTAAGTGTGATTGAATAAAATTAAAATTACTTTAAAATGTAATAAAATATAGTTATTCTTTGTTGTCAAATATAAAATCTCTTATAAGATAGTAATTGGTTATTCTATTTAGAAGTATCGCTTTTATGATAAAGTCCCAACATAACACCAATATATATATATATATATATATATATATATATAGGTAAATTAAAATAGTTATCAAAATAATACAATATATGAATGGAATATTGATGGATGTAATGTATAACAAATTTTAAATGTTCTAACTAGAATGAAACTGTATACTCAAATTCTTAAAATTGACGGAACTTCTGATCAACTACTACATGTATATGTGTTCAAGGATTTTCTGGCCAATTAAAACAATGGTGGGACAATATTTTAACCCATAATCAACGTGAAGAAATATTCAATTCTCGCCAATGGTAGAAACACTAGTTAAACAAGATGCTAGTATCCTCAATTCAAACAGTTTCTTATGTAGAAAATGATGTTGTTACCCTTGTTTGCACCATTATTATGCATTTTTAGGGTCTTCTTGTCATATTTAGGAAGTGTATAAAGAACTTTTAAAAAATCTCAAGTGTCCAACATTGTCACATTTTAGATGGTACAAAGATGTTTTTCTATCTACAGTCATGCAAAGGAAAGATGCTCAATCAAAATTTTAGAAAGAAAAATTTTTATCTAGGTTACCAAATCTTTTTGCTGAAAAAGTCAAATCTACTTTAGGAAATCAAAATGATGGATTTAATGTACCTTATATTCAACTTTTTTTATGGTGACTTAATATCTGCCTGTGTTAATGAAGCATTAAAATTATGCAATCACATAAAATTAAAAGCTCAATAACGTCAAAAACAAAGAATTGAATTAGATGATTTTTGTACTAAATTTGCCTACACTTCTCCACTAGCAAAACTTGCATCTCACAAATTTAGGAAACACATTAGATGTAAACATATTACACAGCCTAGAAGGAAAAAACTCTTTTACGAAGCCCATTCCAAAATTTAAAAAAAAAAAAAAAAAAAAACCTCAAGAATAGAATGGATAAAGAAAAACGTTACATGTAGCAAATGTGGTAAACTAGGTCATTGTGCAAATAAATGTAAAACTAAAACAAAGAAAACTATTAATAAAATTATTTTTGAAAAAAATTAATCAATTAGACAGATGAAGAAATGAAGCAAAATTTAATACAGAGTTTAGAAAATGATAGTTCAAAATATCCTTCTGAAATAGAAAGTGATGATTGTAGATCAAGTTCAGAAGAAGATAATAACGAAATACTTGAACAAAATTGTAATGAATGTAACCCCCAAATTGAATATTACAAGACCATTGTAGATGCCAATGGTTTAAACACAGTAGACTTATTTACTATCACAGAAAAACACAAATTACTTCTTGACTCAATACACCAAAGACAAAATCCTCTACAAAAAAGAGATTTTCTTGAAAAATACCTCAAAATGGCATAAAATGAACCTTCTAGCTCTAATAACTCTTTTCCTATATAACAAATTAATCCTAAAGTTAAAAAGAAAATAGATAAAAGAAATCTATCTTTTTCTATACAAGATGCTTTAATACATATTCAAAACACATCCGCCCATAACCCTGTAACAATTTCAATGTTAAAACAAGAAATTAATGAGTTGAAAGAAGAAATTAAATCAATTTAAGAAAGAATAAGTGCTATGGAAGAATTAAATTTTATACATGAAGCATATAGAAATCAAAGTTTTTCCAAGGGAAAAAATAAAATTAATGAAGAACTTAATATTTTTTTTTTAAAATGATAAATTTTTTTCATAACTAAACATAGTTAGCAAATGGCTTACATCATCTTCGGCTGCAAATTGCAGCCACAAGGGAAAATGAGACTTCCATTCAATTGCTTTACACAACTTAACAGCAAAAGAAGCTAGCTTATGACTAACTTTATTGCCATTCCTTCTAACAAAAGTGAAAAGGAACAAGAAGAAAACAAACTAGCTAAGTCTAAAATATCAGTCAAGATTAATCCATCATCTAGATCATCAATCCTTCATTACTGCAACATAGAGATAACGAGCAAATTATCAGATTTAATCTCTACAGCAGCAAAAGACTCTTTTTGAGCATGTTGAAGTGTGAGACGAATTGTCATAGCTTCAGCAACTTTAACTTGACTATAACAAGGACATGGCATAGACTATGCACCAAGCAAAGAACTTGATGAATTCCTTGCAACAACCCCCAAACCAGCCCTTCCAATCCCTTGGTTCACAACAGCATCAGTATTAAATTTTACTACACCAATAGGAGGATATTTCCAAACAGAACCATGTTGAATACTAGATTGATTAGAATCATGAATTTGAACATGTCCAGATCCATAAACTCTAACCATTCACTATGAGCCTGGTTAACGTAGTCTATTTCTTAAATCCATAATTATTCAAACCCCCATTTGTACGTGCTTTCCAGACTTATCTATGCAACAAAAGTTTTACAAAAAAGCAAATTCGTTGCATCACCTTTCAGCATACAAATGAGTTACCAAAGTATGCCACCAAGCCCAAAAATTTGTCTGCAATCTTTGCAAAGATGGCCAGTGCATTGGTGACAAATTCCAAATAGTCTGCGAAATAGGACAATGAAAAAACAAGTGCTCTAAAGACTCTCCCCTAACTTACATCTAGGAAACAAAATATCTTGAACTTGAAACCTTAAAGATAGAAATTTTCTAGCAGCAACAGTGTTACGTAAACACCTCCCTAAAAAATGTTTGAGCTTGTTTTTAAGAGGCAAATTCCAAATAAATTTCCATACCATTTGCTAGGTGGAAGAAGAGCTAGATTGCGGACAAAAAAACAAATCCCTTCTTCAATTAAACTGAATTTTCTTAGCCAAATGATAACCAGATTTGACTAAAAATTCTCTATTTTGAGAATAATGCTAAACAAGTCTATCATCTCTAGAAAAAATAAGAAAAGGTGAGTTTTGAAGAATAACTTTAACATCTTCTAGACAGAAAACAGACCTAACTAAATAATATCCAAATTAAGATTAGTAAAATTATTTTGTTTATATCAGCTTTGTCGGCTTCTACAAATGGAACGTCTTCAGTTCTAACTGTCTTTGTTTCTAGTTCAAGGGGTTGAGTAGGGGGATGGATAGATTTGAGTAATTGATCATTTAATAATTTTCAAGTTCTATAAGTATCTTCTAAAATATTTAACTCTGCCAAATTTTTGAAACAAATAATGTCTTTTTCTCCATATAAAACCAAGCTACAAAAGAAATAATAGCTTGAGTTTGTTTAATAAAATCATAATATTCATTTTGAAATAATTTTTGTTCTGTTTTTGAAATTTTTTAAAAAAAACCATGTTCTAAGTTCTGTATATTCCTCTTTGTTGAAATCCTTAGAACAAACTTTACTTATAGATTTGAGATATATTGTTTGTTGAGAAATTGTGTTAATTGAGAAATTTGTTTTAGATAATATTTTATCCAAGAAAAATATCATCTTTGTAAACAACATGTGGAATATGATTTGAAGGCTCGCAAAATTCCTTCAAAATGTATTTTAGGAGTACTAAGAATTAAGTATGAAGAGGGCACTGAAGGAAACTTTAATGGCTTTTTAAATCTTATCTCAACATCACCATCTTCAGTTTGACCAATTTTTTCAATGTTCCTATTTAGTATTTGTGTAGATCTAGAAGCCTTTTCTAAAGTCTATATATCAGGTAGATTAACTTTATTCCAATTAATCAACTTTGGCAATTGTAAGTTAGATCTATTAAAATTTGTTTCAATTAAAGCTGTTTTGCGACCTAAGCTATAATATTTGGCACCTAGACTAATTGTATTCATAACTTTAACATAAATTCTGTATGTAATATTAATATTTTTAGATCCTTGTTTCATATCATAACCTTTAGTCTGAATATTTAAGACAAAGGAGTCATGCAAGTTTTTATCAGTTAATGAAATAGAAAATCTTAGATAACTATTGAAATAAATTAGACCATTGCAAAGACTTCACTCATCCAATCCTATTAATAAATCATGAAATTTATTGTGTCTACAATCTCTGAGTGCAACTAATACAGAAGTGTTTAGGTCTTCTCTATTGTTGAAGAGCAACTTGAATTAACCCAAAATGTAAGTAATTAAATAACGTTAAGGGGTTTACAGTAAAATCGTACAAATCTTAACGGGATTTATTATTATTAACCCTAAATTTAATTCTTCCATAGCACTTATTCTTTCTTGAATTGATTTTATTTCTTCTTTTAACTCATTAATTTCTTGTTTTAACATTGGAGTTGTTACAAGTTTATAGGTTCATGTGTTTTGAATGTGTTAGAGCATCTTGTATAGAAAAAGATAGATTTCTTTTATTTATTTCTTTTTTAATTTAGGATTAATTTGTGATGTTTTCCAAACCTTATTTTGATGATGACATGAACACTTAACTCTGTAAAACATGCTTTTGCAGGAACAGATCTAAGCTTGGACGCACAGAACCGTCCGAACTAGGTCAAAACTCCTCGGACGCATTGCATCGTCCAACGAATAGCGAAAAGATTACTTACATTCTATTGCTTTCTTTCTGTCTCTTATACCATCGAAATCTCTGTCGGACGAAGGACCGGATGCATGCACCGACGTCCGAACGAAGCCTCTCAACAAAACTGAAAGAAGATCGAACGCTGTCTCGGACGCATTCAATCCTTCTCGGACGTCCGAAACCCCAACGGCTATTTTTTGTGCATTTATTACTTAGCCGTTAGGAAGTAGTTGAAACCACTATTTATTGCTCTTATAAATAGGTGCTTTAATAACCTGAAAAAATAATCTAATACATTGAATACAAGCCTTAGAAAAGAGTAATTTGAGTGCAAATTGACTATAGTGCTTTGTTGTATTAGTGTGCAATTGTGAGGGTAATTCAACTTTGAGTGGAGTGATAATCTTGTATGAAAGTGTGGTTGTAAGTAAGATTCTTGACTCAACAAAAATAAAAGAGTTTTAGTGTGAGCAAGAACTTCCCAACTTTGTAAAGACTATTGGCTCACCAAGTGTGTGAAGCATTCAAGAGATTTGATACTTCAAGCTTGCTAGCTTGGAAGTATAAGATTGTTTAATTTATTCTCTCTTTCCTTTACTGTTCTATTGATTTTGTTATATCTGCATTTAATTAAAAAGCTCACTATTTTCCGAAAGTATAATTTTTAAGAAATCTAATTCACCCCCCTCTTAGGTTGCTTTGGGACCAACAATTTGTTCTGTAGGAAAAGAGTTAGTAGAGCTAGAAGGTTCATTTTTTGCTACTTTGAGATATTTTTTAAGAAAATCTCTTTTTTGTGCAGGACTTTTTAGTTGGTCTATTAAGTCAATAAGTAATTTGTGTTTTTTTGTGATAGTAAATAAGCCTACTGTATTTAAACCATTGGCCTCTATAATGGCCTTGCAATGTGATTGAATAAAATTAAAATTACTTTATAATGTAATAAAATAAAGTTAGTCTACTTAATTGTAGTCAAATCTAAAATTTCTTATAAAATAGTAATTGGTTATTCTATTTAGAAGTATTGCTTTTATGATAAAGTCCCAAAATAGCACCGAAAAAATAAACAAAAAAGGTAAATTAAACCCAAATAAAAAGTGTCTGGTAAATGTTATTCAATTAAGACACTCAATCATATCAAATTAAAAATAAAAAAGTACCAAACAACAGAGGTAAATATGCTTCAATTTTTTACCCTTAGATAAGAGCATTACGCCATCCATTATATATTAGTCCAAAAAGCCGGCACCAAAATCCTCCATAAATTTCATAAAATAAAAAAAAAATCTATCAGGTGCAGCAAATCCGGCTCAAAGATTGAGCGATCAAATTATTGATGGTTCGATTTTAAATGGATAAATGAACAATATAAATATCCTAACAAATTTTATATAATTTAATCTACCTATGCTTAGTAAATAACCAAGCAAGAAAATATAAGTGTAATACCAAGTCGGCATGAAACCAAGCTTTTTAGATCTACGACACACGCATAAAAAAAGCAATATCATTGACTTCGTAAAATCATGCCAAAAAAGAATTAAGATGTGTTTAATCAAGTAATTGCATTATATATATATGTTTTGTACATGGCATTGGAAAGAACATGTCAAATACTTGCAAATAATTTTGTAGATTCAATAGCTCCAATAGCGCTTGTATGTATAATACAATATTTAATAGTGTCAAATGGTACTAAATATTTTATATTTTTTATGTGAAAATTGAGGTAAGGTTTATCTTTTTAATGTTTTGAATTTAAATAATTGGAAATGTTAATTTTAATTAACATGAAATTTTGGTGTAAGAACCAACAATTTAAAATATTATTTTTGGTGTAGAACTAACAATTTAAGTCCATTAGCCCAAAGTTTAATAAAACATGAATAATTTTTATAAAAAAAAATAGTCTTGAATTAGTATGCGTCTATATTTTGTAGTTAACAATGCGCATCTGCAAAGTTTATGGATGTTTTGCTCTTGCTTTAATCTTCCTGTCATTCTGTGATTCTCGGAGTATATTCACTTAAACATATTATTATGTGATTTATGCAATTGCTTCTATAGCCTTCCAATTCTTGATTTGTCTATCAAAAGAAAATTTACATGGAACGTAAAAAAGGCATTTGGATATTTGAATTTTTTTGATAAACTATATCCAATTTGTTTGATAAGTGAAAAGTTGAACTTTCATGTCTACTGTTATGCAAATCTAAGTTGTTATACAATAATCAGTTGAGTCTTTCAATTGGAATAGTGTATAATATATTTTATGTTGGTTTCTGTGAAGAAATCGGGATGGGGTGCGGAAAATATCTTCATGCCTTTAAACAAGGGCTCCTGGGGCTTTATGCTAATTGATAAAAAACAAATGCAGATCAAATCTACTAAGAATATAATAAATAGTGGGTGTTATATTCTATATAACAAATATGGAATTTGATTTTCAATTCGCTATGTATGTGGTTTAAATTAATGCATTTTCGTCACACGTAGCAAAAAAAAAAAACATTTGAGTTGCATATTTTTGAGATACAAAAGTAGTGGGGGCAATTACATACTGTGAGTTAAATTACAAGAAAACAAAAAATATATATATGTGAATGATATTAGCTCAACTTGTGACTATGAATTTTAATCTTGAAGTACAATATCGTATGACACTGATGATTATATCTTGAGTATTCTCAATCTTTGTTTTGAGTATGTGAGATTAGTACTCAATATGGTAGATACCTTGGGTCAAAGGTTAAAAAATGGCGAAGATAATTATGCACTATATATGTTATTTTCTTGTGAAGAGAAAATATATGGAGATACATTAAAAATGGCTCTTAATAGGTAATTACATTACTGGCTATTCAAAAAATAATTGAAATATGTGAAAAAATAAAGTGATTCCTACTAGTTGACTATTAGTCATCTACAATATTGATGATTCCTAATAGTAAACTTGTTACTAGATGAGCATATTAAGAATGTGAATGCACTTAATATGCTAACATTTGCCAATATATTACTTGGCAGTTACAATTATGTGTGAGATTTTTCTCACCAAGATATAGGTATACTGTAATTATATTATTTTGAGACTCATTAAAGTTGTCTGTTTTAAATATCTCATATATTTTTTTTAAATAATTTGTGAAAATATAATTGCCAATCTTGAGGCAAAGATATGAGGTAAATTGAAGAAATAGGACTTGTGTCTAAAATTCATTAAATTGAAATCATCTATGAGGATACTCCTACCTAGGGGCTCGAGATCCCAAGAACTAGGTTGGAGGAAAATGAATTATAGAATGGTTTGAGAGAAAAGCATACAATTGGTGATTTATTTTATTCATCCTTTCCTATAGTATAAAACATGCATGTGATCTTATGATGGGAAGGTTGAGATTTAATCTATTAGTGAATTCAATAACCCTTATGGGGGAGTGTCTTAGTCATGAGAGTATCCTTGATAGACTCACCTAATGAGTGTGGAAGTAGGGCCGCTTCCTATATCTTGAGAATTTGGCTAATTCTCTAGAGTTCTCATGAATTTGGGATAAAACACAAGCCGTAATGTGTTGGCTTAAGAATCTTATATTAACACCTTAAATATCATGTGTGTGACATAGTCCTGCATACCCTAAAATAGTCTTAGTTTTAAGGTTCAGCCACTTTGACTCTAGTATGGGAATTATAAAAATACTAAACGAAGGTATCAAGGTATTGCCACTTTTATTATACATGATGTTCTCACTTTGTCTATGAGTAATAATACTTATATTTTTACTAAAATAAGTGAGAGATTGTTGGATTATTTTAGTCAAAATACAAAAATTGAAATTATTAAGTTATGATTTTCAATTATAAGTTATTCACATAAATGGAGAGATTTTGTAACATTTGTAATAATAATAGTTTAATACAAATATGACCTTTATGTAGTTAAGTTGGTTAATGAATTTTGTAACCAAAATTTATTTATTCTACCTTAATAGTAATAATGAATCTCCTATTTCATGTATTTAAAGAGTGTGGTTACAAGAGAAATAACTACTCCCATCTCACTATCTCTTTACAATTTTCTTAAACTTTTACAATTATACCTATATGGACAAACTAGGGCATGTAGATGAAAGAGAAGCAACAATCTTGAGTTGGGTAGTTGTATCATGAAGGCAATGCATTATAACCTTCTATATCGAAGTTCAAAAAATCCATACAAGAGCAAATCGTATTAAAGAGAACGAATATGCGCCACAACCCTACCATACTTCTTGGTAGTACTAGACACCTATATTATTTTTCTTTAAAAATATAAATAAATAAAATTTTCTCCATTACATTTATCCTACTCCTATCATCATCTCTATCATCACCTCATTCTACTCTATCATTATCCTTCCCTTCTCTATCTCTACCACTACCATATTCATCTCCATCTTCACATCTATCCCCATACTATTCTAAATCTATCTCTAGTTTCCAAAATCCCCTATAAATACCCTGCTACTCCTCACTGTACTTACTCATCATTAACATATTCATTCTCAATATCACACTGATTCACTCTCTCACAATCACACAACTCATAAACTAGTCAAGTTCAGCCAGAAATTTTGTTAGAAGAGTACTCCACAATTTTCATAAAGAGGAAAAGAAAAAGCTGCCATAATCATCATTACCGAAGTCCCGATCTTGCAATTCCTATTGTCTAAATTCGTCGAAAGTTTGTAAGTTTGTATTTATTTTCTTGTAAAATGTTTATGATATGAGGCAAAATCATTGTTCATTTATGTGACTTTATATTATTCTTGGCATGTTATAAATCCTTTTATAAATCTATTCTTTGTATGTTTTGCATATGAGCTTCTGAATTTGCAAAATTTTAGTTTAGTTTTGGCTAATGTATTTTATTCCTTTATTTATTTGGATTTATTTAGAAGTCATGTGACCCCATTATTGGGACATAGGACTATGTAATTGTTTTATTTTTATTCTGTCTTTTATTTTTTTTTTTTTTTACTTTTTTAATTTCTCTAATTGTCAAGTATCAATCAACTGACTTTTGGCCATAAAATTAAAAGATTAATTTAAACTCACAACCGATTTCACCGGAGGTGAATGGGTGCCTAGGTTACCTAATAACTTTAGGAAACTAGAGTTATATATATCCAAAATTTAATGGTTTGCTATTTGTTTTGAGCATTCTTAGTATTTTAATGTGTGTTTTAGTACTTATTTAGGTGTTAATTATCTTATTTTATTAAGTTCTTGTGTTTAGATTTTGTATTGTCTTTAACCTAATTTCTTTGGGAGTTAGGCTTTCGTTCATCATTGTTTGTATTTCATTTTTGGTCTCTTCAGTGAAAATTTTATTTAAATATTTAGGAGTTATTTTAAGTGTTTAATATATCTAATAATATTCTCCTATATGTTACGGTTCGATAGGAGAAAACAGGGCATCAATCGAAAGTCGAATGAGGATTTTAGAGACAAAATGGCAAAACTATGTAAAGCTGTCAGAGCACTCTCGCCGTAAGTTAGTTTACATAGTGGCCATCTCGCCATAGGCAAGAGTCAGAAATTGAGTTTTTGGCCATTTTGAGCTCTTTTCAAGGGCAACTATGTCCTTTCACCCACAACCCCTTACTCTACTATAAATATATATTTTTGGGGCAGAAATTGAGACTCCACTACCTTGTTTTCTTCTTCTTTTCTCTCCCCACTTGGGGAAGAATTTTTCCAATACTTCCATTGTTAATCCTAGACTAGTTTTCCCCATTTGTGTACCTTTGTTCTTCAACATTGTAAGATTTTCTTTATGTTTAATCTACTTCTTTTATGCAATTATTTCATGTCTATTTAAATTTTCTTGTTTTCATTTATTACTTTCATCTACTTAGCTTTTAATGTCTTTAATTTTTTGTACTAGCTTTCTAGAATCTAATTTTAGTTCATTTAATTGTTTTCTCATGCCTTTATTTGCTTTCTTGTAGTTGAATATGTTTTAGTTGAGCATGGTTAGGGTTTGGGTGATGCCAATTTCATATGGATAGAGGTTAATGGGTTGATTATGTGATAAAATAGACTAGTTAGACAATATTAATGGGTTTAAGGGTTAATTAGGAGAATTGATCACTCCACTAGTTAATGTAGGTTCATTGAGGGAATATGGGAATCAAACCTCCATTATAGACTTAGATTAATATTGGATTAGGGCTAGAATTATATCCTGGCGGACTAATTCACCCAGTTGATTGCTAGAATTCCATGGGTATTTAATCAAGTTTGGTTAGCTTAAGTAGGAGGGATCCACACTTAACTTAATTAGATTGATAGGCTAAATTGCCAAGGAATCGAGATAAGGTTACAAATGGGAATCAACTTTTAATTTGGGACGTAAGATCACTTGATCGACATAATTAACCAAAACCTAAAAAATTGGCTAGCATAAACTCTAACCCCTTTTTAATTATTTCTAGTGTAAAATCTAGTTTAGTTAAACTCCTTCCTTTAATCAAAACCCTTCAAATATATAATCTAACCAAATAATCAGTAATTGAACACCATTCCTCATGGGAAAAATCCGTACTTCCACTACCTATTATTTGGCACCGTATCGTTGCGGGTTGTCATTTAGTTAAAGTTAGTAGATTTAAGTATTTTTATTTTATAACTAGATATTTGTGTCTCTTTAAATGCAACATTACCTGTAGAGTAGTCTAGCCTTTCCTTTCCTCAATAGGACTCCTAAACCAAAATATCTAGTTTTTTGAAAGACCAAAAGTCATCTAGGTAAGGGTTTAAGAATAGGAAAATGATCCAATCTTGATGACTCAGTATACCAAAAATCCAATACTGAGTGGAGACTTTTATTTTTAGAAAAAACCCCTTTTTCTTAGATTTATTTAATTGGGCCTACCGTTGCATTTTTTTTCTCAATCCCATTTTGTGCCCCTTCTCATTCTCTTTTATCTATTTTATTTAATTTTTTATTATATATTTTGATAAAAAAAAAAAGGGTTGTGACAGCCTAGCGACTCCTATTTAACTGGGGACTTTATAGAGTTCAAGCAATATTTGTGTTTATTCTTTTAATGTTAAGGCCTTTTGAGTTGAATTTTTTATGTGTGTTTTTTATGTTTTATTCCAATCTTTATTCATTTAGCCAAATATTATTTCTTTTTTTGTTTTGTTAATTGTTATTTGTAAATATCTCGTTTGAGTAGTTTAAATTACTCCGCCTCCAGGAGACACATCATGCATCTGTCATCTGCATAACCTTCTGGACTCGGCCTGTTTTTCCCTTTAGGATTGGACCTCACGTAGATGCGCGGGTATGGGATGCATTGTGCCTATACTAGTATCCAACAAATCCAACTCAAACCACCAACCTAGGACTCTTGGAATTAACGAAAATACTACTTTTAGGGTTCCTCAGTCTGAAGGTTCAAGAATCGAAACCAACCGAATCTAGAATAAATGCATTAGTGAACCTTAACTTGATGGTCCATGTAGTTTACTTTTGTGTACATGTTATATATGACTGATGATGTTTGGCTTTTTATTTTTTTTCTTTTCTTACTTTTATTTTTTATTTTTTCCCATAAAAATAAAAAATTACATTTTTTAATAAAATTCATAATGATGTTACTTTAATTTCCTTTTTGCATAAAAAATATGAATGTTGCTTAAAAAAATTTTAAAAAAAATTATTTTTTCTGTAAATACGTTTGTCAAATAATTATTTCAAGATTTGTTTCAAAAGGAAAAGTTGTACATCTTATATTTGAGTGTCTATTGTTTATGTAAAAATAATATTCTCTATTTTTTTTAGTTGTATAAAGATAAAACCTTCCCCAACAGGATATGTATTTGATTTTATGATTGAGTTACTAGTTCGTTGTTTTGTTTTTCTTTTTATTTTGCACGCATTGCATCACATCTGCATTGATCATAGTATTCATTTCAATAAATTTTGATATCTCTTATCCCCTCTTTTTTTTCAAAATTCAACCTACTTTTAAGATAACTCCACGTAAGCAAGTTTTTTCAAACCGTGATCCTATCCTTATATGATCCAAGAGTTAAGCAAACAATGACTACTAAACACATTGACCAAAGTTTCTCTACTAGTCAAACACCAGAGTCCTAAACTGCCTAAGAGGCAGTTTTTAGAGCTGAGTTTACTTTGATACAACAGAAAGTAGATAACATGACCATAGAAATGGAGAACTTCATGAACATGATAGGTCTATACCTTTCAATAGGCACTTAAGTTGCAAATCCTAAACCCTCGATTGGCCAAAATCCTCTAACTGCTAGTCCTACGGCTTCTACTAGTGTTCTACTCGGTCAAGACATGAATCCTAATGGCCAAAATTTAAACTCCACTTTTATCATGCCAACTGCCCAAATACCAGCCCCTGGCAATCAAATTTCTTTTGTCATCAATATTACACCTGTTCCCCCAGTCATTGCTTACAATGCAATAGTGGGTGAGATCAACTTAGCCCAGTCTAAAGAGGCCAAAGTACTGAGTTTGAAATTGCAATTATTGTAGGAATCTATTCACTCCATTAAGGGTTTCACAGTTCATATGGAAAAGCTCATTTTTCAAATTTGATCTTATTCCCTAGTTTGCAATACTCTAAAATTTTTGAAATGCCAGAGTTCACCAAATATGATGGTATTGGTAATCTCTACATGCATTTGATAATCTACACTAATAATTTGACAACTTATGTTGGAGATGAGCAATTGAGAATGCAACTACTTTAGAAAAGTTTGTCTGGTAGTGCTCTAGAGTGGTATATAAAGTTGGATCCTTCAATACTTCATTCTTGGGATGATATTGCTACTTGTTTCATGGGTCAATACAAGCACAACATAGATAATGCTCCAAACAGGCTTGAATTGTTATCTGTTTTCAAGAAACCAATCGAATCCTTCAAAGTTTATGCTCAAGAGTAGAGAGACATGGCTGTTCAAGTTTACCCTCCTATGGAAGAAGTTGAACTAGTGAAACTTTTTATCCATGCTCTCCAACACCCATATTACAAGGAGCTCATGACTGTGCAAGGGCATCCATTTGTCTAAAGTGATTAGTGCTAGTATTTTGATTGAAGAGGAAATCCAATTTGGATAAATTATTTTGGATTCTGAATGCACAAACTCTTCTAGTGGCAAAAAAATGAATCTTCTCAAAGAAGAAAGAAGGCGAGATTAATACGGTGTAAATACTCGATTCACTTCCCCCAATGCTTAATTTACTTTTCCAAGCCAAACTTCTTATCCTTCTACATTTGCTTTTCCATACAATCTATCCTTCTTACGACCCTATAATGCAGCATTACCACCTTATCATGTCAACTAGATTCAAGCCTGTCCCAACTTTCATTTTCAAAATTTTCTTCTACGATAGTTTATCCCTACTCAACAACAAGCTTCTAGGAGACCCCCAATAAACTTCACTCCTTGACCTATGCCACAGTCATAGATTTATCAAGCTACAGTGGTTCAAAACATGATATCTCCTATTCTTGCACTTGGAGAAAAGGATTAGAGTAACTATAATGCTAATGAAACTTGTGCTTACTTGATTCTGGAGGAGTTCGGCATTCTACTAATAAATATTATTAGTTGAAACACAAAATTCAAGATATGATAGATACCAGTCAGCTGGTGTTTAAGGGAGGCAAGAAACCTAATGTCAACAACAATGAACTCCCAAATCGTGTCCAAAATATTGCAAGGGGAAATTAGTTGGGAGATGGCTACAATAGTATTCCTAACCTTCTAGATGAAATTGATTTTTTTGTAAAGATTTTCAATAACTATTTGCAATTGCTACTTTTAATAAATGATTATTTTATTTTGAGAAATCTTGTTTTGTTTTAAGGTAGTGTAAAATCATGAATTTTTATCTCATAAGTGCATCAAATACAATAACTGGACAATATTTTTTATGATTTAATTGTTTCTAAAGGATGATAGAAAGATGAGGGACATCTATCAAAACACTGTTTATCCTTTACCAGCCCCATTGAGCTATCAAAATAATTTTTTATTTCTCAAAACACGTCATGATGATAATACCCCACACTACGAAAATCTAGAAAGAATTTAGAACCCTACACTGGGGCAAATTTTATAAGTCATTTTGTTAAATACTGAGGCAATTTTTGTTTGAATGTAATTTTTATCATAGTACTATATATGAGGACAAAGTTTGGTACTCTGCACTAGGGCAAATTTTAGAGGTCAAATTACTTTTAGTGTGGTGGCCCAAATTGGAAAGATTATGTCAGTTTATTTTGTAACTCATACTAGGACAAATATCCCTTGATATCAGTTTGAGTTAGTTTGAATAAAGTTTAAAATTCATTGCTAAAAAAAGATTGTGTACATATAATAGTTTTTGCGTCAAGTTGTAAGTAAACCTAATATCAAAATTGGGTATTCTTTGATTGTTTTTCTTCAATTTTAAAAGAAAAAGAAAAAAAAAGCACTAAAAAAGCATAAAAAATACAACAACAAAAAAAGAGAAAATTTAAACAAATTTTTTTTTTAAAAAAAAAAAAAGAGAGAAAAAGAGTAAAACGGGAAAAAAAGAGGAAGGTGTATTTTGTCCAATGTGTCTTTCTAGGAAAGTGGTCACAAGATTTTTTCACCCCACTTAATAAATTTTGAACCTTTATGTCATTTTTTTCATTTCCCTGAAACCCCTAATCACGTTACAACCCATAGTCTACTCTAAAAAAATAAAGGAAATAATTGACTCGTAAGAATTCAAATCCTGAACAAAGGGCAAGTCCCAATTTTTAAAGTGTATTTTTGAGATTCAAGTTATCATCAACAATGAGTTTACCATTCTTTGAAATAAAATATGCTTTTCTTAATGAAGACACATTATTGCTATGGTCGATTGGGACATTCACGGAGGAGTACTTAGAAGGATGATAACATTTGAAGTAAATGTTGCATAGCTCAAAGTTGATTTTAAAAAAAAAAAGAGTAAAATGCAAACTGGGGCAAGCCCGAGTTATTTGGTTGCAAGAACAATTTTCTAAACACTCATTTCATCCTTATTCAAAAGTCCAAGACCATTATTTTAGCCTTATATGATTGATAAACTTGGCATATTATAAATTCTCTTTTAAATTTGTTCTTTGCATGTTTTATGTATGAGTTTGTGAATTTGCAAAAGCTCAGTTTAATTTTGGCTAAAGTGTTTTATTCCTTTATTTAGTTGGTTTTATTTAGAACTCACGTGAACCCATTATTGGGACATAAGACTAGGTAATATTTTATTGTTATTCTGTCTTTTATTTTCTTATTTTTTACTTTTCTTGTTTCTTTAACTGTCAAGCATCAATCAACTCACTTTTGACCTTAAAATTAAAAGATTAATGTAAACTCGCAATTAGTTTCATCAGAGGTGAAAGTGTGCCTAGGTTATCTGTTAAGCATTCTACCCTTCCCTTTCTTCAATAGAACTCCCAAATCAGAATCTCTAGTTTTTCAAAAAAATCAGGAGTCATCTAGGTAAAGGTTTAAGTTTATGAGAATGATCCAATCTTGGTGACTCGACACACTGAAAATCTAAAATCAAGTGGCAACTCCTATTTTTAGAAAAAACTCTTTTTCTTAGATTTATTTAATTGATCCTACTATCGCATTTTTCTCAATCCTATTTTGGGTCCCTTCTCATTCTCTTTTATCCATTTTATTTATTTTTTTATAATATATTTTGTTAAAAAATTAGGTGCGACAGGTAGCTATTAATTAGTTCCTTAACTCATATCATGTCACAATGTTTGAATGGTGCTAAACGGTAATAAATCGAGGTAAGATTTATCTTGTTAATGTTTTGAATTTAAATAGTTAGAGATATTAATTTTAATTAAGATGAAATTTTGATGTAAGAACTAACAATTAATGACAGATTGAAAATAAATGGTATAAAGTGATACATTTATCCCCTGGATACCTCTAACGAAAAAGAATTTTGTTTTAATATATAATATAGATATACACAACTACTTTATTTGTAAATATAACCATGCGTCACCTACATCAATCATAAATATAAACATATTTAATTTCCTAAACCCTTTTCAATTCAAATTCTAACTCATAATTCATATTCAAAAAGTATTTAACATAGGCTATTATAGATAGATAGATAGATTTTGATACAGATAAATAGGTTCTTCTTCATGAGTAATCCACCAATCCTCACCATTGATGTCGATATCTAGTTTTAAATGAAACACGTCTTTATTATAATCAAGGGAGAGGATGACTTTCCACTAACTATGTGTTTTTAATTTTGGTTACTGATGCCTTTACACACCTAGTTATAAATTAATAAAACACCTAAATCCTACCACTAACTAGATGACATCTCGCAAGTATACGGTTGTCAACTAGTAGTAAAGGAAGTAGGGATCGTTCCCACAATGATTGTTGGAAGGCAATTACCAAGATTTATGGGTACTTGTGTAGTTAAGCGAAATCAAGCGATGGATGATAGAACTATTCTAATAAAAACCATAATCGAATGAAAGAAATAAAAACTTAAATTAAAGTTAGATTAACTAAAAAGTAAATAAGTGAAAATAACTAATTACAAAATTAAGAAACTAGATTAATCTATTCCAGTAAAAGCAAGTAAAGGAAAGCACTTAATTCTAACCTAAATTAACCAAATTAAGACTACAATTAAAAGCAAGCAAATTACCCAACTAAAAGGACTACAAATAAGAACCCTTGAATATTAAAAGCAATCATTTCTAAACTATAAATTGGAAAGAGTTAAACTAGAAATCTTAATATTTTTTGGATGTTTGATAGAAATAAAGAAAGCCCACTGAGAATTAACTAGGAATTAATGCAAGAAATTGAAAATTCTAATTAGAAATGCAAGAAATTATCAAGAACCTTAATTTACCTAAGAAACCCTAAATTGCAAGTAAAGAAATTCTTACTAAATTAGACAAGAAAGCGAATAAAAATTATATCTATGCGAAACTTGCGGTTAACCCACAACAATTATCTAATCAAAATTTGAACTTGACAAGAAATTAAAAGAAGATCTAAGGGAAAATTAAAGAGAAATTTCTATTAAAGAAGTAAACTTGGAGTTCAGTGCTATCCTAAACTATCTAAAAACTAACTAAAACTATCTACTACTTCTCTTTTTTTTCTAATTCTACTTAGCTTAAATAGTGCAGCATTACACAAGGCAAACTTAGGAGTTTTTGGCTGGAAGTTTACAAAATTGCCCTTACAACTTCACTTTCAGCGAGTTGAGATTGCGGTTTGGAACATTTGAGACCGCGATCTCAACTCTAATACAGTAAGACAATTTCCCGAGTCGAGATCACGATCTCGACTCTCCTCCCAGTATTCTTCATTTCATCCATTTTTGCAATCTGGTCCCTTGAGCTTTGTTCTTTCTAGCTTCCAACCCTTAATTTTTTAACCTGCATAATATAACACCATTAAGCACTTAATTGAACTAAAATTTTAATAAAAACTTATCAAATTTAACAAGAACGGAAAAACAAACACATATGAAAGAAATTAACTAAAATTTTCAATTACTTACCTAAAATTTGGGATTTAAACTATCAAAATGCTATAATTTAGAGGAAAATAATTCTAGTTTACTAGAGTTATTAGTTACCTAACGTACAGTATAACATCACCCTATTATCATTATCCTTAAGACCTCTCTACAAATTTTTGTTGACTTATCAAAATTTACCCACATCTATCTGTTGAACCCCAGTTATGTTAATCATGTTTTGATGATGACCAAATCATACTAATGGTTTAATAACAAGTGTGCAGAAAAACAGGTAGGTTCGGACGTAAATGATCGTCCGAACAAAACAACCACAAGACTTCACGGACGCAAATAACTGTCCGAGTGAGCTTCGGACGATGATAATCGTCCGACACAAAGAATTTGAAGCAAGTCTCGGACGAGGAACAGTCCGATCATATAAGAGTAGACTTTGATTCGATCGGACGCATGTTCGGACTATGACTAGATGTTCGGACGTCCGAACGAATAGATCAGAAAACGGACACAATGTCCGACGCAAGGTTTAGCAGCGGCCGTCCGAACGGTCCAACGGCTAGTTTGTTCGGACGCACTCTTGCTAGATGCATCGGCCGTCCGAAAAGTCCAACGGCTAGTTTTCCAGTAAACAGAAAATAGCCTTTGGGAAGTTGTTGAAAGCAGATATTTGACAACTATAAATACCCCTAGGTCTGAATTAATTAATAACAGACTTCTACATTGATTACAAATCATTCTTGAGCTATTTGGGAGAAATAGTGGGTACAAGTGTTGTAATAGTGTAGGTAGTGAGAAAAGAGCTTAGAAGAGTAAGAGTTCTTCAAGTGTAAGAGTGGAGAGATAACAATTGTAACAAAGGGAGGTTGTGAGTGTAAAACTCTTGGCTCAACTAAAGGAAATTAGTGTGAGCAAGAGTGATCCTCATTTGTGTACAAGAGGTTATTGTCTCACCTACTTTGAAGAGACTTTTAGTGGCTGAACTTCAAGTTGTAAACTTGGTAGTTGCCTTGTAAGAAACTCTTTGTAATTGCAAGCTCCAAACTTGAGAAGCTAGGGAGTTTGGTTTGATTCTCTTAATCTCAATATTCATTATTTGTTCTTTAAGCTTAAATTGTTGAATATCTATTGTATTCATTTGTGCTTAAGTTTTCATTTGGTGCACAAAGTTTGAATTTCTATTAAGCACATAAAAAGGTTTGTTTTAGAGACAACCTAATTTACCCCCCCTCTTAGGTTGCTTTTGGGGCCAACACTATCTTTATATAATGTTTAAATCAAAACATTAAATAAGAATATCAAGAAATTTAGCATTATTACTTAAATTTAGTATATCCTAAAAATTAAAATAAATTTACTAATTAAAATCTAGATGCTTCTAACATTAATTTACCTGGTGCATACAATAGTCAAAATTATCACAATATATTCATAGATTGTTTCAAGTCAAAAAATCTAATGATTTATTATTTGTTTATTTGTGTCAAATGAAGAATGTAAAAGTCAGTTGTCGATCTAAAAAAATGTAAGTCATTATTCCAAATACACATTTACATTTTTACCCTTGCTATTGTACTTCAACAAAACTGACATACGTTACACAAGACAATTTGTGTGCCAATCGGTTATTAGTCTCAAAGTGCACAAAGAAAAGTATTTTTGAAATTTTCCATCTATGGCCCAAAAATGCTTGGAGCACTCTTAATGGCTCAATTATCTTCATTTTAGTCCTGGCATTATTTAGATATCTATATTGAAGATAGACCCATTATTTAAAATAAAAGCTCTATTCGTTTTTTTTTATAACAAAAAAATGTACCTCCCACATCATTTTTGCACAAAAAAGTTCTTCAAAAAGTGAATTTTTCATGCAAACTACTTGCCAAATACATCTAATTTGATGGCATAACAAATGTTTGAAATTGGTTGCCTATATGTGAAAAGGAAGTCAGTGCATGTGTTTGTTGAGTGATAATACAAAATATTATAAAAAATGGTCATTAATACAATTTTTATGTATCAAAATACAATGTTTATCTTGCAGTATTAGAAAAGTATGTATAGCTTCTTCTTCTTTTATCTTTTTTTCAAAAAGGAAAATATCTTACCGATACAACTAAATTGCTCTAACTAAGCTCCCATATTTCTTTGTCAAAAACATTGAAACAAAAGGAAAGAGTTTAACTCGTACTACTCTCGCCTAATCACACTTAATTCTATGTATGTATAGCTTTTTAATGAAGTACATAACATTATTCTTGTTTACCTTAAATATGGAGGTGAGATTAGCCACACTCAAGTTGGACTTGACCAAAGAGAATTAGTTTTGAAGTTTCAAAACTATTCCCTAGATTTATTAAAAGAAGGCCTACCACCAAATAACAAGATTGCTAAAATTTGAAAGTTAAAAAGCAACCACATTCCCATCCTCTCCTCCAATTAGGAGTACTCTAAATTATAGTTATACAGTTTAATGATTAATTGGTTCTTAATTTCAAGTGGTGCTTACTACTAAAATAGTTCTCAAACTCTTTCAATACTACTTTCCTTCTGCATTGTCATTGTCTTTACCTTTTATTGTAAAGAATGAATTTACTTGATTCATCAGCAAAACTTGAATTATATTTTAGCTTATAAAGTTGTAGAACTTATTGAACTAATGTTGATTATGTTCTACCAATATTTTAAAGTGAAAAAATTCATTAGTTCACAAATAGGGCATAACCAACAAAAATTTTAGTTTAACATCAACAAGAAGATGTTCTCGTTCACATCAAAACTTTCTCAAGGGTCATTAAAGTAGGCAAATCAAATTTATATTATAACACTTCTTATGAGAAACATAAGAGAGTTTATTCCATAGATTCAGACTATTGTCTATATTGATTTTTTTCTCGGAGCTTTCTCATTGGTCAACAAGCATGCTCTTGATGATATCAGAATCACCTAAAAATGATCATAAACTGCAACAAATCATCAAAATTTTGGAATCAATTAAAAATTAGAATTGAGAAAGTGAACCACTTGCACTTGGTCAATATTATTGAGGCAAGAGACTCTGAAATATTTACCACAAGAAATCCTCAAATCAACATTGTCTATGAAAGCAGAATAGATTTTAAGCACATGTAAAAAACAAATATAGATTGTGGCAATGAGAAACAATTCATGTATAATAAGTAATTCCACCAACATATTATATCTAAATTAAGATTTTATGTAGTCAGAAAAGTTGTTTTCCATCCTAGAATATATCATTAAGTTCTATAAAGGAATAATTACAATAATATTATACAATTATCTCTCTATTTGGAGGTGTATAGATGATAAACAACTCAATCCCTTAGTCCCTTAGATGTTCAAGATAAAATTATGATCATGTTCGCAAATCATTACATATGTGTAGAGCTCATCATTATATATGCTTCACAAAAAAAATATCAAAGCACAAACTGAATTTACATATTTGATTAAAATGCTCATATACCAGTTAATTGATCTAACAAACTATTGCTTGTGTGCATCTTTTGTCAGATGAATATAGATGCCAGAGTGTTCTCCACGCACAATGAGGAAGGGTGATGAATAGGAGAGAGGAAAAAAAAAAGAGCAACATCCTCAATTTTGATTCAAAGGAAAATACGAGTTAATCATAAATAAATTGTTTTTGCCGACCAGAGAGCGAAGCTTGACAAGATTTTTTTTAAAGAAAATACCCACCTCACCCCCTATCCTCTAGTGGCTTGAACCCATAATCAATGGGTCATAGGGGATATGTTTTGCACTTAAGCTGCGCAAAATACAAATACAGCTACTAGTTAAACGAAAATTAACTAAATGTGTGAGATTTGAAAAAGCTTATGATTAACAACACTCAACCATGTATTATCTAATAAAATGTCATACAGATGCAACACCAATGAAAGGAAACAAATAAAATTCACCAAAAAAATTTATCAAATCCTATTGGCTAAGAATAATTAGAAAAACAAGGGTACTATGTTTCTGGCAATGCAATACACATCATGGATTAAGAGTGCTAAATAACAAAAATAAAGCTGATCACACCGTCATACTAAAAGTCATGTCATTAAATAAAGTGGTACTTACTCTCATTGTAATTGTGCACTTCAACCTCGCTAACATTTATATTGTGTAGTACTCAATCTCAGACTTCTTAAGAGGTGGGCAATTGTTTGCAGTAATAACCAGCTTTCCTATTACAAACAAAAGAAAACCTCGTCTTAAAGTTGTCTTCATAAAAACAATACCTCGCTAACAGCAGCAAACAACTATATTGACATCTAGTTACTATTTAACATAAAAAAATCTTGCAAATTAATCAAATTCTAGAAGCACATAATTCACAATCACATTACAGTACAAATAAACAAATCATGTTTTTACCCAATCTTCTCTCTGATAACTAAGATCCTCAGCTCATCATAGCAATAAATGAAATTCATTAAGCTATTAACAAACAAAACACCCATTTTTAATTTTCCTTTTAAAATCTGTAATTTTCAACCAATAGTTATCACATTTCCAAAAAAACAAATTCATAATCAATTCCATTCAAATTTAAACCAAATAGGAAATTTTGACAAAAATTAAAAAAGGATAAATTAACAGAAAAAAACCTTTGGAGTTCCTAAGGGACCAATGGCCATTGAGAACAGTCATGTACCCCAAAGCATACTTGTCACTATTTATCACCAGATCCAGCCTATTGTTAAGACTCTCATGAGTCTTCTTACGAAATTGTATTACAACCACCACAAATCCAATTACATTTCATAACAAAATGAAATCGTTTGCTAAAATTTAACAACAAAAGGTGAAAAAAAAAAGAAAAAGATTCTTAATAGAGGAAAAGTCGGCACTATAATGTTAAGGGAGACTACAACTTTGAAAGGTATTTAGTAATTGTTAAAATAAATAACTTTTTTATACAATAGTGCTCCTCAAATTGCTTGTGTATCTTTTACGAACAAAATCTTCCAAGTAGAGCTCGTGATTTGCTTAAGTTGGATAGCATAGGACTGTAATTTTTAGTTTTTTCATTAGTGATTTTTTAGGGACATAGATTGCCAATTTGGGTTCTTGTAACTCTATTTGCATGAGGTCTCGGCCTAGGCCTCTCATTGCACTATTTTTCATATTTAAAAAATAGAATGAAGAAATGACCCTCCACCAACCTACTGGTGGTTTAACGAAAAAAAAAATAACTTTTTTTATGCAATTGATAATTTTACATGTAATTATATGGTCTAATTGTATGTGTCCCAACTTTTTATGAAATAAAAAAAACATATAATAGGATATACGATTTTTACAATTGAAAAAATAACATAGTGCTCAATTTTATACAATATGTACTTGAAAAATAAATTTAAAATGTAAATATATGTCCATTGTTTGTACAATACTAAACTTCAAATCATTTGAAATTTTTTAATTCCAAGTGACACTAAATCTTAATTTTGAATGTAAGCCACCATTTTTAATTGTATGATTTAAGGAATTCAAATTTTTAGGGGTCAATGTAAAGAAAAATTTTAAAATTACAAAAGTTTAGAGGGTGTAATTATACAATAAAACAAAATTTCCATATGTATTCTATATTTTTGTCAAAGTTGAGGGGAGACAATTACCCCTTCAAATTGAAGGGCTCCACCAGTGATTCTTCAATATATAGTTTTCTTGGTGGTGGCCATTGTGGAAGGGATGATGTTTTTTTTTTTTTTTTTTTTTAAATATTTTGAAAGTGTGTTTGGAAACAGTGAAACACATCATTTGTTGAACCTTAAAAAATGTTAGTTCTTTGTTCTTCTACTACTATTATGTAGTTGTCTACTGTTTTTTTTTTTTTTTTTGGTCATATCATTTTTGTAGGAAGGAGCCACAAACAACACAACCACTTCATTTTATAACAAGATATTTGTTCAAATTCATTCACCAAGACAAAATTAACAACTACATTTTGTCCTGCAAGAGTTCAATTGCACATTTCCACTATTACACCCATAATCATATTTGTATCTCGTGTTCTTTTGTCATATGAAAAATATACTACGATTTCAAGCATACAAATCTGCTACTAGTATAATGATATCTAATCGTTAACATAAAAGGGATAGGAGAAAATTGAAAAAGAGGATAAATTGTAAGAAATATATAGTCCATCTATGAATTAAGGAAGATACTATAATCCATGATAAAGTACAATAGCGTAGTTAAATTCATGTAGTCGACCCTATTTAGTGGGAATAAAGTTTTATTTGTTTTTGTTTGTTTTTTAATGATATCTAATCCCTCGCACAAGCATTTTTCCTTTTGAATAAAAGAAAATCCAATGCAATGTTTGGTTGAAATAGTAAAAGTTGGGAGGGGTGTGTAGTATTTGGCTGATAATTTAGTGTTGACTAAATGGGTTAAGTTGTCCATTAATTCAAAATTTGCTCTAGCAGCTTATCTTTGCTCTAGTTGTATGGCCAGTCGAAAAATATAGATAACTACCCAGATGATAGGGAGAATTGAAGAATTTTATTAGTAGTGGAAACAGTACATTTTTGCATAATCGTTGACATGAGTTTATGACTACAATATACTATAATTTGTAGATACTAAATTTTGATTTTTTCTTTTAAGAAAATTTTAATTTTTAAAATTACTAAGTCATTTGGGTGTCTAACCTTAATTCACTTTTCATAATATTTCTGACTCGTTTTTTTCCTCAATTTGCTACACATATATATATAATTTTCTAGGTGAGAATGGAGTAATTTGACATTTTTGCACTCGAAAGTGTATCAAGTGCATGTCTCAAAATATGGATAAATAAAAAAAATGATGTGTTTCAATTTTGTTAGCAACAAAAATAGAATAAAGGCACATATTGGATGATTTGTCCTTCAAGTGTTTTTCTTTTATTATTGAAAGAAAATACCATTTGAACCTTCAATAGGTAAAGACAAATTACATTTTGACTCCAAACATCAAGAAATTCCATTTCCAACCATTATTTTTACCTTTCATTTGTAGTTGGTTTCAACTTGCGAGAACCAAATATACATATGGCTTGAAAGTATCTATGTTATAGTTTAGAATGAAAATTCTTACATGAATCTAGTTTATTGTAGGTGAAATAATCCCTTGATTCATATTCATCCATATTTCTTTAAAATAAATTTATTTTTAATGGGTTAGAATGATGTGACACATGAATATAGATCAAAAAATTCATCCTACCTACCATGGATCTGAATCTATATAAGAATTTTTCTAATTTAGCAATATGATCAGAATTGATATATTACAAATTCTTAAAACTATTATATATTTTCTTAGAAATTTAAAATTATCTTAGTTTTTTTTTTTTTTTTGACTGTATTTAATTTTTCCCTATACAAATTTTCCCTCGCGGAAGGAGAAAAATTAAAAAAGAAAGAGAAATGAGAAAACCCCAAAATCTCGATTAATTCACAGCCCCGCTAGCCAATATCCCCTTCACATCTCAATTCCTCTTACTTTCTCTCTGACACTCAGACACCTAGTTAGGGTTTCAATCTCCACTACCACCACTTCCCATGGGGGAAGTAATGAATGCTCCCGCCCTCGACAACCTTGATCGCCGTCGCGACCGCAGTAACAACAACAATAAAGAAGCTACAAACACGAGCAAATCCCCCAACGGCGGCGGCTCTTCACCGCCACCACCTCCTCCTCCACGGTTTAAACGGCGCCGCAGGCTAGGAGGGGGAGAGACCGGGAGAGAGACTCTCGAGAGCGGCGAGATGACAGGGAATTCGACCGTCGTGGTAGGGATTATTACGATCGGAATCGTTCTCCTCCTCCTCCTCCTCCACCTAGAGAGAGGGATTACAACAAGCGTGGTCGACCTAGCCCTAGTCCTCCTCCTCCGCCGTATCGGGACCGTCGCGGAGGTGGAGGTCATTCCCCGCCTCCTCGAAGATCTCCTCCATTTCCGCCGAATAAGAGGTCGAGGAGAGATGATTATGATGGGAGACGTGGTAGCCCTAGAGGTTATGGACCTGGGGATCGAAGGTCAGTTCTGCAATTTCTATACAGAAAATATGTATTTGAATGCCAGTTAATAATGATGTTTTAACTGTTGGAGTTTTATTGATGGAGATTTGGAGTGAAATTCTGGTGTCTGTGTCTCTTCATGTGAGTGGAAGTTTTTAGGTTTCTGTGAAATTTTCTTTAAAATTGTGCTGTCAGTTAAATTAATTTTGTTGCATATTCTCCTGTTATCTTCTATACTAATATATAAAGGGTCCCATTTCAGTCAATCTTTGATGTTTCAAGCTGATAAATGCTTGTTCCTTTGCATTTTATTTGAATTTGCAAGTCCTAGTTGCTGCCTTTAGATTGGTAGTTTGGTAACAACCAATGAGATTTTGAACTAGTAATGCACAGGATTCAGTAATTATTGCCATGGGTAAGAGCATAGAAAGATATGTCTATAGTTAACGTGTTTCCTACATAGATAATGTTGTTCCATTTGGGCTTTGCATTTTGAGCTCTCGGCATCATCCTCAGAAAAGTAGAAGGAGAGTCTTAATTTGATTGGTTAGGCTTGGTTTGATGTTTGGTGACAATTGTACATGTGGTGCTATAAGAGAGTCTATGCTTTAAATTTTTTTCTCCACGTGTTTTAGGGTCAAGATAACAGGAGAGATTGTTACATTTTGTCAAAGCCTGGGAATAAGAATCATCTGAATATCCCATCTATCAGGGTTATGTGGTTTTAAGAATGTTTAAGTACAGTACTCATATAATAGTTGCACATGAGGGCAGTATTGGGCTCGGCCTTGCCAATTTGTATCATGGTTCTGTACTAATTCTGAATTGAAATCTGGCATTTACTGATCAGAATCTTTGATAAAATGCAAAATAACTTCAACATGAATAAATTGGCTGTGGGCTTCACTTCGTCAGTTAGACTTACAGCTAAAAGACCACATTTTTACTGGTAAATCTAAGTGTCCACTAGATTTTGATGTATTGTCTTGAAATATGGGATCAGAAAGTGTTTTTCCCACTATTATTTAGTTTCTCAATGGTAGAAGCTATGATTTTTTGTATATATTCTCAAATAATTTGAGATGTGGGACTGGGAATCATGTGGCTTTTGTGTTTCTTTGATCAAGGGAAGGCTAGATTTGGTCTCACTATTACAACCTAAGTATGCACATTTCTTTGGTGGTTGCTTCGTTCTGGGACAATGGTGCGTATACTTTTTTGAATTATAAATAATGCTTGCTACTTAGAAACAAGATAGTAGATTTTGAGATCGGTTGGATTTGAAAGAAACCAACAAGTCCTTCAAGAAGCATGAGGGCTAAGTGATTGCTTTTATTAGAAATAATTGATGATTGAAACGGCCTTCTATGATGTTTTTCCTGGGTTTGCAAGTTTGGGATTTCACAATTCAGGTTTTGGATATGATAAAGAAATGCAGATATGATAGATAGTGTATTCATTAAGAAAATAGATGTTCTTTTTCCTTTTTCTACATAGTTATTAAACCTGGCCCTGCCCGGTGGTTCAACCAGTCAACCCAGTGAACTGGCCATTGGACTGAGCTGGGTCTCTAATTGGATGGTAAGGAAGGAATCCGGTTGAACCCGTGCAACCCGCCGGTTGAACTGGAAAAGCCGGGTGCCTGGCTGGCTTTTTGTAAGAACCGTGGGTTGCAAAATTGAAAGGTGAAAATTCCCCTTTCCAAGATTTGCTTGCAAACACAAGGCTTGCTTGTGTTATGAAGTCCAGGCACGCCACTACACCACACACTGCCGTGGTGGTGTTGTCCTATGGTTTTTATTATAAACTATTCAATTTCATTCTTTATTTTTTTTTTTTGTTTCACTTATCTCTTTCAAATAAAATCTACCATAGGTATTATAATGTGTAAAATTTTAAATAACTACGTTTATGTCAAAATAAAACTTAAAGATCTTTTAAATAATGAGAAAAACATATTTTAAAACAAACTTTGAAGACATAAGTTGCCAAAAAATGTGGTATTTAATGACATAGTATTTCTCATAACTTTGAATTAGCAAAATTTTTTAAAATTGCATATATCACAAGAAATATAAACAAATACACATAAGTTTCTATAAATATACTAGTATGACAAACTAGCTATTTAACAAACTATGAAAATGTAGTTATAGACATTGGTATATATTATGATATTGGAGAAACTTAAACATAGCTATTTTATTCTATGTTGTTATATACTGTTTAGAGATATTCATTAAGAATAGATCAAAATTTTGATAAATATGTTTATAAATATTTTTTATCATGTCTTGTATTTAATAATTTAAAATTATTTTACATATTAATAAAATAATATATATTAGTGACCCACCGATTGGACCACTAACCCGTTGGTTGAATCAGTAACCTGTTGGCCCGCCCCCTCGCCGGGTTCCTTCCCAGGCCGGGTTTAATAACTGTGCTTTTGTATATTTGAATTGATTTTGATATATCTTATTTGTTGCTTGTTATGTTGATTATGATTGAAAATAATGGTGAAAATGGAAAAACTTGGGTGAATATGGGAGCCAACTTAGAGTATGTAAGTTTGCTTCTTCTACTTTCATCTTTTCATCTTCATTTAGTATATATATAGTGCTGTGTGAACTAGAAAGAGATTGCAACAGATTGGTTTGGAATTTTTGGAGTTCTGTCCGTATTTCATTGTCTTCTTCCAACCCAAGCCCTTGCACTCACTGAGTTACTTATGGAATCTCAAATCTCTCCCTACACTGAGAATTTTTTATGTGCCCGAGTTGAATAGAGGTTCGGCTTCCTTCTCCCCCACCCATCTTATAGCGTTTTGGGCCCCTAAAAAAAATAAAGAAGATTGAAATAAAAAAGAAAGAGAAATTGGGCCACGTTTCCCGTAGTAGTTAAAAACGCAAAAAAGTGACGATTAAGCGAGAAGCGAGGCAAAGTGCAAGTAGGTCGCTTTTTTGTGAAGCGAGTGAGGATAATAAAACGCAATCAAAGCGCAAAAGCGAAGTGCACAAAAAGCACGCTTTTTCGTTTTTTGGAATTTTATGTTTGTTCTCTTTTTTGACTGTTGGATGTGTTTCTGTTTTATTTTTTAATCATTGGATGAATATAATGTGGTGGGATGCACTTGCAATATTTTGTGCCAGAATGTTATTTTTATTATACATATCTTTTTATTTAAGAAGTTTGCATATGTTATTTGTTAAATATAAAAATATCCCACATCGGTTAGCCTAAAGATTTGAGCCTATGGACTAATTAATAAGGTTCATGGGCCACACCACTCATTGCCTATTGGTTTTGAGATGAAAGCCCAGGTTTTTTAATATGGTATCAGAGCTAGTCTCAGGTTTTCACCATTCACACATGTCTTAGGTTCTCTTTGGCCTAGGCCAACGGGCTCACTCTATTCCTGGGAGTTCAGCCAAACCAAGTGACGGGTTCTCTCTCTAGTTCCAGGCACTTAATTCCTTGAGAGCTCAGCCAACTCAAGTCACGGGTTCTCTCTCTAGGCCTGGGTGCTCAATTCCCCAGGAGCTCAGCCAACCCAAGTTATGGGTTCTCTCTAGCCCCAGCAATCAACCAACCCAAGTTACGTGTAGGAGGGGGTGTTAAATATAAAAATATCCCACATTGGTTAACTTAAAGATCCTGGACTCATTAATAAGATTAATGGGCCACATCACTCATTGTCAATTGGTGTTGAGATGGAAGCCATGTTCTTTAACATTATTATTGAAAAACTGTGAGATATAAAAGTTAACTTATAGCTAGAACAATATTCTATACACATAACATTGCGCTTTGCCTTCAAAACCGAGCACTTCGCTTTTGCGCTTTGCGCTTAAGCACCGGAAGGCCTTTGCCCTCTAGTGCGCTTTGTGCTTTTAATTACTATGATGTTTCCCAAAAGGGGCTGCCTTCTCTCAGGCCAATTGTCTTCTACTTCTGGTCGACTGTTTTATGATGGGCTTCCTTCTTTCTTGGTCTCTGCTAGCTTGTCTACACTCCAACCCAACACGTAAAAATTAATTTTTTATTTTGGAAAAATGTAGTTGGTGGTTTACTTGGGTTCGTAGAAGAATTATTAGTGTAGGGTCATTTTTGTTAATTAAAACTTATATAAAAACCCTAAAAATTAGAATTTTTTCAGTCAACATTATTAGGCATCCGAGAATGTTATATTAGTTGTAGTAGATAGAGCTAAACTTAAACTTCTTCAATATGGACTTGTGCAATACAATTGGGCTAATTATTTTTTGATCTAGCAATTTTCTTGATGTTTAATTTTGTAATGTTGTGTATTTGATTTGGTGATGCTAAGATAACTGCACCGTGGCAATGTATTATTGTAAGTCATGAATGGGAAAATTTAATTAGATGTTTGTTTATTGAAATACAAAAATAAACCGTTTAGTTGTTGGGAAATTATAGTGTTTAAAGAAATCCTATGAAATCTGAAAATTTATCAACTAGCCTCGGCAACCTCTCCTATCTCGTTGACTTTCTTAATGTTGTATTTGCCAGTTTCTTTGACCCTATCTACTTACCGTGCGTTTGGATGGAAAGAAAGGATGGAAAAGAAAGGACTTGGAAGGGAAGATTTTAGAATCATTTGTTTCAGAGTTTTTAAAGGATGGAAAGGAAAGGATTTGGAAGGATTTTTAACCCCTCCATCTCCCACAATCTTTTCTTTCCGTAAGTGGGATGAAATGGAAGGAAAACATGTAATGCCTTTATAACTAATTATCAAAACTCAAATTTGAGGGCTTTCATATTAGTAAAAGCAAACCTTCCAAAACTCTGAAATACACAGTCTCTTCTACTTCTTTTCTCTCCTCTTCCCTTCTTTTCTCTCCTCAATAAAAGCTTTCCCCCCTTTTCTCTTCCTTCCAAAACTCCCAAACTCACCCTTAATATGGTTTAGCATTTGTCCCCAGTTGCTTGTTTGTTTTGTGGACTTTTAGTTTGGAGGAAAGTATGAATTTGGCTTATTTTTTGTATGGAAAACGGAAAATAATTTTATTGCTAGAGAACCAAAATACGTGCTTTACGGTTTTGGGTAAATGAAGTGATTTTATAGGGGTAAGTGGATGATACTATGTAAATAGCTTTAATTGGAGCAACAACTATTTCTTAGAGATGAGTGACAAGGTTGTGTATGAAATTTAGTTTTGCTCAAAAGCATGCCTTTGAGATTTAAACTTATAACTATATAAGTACTGGTGATTGGTATTGTAATAATAGACGGTTTAGGTATTGACTTATTTCAAATGTACGCCAAACTCTCTTTTGTTATGCTCCTTCCAACCCATTAGTCTTCTTTAAGCTGTGTTCTTTGTTTTAAGCATACTTCTGCTAGTTCTGTTTATTTCGAAATGCTTAGGTTGCACCTATATAGTTGCTGATATGAATTTCTAGAACGTAATACTGGCACAGGTTATATTGTTATGACTATTTAGAAAATCTCTATAAGATAATATCTTTATTGAATGAGACAATGTTTTGGAAAAAAGCCTCTATTGAAGTTTTCATATGGGATCACGTTATTAATTGTCAAGGATAAGCTTTAAATGATGTTGGAACGTCTGGTGAAAAGTTTGCTTAAGATGCTTCATGCCTATAGATTTACATCCACATAACAAATTTAAGATGTAGTGGATTTGACTTGAGATTTACCATTTCTTAATAAAATGCCTCGATTCAATAGTCTCATAAGTCGGTCCTAGGGATGGTTTCATCGTTCTTGTTGAAAGTTTTCCTTCATGGTTATTTGATTCGCTCACTTAATTGGTTGATAGATGAACTTAAGTAGTCAATTGTCTGAGATTATGGTTGAAAGGAAGTTTGTGTACTCTAAAGACAAGATGCATCTAACATAAGCCCTTTTGCGATCTACTTGGCACCATCTTTCGTTGCATGATCAGGCGTTATGATAATATAGAAGACCAAAATTTGGAAATGCTTTTGAGATTCAAAAGGGTTTGTGCACATGTAATCTGAGGACATTAATTTTTTATTCCCTCGGCTTTTTCTATGTTAATGGGCGGGGACTAAATGGATACGGATTGCCCAATTACCCATTCATGACCTATTTATTTTTACCCCATATATATTTGCTTTCATTTTTACACCTCGTCTTACACACAACGCATTAGCTTGCAATACTTGCATCAAGGAAAGGTAACAACAATGGATATTAGTACCGTGTGTGTGTATCAACATGTGTATGCATGAAAATAATGTTCGTGAATTTGTATGCGAGTGTGAAAGTACATAAAAAATAGGGTTGTATACATGTGAATTAATATATCCATGTGAAGAAAAAGTATGTGTGCAAGTTTTTCTGTTTTTTTTTTTTTTTAAATTGGACTTAATTGGATTATTGGGTGATCAACATCCACGCATAATTAGTCGAGTGTATTTGGTCACCCAGCTTGTGAGATCTAATTTTTTGTGTTTGTTTAGTTATGGTCTTTATGTTATTTGGTTGCACTTATGTTGCTTATGTTGATCAGGTTTTATGATTATCAAGGTGGATACAACCGTGAAATGGGGGGCAGGCCTAGCTATCCTGAGGAAAGGCCTCATGGTCGATACTTTGGCCGCTCATCTGGTGCCAACCAAGGTGGTCTATCTGAAACACTGATTTTAATTTTTTTAGAAGGGCATCTTTCCAGTATGACAATTTTTTTTCTTGCAACCTTTGACTTTGTTACTCTTTTCTCATAAAATATCATTAAGCTGTCTTTTACCCTGTGTTCAATGGAAGGGCAATTTGGAATTAAAAATTTGGAGAACACTTGTGTGGGCTTTTTAGTCGTTTGATGTTTAGAAAGTTGAGAATGGGGTAAATCAGGCAAGGGTGAATATATATAATTTTCCTTTATTTATGCTGTTATTTTTAGTTGTGATGTTGAGAAGAAAACCGAAAAGTCACGATGCAAATTTCCTTGGTATGGAAAGGTTTGAAGCGGTCATCTAGGTCAAACGTCCGAAACTAATCTCAGTTGCTCTTTCTTTGTAGATACTCCTTTTTGCTTGCTCCATTGCTAAATTTACCATGTCTTGGTTTAATGATTTTATCTCTATTGTTATTGTTAAGTTAGAGAGAAAGACCCTTGGGAAAAAGTGAATGGTCTTTATTATGTTATGAGACCACCTATACATATAAAAGAGGATATGAGCCTTGGGCCTTGGTACTATTACATAGTAAAAGTACTGCATTGTATAGTTGTACTAGTACAATTAATTGTACCAAGGCCCAAGGCCCATGTCCTCTTGTATGTGCATAGGTAGTTATTCTCAGAACAAAACGAGACTATTCAATTTTTTTCCTAAGGGTCTTTCTCTCGTTCTCTCTAACTTAACATGGTATCAGAGCTGAGCCTTGCTCACAAAGCCCTTCAGTTCCACATGTGTCTTGGGTTCTCTCTAGTCCCTACCGACGTGCTCTTCACGTCCAACCCATGCAATGGGTTCTCTTCTTAACTAACCCAAAGTCACGTGTGAGATGGGTGTCAAAGGACAAAATATCCCACATGTGGTGCACAAGGAATTCTATATTTATTAATAAAGTTGATGGGTCAACCCACTCATTGCCAATTGGTTTTGAGATGGAAACCCATGTTCTTTAATAGTTATCTCATTCTATTTACTATAATAATAGCATAGAAGTTACAAGATTATGAGGTGAACATTTCTCATCCAATTAGGAGGTGAAATAAGTTCGAAGACTCGCTTGGTGTTTCATTAGGACATCTCACATGAGCATTAAGGCTTTGTTCTCAACTGCTTATGAAAATGTTGTTATGAGCTGCTTTTTTGAAATTGAAAAAAGCATGTGCAGAATTACTTTTGAAAAGAGCTTTTAGTGTTATCTAAACATGAAAAGCAAAAACATTTTTTCATTTTCATTGTCAATTTTTTTTTTTTAAAAAAAAAAAAAAAAAAAGAAGTGAATTTTCAATATCAAAAAAGCTATAAGCAGCTTTCAAAAAGCTGTTGAGAACAAGCTCTAAAACATGGATCCGTAGATTATTATAACGACCTCTAACAGTCTCAATATGTTCAGTGGGAACTAGATCGGTATGCTGGGAAACAAAATACAAAAATAAAGAACTTTTTATTTTTTTGGTTCTAGTATTCTTATAGAACTACAGGAAAGTGCCAAAATCGAGAACAAGATGTCTTTCAGTAAGTATTATTTTTGTGGTAAACTTTCACTGGCATTCATCTGGTGAAGGAACATGTATTATAAGGAATATATTATGATATTGGTGATCTCTGTTTCATTGATTTATACTGTAAAAATTTGGACTTCTATGTATTTTCTTGGATTGTGTGATTGGAACAGTTTTACTTAAAGTTCCTTCGGGTAATACCCATCCCCATCCTTGTCTTGTTTGATAAAAGAGTCGAAATATCTAAATGTTGGAATTTAGAATCCTATCTAGTATTATTACTGGATATCTAAATTTTGGAATTTGGAATCCTATCTAGTAAATTGGATATCTTTTTCAATAAATAACTTGTTGATCCATGTTCTTTAATTTATTATTGCTAGGCGGAATAGGTCTAATGTACAATGCCTATTCTTGAATCTAGTTTTGGATATATAGCAAGGGAAATCCTTTGGCAAACTTCGTTACTTTTGGTGGACTTTGTATCCATCTCCGTTCATGTTTGGTGATTGTTTCGCCCTTTGCAATCTTCTATTCAGGATTTGACTATGTTACATAGTAGTAAATTGGTCTTTTGAGTTATGGGAGTGCAGAGTATGCTCTTAAAGTAGGAATTCAGTTGTTTTTGGTTTTGCACCTTCTATCGAGCATTTCAATGATCTTATATTTCCCCTACACTTTTGTGTGATTTTCTGCAGATTGGGATTCTGGCCATGGTGGTTTAGCTGATGGTTTTGGTGCAGGGACCACTCAGAGGTACTCACTGAGTCGTACTTCATATAGGTTTAATTGGAATATAGTGGATAGAGATTCAATACTACAATTATGCTATGTTTTATGTGGTGCCTTTACTACTCAGATTTCTCTGGCAGTGTTGGTAGAACGAAATATGGTCATTGAACATCCTATATAAGCTTCACTATTTTTAACCAACTTTAATGTAAGTTGTGAACTGTGTTCAAAATGTGTCATGGCTTTATTTATTTGAGAAGAATGAGTTTTATGTTCTAATCCTAGTTAACACTTGGGGGTTATTAAACTGCTTTGGATGGATTCTCACAAGAAGTTTATTTTTGCAGGGAAGGATTGATGTCTTATAAGCAGTTCATTCAGGAGCTGGAAGATGATATCTTACCCTCTGATCAGCCAAGCTGAGCGCAGGTTAGAGATGTTTGGATTAAATCTTACTTGGGTTGGACCTTTCTTAGATACAAGTATTGCTTTTCTCTTCCATGCTTCACCTCCCGCTCTGTTTCTCATTTCTGCATTTAAAAGTAACCTCATGGCATGATTTCTCTGTGTAGATATCAAGAATACAAGTCAGAGTATATAACAACCCAGAAAAGAACTTACTTTGACGCACATAAAGATGAAGAATGGTATACTCTGTCTTTTCGCCTGTGTTTTTTCCAATTTGTGCTCTTTCACTCCTAGTTTCTGATAATCCATTTTCCAATGTAGGTTAAAAGACAAGTATCATCCGACAAATTTACTTTCTGTTATTGAAAGGTACATTCTTCATTGTACTGTGTGGACTAGTGTCATAAGGCCTTCTAATTGGGAAATGCTTTATTTGTTCTATTTTTTACATCTGTGTGAAATTGTTATCATATTCGTCTTGATATTTTTAGGAGAAACGAGGCTGCTCGATCAAGCTGGCAAAAGACTTTCTTCTTGATTTGCAGAGTGGGACATTGGATTTGTAAGATTTTTAATCCATTATATTGCTCATGTTGTTTCAAATTATGCCGCCCATCATAGAAATATCAACATATCTCTTCTGTGTATGAATCAGAGGTGCTGGAGTTAATGCTTCATCCACTAACAAGTCAGGACAGACTAGCGATCCTAATTCTGATGATGAAATAGATACTGATGGGAAAAGAAGACGTAATGGAAGGGTGGCAGCTAAAGAGACTGATCTTTCAGCTGCTCCAAAGGCTCACCCAGTCAGTTCTGAAACTCGGAGGATGCAGATTGATATTGAACAAGCACAGGCGCTTGTAAGAAAACTTGATTCAGAAAAAGGTATTGAAGACAATGTATTATGTCGGGCTGATAATGAGAGGATGAACAGAGACAAGTCTCATGGTGGTTCAACTGGACCTGTCATTATTATAAGGGGCTTAACTTCAGTCAAGGGTTTGGAGGGCAATTGAGCTACTAGATACACTTCTTACTTATCTATGGCGCATTCATGGGGTTGATTACTATGGAATGTTAGAGACCAGTGAGGCTAAGGGTCTGCGACATGTGAGAGTGGATGGCAAAAATTCTGATGCAACTAGTAATGGGGCCGAATGGGAAAAGATGCTAGACTTGCGTTGGCAGGAGAGGCTGAAGGGACAGGATCCTCTTGAAGTTATGACAGCAAAGGAGAAGATTGATGCAACTGCTGTTGAAGCTCTAGACCCCTATGTCCGCAAAATTAGGGATGAGAAGTATGGGTGGAAGTATGGCTGTGGAGCCAAGGGATGTACAAAGCTCTTCCATGCTGCTGAATTCGTCCATAAACACTTAAAATTAAAACATCCTGAACTTGTGATGGAGCTGACTTCTAAACTCCGTGAAGATCTATACTTCCAGAATTACATGAAGTAAGGCAATTTTGGTTTTCCCTTCTTTTTTTCTTATGTTGAGAAATGTTACTTTCTTAATTATGTATTTCTTTTCCTGATAAGTACTTTTATGCATTATAGTGATGAAAACGCTCCAGGTGGAACACCAATCATGCAGCCATCTATCCCGGTATGTTATGTTGGATAAGTAATGTAAATTCTTCTTTTCTTGTATGTAGCATGGTTTTTTAGTGTTTCCAAAACATACATAAAAACAAACTACTACACGTGCATAGAATAGGCATGTATATTATGTAAGGATATCTAAAACATGTCTACAATCTATTAATATTTTGAGTTGAGAATTTGATAAATTTAGGGATTTGATTTGATTTTCTTCCTTTCTGTGTGTGTGAGCCTGTAAAGGAGAAATTTAGCTATGTTTGGTTACTGTGATGATTTGAATGGTTAACCCAATGTGAGATTTACTTTATAATTGATTTGTCAAACCCTGAACCAGAACTGAAGGTAGAAATCATAAGCTTACGTTTTGACAGTGTTATTTTGAAAAATCTCGGATAATTTTAAGAAATGGGGTTGACCAGCATCTTGATTGTAAAAGGATATGTAGGAAAGAACCATGAAGTGGTATACAACATTATTGTTCTCTTTCTCCAAAGTTTCAGGATTGGACTTAATATTGAGGGCCATAGATATCGAGTAAATACCACTTCATTTCTTGTTAGAAGAGATGGGAGTTTTCAAATTTTCCATATGCATCCTGCTGTACCCAAACTATGATATGAACTTGATTTTTTCCAGAGTTTTGGAAAATTAGTGGATTCTTTTCCAACACTGTTTGCAGAGGAATTTGGATATATGTGTGATTTTGGTGCAGATAATTGGAATACGGAAACTTCTATCATCTGAATTAGAATTTTTTTGAGTAATCTAAATTAGAATTTGATTGCATTGTTGGTAGTTCCTGCATTTTTTTAAGGTTATATTTCCTGCATTTGCTTGTTAACTGGGGCTTTCTTATTATCTGGTTGTAACATATTGGCCTGAAGATCAAACATATTAGTGTGATAGGTTTCTGTCCCTAGGGGGTTACTGCAATCCTGTCATTGCTCCAGTTTCCCCCAAGTTTCATGCCAGAAACAGTGACCTTATAACTTTTTGATACTGGTTTCTTTAACTTGATTGCTCTTGTCCCATGATTTACCTTGACGCCTGATATCTCATTACTGCCTACATTTTACTGCTTAAACTCTGCCATTTCTCTTCATTTACCCAAATATTGTACATTCACATCTTTATGTTCGTTGGGTGCTCAAATGTGGTTCTTCATGGTTCCTTGTCATATTTGACATCTCAATCTCAGCAAGTCGTATATTTTGCAGAAGGAGAAGCCTCTAAGGCGTAGGCCTGGGTTAGATAATCGACTAAAAGATGAAAGAGGAGGCCGTAGAGAACGTGAAAATCGAGCTAATGGTGAACGATTTGACAGATCTGAGAACCCTCAGCAAGGGGATTTCCAGTCAAACAATGATGGTACAGCTGGGGCCAATCCTGATGATCCTATGTTTGATTCTTTTACTGGACAACAGGAATACCAGTTGCACCTTTCCCTTCAGATATACAACCTCCCTCTGTCCTGATGCCCGTCCCTGGTGCCGGGTAATTGAGTTTGTTCTGGATTTTGGTTTAATTGGAACTCAGTTTTATAGTGTTTTGGTAGTTTGTTTTCAGACGTTCTGTTCTCTTTTAACACGTATGCTCTGTGTTTGCAGTCCTTTGGGACCTTTTGTTCCTGCCCCTCCTGAAGTTGCAATGCAGATGCTGCGAGAGCAGGGGGGTCCTTCACCTTTTGAAGGTGGTAGAAATGGAAGGTTGGGTCCCCAATTAGGTGGGCCAGCACCAATAATCGCGATGCCTCAAACATTTAGACAGGATCCTCGACGTTTACGAAGGCAAGTTTGCTAATGCAGTTCTACTGATATTTACTCGTACATGGTTGCTAAATCTGTAAGCTGCATCCTTTTGAGTTATTCTGTTCGTGAATAGGTTGTGAGATATTGATATAAGCAACGGGCCACTTATGTATTGTTTCTAATTTCAGCTAGTATGTTCTGTTATGTGTGCGTTTGAAATGGGTCCTCCATTTAATTTCTTATTCTAATGTGCTTTCTTTTTGTCTATGAATAATTTATTTATATGCTGCTATTGCATTGACAGGTTTTTTACTTTGTCAGGATAATGGTTATTCTGAATTCATTGTCGGATATATGTTATTTAGATCTTCTACCTTCTAAGAAAAACGGGAAATTTTAAGCTATGACTAGTATGAGCTCATATAGGTTCGTGTTGGGTTATCTTTCCCTTGATTTTTGGGACACTGTATAGACATTGAAGCTCTGGAAAATGAATTTTGTTTGTGGATCTCAAGTTTCTGGCACAGAATAGTTTTTCCATATATTGTTGACATGTGCCTTTATGTGCAAGCTGTGCCGGTTTCATTATTCCACCAAATTAACATTTTATACCTTCTCTACCTGTGGAAGTGCCAAGGCTGTATCTATACCTGTACTGAGCTAATATAAATATTTTTGCAGCTACCAAGACCTTGATGCACCTGAAGATGAAGTCACTGTGATAGATTACCGGAGTTTTTAGGCCTTACTGGAATGGTAGGTTGACACATTATTCTCATTGCTATTTAAGGTGGCCTTTTGCTCTGTATTCTGCAATAATTGAACTATTGAAAGCAGGAAATATATTTGCTTGTTTAACTGGTGAAGGTTGGTTCTGCCAGCTGCTGTGCTGTTGAGCATTTGCTTTGGGACGCTACAAGGGCTCCATTTCCCAGTGTTTGCAGGCTCCATAAAGTTTGCCATGATGTAGAGTTTCTTTAGTTAACTAATTGCATGGAAAATTTTAAGCCGAAATGCTTTGTATGAATACAAGTTTAGTACTCAAGTACCTATAAAAAAATAAAAAAAAATAAAAGTTTTAGTAAGTAGTGTAGTTGGCAAAATCTAGTTATGTTTAATTTTTGGGACATCATTTTGGTGTTTCATTTATCTTCCTTTAGAAGATTTGTAGAGTTGGAGAAATCCTTTATGCTTGTTGAAAATTTCAAATATGATCTCATATTATTCATGCTTTTTAATGCTTTTATTTATTATATAAACATTTAATTTTACTTGTGTTATAGAGTTTATGCCCTCGGGTTGGTGTTTTATGCTTGCAACATTCTTTTTCAGTTTAAGTTTTTGCGTAGTAGTTTGCGCTTTAGTTTGTACTAACAATTAGTGGATGCTTTGAGGAACTGGAAACCTTCGGCCCTTACAAAGTTTGAAACCGTCCCAAAGTTTTGGAAGTTGGTCTAGATTTCTTTGTTTTCATTTGAGCAGTTGTCTCAAGTATTTGATGTTTCAGAAGCAAAACTGTGAAGAACTCTGCCGAAGAGAGACGATAATTAAACCACTTATGTATGACAGATAAAATCGGAAAATTGCAATCGTGTTGCACCTAACATTTTATCTAAAAAAAAGAAGTTAAAATTACCAACAAACAGGAGGTGTCAGCACGCGTCTTTTTTTGTATATGTAAAATGTGTAGACATATATATCTTTTTTCAAGTATATTAAAAATATACAAAATTAAACCACTATGTTGAGGGAAAGTTGTTATAGGAGAGATCACTAAATTGATCAATTTCACTTTTGTTATTCACCACTTAATGATATTTTTCCATTTGGTATCTATTTACCCATCTTGCTTATGGGAGCTTTATGTTTGTTGGATTTATTTAGAGAAATACTGGATATAAATTGAGAATCCAAGTGATACAATTTCACAATGGACCGTTCTACAGTATATTTAACAGTAAATAGGTATGAAGATCAAGTTTAAGGATATCGTATTTATTGATTTTCGATATAACAATTGACTTTTTTTAGCACTTCTTAGTGCTTAACAGCTGTTATGGGACTAAAATTACAAGTTACCACTAAAGCAAGCTAGAGACAAGAATGACTAAATTGTAAATAAGTTTATAATAGGGTAAAAAATCAAATGCTGAAGAACTTGTGCGTATGGATTGTATGTCCTCATGGCCAATATGCTCACCTCCTCCATTTGACGAGTCCACTTACATATTGCCCAATTCTCTTTAATTTAATATGGACAAAAGATGTGTCCATATGGCCAAAAACTACATCGAATTGATAGTCCACTTATATATGGATGATTATTGTGCTTAATTGTCCGACTAAGTCCATATAGTATGCTACTTTGTATTACCTCTATACATATATATACATCTACCAATTAGATAAAGGAATGGCTTCTTCAACTGTAGCTTCAATTGTATGATTGATAGGTGGATAAGATTGAACTGTTGAAACATGTTAGAGGATAGCATGAATATTAGTTAAATGACTCTTAAGCCAGGAATGTACCGCATTGGATGTAAACAATTAGAAACTCTACGGGGGCTTTAATGTAAATTCATATTTTATTTCAATTTACAGAAATCAACTTTATTTAGAAAAATTGCATTTTCACTATATCGCCCTTGGACAAAAAACTAATGGACCAAACAATTGCAAACTATTCATGGACCTTATTGCGTAAATAAAGCCTGGTTTTTTATTGTAAAAAATATAATTTAAAATGGGCTACATTTTCGTTGGGCCTTTCGGGAAAAAAATAAAAGGAACAGATCATTCATCTCAATAGAGCGACTACTAAAATCTCGGGTGTAGATTGCTGAAAATCTGGCTGCAGTACAAACTTTTCCCACATTTTCAGCGACATCCTTAGCGTTTTTCAGGTTTCCTAATTGTACTCCTTCCCTTGAGTTGATAAGGTTTGAAGTATCTCTTCCCACCTAGGTTAGATAAAGAATTAAGCTTCCAGCAAACTTCACACACATTCCAAAAAATCTCTCTCGACTCTATACTATTACTCCATCGATTAACTAGTTGACCGTCTTACTATCTCTCATTTTTTTTCTCTTCTTTCTACTCTATTCTCTCCTCTATTTTTCTCCATCGACTTTCTACCTTTTTATCTGATAAAACACACACACACAAACACTCACATAAACACAATTTTGTTGAAATTTTTTCTGACCGTTATTATCTAATTTTTCTGTTATTGTATTTTGTTCTCCCTTTCCTCTTTTGGGTTTTGATACTCGATCTTATATGGTTATATGTGTTTTTACAGAAGATGACTGACAGATTTGGGAGATTTAATAAAATTTAGGAGATCTCACCCGAATCGCCCTATCTATCCGCCTAAGGAGAAGTTTGGTTTCAAACCTGTTTTTTGAGTAAGAGTCACAGCCTTACCTTATCTTCACCATGATACGGAGTCCAAGTTCTTATGGCAGAGTACGAGGATAAAGGCCCTTTTAAGGAAGAATGCGCTCTTAGTAGTAATACAGCAATGAACATCGGGATGATACTAGGAAATATCTGGAGATTCATATGATTGAATATCATGGTTCTTACTGCTGACACCAAAATTAATCAAGTATGGCCAAAGGACACGTGTCTAGCTGTATCAACTTCCTCCAGTTGAAACTCCTCGGCAAGATCAGAAAGATTAGTGGACAGCTCAAATGATCAGTTTCCAACCTCAATTAATAGTTTATACTATGAGCAGATCGAGAAGATTAAACCAGTTCGGTTACCGAACAACTTAAACAAACAAGCCAACCTATAGATCGACTAATATGTACCGATAACCACTATTAATACTAGTTATCATTCAATTGTAAACTAAGTGGAAATCAAGTAAAGAAAAACCAAGTGTATCACAAATACAAAAGAAGAAAACTAGTCACGATCAATAAAATTTGAGAATTTCCCTAAGCATTGTCCCTATATATATCTTTTCATATATACAACTATTCTTGTTTCATCAATTGGCGCCGTTTGTGGGAAGCGTTGATACAAAAAAAAAAAAAAACATTTGATTCTCTTGTTTTTGAGCTAAAATCATGAAAAAATGATCCCACAAGAAACGAAATCATAGGAAGAGTCAAAATCAGGAAGGAGAATCAGTTCCACTTGATTCTTTTAATCTTGAAATGGAGAATCATCCTCAAATGTCTATACCCCCTAGAAAGGAAATACCTGAATTTCTCAGGTAAAAGACTGACCAATAACTTTCAACCCTTTAAAGATTTTGTTAAAAGTCAACAGAATCAAAGGCTCTCTGGTAAAGAAATAGCAAGTAGTTCCCATCGTCATCATATAGTTTTATCTCTTGTTCCACGCGTGAGGGATCTATTTTTGATCAAATAGGTCCACATCCAAAGAAAAGAGGTGAATCTTCTTGGCAATCAGGTGACAATCTAAATAAGAAAAAGGATGATTTGATAGCCAAAGTTGATCAAAGAGTACAAGAACTCTTAGGGAAAAAGACTACTCCAACCTTGAGATGCTTACTACGGATAAGCATCCATTCCTTCCAGCTATTCAAGCTAAACAAATAACTCCTTGTTTCAAGCAACTAGATGTTGATACTTACAAAGGCATCACTGATCCAACAGACCATATTACTCATGTCTCGTCTGTAACAAGGCTCTTTGGATATTTTACGCAATAACTTGCAAGTTATTCGCAACAACTCTGAGAGAGTAAGCTTAGAAATGGTTCAAAGTCTAATTGCCCCTTCGTTCAGTAGATTGCTTCACCGACCTGGCCAAAAAATTCTTACATCATTTCATGAGTAGAAAGATCATTCAAAGAGAGATGTCGCATTTGTTGAACATGCGATAGTAACAAGATGAGACACTTAGCAATACATTGGTCATTTCAATGATGGAGTTGTACAGATTCGAAATGCTGATAAGGCATTGCTTATAGCTTCTTTAACGGGCCGCATTTGACTAGGAGTATTTAATGCCGACCTCCCTTCTGCTATTTCGACAACATTTGGAGAACTTTTTCAGAGGGCCAATGATTATATAATAGGGGAAGAGTCAAATTGAGCAAAAAGAGAACTAAATGAGCCCTGTGACAAGAATCAGAAAACTTTCGATAAACCAACTAAGCTCAATAAGAAAAGACGACACGAGGGTTCTAGTTCTCAAAATGTTCAATTTGTTGCCCTAGTAAATCAGGTAATTGAAACATCTCATTTCAAATGAACTAATGTCTTACTCGATGAAGATTGTTTTACTCCTCTTAATACCTATCGAAAAGAAATTCTATATCAAGTTCGGCATATGGGAATTCTTCAACCGCCAATGCTAATTCGATCAGAATTTCATCGGAGCGATCGATCAAATTACTATGCTCATTATGGAGATCATGGACACCATACTGAAGAGTGTAATGATCTTAAGATCGAGATCGAAAGAGCAATAAAAAATGGGCACCTATAGGAGTACATTCTTCGCACTGTGACTAGTTTCGGCGCAATGAAAAACGTCTTGTAAGAGATGATCGATTACCCCCATGACCGAATTATCGAGTAGCAAATATTCGATCAAATGATTAGTGAGGGCCTCCTTGAGACTACAATGATGTAGCTGGAGTAATAGAAACTATTTTCGGAGGAAGTACCAGTGGAGATTCTGCCAATACCAGAAAAGATATGCTCGGTATATTAAGAAAGTGTTTCGGAAAAACCTCGTTCACATTTGAACATTAGCTTTACCAATTGAGATCCTGTACTAGAGTCGACATCCCTATGCGGATCCCATTGTTATACACGTCAAAGTAGGGGATTATTGAGTCCATAAGGTCTTTATCGAAAGTAGAAGCTCGGTTGACGTAATTTATTGGCATGCATACGAGAAAAGAGGGATTAATGAAGAGCCTATCCGACCTATCAAAGCACTCTTGGTCGGATTCACAGGTGATTCAATCAATGCTGAAAGATCAATAACATTGCCCTTGACCCTTGGAGAAGCATCCCACTCGAAAACAGAATTCATAACTTTTATGTTGCTCAAAAAAGCCTCAGCCAACAGCATGATTTTAGGCCACCATCTCAATATACATTTGTAATTCTTCCATCTGTCTATCACTTAGGAATAAAGTTTGCCCTAAGAGATGGAACTAAAGAGCAAATATGAGGAATCCAACAAGAGGCTCAGGAGTGCTATATGATGTGTCTCAGGAAGAGAACCATGGAAAAATCACCTGCTCACGACCTCATTGAAGATGAAAAGTGTACTAGCAAGACGATGGAATCCCATGAGAAAGTTGCCAAGATTCCAGAAGCTGAAAGGACCAGTACCAAACTACAATAGAAGAAATTTCTTTTCATCCCGACTATCCATAGATAAAGCTACGAGTTTCTTTCGCCCTACCAACCACCTTGAAGACAAATTTGTTGAAGCTCTTGTACGAGTTTAAAGACATTTTTGCTTGGTCACTTGAGGATATGCTTGGAGTTCCTCGGGAGATCATAGAGTACTAGTTAGGAATCGACCCATCTCATAAACCTGTCAAACAAAAGAAGAGACTCTTTGGACTTAAACGTAGTAAGGTCATTGAGACAGAGGTTGATAAGCTGCTTGTAGCTCGAATTATCCGGGAAGATCTTTACCTAACTTGGCTTTCAAATCTAGTTCTTGTACCAAAGCCAGATACGAACTGGCGTATGTGTATCAATTATACTAATTTAATAAAACCTATGCTAAAGACAGTTATCTTTTACATAGGATTGATACAGTAGTTGATTCCATAGCTAGGTTATTTTAAAGTAGGACATTTCCAAGATGCATATAAGGGGTATTATCATATATTCCTCAGTAAAGAAGATGAGGAAAAACAGCCTTTATCACTGACAAGGGTACTCATTGTTACCAAACTATGCCCTTTGGCTTCAAAATATTGGAACAAGTTATCTGCGCCTAGTCAAAAAATTGTTCAAAAATTAGATCGGACGAAGCATGGAGGTCTATGTCGATGATATGGTTGTAAAAAGCTGAACTTATGAAGATGCCCTTTGTGATCTCCGAGAATTTTCTTAATCATGAGATCAGTTAATCTTTGACTAAATCCTTTAAAATGTACTTTCAGAGTACCTTCAGGAAAATTCTTCAGATTCATCGTCTTTTGGTGAGAAATTGAAGCAAATCCAAAGAAAGTTCAAGCCATTATTGATATGAAACCTTCTCGTTCAATAAAGGAGGTACAATGTCTGACTGGGAGAATGGCTGCATTAAATCACTTCTTGTCTAAATTAGTAGAACAAGGACTTTCCTTCTTTCAGATGATCAAGAAAGCCAAAATTTTCAAATGGACCGATCAGTGTCAACAAGCCTTTGAAGAGGTGAAATGGCATTTGGCTAGTATCCGTCATTTGACTGCTCCAATAGAAAATGAAATACTATAATTATATCTATTAGCCACCCACTCTGCTATCAATACGGTTCTTGTATCCGAATGAGACAAAGTTCAGCGTCTGATCTACTTTGTTAGTAAAGTTCTGCAAGGTCCCGAGCAAAATTATTCAGATATAGAGAAGTGGCTTTTTCTCTTGTGATTGTTGCTCGAAAATTAAAACCTTATTTTCAAAGTCATACAATTTTAGTCAACACAAATTTTCTCTTAAAACAGTTTTGGCCAAATCTGATGTGTCAGGTCAGATGTTTAAATGGTCTGTCAAGCTGCTTGAACATGATTTCAAATTTCAGCCTCGCTTGGCCTTTAAAGCACAAGCTCTCGCCGACTTTCTTGTTGAAAGCAATTTTTCAAAAAAATAGACTGAACAAGAATTATTGAGTATAAAAGAGAAATTCGAGGAAAGGTATCCCATTTGAGAAGTAGATGTACATGGGTCGGCTAATGAAACAAGTTCAGCAACAGGGATTGTCATTGAAACACCCGAAGAAGATCGGTTGACTTATGCTATTCGATTTGAGTTCCAAACAACTAACAATGAAGCAAAATATGAAGTAGTTATCACTGGAATGAAACTTGCTCGAAATTTGGGGGCTCAAGGTCTTTGATAAATAGTGATTCATCATTGATTGTAAATCAAATTTTAGGATATTTAGAAGTTCGAGGAGTAATTCTACAAAAATATCTCGAGAAGATCAAATAACTCAAACAACGCTTCAAAGAGATAGAATTCATCAAAATTTCCCAAGCCAAAAATATTCATACTGATGCCTTGTCAAAGCTTGCTTCTACTTTTTACGATCATTTGATAAAAGAAGTGCTTGTTGAAGTAAAGATAAAGCGAGCTATAAACGAGACATAAATAACTCAAACTCTTCTGGAAGCGTACCTTGAGTTGGCAATGAGCCGAACTGGATGACACCTACCATCGAATATTTAACTCAAGGTACGCTTCCAGAAGATCGTGTTCAGGCAAGGATTGTGTATTCGAGCAATGAGATATAAAATGCATTATGGGATATTATATCGCCGTTCATATCTTTCTCCATTGTTGTAGTGTTTGTTACCAGAAGAAATGACCTATGTGCTACAGGAAATATATGAAGGGATCTGTGAAAGTCATATAGGAGTTCGGAGCCTTGCTTAGAAAGCAATGCTTATGGGTTACTATTGGCCTACAATGCACAACAATGCTTACCAAATAGTAAAGCATTGTCATAAGTGCCAAATACATGCTCCTATTATTCGTAAACTGGCTACAAGAATGACTTTCATTCTCGGATCCTAGCTCTTTCAACAATGGGGAATTGACATATTAGGACCATTTCCTAAAGGATCAAGAAATTCAAAAAAAATTATCGTAACTGTGTATTACTTCTCCAAATGGATTGAAGCTGAACCTCTGAGTTAATGTTCTTCTGGAAGAACATTATCTATAGATATGGAATATCTCGAAATATCATCTAAGATAATTGAACTCAATTTGTTGGAAGACCCTTCTGACTATTCTGCAAAGAATTTGGAATTCAAATGCACATGACTTCAATTGCTCATCTTCAAGCCAATGGTTAGGCCGAACTTTCTAACCGAACCCTGTTGGTCGGATTGAAAACATGACTTCACCGAGCAAAAAAGGCATGGGTAAAAGAGTTTTGGAGTGTTTTGTGGTCTTATCGAACAATTTCTCGAACACCTCACAAAGAGACTCCTTTCAACCCAGTGTACGGATCTGCGGCTATTATTCCACCTGAAATAAGAGTTTGCTCTGCAAGAACTGCAAATTCGTCTCATATTGACAATGACGAGATTAGAAAAACTAATTTGGACCTATTAGAAGAACAAAGATTAGCTGCTGCAATTCGAGAAGCAACATATAAGCAGCATATCAAAAAATATTATGATTCTGTTATTTGGGTTGAGTTATTTTCAACCTAGAATCTTGTTCTTCAAAAAATAAAATAACTGAATAGATAGGAGTCACAATCTGGATGCTAATGGGGAAGGTCCTTATCAAATAACTAAAGCGCATTCATCATGTTATTATAAATTGGCTTCTTAGTTTGGACAAATAATTTCTCGAATTAGAACATAGTCAACTTGATAAAATATTATAAAGAAATATAAGAATAAACGATTTATTCCTTGGAAAAATTTCAATGTACATAAAATTTTAACTAGAAGAGTTATTTACATTATTTTCATTCTCTACTAAAACTTCCTTGAGTACATTTTCCTCTGTGTGAGGCTCAAGGAAGATATCACCAAGATCATTAATAAAATCCAGGCTCAAGGAAGATATCACCAAGATCAGTAATAAAATCGCTATCTACTGACTCATTATAATTAGAGAAAGAACTAAAGTATAAAGGATGATCAAGGTATCTTTTCTTCACCTCTTCCAGAGCCTCTTTGAATCCCAAGGCATTAGATCTCTTTTCAGAGTTGGTGACTTGAGGTATTGATTTACAAAATAAACTAAGGAAGAGTAAGAGAAAGATTGGCTAGACTTAATCTGCTCAAGCTCAAACTTGTATTTATTCACCTTCTCTTACTTTGAGCTCAAGTTCTCATCCATTTGTTCTACCTGATCTCTCAACCGTTGCAGCTCCTCTTCATGTTTGATTTCCAGTTCAATAAGAGTAGAAGGATCATTAGAACTCCTTGCTATCTCGGAAGGACCTACTTCCTTTTCCTCTAGTTGTTGTCTGAAGGCCACTTCATTAGCATCTAATTTTTTAAGCTTCTCATATAATACCTCAGCTTGCTTTTCAGCCTTCAGACAATGTCGGTGTTCTTCGCTGAAAGCATTGTTGAGCTAAAATAGAAACAAAAATATTATTAAAAAAACACTTACTGCATAACATTATTGAGTGGCTTCGATCTGGAGTTGAGCAGTAGGAAGGTCGGTTGCGTAGGTTTGATAGTCTCGATATGTGAAGGCATTGTCGAGCCAGTCGGTGCCACTCGACCATGTTGTCCTCGGTCATTCATAGTCAAAGACTATAAGGGAGTGAAAGGAGCTCTGTCAAACTCTCCTCCATCTCTTGGTGTCTGGACTGATCTTGCCGTCCAAGAAAGGGCTTGCGAGTCACTTGAAACTCATTCCTCTTCAGAAGTCTATTCACAAGTCCCTGGAGATTCACGCCAAACAATTACTATATTATTACCTAGAATGCAAAAATCCCTGGGCTTATAAGACTAGGGACAGAAAGACCCACCTAGAACTGGCAGAACAAAAGAAGTTTGGATTAGAGGGACGGTAGTAGGAATAAAAGAAAAAGTTGAAGAACCTCTCCTATTAGCATGACAAGCCACTAGGAATGGAATTGTAGAATCCTGTTCTTTGGATTCATTCAATAATGCTGCTTTTTCTTTCTGAGCCATTGTTATTGAGCTAGAGGAATTCCCTATTACTCTGCTGCTCAGTAAAACTGAGTGTCCATTATCCAAACTGGTTCAAGAACGACTGAACACATACCTTTAACCAAGGAGCCAAATAATATTGACTTTACTAAGACTTCTGTTCACAAACAAAAAGAAGCCATTAAAGAGCAAACACAGCTTGAAAATACTTGCAATAATTTGAATACTTACTTCCATTAAATCCTTCTAAAAGACTGGCTCCTTCAACCTGGTCAACCCATATCAACAAGTTATGATCAACAGTGGAATTTTTTCAACCAAAATGGAAGGCTAAACCTAATTAATTTAGTTTGTTTACCCCTTGAAATGACTCTTAATCCAATTCTCCCAAGGGGTCAGAGTTGAGAATCGGATCGCGATCAGAGAATGACCACTTTGACTTGATCTTGTTCATATTATCTTGAGCTACGAAAAAGAAGTAAGATTTCCAGTTCTTAATCGAGCTCGACATGTCTGCAGCAATCCTTACTCTTTTAGTTTGGCCTGTAAAGTAGTAAAAGCCAAACTCTTTGCACTGTGCCATAGAATTTGTCAAAACATCTGAATCTGTGTGTAGAGGCCTTCAAATTTGCAAACTTACAGATTAAACCGTACGCAATAAAGATTCGAAGAGAGTTTGGCATCAACTGAGAAAAGAAAATGACAAAGAAAGAGCAGAGAGAGAGTAGGATCTCACAAATTGGGAATTGAAGACCCGCTCTTAATTGGTCTTTGAATATAGTAATTGATAACCTACAACCTCGGTTTTGATGATGACAAATGAAACTTAACTATCTTAACTAAAGATATGCAGGAATGCTAGACATTTGCTCATTAGTAGGGTTTTCGGATAAAGAACACCGTCCGAACAGTTCTATATTTCTCGGACGCACAAGCTCGTCCTAGCAGGATTACCACGGATGCAATACACTATCCGAACGATCAAGCAGAGAGCAAGTTTTTGGAGCATCTACAACGAACGCACAAGCTCGTCTGAAGGAATTTGCCTCGGACGTATTTCACCGTCCGAAAGAGTAAGGCAGAGTCACCTTAATATTTCAGAATCTTAAGGCACCTACAACGGATGCATCTAACCGTCCGAAAGAAGCTTACATCAAATGAAGCCAACTGTCTGAAAGAAAAATATTTCCAGTTAAGCTTTAAACCTTTCAGACACAACCTGATTCGGACGAAGGAATGGACGTAAGCTCAGTCGTCTGAACGGTATCCTCTACTTTGTTTTTTAAGATCGGATGATGGATCGGATGCATGACAATAACATCGAACATCCGAAACCTATAACGGCTAGTTTTTGAGCATTTATTATTGAGCGGTTAGGGGGTGGTTAGAACCCAATTTATTGCACCTATAAATACCAATTCCTTTGTATAATGAAAGATATCTTACACATTGAATACAAGCAAACAGAAAGGCAATTTGAGTACAAATTAGCTCTTTGGTGATATTGTATTAGTGTGTACTTAAAAATGCTATTCAAAACATTGAGTGGAGTGATAATCTTGTACAAAAGTGAAGTTTGGTCTAAAATCCTTGGTTCAACTAAAAGAAGAAGTAGTGTGAGTAAGGGTGATCCTACTTTGTACACTATAGATTTTTGGCTCACCAAGATTGAAGGAGCATTTTAGTGGATTATTATTCCAAGCTATCCAGCTTGGATATGGTGTTTGATTTCTTTCTCAATTTAATACATTCATCTCGAATTCTTACTTGCTTATCCTTTCATCATCTTATTTGTCAGGTACAGGAAATTTAATTTAAGCATTATTTGTTAAATTAATTTTTGAAACCTAATTCACTCCCTCTTAGGTTGCTTTGGGTCCAACAATTGGTATCAGAGTATTGGTCTCTTTATTTTGCTTAAATTGCATTTGAGTAAAGATCCCTTATGGCAACCAATAATGCTTTATTTTTTTAGGGTTAATCTATCACTAGACCCCCTATGTTTAATGGGATAAACTTTATTAGTTGGAAAGATAAAATGAGAATAATTTTGCAATCCATTGATATTGACCTGTGGTATGTTGTAAATGAAGGTCCTTTTGAAACTACCATCATCCCTTGGATTGATGATCATACACATAGAAGAAGAGAAAAGACAAGGGATGAGTTCACTCCACAAGACAAGGAAAATTTGACCTTAAATGCGAAGGCTATGAATGTAATATACAATGCCTTGGATGATGAATCAACTCGTGTCAAAGGATGCGGTTCTGCTAAAGAAATTTGGGACATATTGAAGAAAATTTCCCGAAGGGAGTGATGATGTTCGAGAACAAAAGAAATCCTTACTTGTTGCTAAGTATGAGCCCTTTAAGATGGAACCACATGAAAATATTGATAAAATATATTGTAGGTTCAATGCTATCATTAAGGATATTGAAGCCTTGGGTAAGAAGTATTCTTTAGGCGAAAAGAATAGAAAAATCTTGAATGCTCTATCCAAAGAATGGGAGGCCAAAACTATAGCTATAGAGGAAGCAAAGAATCTAAACTCCATGCGTATTGAGTCCTTAATTAACTTTCTTACATCTTATGAATTGAAGCTCAAGGCCAAAGTGGTGGATGATGATGAAGAAACAAGACCAAAAAGGAGCATTGGATTAAACACTTCTCAAGAAGAAGATGAAAATGGTTCCATCAATCTAGAAGATGAAAATTTTGATGAAGGAGATCTTGCACTCATCACCAAAGGATTTCTCAAACACTACATCAATAAACAAAAAATGAGAAGAGGTGGAACTATCAACCCAAATAATTTCAAAGGAAAAACCAAGATAGAAATGAAAAAGAAAAATGAAAAGTGCTTTGAATATGGTCAACCTGGACACTTTGCAAATGAGTGTCCTTCCAAGAAGAAAAAGGAAGGAAGAAAGCCCTGCTTCAACAATTTCCAAATCACATGGGATGATTGCAATTCCGAAGAAGAAGTTGAAGAAGAAATGAAATTGGCACAAATGGCCTTTATTGCCATTGGTGATGATGCGGTAACTTCTTCTTATGATTCTAATAATGAGAATGATGATAATGATCTTGAAGCCTTTGTTTTAAAAATGCATGATAGCTTAAAGGAAATCATATACTAGAAATAAGGAGTTAGTAAAAAAATCAAATGCGTTATTAAATGCGAACTCTAAACTTGTAAATGAAAACAATAGGCTATCACAAGAAAATGCTGAGTTGAGGAAAAGAATGCATGTGAAAACAAGGATCAAGGAAGAACAAGCCTCTTTAAAGAAAGATGGGATGATTTGAATGTTCTTTTGCATAAAAAAAGGGAAAACTTTGTTGGGATGAAAAGGAATAGAATTGTTTTGATCAACAAGAACCTTGTCACTATTAGAAAGGATGATCTTTGTTTTGTAAATTAAAAATCTTCTTTCTATGGAAATAAAAATATTATTTGCAATTATTGCCAACAATATGGACATGTAAAAAATAATTGCTATGTCAAGAAAAATAAAAAACTTGAATGAATACCGTATGGATTTGTAGTAGTTACACTAACTCTTATAGTTCCAATAAATATGGGTACCAAAAGTTATCACTTAATTTCTTGTGTAGGTAATAAACATCACATAGACAGGTAGACAATGCTAAATGGTTCATAGATAGTGGATGTTCAAGACATATGACCGGTGATGCATCTCTCTTCACCAATCTCAAATCCAAAAGTAGTGGAAAAGTGACTTTTGGGGATAACATGAAAGCAAAATCAATTAGCATTGGTGATATAGGTAAAAATAGTGAGACCTTGATTAAAAATGTGCTTCTTGTTGATAATTTGAATTACAATCTCTTAAGTGTGAGTCAATTATGTGACAAGAATCTATATGTGCTCTTTACCAAATATGAATATTTAATTCTTGATAAAAATTGTGTCGTTTTATTTAAAGATACTAGGCACAATGATGTTTATGTGATTTATCTCGACAATATTGGTCATAGCAATGTAAAATATTTAACCACTTCTATAGATGATCCTTGGCTTTGGCATAGAAGGTTTTGTCACTTCAACATGAATCTAATCGAAAGTCTTACTAAGAAAGAATTGGTGAGAGGCTTGCCAAAATTGAAATTTTTGAAAAAGGATCAAAATATGTGATGCATGCCAATTTGGTAAACAAGTTAAAGTGTCTTTTAAACCAAAGAATTGTGTATCTACTTCTAAACCTTTGGAACTATTGCATTTGGACTTGTTTGGTCAAACTCAACATGCTAGTGACGGTGGTAGTAAATATGCGTTTGTGATTGTTGATGCCTATTCTAGGTATACTTGGGTACTTTTCTTATTCACAAAAATGAAGCCTTTGAAAATTTTGTAAAACTATTTTCTAAAATACAAAATTTGTTGAATTTGAAAATCATTCGTTTGAGAAGTGATAATGGAGCTGAATTTAAATTTTGAGATTTTCCCGAATTTTGTGATCACAATGGTATTTTGCATGAATTTTCAGTTGTTAGAGTGCCTCAACAAAATGGTGTTGTTGAGAGAAAAAATAGAACACTCTAAGAGGCAGCTAGAACCATGATTAGTGAATATGATTTACCAAAATATTTTTGGGCAGAAACCGATAACACAGCTTACTATGTTATGCCAATTTCAAATCGAGTTCTTTTGAGACCTATTTTAAATAAAACTCCTTATGAACTCTTGTTTTGCAAAAAACCTGTTGTGAGTTATTTCAAAATTTTTGGTTGTAAATGCTTTATTTTAAAAATCAAAGAAAATCTTGGAAAATTTGACAAGAAATCGGATGAAGGAATTTTTTTGGGATATTCTAGTGACAAGAAAGCATACTGAGTATACAATAGAAGAACTCTTTTAATTGAAGAAGTTATGCATGTTACGTTTGATGAGGCTAATGATATTATTTCAAAGAATGTTTGTGAAGATGAAGATGCAGGTACACAAAGAAACTTGAGAAACTCACCATACATGAAGAACATCAAAAGACCACAAGCAATGAGGACAACGTTCATCACTTGGATAAAGAAGAAGAAAAAAACGAAGATACTGCAAAAGATCTTCCAAGAGCATGGAGATTTGTCTCAAACCATCCTCAAGATTTGATAATAGGTGATCCGTCCTATGGGGTAAAAACTCGTCTTTCCCATAAATTTTTGAATAGTAATTGTGTCTTACTCTCTCATATTGAACATAAACGTGTGGATGATACATTGCATGATGAATCTATGTGTAGCATCCTGCTCTTTGGATTGATCTATTGTTGTTAGAGCTAATCTTTTCCTCTTCGGAGCTTCAATAACTGCTGCTTTTTCTTTATGAGCTATTGTTATTGAGTTGGAGGAATTCCCTATTACTCTGCTGCTCGGTAAAACTGATCCATTATCCAAACTGGTTCAAGAACGACTGAACACATACCTTTAACCAAGGAGCCAAATAATATTGACTTTACTAAGACTTCTGTTCACAAACAAAAAGAAGCCATTAAAGAGCAAACACAGCTTGAAAATACTTGCAATAATTTGAATACTTACTTCCATTAAATCTTTCTAAAAGACTGGCTCCTTCAACCAGGTCAGCCAATATCAACAAGTTATGATCAACAGTGGAATTGTTTCAACCAAAATGGAAGGCTAAACCTAATTAATTTTGAGTTTGTTTACCCCTTGAAATGACTCTTAATCCAATTCTCCCAAGGGGTCAGAGTTGAGAATCGGATCGCGATCAGAGAATGACCACTTTGACTTGATCTTGTTCATATTATCTTGAGCTACGAAAAAGAAGTAAGATTTCCAGTTCTTAATCGAGCTCGACATGTCTAAGAGACAGGTATAACTCTTTTAGAGGGCCTATCCAGTAGTAAAAGCCAAACTCTTTGCACTGTGCCAATTTGTTGAAACATCTGAATCTGTGTGTATAAGGCCTTCAAATTTGCTCTTTACAGATTAAACCGTACGCAATAAAGATTCGAAGAGAGTTTGGCATCAACTGAGAAAAGAAAATGACAAAGAAAGAGCAGAGAGAGAGTAGGATCTCACAAATTGGGAATTGAAGACCCGCTCTTAATTGGTCTTTGAATATAGTAATTGATAACCTACAACCTCGGTTTTGATGATGACAAATGAAACTTAACTATCTTAACTAAAGATATGCAGGAAGATGCTAGACATTTGCTCATTAGTAGGGTTTTCGGATAAAGACACACCGTCCGAACAGTTCTATATTTCTCGGACGCACAAGGTCGTCCTAGCAGGATTACCACGGATGCAATACACTATCCGAACGATCAAGCAGAGAGCAAGTTTTTGGAGCATCTACAACGAACGCACAAGCTCGTCTGAAGGAATTTGCCTCGGACGTATTTCACCGTCCGAAAGAGTAAGGCAGAGTCAAGAATCTTAAGGCACCTACAACGGATGCATCTAACCGTCCGAAAGAAGCTTACATCAAATGAAGCCAACTGTCTGAAAGAAAAATATTTCCAGTTAAGCTTTAAACCTTTCAGACACAATACACCGTCTGATGTGTGAACCTTTCAAACATACCTGATTCGGACGAAGGAATGGACGTAAGCTCAGTCGTCTGAACGGTATCCTCTACTCTCTATTTTTTAAGATCGGACAATGGATTGGAAGGATGAAAATAACATCGGACGTCTGAAATCTATAACAGAGAACTAGTTTTTGAGCCGTTAGGAGGTGGTTAGAACCCAATTTATTGCACCTATCAATACCAACTCCTTTGTATATTGAATACAAGCAAAAAGAAAGGCAATTTGAGTGCAAATTAGCTCTTTAGTGATATTGTATTAGTGTGTACTTAGGAGTGCTATTCAAAATATTGAGTGGATTGATAATCTAGTACAAAAGTGAGGTTTGGCGTAAAATCCTTGGTTCAACTAAAAAGAAGTAGTGTGAGCAAGGGTGATCCTACTTTGTACACTAAAGATTATTAGCTCACCAAGATTGAAGGAGTATTTCTTTCTCAATTTAATACATTCATCTCGAATTCTTAATTGCTTATCCTTTCATCATCTTATTTGCCAAGTGCAAGAAATTTAATTTGCGCATTATTTGTTAAATTAATTTTTGAAACCTAATTCACCCCCCTCTTAGTTTGCTTCGGGTCCAACAGTAACAAATCCCTCGAGAGACTTAGGTGCTTGGTCTTCCTCATTATGGGATTTGAATGGCCACAGTATTAGGAATGTGGCATGTAGCCCTCAGCCGAGAAATATCACCCCCTTGGAGTGTATACTTGATGTCAGCAATGGCTAAAGTCTGTTTTGGTAGATGAGCAGAAGAAAAAATCATACTAGATCCTCTCTCTATTAGTGGTACAGCACTGATAAGAGCAACATCAAAAGCATCAAGAATGTGCAGTAAGGAATCCATTAAAGAAAGTTCTGAAGGATTAAAAAAAGTTAAGAATTAAAAAAGGAAGAAGCTGTTGTAAGAATTCAAGAGTTTTGAGAAGAAAATAATAAGGAAAAAATTTTGAATCATTGATAAAAAGGTATTTATAAGTTGGATGGAAATGGGGTGACTTTTCAAGTTTTTGAAAAACAAAAAATGTCATGGTATGGTAATAACTATCCAAGTAATAAATGTGCCCAAAAAGTATGTACGTCTTTTTATATATACTAAGGGGTCATAACTTTTAAGAAACTAACAACACTTAAATCCCTATCCGGACCTATACCATTACCAATCAGGCTCCTCATAGTCAAAATAGTAAAGGTCGACCTGCCGAAGAGGTTCAAATGGTTTGATTGAATAAGAGACGGCTTGCCTATGCGCATTAACTGGCTTTAAGTCCCTAAATTGATGACAACAATTAAGTGTCAAACTTGCCAACGTGCTTTAAGTTACTATTTATAATACAAAAATGCTCGATCACAATGAATGATCCAAAGAAAAATAGCAGAGTTTAAAATAAACTACCTAAAAGAAGGTCACGTTGGATGACCTCCAGATCAAAAGCAAACAGAAAATATACAATCATTGTGCAAAGGAGATCAAGTGTGATCCAAATTTTTATTCAACAGGAATTCTAGATTACAATGATTGGTCTAGAAGAAAAAAAGCTGAACAGGAAGATTACAATGGAGATACAAGGTTTATTCAATAAACAAATAAATGAAAACACAAATAATGGAAATACATAAATTGTTTATATTATAACAAGTTCAGCAAAAGAAAATTGAAGGAGTACAAGTTCCTATTCTCTACTCTTATTGATCTCTTTCAACCTGCTCTAATGAAGGGTTTTCAATTGAAGTAGGAGTTCTTGTTACATCCTGATTATCAAAATTAAGAAAAGTTAGAGGATCATGTTCTACATCAAAAGAAAAACAAGGTCGGCTCCCCACAGAAGCCAGTAGCTCTAAGATATAGACCTCTTGCTCAGGAGCTTCAACCTCAGCATCTTCTTCTTCCTCTTATTTCTTGATGCTTTTAATAGCTAACCGTATAGCAGAAGTGCCGAAAGCCAGTTCTTGTCTGGCTATATTCCATTTTCTGATACAGATGCTTCTGTTTGCGCTTAGCTTTTTTGTCTTGTTTGTGTTGTAAAGTGCACGCTAAAGCTATGTGTTTGCTCTGGAATCGAATAAGGCTTACTCACTTGTTCCTGATGGATCAGCACCAGTCACCTCCCTTTCTAATAAGATTGGATAGGCCCTCTTTGATGTTATACCAACTTTCTTCTTATGGTATGATACGGTGTAATTCCTACTAATTGCTAACTCTTTTTTCTGTATTTCCTTTGGGTCTTAGCACCCAAAAATGAGAAGGCACTCGGCAAATAAGAGGTTTTTCCATTCCAGGGGCCCACATAGAGATGCAGTAGCTGCTAGCCGGATAGACCAACAAGTGATAGGCCAGAGAAATGGACTAATAAATTAAAGCTACCCTTCCTGAGCTCAAAAGAGAAAGCAAAGACTACTTACTTGATTGATCCAATTCTTCAATCACTTCTACAACTACTTCTAGAAGAACACTCTAATTAAAAGAAGAAGCAGATCTGGGTTTTTTGAACTCAAAGCCTAGCTCGTTCACGTGATCGAAAGTAGCGTTCTCATTAAAATAAGAGAAACTACTATTCTCGAACTCCAGTGCACGGCATTGAGCTCGGATGTCACTCAGAACCTTGCCAAACCTAGCCTTGGCACCTACTTTGCAAAACTTTCCTAAGTCTTCACTTAGGGCCTTTGATGCCAGGAAGGTATTGAACCAATACCTTCACACCTTGCAGAGGAAGTTGCTCTTTCAGGTTTTGAATCAAAACTTGACTTTAAGAAAGCTTGAATTGAAGCTTCTAAAGCTCTTCTTGAGCAGCTTCCAGCTCAATAGACTTGGAAGATAGGTTATGAGAAACTTGGTTATACTCCTCTTTCATTTTCGCTGTCTCAGTTGAATGAGAGGATTGAAGTTCTTTATACTGCTTATTTAGCTTTTCTTTCAATTTGGCTATAGCTTCAGTGTACTTCTTTTGCTCGGCCAATATTTTTTCTTCCATCTGCTTAGCTCTGTCTTTATTCATCTTTATGAACGACTCATCCAACTTAGAAATTTTCTGTTGATCATCTTCCCAACATAGCATAATGCTACAAAGATAACAACCTGATAAGAACCAATGCATGGCACCTCGAATTGCCTTCTGCTTATCTGTGCAGTCCTCAGATTCAAGCATGCCTTTCCAAGGAAAGGCAGCAAATAGATAGTCCAGACATTTGCTCGATCCTGCGAGCCATAGATCATCAGTGTAGATCGACCAATTTATAATAAAACGTTGTGCTTCAGTACAAGTAGATTCCATTGGCTCTTTCCTTTTTCTGAAATCACTCAGAATTTTCATTACTTCATCACGTCCCGGGGAGTCAAGCAAAATGACAAGAGGCTTGTCTTCTTCAACTGATGGAACATTAGTTTCAGGGATAGGTTCATCCTTTTGGTTAGGAAAGTGAGAAGCCTTCCTTTTTTTGGTAAAGGTTTCTTCCTCTCTTTGAGAACTCAACCTGGGCTCAATTGTTGCCTAGAGATTTGGAAGTATTGATTCACTGTTACCAGAAATTACTGCACCCTCTTTAAGGTTAGATGGAATTTCAGAACTCTTTTTTGTTCTGCGAATTCTCTTCACAACCTTCTTCTTGGTGGGATCTTCAGTTAACATGAAATCCCCTAAATGAAAGTTATCCTTAATAGAGGTATTATTGTTCGAACCTACACTATGAAATTTCAGAAAAAATAAAGAAGAAGAATGCACTGGTAAGAAATTCTACAAGGAAGAAGATTCAAAAGGAATTCTCTGAAATTTTTCTTCTCTCAACTGCAAATTCACCAAAAGAAAACAAAAAGATGTTTGATTTTGGGTATTTATTACCTGTAATAGTGAATCGAAGCAACACCTAGATAAAAGGGGCCACCAGCATTTAATCGCAAAAAATGTGATGATTAAATAAATGTCCAAAGGGCATGAATTATTTCTTATCGATAAAAGCTGATTTATGATTCAGACTACATGAAGAGGGCTTTTGATTTTACCAAAATTAATCAAGTACAACCAGAGGACACGTGTCAAGTCATACCGACTTCCTCTAGTTGAAAATCCTCGGCCAGATCAGAAAGCTTAGTGAATAGCTGGGATTATTAGTTTTTTACCTCAGCAATAGCTTATACTATGAGCAGATCGAGAAGATTAAATCAGTTCGGTTACCAAACAACTTAATAAACAAACCGACTTATAGATCGGCTAACATGTACAAATAACCACTATATAAGACTAGTTATTATTCAATTGTAAACTAAGTGGAAATCAAGTAAAGAAAAACCAAGTGTATCACAAATACAAAAGAAGAAAACTAGTCATGATTAATAAAATTTAAGAATTTCCCTAAGCATTGTTCCTATATATATATATATATTTCATATCTACAACAATTCTTGTTTCATCACTAACAGAATTCGCTTTGTTTTTCAAAATTTATTATCTAGCTCTGGATTAGGAATAAATTGTAAAAAGGTGAGTTTTTTTTTTTTTGGCTTGTTCTTTGATTTTTGTATTTACATTTTGTTTATTTTTCCAAATATATGGTTTTCTTTTTATTTGTTCTTTATATTGTTGTATCAATTTATCATTTAAATTATAAAGTTGGAAGCTTTTTGGTGTGTTCTATCACATGGTTGATGCTTGGATTTGTTTCCGAGTAATTATAGATGGGAGATTCTAATTGATTATGTTGATTTTAATCTTATTTTTTGGTTCTTTAACTTGGATTTCCTGGTAACACCAATATAAAGTTAAAAAACACGATTTTTTTTCCTTTTTGCAAATATTTGTTAAGCCAAGATAACATTTTTTTTTTTTTTTAAATCTCATAATTTATTTGCAGATTATAAGCCTTGTCTCTTTACTCAATGTTCAAGTATGATACTTCATCTATTTCTTTTTCCTCACCAATTTTTTTTTTTTTTAAATGTTTTCGTCTGACTTGATTTTATTCTCCTTTGGTTGGTCATTTTCATCTTGCACAAAGGCTTGCTTAACTTTTCATGCCACAGAAAAGGTACAAATTATTCTTTTTATTAGTTTTAGCTACCTGAAGCCTTCTTTTGTTCCCATAGTTTGTCAGATGATGGTAAGAAATAAATAAATAAATTCACTGCTCTCTGAAAATAGACAATTAGTAACTATAAACAGTCAAATAAGGGAATAAATAGTGTTAAATTAACGATATTTGTTAAAGATGATTTATTTAATTGGGGTTGAATATTCTTTTATAAAATGCAATTGTAAAAGATTTTCGAAATTTTATTTGGTAAAGTTTACTAGCCCTATTGGATTTTTCCATTGACATATTTGAACGTACTTTTCAAATGCTTTTCATGTTAGGTTGAAATAATTTAGTGGTAGTAGATTGTTTGGTTGCTTAATGTTCAAAATCTATTTTGTTAATTTTATACGAAAATGAAATATATTTTACAGGTAATTCATTGTATATGCTTGATTGCATTTTGAAGAGAGACGATCAAGTATCGTGGCATGCGTGAGTAGTTAAACTTTATTCTCTTATGCATTGGCAAAAGGCAATTTCTGAAAATTTTAGGTGCTTCTTCCCTATTCTGGATACTGATTATAGAATTTTTACTTGAAAATTGATGATAGTTTTGTAGTTTACGATTATTAGTAGAACTCAATAAGAAAAGGAAAACAATATGTGATCTTAATCAATTTCTATGACTTATGAACAATGAATTTGGATAAGAACAATTTCAATGATTTATCAACAAATACCTTTACATTTAACTAGAGTTGAGAACTCAACCTAGTGGTTTTGTTGTTTATTTCGTGGGTAATGTAGTTGCGGTATCTAAAACTGATAGAAAGATTCATTATATTTTACTTTCAAATGCTTTTTGATTAAAATAGCTGTGAATTATTATTTTCAAATTTATTCCATCTTTCTTGGCTTTGAACTTTGAGCCAATGCATATGTTTTTGCAAAAACGAAGGGAAAATGTTAAAGTGTTTTTGTGTGATTCTGGTCCCATTGCCTTGCTGAAATGTATTCTTCTATGGTTATCTGCTTATGGTTAATAATTTGTTTGCCTTTCTTTTCAAAGAATTTCCTACTGATATGCTCAAGGGATTACATTAGAATGTTTATTTGAAAAGAAATTTCAATTTCAAAATATTGTATGAAGATTGCACAATTAGTAATGGAATGAATTAGTTGAATTTGGGAACTTGGTAATTTGAAACATTTGGTTCAAGATGTTTTTTCATCTAATATTCCCAAGGGAGTTCTAGTAGATGTTTTTTCATCTAAATGTTTTTGAAAATCATCTTTGAAGTACTTGGAAAAACCACTTCTGATTGTGCATACCATTGTGTTTGATATGAAATGTTTCACTAGCAAGTAAAATCGTAATTTTATACGAGTGCTAAAATAAATTTGCTGGAATACCTCATCATTCCCATTGTTGATAAAAGTGAATTTGCCATACATACCGGATAGTTTTCAAAACTAAAAAGTAAGAACAATAAGGAAAATTGTTACAAACTGAAAATCTACTTTTATCCCCTCTTACATGTCTTTCTTCTTTTAATATTTAATGATTAGTGATACTTCTGTAGACACAAGTGCTAAAGCTCTAACAATGAAGACCTGAACAATCATGCCATTGTATGTTCTCATTATTTATTTATTTTTATTGGTGTTTTAAGTTGTAATGTTGCATGTTAAACTGTTAAACTGCTAAACTTTATGTACAGACATCATGAACAAGTATATTGTGTCTTTGATATTTTATCTTTGTACAATTTCGTGTTATTATTATTTTTTACATTTTTCCAATGTGTAGACACAACATTTTAAAGATTGCATTTGAATTTTTTTCCTATAAACAGTTCACTGAAGATGGAGAAGATGATTCAAATAAAACAAGTGGACTTTAGTTTGAGATGCTGAATATTGAATCTGTCTATTGGTGGTGTAAATATTTTGTACATTGTTATAATTTTCTTTATAAAATTCAATAATAATTATTGCATAATGTAATACTGATTTCTACTTGATAAAGTATTTGATAGAATGTCAATTGCATCCCGTTAACTTTGATTAAAGAATCTCATTTATCTCAAATAATGGGCACATCACGATGAGATATATATGTATCTATATATCTATACTATTATATATATGCGAGTTGTTTGTCTAATTTTTGTTTCTCCTTTAAATTGTTTCTCTCCTTTTTTGTGATAGCTAAAATACCCGCTCTTAATGAAATATAATTTCTAATTCTCAATACAAAACTTAATACAAGTGTTTCTTCCCCTTTTTTGTAATGTCTAAAATACTCGCCCTTAATAAAATATAATTTCCAATTTCCAATAGGAAAACATATTTAAGTGTTTCTTTATTTTTTTTTGTAATGCCTAAAATACCCGCCTTTAATAAAATATAATTTCCAATTTCCAATGGAAAAACATAATTAAATTACTTATCATCTATTCTACCTATTTTTTAGGATACAACTAGGTATTTTGGCATAAATACATAATGTGAAATATAATTTTCAATTCCCAATGAGAAAATATACTTAAATTACTTATCATCTATTCTACCTATTTTTTAGGATGCAACTTGCTATTTTGGCATAAATATATAATAAGATAAAAGAATTTTATTCGTATAAAAATGTTTATTATAATTAAAATTTCAAACAATGAATAATATCTATTATAAAAATTATAACTAAAATCACATTTATTATAATTTCCAATTCCCAGTGGAAAAATATAATTAAATTATTCATCATCTATTATCTACCTATTTTTTAGGATACAAACACTTATTTCGGCATAAATACATAATAAGACGAAAATTTTAATTTGTATAAAAGTATTTATTATAATTAAAATTTCAAAAAATAAAAATGAATCTATTTAAAATGTAAAGATTAAATTAATCAAACAAAAATTATATCTTATGTATAAAAAAATTAAACATATTAAACAAATATATTCTTCATATTACAGATAGGTATCACATAATATATTAAATTCATTATAAAGAATCAAAATAATAATTTGTTCTTTTGTCTTCTCTTTAAAATCAACAAGTTATATGAAAACATCTTTTATCTTACTCTAAAATGTATGAAATGCTAATGAAATAAATTATTTCTTCCTTAACTTATTACGAAATTTTGGCATAAATACATAATAATGATGTATATAATTTTAAGAGTAGAAAAATAATTTATCGTTAAGCAAAGAATAAAATAAAAATATTAATATTGAATTTGTAACAGTTGTAGTTATATATTTACTTTCAAATTGTATTTATTTTTTATTCATAATAAAAACAATCTTTTATAACTATTATAAATATTCTAAATTCAGTACAATTATTTTCTTTTCTCTAATTGTTCATTCCAATGCGCCCAACTTGGAAAACTTAATTATATTATTCCCCTTACGTGCTTTATATATCGGGTTAATTACACTTTACCCTTTGAGTGTCATTGACAGCTTAACACCTAACATTATCTTTTGCCCCTTAAAGTCCTGTTATGTCAACTAAACATGTTGACTATTTTATCCCTATTATATTTTAATTTTTTTGATCAATTTAATAAATAAATTTTTTTATAAAGAGAATATTTAATTCATGTAGAATTTGATGAAAATATGCATTAAAGTAGAATTTGGCATTTTTGCTAACTTTTTTGGCTAGGATTAATCGAAGAAAATGACAAATATGGCCGACATCATTTTTTAAGCAAAACTTTCCTTAACTGACAGTCAACTTTAATAGCTTCACGACTCTTGATTAAAATAAATTTTTTTAACTTGAAATTTTGATTGACATGATAGATACACCCATGAGTATAGAATTTTTGATTATATTCCAAATTAAAATTTACAAAATTAATAATCATACGAATAAAAATAAATAAAATTTTATGAAGTAAAAAAATAGTAGAATATATAACACTATTATCTTATTTCTTTTAAGTTTGTATTATAATTAATTTAAATTTATTTTTCTCTGTCCTATATGAAGAATAGAAAATTAACCAAGCAATGAAAGCAAAGTTAAGGAACAAAATAGAAAACTCACAATCTTAAAGTATTTGTTAATTTACATCTCTTTAATAGTATTTTGATTACTAAATGTTTATCTTTAATAACATCATTTTATAAAATATTAGTTTAGAGGAACTATTGATGAGTTATAAAATAAGATCACTCCATGATACACTGCATATGCCCAAAATATTCTAAAATAATGTTTGTATTTAAATGTCAAATACAGAAATTACAACACCAATTGTTACAGTGGCTACATATTATAAAACAACAAAGAAATATTGGTGTAGAGTAACTATTGATAAGGTAAAAATAGTTCAATCAATTGTATGATTCATGCCCAAAATAGTCTAGAATAATTATTGCAAAACTAACAAGAATACTGCATATAAATTGTAAGAATGATAACATAGAAAAAAATAAGTAGGCAAATACTGTAAAAGACAACATAAACTAGTCAAATATAATCATACTATTAAATACTCTAAAGTAATTACAGATATAGATTGATATTATATGTTGATTTTGGAAATTACAAAGCTATGCTTTACTATTTAGCAAAACAATTAAGATGTAGATTAAATGTTTTGGTAAATAATAAAATGAATTAATCAAAAAAGAATGAAAAATGAAAAAAAATGAGTCCATACACTATTATTAGCCTTCATTTTGTTTATATATTTAATAAACGCAAATTTAATTTCATAATAAAATACTATATCAAAATACAATTTTGGAGTTAACCACATTTAATACTATTACACAGGACGAATGGAAGAGTTCAAAACATCAATATTATATTGAGGTTAAAAAACATGAAAAATACCAATATATTCTCTATCTGGACAGGTAATTAATTTACACAATATGTTCAAAATAATTAGAATAGAAATTATAGAAATTACATGTTATTTTGTATGACTTTAGAACTAAATGTTTTTCATTCGAGTTGTGTGTATTTTAAAGTAATATAGAGGATTTTTTCATATTTTTTTTTATACATTTCAGAGTAACATAAAAGAATAAAATTTTATTTACCTTTCATTTATGATCTTAATATACTATGTGATACCTAATATACAAAACATATTAGTTTAATTTGTTGGTTTTCTTATGCAGGAAACAAAATTTTTATTTGATATCTTTGTTCTTTATACTTAGGTTTATTTTTTCTTATTTTTTGAAATTTTAATTAATCATTTTTGTAATTATCACTATATTATTTAATCTCCTTTAAACATTTTCATTAATAAAAGAATTTTGACACGTTTCATCTATTAAATGATATTTGATACTACTTGATAGTGATTTTATCATTTACTTATGATGAAAAATATATAGATATATTTCAAAAAAGTTCAATATTATGGAAAAATTCTTCATCTATACTTGATCAAATCATTGGTGGTGTCGTTATAAAAAATTATCACCTAATAACCTAAAAAACTATTTTATATTGGAGTTACCTACATCTTATGTTAATAAAGATGAATAAAGAGTCTATAGTTTGGGGGTGATGCTATATGAAATTGGGAAAGACTTAGGTAGACCTGGTCTTTGGCCCCACTTATAGACCTTGTGGTGTGGATTAAATGTTATAGAATCTATGACATGAGCTGATTGAAGCAAGATTCTATAAGATTTAATCTTGACCGCAGGGTCTACAGGTGGGGTAAAAAACCGAGTTTATGTAAGTTTTTTCCTATGAAATTATAAACTAGGCACCTAGAAGAGAAATAAGAAAATGCAATTATCGTACGTTGTTCTTATAAAAGAGAAAATTTTTTTGATTTAATTTTTTAAGAAAAATAAAATTTATATATAATGTTCTAACAAATAACAATATTGAAAAATAATAATAAAAAAAAAGATAGGTAAAAATAATTACAATGAAAGAAAAAATATATTTAAAATATATAAATCTTGTATAAAAAAACTCAATAGATAAAATTTATATGGTTGGTTATCATTTACTTATTATTCATTTATTTTTTAGAAAATGAATATTTTCAATAAATATATAAAAGTGTTACACGTGCGAAACACGTGCTATTTTCTAGTGTGTGTCTATATATATATATATATATATATATATATATATATATATATATTCATATTTTGATTCCGAGTTTAATTTGTTAAGAAATCTGAAAAGCAAGAAACAAAATCCACATCCTCAAGGTATATTTTTGCAGATATTAAATCCAGCGCAAGTAATACTATATCACTAGCTTACCCCCTTGCGGCATCTACGAAGTCTGACTTCCACATGGGACAGCTGGGTGTTCTGCGTTCAGCCTTCAACTATACAGCAAAGGGTGACTGTAGCTACCTATTAAAGACCTCGGAACTGGTTCAAGCTCAATACAGATGGTTTTTCTAAGGGCAATCCAAATCTAGTAGCAGGTGGAGGCTTATCAGGAACCATCGTGGTCTTGTGCTAGTAGGATTCTCCCTTTTCTTTGGTGATCATGGTACTAGTTTGTATGCAAAAACTCAAGCTCTATTTCATGGTTTACAAGTTTGTGTTCAACTAGGCATCAACAACATCATCACTGAACTAGATTCATTATTACTCATTCACAGAATTCAAAAGAAAATCTCATACTCATGGAAGATGGATAATCTGATGAAGCAAGTTCACAAACTCCTGAGCAACCTTAACTTCATTGCACAACACATTTTCAGGGAAGGGAACCAAGTTGCTGATTTCTTAGCTAACTTCGGTTATAAAATGAAATGTAACCGCTATGTCAATGCTTCCAATATGCCTAGATTAGCTACTGGTATTGCTAGACTGGACATGATGGGTTGTGTAAATTTTAGGGTTTCATAATTATAATCTTGTACTTCTTGGAAGGTTTTCATATTAAGTTCCCTTCCTTGTACTTTAATTTTCTATATCAATAAAATTTGAGAGTAGTACCTCCTCTCTCCCCTTCCCTCATGGTTCAGGAAGCTAGCTTACAATATATATATATATAGAGAGAGAGGGAGAGAGAGACACAAAGACACATATTTGTGTGATATTTAATAATCAAATATTAGGATAGCATACATTCAAGGATAATGATATAAAAAAAATTTAGTTCATGTTATCCTACTAATAATGTGAAGGTATTAACTTAGTGAATGTCCTCGTAAGTTTAAATTTAAAAAAAAAAAAAAAAAACTTAATTAAAACTTATATAAACCATACAAATATATGGAATAACTTGATATATTCCTTTATATTATTAGTAAGATAACATATATATATATATATATATATATAGTTTTTTCGAAAAATTTTATTTATAGTCATACTTTTCCAAAAATTAACTAAACCTACAAAAGAAGTTTATTGTTTTACTAATTATTAGCTAAAGAAAGCTCAAGGGTCGCAATGTTATGTATTAGTGGTAATATAAAAATATAAATGCAATTATTCAACTAAAAGTATATTTATTGCTAAAGTACTACAAATTGCTTTAATTTTTTAACTTAATTCATACCATTTGTTATATTACTATCATTAAATCATATACTTTCACATATAGCTATTATATTAGTGGTGACCTATGTATGCTTATGAAATTAGTTACTAATTTACCATCCATATATCATATTATGTAGAATCGCGATAAGTATATTAGTAATACATGACATTATAGTGCTTTCAATTTAAGAGTGTCACTAAGGGAAAACTTCTTTAACGAAATTGTTAAAATAGTAGTTATGCCGCTGTCTCCTCTCTTTTAAATGTTATATTCTTCTTTCAAAAATTTTTTTGTTAAAAAAAAAAAATCAGAATGAAGGTAAGACACAAAAATTAACAAAAGTAAGATAAAACTAAGAATAATAAGAAAAAAAAATGTTTTTTTGATGGAATAGAAAAGGGAAAATCGGAAAAAAAAAATGTGAAAAAGAATTATGGAATGAAAAGAAAAAATATCAATGAAAATTTAACATATTTTTTTTTTTTTTAAAAATAATAGAACAAAAAATAGATTTATTCCCCTATTAATATGGTGGGATATGGGTTGAACGGGTTATAGTATGGTGGATCAAGAATAGGGGAAGGGAGGGGTTGGGGAAAAATTTCTTAAATTGTGCTCCTTTTCAAAATTGTTCTTTTTTTATGCCTATTGCAAATCATGTTTCCGGCCGGTGGAACTCGCATTCGGAGAATGCGAGTTCCAGTATTGTTTTTAAAATATATATATATATATATATATATTTTGGAAGACCTCGCATTCACCGAATGCAAGGTCTAAATTTAAAAAAAATTGACCTCGCATTCGGAGAATGCGAGGTCAGTCGGGCCTTTTATTCTGCGAGGCCACGGCTGGCGAATCTCGGAGAATATTCATCCCCAAATTTCTGTACAAACCTCTCCTCCTCCTCCTCTTCAAAATTTCTGCAGAAATTTGTCCTCCTCCTCCTCCTTATCTTCCGTTCCACCACCATCTATTTTTCCTCCCCTCTACAACAATCACCACCTCCATTCCACCACCACCACAACCACCGCCACCCACCACCAAAATATTTCAGGTAAATTTAATTTTTTTATGGATTCCAATAATTTTAATTAATATATTTTTTTAATTTTGTTTAAATAATGAATTTTGTTAATGTAAATGTTTTATAAATATATTTTGTGTTGGTAGTTTATATTTTTTATGTTTTTGTATTTTAGTTTAATAATATGCTGCTTTGATTATATCCCCCTTTTTTTTTGAATATTTAGAGAGAATGGTCTTTGGTTCGGGATATATGTTGTAGATTTGGTTTCTGTTGATTGCGGTGAAATTTGTGGTTATGTTGTTTGTTATACTGAAATTGTGGGATGTTATTGCATTTTTTGTCTAGTCCTTGTCGGGCATATATTACTCGTAACCCTTGCCGGGTTATTGCATTGGTTGTAACCCTTGTCGGGCATGTATTACTTGTAAGTGTTGCCGATTTGTTGTGTTGTTTGTAACCCTTATTGGGTATGACCGGCGTCAGAGAAAATCTTGAAGATATAGAGGAACTCTGTCAAATTTTTAAAAAAATATATATATTCCGTATCCAAAAATGGGGTCTAAACATGCTCCATCCTTACAGGAAAATGGCATTTGATAGACCCCGTCACATTCTCCTTTATTGGGGAGGAGAAATAACCTATGAAGGCGGTACTATGTCCTACCGGCCAATGGTGAGCAAGAAACTATTCCGAATAAAGCAACGGATCAGTTTTGTTGAGTTAGTTGACAAGATATACGAATTCATGGAGGTTGATAGGGAGCAGATGAAATTGAATATTGTGTACAGGCATATAGTTAGTCGTGGTGTTTACTCTGGCATTCCATTGACAGATGATGATGGTATGGAGCTGGTATTTTTGATTTGTTTGATACCGATCCAACTTTTTGTGCTGAATTGTTTATCGAGACTGAGGAAATTCTGTACGTACATGTAAGCAACAATGTAGGGGTGTATGGTATGGGGCCAATGATGTCTCTCATGCATTCGACTATGGACAACCAGCCGTTGCAGTCCAATGCGCAGAGTCTCTTTGAACATCCATGGTCGTTTGAGTTTTACAACCCAACTTGTTCGTTTTCAATGTCAAACTCAATGCAATCTGATCAAGCTATTGGCGCGCAGTGTAATAGAGACACCAGAGCAGGTGAAGGCCCAAGTACCATGCAATATCAATAAATGGAGAAAGGTCTCGTAGATGAGGGTTTGACAGCGGATAGTGGTAATAGTGACTCGTCGTGGCATGCATTAGACGAGGATTACGAGTCAGGGTCAGATTCTGAAGATATATCAGATGATGATTCTGACGAGGATTTGGGGACAAATAACGATGAATGTCATACACAAGAGGATGTTCCTGCTTATCAACCTAGGGGGATGGCTTTTTTCAATGATCTTGGTAACTACGGTGAGTACGATCCCATGGACCGCAGTGATAAAGATGGGCTGGTTTATTGGAATGAAGAAAAAAATGATATTCGGTTGCACATGTACTTTGAAAGTAAGGAGCAAGTTAGTAAGGCAGTTACAATGTGGTATATAGCTCAACAACGAGAATTCAAAGTCATAGAGAGCCGGAAGAGAACATGGGCGGCTAAATGCAAGACTGCGTCTTCGGCAGATTAGCTGCCGGAGATTGTGATTGGAGTATTCGGGTACGTGGAAATGAATCTCTTACTGTGTGGAAGGTCACGAAATGGGTAAAAGATCATGTATGTCTCGGTGAAATATCCGGTAACAACAACAAAAATCTTACATCTACAGTCATTACTAACCAAATTATGCACTTAATTGAAAATGATCCTGGACACAAGGTCAAACAAATTCAGGCATATGTTAAGAACAGTTTCAAGGTTGACATCACTTACGAAGAAAGCTTGGTATGCTCGCAGGAAAGCGATTGTGCTTGCATACGGAAGTTGGGCATCTAATTTTCAACAATTACCCCAATACGTTGCAGAAGTACTACGCTCCAATCCCCAAACTGTGGTGCAATGGCTACATCATCCCAACAGTAGCGAGGTTGTGAAAATTTTTAAATACATAATTTGGGCATTTCGGCCATCGATTGATGCATTCTATATGTGTAGACATGTCCTATGTGTTGATGGCACACATCTACGAGGGGAGTATCGGGGTAAATTACTTATCGCCGACGCTTTGGATGCTAACAATCAGATTTTACCTATTGCTTATGCAATTGTTGATGAGGAAATAATACAAAGTTGGGGTTGGTTCATGGAGCAGTTGAGACACCATGTTGTACGTGACTTGGAGACTGTTTGCATAATATCTGACCGGCATCGTGGCATTGTGCATGCTATGAGTGAGTCCCCTTTGTGGCAAGAACCATTTTCATATCATAGATTCTGTAATCTGCGACACATTCGGAGTAATTTGATGACCAAATACAAGAATGTAGAAATGAAGAAGTTGTGTTGGTCTCTTGGTGTCAAGTTACAGAGGCGGAAATGGAATAAGCACCAACAAACGATACAACTGCAACATCCAGAGGCATGAAGATATCTGGTAGATATTGGGCTTGACCTTTGGTGCCTTGCTCACAATGAAAATCGTAGGTGGGGAATACATGGTACAAATTCTTGTGAGAGCTACAATAACGTGTTGCGCGGAGTTAGACTACTTCCGATAAAGGCTATAATTGATCATACATTCCATCGGTGCATAAAATTATTTGTTGATAATATTGCACGGGGTGCACACTGTCGCACGTCAATTACACCAAAGAATTGGAAAAGGTTGTAGTCAGCAGACAAAAAAGGTGCAGGACACACAGTCACGGTTTTTGATCAGTCTACTGGTGTGTATCGAATTAAAACACCTTATCGTGTGACTGGTCGTGGTGGAAATGTACAAACTGTCACAATTATTTACAGCAGACATGTACCTGTGGTAAGTGGCAAATGTATAGGTTTCCATGTTCGCATGCTTTGGCAGTTTGCAACATAAGGGTGATGAACCAACCCGACTGCTTGCGGACCATTACACCACTCGCATATATCGAGAGCAGTACAGCGTTAGTAGATTTGTTCCACAATCTAATCCAGATGAGTTGCCTCCTATTCATTGGCAGTTACGTGGTGATGACAATATGTCCGTTGAACGCCGGGCAGGTCGTGTACGTGCGAGGCGCATACGAAACGAGATGGATATTAGGGATCGCCGTGAACCTAGGAGATGTACGAATTGTCATGAGCCGGGACATAATCGCAGGAGTTGCCCTTCGCAACAACAATGATTTGTCTTTGTATTGTGTTGTCTACATACTCATTGTATTCTATGAATGTAGTTTGTTTTTAATGTATTCGTTTATCAAAAAATATTGTATTATCAAAAAATATTTGTCTGATCATTGATTACTATCAAAACAGATATATTGTACAATCATTCATTCTTTTCATGATTATTTGTTTAGGTATGGATGATCAGTCGCGAGAGCTTGTTCATCCTAGACCATATATAGATGATATTATATCACCTACGACGCTGCATAGGGCTAGATCTATTTTTGACGGTCTTATCGATGATTCCACACTACAGCTTAAGCGTTGTGATGGGACTTTTTGGGATTACATGCCTATACCGGCGTGGGTATGGCATTATATTTGTTTGACAGGTTTCGAGGGCATTGCATCTTTAGGACACATTTCAGTGGATCATGCTTTGATCACCAGTCTTGGGGAGCGATGGCGACCTGAGACACATTCTTTTCATCTGCCCATTGGAGAGGCCACCATTATGTTACAGGATGTAGAGGTACTGTGGGTTTACACATTGACGGCCCGCCCGTGACGAGTAGAGACACTACTCATTCCGCAGATGCTTGGAGCCAATTATGCATGGAGTTATTGGGTTTCATGCCTGCCAGATCAGACATTGACGGTTGGTCGTTTGAAAGTTGGATATTTGTCCGCCGCATTAGATCGTCCGCTTCTCGATGATACAACTGATGACATGTGTCGGCACATGGCACGTACATACTTACTTGTACTTATTGGAGGCATTTTATTTCCAGACAATTCAGGCAATAAAGTGCCACTACTGTATCTTCAGTTGCTTAGGGACTTGGAGACTGTGGGCCGTTATAGTTGGGGATCAGCAGTTTTAGGCACACTGTATCACAGTTTGTGTGATGCCACTTCACCCACAGCTAGAAATATTTGCGGACCAGTACTATTAGTACAGGTATATTTCAATACTTTATATTCATATATTTTATATTTGAGTACATTATATTCATTTATTTGTATATAGTTATGGGTTTGGGAGCGCATGCCGACACTGCGTCCTTTCTGGTTAGAGCCCGCACAGGAGCATCACGGAGCATATGGATCTCGGTACATATGTTTTGTTCAACTGTTTAATTAAACATGTTAACATTGGATTTTATCCTCATTATTTATTAATTTTTATTGCATGTGGGATGTTGGATTTGATCTGCGCAATGCTCCTCGGCATGTTTTATCTGTTGTTCGAGATCAGTTACATACTTTGCGACCCAATGAGGTACATCCGTCGATTACATTTCTTTTTGCACATTGTCGTCCTCGAATTTCGTTTATTTACTAACTTTTTTTCGACTTCTTTGGTATTAGTTTATATGGCAGCCATTTTCTGATGAGCTGCTTGATATGCTTCCCCATTACTGCACTGCTGGTCGTGACATATGGTGTGCAGTTACTTATTTGATATGTTGGGAGATCGTGGAATGTTATCTCCCTCATCGGGTTATGCGACAGTTCGGTTTGCACCAATACCAGATCAGAGATTGATTGGTAATCAAGCTGCACTTCATTTGATAGACCGCCGTGGTCGGGCGAACAATGATTGGGAGTTGACCCACCGACAATATATAGATATTTGGGGCGTAAGAACGGATACAGTTGAGGTTGGTCTCCCATGTGTTGATACTACACATGCATCGGGTGATTACATGCAATGGTACCGAGCGAGAACGGTGATGTACATATCCAATTCTAGTCAACGTCCTACTTTTGCAGAAGGCTACCTCGGCCATGGTGCACGTGCAGATTATCTTGTAAGTAATTATTTATTTTTTCTTATTGTTTTTCTTTTTCAAATTACTTCAGTAAAACTAATTTCAACTTTCACGGTAGATGGATTCCATGGCTAGATTGTACTACATGTCGTTAAACAACATGATTGAGGACGATACTCTGGATAGTAGTACATGGGCACAGATCAGCCATTTCGCTTCTCAATCACTACATGCAGAAGGCGAATCTACTCGTCTTGATCTTCGGCCTCCGCCAGTTCCTATTTACGTTCGACATCCACACCAGGCACATGATCCACATAGAGTAGAGCGGGCTCTGCGGCGAGACGGGCAACACGGCATGGTCGTCGACGTCGTCGAGTCCATCCCCTCGACCCCATGTAGATGCTGGATCCCTTCATGTTAACATACCATTCAAGGGTGACACTTCACACATACTTTCGCCAATGCGCACTCTGGTGGTACCATCATCTTTCGGACAGTCGTCCACTGCACCTGATCCAGAACATACTGGTCCAACCGTTTCAGATGAAGAACATGAACATGAACACGAACAAAGCATACCTTCGCAGGCAGAAATTGCTCACCATACTCAACAGTAAGACACTCCTTTATTTTATGTCCGTCGATCAAAAAGAGTGCCTAAACCTAGAGAGTGTGGTACGGGCGGGAGATTTGGAGATCATGGACATTGACATTTGTTATTACTTCTCGCAATTATGTGTGATTGATGTCCGTTATTTGTGTATCATTGTTCGCCCTAGTCGGGTGCTTTTTTATTGTTATTAGGTTTGTATTTATGTTTTTTAGCCCTTGTCGGGCTTTTATGGATGTTTGTTGCCCTTGATGGGTTTGGTTGTTGGCAGGGAAAATATTCGTAAAATAGGGGAGGTTATGTCAAAATAATTTATCAAAAATATGATAAATTAATAAATTTGCGGGTTTACACATTTCATTCGCGTACTATTTCATTAATGTTATAGTTTATGGTTTAAAGATAATGGTTTACTATTCTTAAATATCGTACTACTTCGTTAATGTTATAGTTTAAATTTACGGTTTAGTATTTAAGTGATTTTATCTTACAGTCAAATCCTTCTTTAATTAACAAAAATATCAAACATTTTTCTATTTTTGTAATAGTGCACAATTTCCCTTCGCAATATACATATTCAAATTTGCTAAACCCTAAAAAAAAAAAAAAAAAAAAAAAATTTGCCAGACCTTGCATTTGCTAAATGCGAGGTCTGAATATATAATTGTTTTTGAAAATGGTTGTATTACCTCGCATTTCAAAAATGCGAGGTAAAAAAAAAATTTATTCAGACCTCGGATTCGGTGAATGCGAGGTCTGCCAAAATATATATTTTTAAAAAAAAAAAAAAACAATACTGAGCTCGCATTCGGGGAATGCGAGTTCCACCAGCCCGATCAAACACGATTTGCAATAAGTATAAAAAAAGAACAATTTTGAAAAGGAGTACAATTTTAAAAAAATTTCGGGGTTGGGTGACGGGATTGATGTGTGTTAAGGGGGCTAGGGGTAAGAGATTAGTGGAGGCAGGTTGAGGATGGCAGTAGGCAAAGATGGGATAGCAGGAAAAGGGGCTAGTTTGGAGAAGTGGTACTAGGATGTGGTGGTAGGATGGAGATAGGGGCTTGTGTGGGTGGATCTATGGAGGGGATTGGGGTGGTGGGCATGGCTAGTGGGGAGGAGAAGGGTTGCTATGGTTGAGAAGAAGAAATATGGCTTTATTATTTTTGAAATTTGACCTTAAAGTTTATTTAATTTCATTTTGTCCCTATAATAATTAGATATAATTCAATTGGGATTCATTTAAGGATAATTTGGAAAGAAATAGTAAACAATCCGAAATTTTCAGAACTTAATCGGTTCCTCTGTGTGTGACCTTTAACTTCTGTCACTGGAGTAGTTTCTGTTCATTGGACACTTAAGCCGAAAATACAAGGGATATTTGTACATTTTTGTACCATATGGATGTGATGTAGAAAACAGTCAAATTAAATAACACATGGCATTTTATTGCGTCTTCTCACGAAATGAGGTTTGGTTATATTATATAGTATATATTAACTATATTCATAGTAATTTCCACTTATAGATTACATAATTATTATTAATTAATACTACCATGTATAAAAGTAGTTGGTTCATTATTAATACATATAACTATATAAATTAAAGTTTCATAACTCAACTAGTTTTAATACCTCTAGCTACACAAATTATAACGTCATAACTTTAATAATATTATAACTATAGCTTACATAATGAAATTTTCCTATTATCTTGTTATATTTTGTTTGATAACTTATTTATTTACTATATCATCAGTGATTAATACATATAGTTTACATATTAATTACTAATTAGTATTATCATATACAAATGTAGGCAATACATTATAAATATTTGTAATAGAATTAATGACATTAGTACTTATAATTACATAAATTATAATCGCATAACTTCTACTGAGTTTAATGTTTTTTTTTTTTTTTACTGAGTTTAATGCTTATTGCTGCATCAATTATAATTTATAACTAAAAAGATGCTATTATCTATAGCATACTAACAAAATATTCTAGTTACTTTTTGTATTCAAACATATATAATATCATTGGTAATGATTAAAATGTATAACTTATATAGTAATAGTTTTTCCTAGTTAGTAGTTCTATATACAAAGGTAATTGATATTTTTTTAATATTTATAACTTAAATGATATTAATACTTATACATACAAAAGATTATAATGTAATAACTAAATGATTTTAACACTTATATCTATATAAATTATAATCTTACAAATGATACTAATAAGTACAGCTTACATAATCAAATGTTGTTGTAACCTTCAGTTTGCAAACTTAATTATATTACTATAGTCATTACTAATTACTTAATTAAACTTACATAGTTATTACTAAAGTTAATAACTACGAATACATAATTACAACTAATATATGTAGTTGTACATAGTAGTTGTTGTTACTGTTGGTGTTGGTGTTGTTGTTGTTCTTTTTCTTCTTATTATTAATATTATTATTATTACTACATATGTATGTAGATAGTACCGCTTAGATTAGATATAATAGTAGTTGAGTGGTAGTTGGCGTAAACGTTATGAGACTTGTGTTCTTGAATTCTCTGTTTGACACACAAACAATTGCATTTAAAGGAACGAGAAGGTTGAATGACACAAATATAAAGTTCTTTGTCCAATTGAATCAATGGTGGAGAGAACCACAAGCGGAGAATAGCATACATGTGATTTTGAGAACATTCAGTGAAGACGTCTACAAAAATGGAAAGTACCTTCTGCTTGTTCATGAGAGACAAACATGAATATGGATGTGTGTAGGCACGACCCTAGCATATATATATATATTTGAATCATTGTTATAATTATTTTTACTAATCTACTACTGTTTTGGTAAATATAATATGAAGTTAATTATAAACTTCTATTAGTTGTTCATTAAGGATTGCAATATGATCAGTATGGCTAATAAGGAATACAAAATGGTCTTTGGCAATGACCGCTTGCATAGTCCATCCTTATTCCTCCCTTAAGAGGACTTTCCCCTAATTTGTGTCCACACCTAATTCGCATCATTACCATGTAGGCCTGCAAAGCACTTTTTTTTTTTCTTTCTTTTTTTTCTTTATGCATAATGGCCTTCAATTTATCTACAATTAAAATTACCCCCATATTTTTTCCCTATGGACCCCACTATTGTATTGTAATAAAAGAAAAACTTCTAAACTTGCTAACATGGTTCCCTTGATAACACTTGTTTAGGTTTTGTTGGTAACTAGTGGGCGAGGCACACCCTTGTGTAATTTCAAAATATAAAAAAGAATAAAAAAGGAAAAAGATAGTTTATTAGTGGTTACATAAAAATGGTACTAATGAAAAATTGTTACGCTAATAAGGGTAAATGTTTAACAAATCAAATAATGATATCACATCGAACAACCCCTCATACTCCTCATACTTTATATATAGTATAAATAACTCCCTTTCCATACCTCGTCTCTTGACCTGCAATTTCTATTGAAGAATTTTTCACAATTTCAAATTTTCAAATGTCAAAGACGAGATTGATTCATCAAATTTAAGTACAAAAATGACCTCCTTACATGTGTATGGACCACTTACACAATTCACCTCTTTACATCAAATCTGGAAAAAGTTTCACACCACGTAACTTTTTATGAGAGCCTCGAGGCTTTTTCTAGCCTAATTGACAGTTACATTAGCATTTCAAAATATTTATCATATCTACATTTGATAATAAATAGAAAAAAATTTATTGAAAGCCCGGCCTATAATAAGTTATCTAAACAGCCAACAAGGAGATGTGGCAACAGAAATTAATAACTTGTGATTGCTAATTTGTTAGCGCCAATTCTCAGTAGACATCATCACTGAGACAGTAGCAGACATGTCAAATCTAAAATCAAAGCACATGGTGTTTATATGCAGAAAAAAGGCCACAGCCCAATAATTTTCCTATAAAGATATCTAGCAGCATACACACTACTCTCATCTGTATCATAACAGTTTATGACATGTACGGCCAAAGAAAAGGTTTCCAGCCCTGAACCTTACTGTACAAATGGATAGAAGAAAATCTTCTATGGAAGGCAAGAAATGCTAACTTAATAGAAACAGATTCGCTTAGGGTCAAACATTTAGTCAGCACACCACTTATAATCTACAAAGGTAATGTAATCACAAAGCTGGTTATAGAACATGACCAATAGGACATTTATTTCCGTCGCTTTTTTGATGGAATTTGTTGTAGTGGCTCAACCTGGCACAACCAAATTATGCATGATCAGAAAACAAGTTTCCTTGTTTGTTTTTGTTAAGGTAAAGTACATTAAAAATGTGCATAGTTGTAGTCATCCTTACTGCATACAATCTCAATATAACCTTAAAGCGAAATTACAGAAATGGTCATAAATGATTATAGTTTTCTCAATTTGATGTCTCAGTGTCAACTTCAAAACAAGAAACCCATAAATTAAGAAATCAGTTTCTGTGCTCCAGGAATTCACATTTCATGTCAATTTATTATTTTTAGGCACACCATGTCAAGTTAACAAACATTTCATGATAATAGGCCACAAGTTCCAGTTAGCAAATCCGAATCATAGACCCTAATAGGTAGGGGACCATCACCGTGTGATTATGTATCTCCTCCATATTGGAACCTTAAGAATTCAATCCAACACTAACAAGCATTATGAGTAATTGGGAGGGAAACATTGTTACGCACTCGTCATCAAGTTATGAAAGCAGCAAAAGAACATGATGTTGTCCTAGTGAAAGTGAGGGAAATAAAAATGATTCCATCATTCATAATGGAAGTAGGGCTACTGACTTGTTAGTCTGTGCAACTACAATTACAAATATTTTGCATGAGCTTTTTGTTTATAATAGCTAGACATTCTGATAGAGCTTCTAGAATCTGCGCACTCACTGAAACCCTGAGTTTATAATAAATTTACTTGCTTTAACTTGAGAAACTTACTGACCAGAAATTGGCAAGTGGACTTCTTCAAATAATATGACGACAGAAAATTCAATTCTTTGAGAGATCAAATCTCAAGGTTTGAAACCACAAGAGAGCTAATATTTCAAGAACTAGGAGATCAAATCTTTATTTATTCCACAAGACAGCTAATACGCTCACTTTAGAAGGCTTCCAATCATAGTTATTAAACCCAGCCCAGCAGTTCAACTGGTCAACCTGGTTAACCGGCCATTGGACCAGGCTGGGTCTCTAATTGGATCGGATAAGGAATGAATCCGATTGAACTTGTGCAACCCGCCAATTGAACTTGGAAACTGGGTATCCAGCCTGTTCCTTTTAGGAATCATGGGTTGCAAAATTGAAAGGTGAAAATTCCGCTTTCCCATGAATTGAACAGAAGACCCGACACTTGTGTTTTGAAGGCTCACCACTACACCCACTTGCTTTTGTGGTGCTATTTACCAGTTGTATTTATTATGTACTATTCGAATTTCATTCTTTACTCTTGTTTTTTTTCACTTCTCTCTTTCAAATAAAATCCTAACATAGGTATATAATGTATAAAATTTTAAATAACTACATTTTAGGCAAAATAAAACTTGAAGATTTTTGAAATATTAAGAAAAATATATTTTGAAACAAACTTTTGAAGACATAAGTTACCAAAAATTATTGTGGTATTTTAATGACATAGTATTTCTTGTAACTTTGTATTGGCAAATATTTTTTTTCAAATTGTATATATCACAAGAAATCTAAACAAATTGATGCAGCACAATATTGAAGATCTTGTCTACAAGCGCGAGTGAAAGGAAAGAGGGGGTTTTGGGCTGTTTCGGGGCTGTGAACAGTATCCGTGAACAGTAATTTGAGGGAAATCAGAAAAGAAGAGAGAATCTGGGGAAAAATACTATTGCAAAAGAGGAAAGAACAAATAAGCTAGTAATAAACAATAAATTAAACTCTTCAATTCATCATTCTCTGTCTAAAATAACATGTTATCACATCTATTTATAGGATGTAAACTAACTAAACTCAGAATCCAAATCCTATCATGAATATAATTCTTGCCTCCTATCCTAAATAGATAAGCAAAAGACAGAGCGCAATGGCGTAGAAGGATTCATGCAGCCGACCCTACTTAGTGGCATTAAGGCTTGGTTTGTTTGTTTATAACTAAAAAAACTCAATTGCTGAAATTTCCAGCACTAAAGAAAAGATTGAAATATCCCAAATTCACAATAAGAAGACTCCTAAGACATTTAACAACTACAAAACCATGAAAAGCTTTAATTTTGCTTTTCCTTGAGCTCTTAATTGATTGCACACAAATACACAAGTTTCAACATACGTACTATTATGACAAACTAACTATTTCACAAATTATGAAAATATAGTTTCTATATGTTGGTATACATCATGTTATATTGAAAAAACTTAAACATAACTATTTTAATCTATGCTGTTATATATTTAAAGAAATTCATTGTTCTATATTCATTAAGAATAAATTAAAATTTTGATAAATATGTTTTGTAGATTTTTTTATCATATCTCTTGCATTTAATAATTTAAAATTATTCTACATATTAATAAAATAATATATATTAATGACCCACCGATTGGACCAGTAACCCACCCGATTGAACCAGTAATCTGTTGACCCACCTCCTTCGCCGGTTCCTTCCCAGGCCCAATTGAATCATTATGCTTCCAAGCATCCAACTCAAAAAAGTGGGGAGCATAAATAGATTCCCAAAGGAGTGTACAATGAATAAAATGTTTTGAGAAATTTCCCATCTTGTGATTTACATATCATTTCGTCAATCATCATTAGTCATCACCATAGTAGTTAAAAGCGAAAAGTGACCCAGAGCGCATGAGCCTAAGTGCAAAGCACAAAGCGAAGCACACGTTTTTTAAAAGTAAAGCGCATTATAATGTAACTTAAATAGAGCTATTCACCAAAAAAAAAAAAAGTTTCAGCTCTTCAAAAAAAAATAAAAAATAATAAAAGATCATGAAGAAAATAACAACAAAATTTCATGGCAATAACCAGGCATGCAAAGGATCTTTATAATAAAAAATAAAAAAATAAAAAGGGAAAGGGGGGAAGACAAAAGACCTTAATATTAAAAAAAATAAAATAAAATACGAGATAGAAGTAGAGAAAGAAAAGAAGCAAAGAGAGAAGGAAAGAGTGGAGGAACAGAAAGTAGAGAGAGAGAGGAGCCTACCTAGTTAGAGAGTGAGATCCCATAAAACTATAACGGAATTCCGTAATAACTCAATGGCGGGAGACTGATAATGTTGATTGGTTGATCTTAACCTAAAATTAGGATATAGTGGTTCTCAGCCTACCACAACCTTATGCACCTTAAACGTCAACCATTAGATTTAGGTCTAGATTTTAATCTAACATTCAAAAAAAAAAAAAAAACCTATGTTTTTTCCACTAAAATCTTAAAAAATTTAAAAGCATCGTTTTACCAGCGTTCGGTTGATTCTCACTTTTCTGCGTTTTTTTTTTTTTTTTTTTATCACTTTGTCATCCTCGTTCACTCCAAGTATAAATAAGCAATATATTGTCGCTTGAGTTGCTTCTCACTCAAGCAATCGAAGTGATAGCTTTTAACTACTATGGTCATCACAATATGCCCCATGCCTGAAATATACTCCCCACCCCCCCTCCACACAACACACACATATATGATGCACACATTACGACTTTATTGAGATATAATTGATTTCTCACAAAAGCAAGCAGGTCTATAACTTCCTGTTGTCATCATGTTTATAGTCTTTAAACTTTTAAACCTGCCAATGCAAGCAGGCCAAAAACTTCCATAGTAGCAAAAAGGAACTGAAGCGATCGCTTAAGCGAGAAGCATCGCAAAGCGAGAAGATATCAAGTCTTTATACATAGAGCGATTGAAGATAAAAAAATCGATTAAAAAAAAAGCGCAAAAAGCGGGAAGCGACGAAACGATAGAAAAACTACATTTTAAATTTTTTTAAGATTTTAGAGGGTATTTTGGAACGTTAGATTAAATTCAATAACTAAATCTGATTGTTGATGTTTAAGGTGCATAATATTGTGGTATGGTGGGAAATACTGGATCCTAATTTTTAGGTTTGGATCTACCGATACAATCCAATCTCTAACATCATACCCAATACAGTACTCCAACTTGGTACGCATCCTCCCTCCTCCCCTCTCTGCCTCCTCTCTTTCCTTCTTCCTCTATCTTCTCTCTCCCCGCCTCCTTGCTATGCTTGTCTCTCCCCCTCCTTTTTTCCAGATTATAGTCTTTTGTCTTCCCCCTCTTTAGTTCCCTTTCTTTTCGAGATTATGGTCTTTTGTCATTACATGATGTCGTAACTTGAACCATTGATGTATTAAATTACACCATTTTGAACTTGAATCTTATTAATTATGCATTGTTTTTGTTATTTCAAATGATTGCATATGATACTTATTTACCACTCCATGCTATAACTAAGCGTTACAACATATTTGAGTTATATAACAGTGTGCTTTACTTTAAAAAAATGTGCGCTTAGGCGCCAAAAGGCTCTTGCGCTCTAGGTCATTTTTCACTTTTAACTACCATGTGCATAGTCATGCTTTCTGACTAAAGCTTATTGTTCGAAATTCTATATTGCCAGGGAAAAGGCAGGATTCCTATGACCCGTCTCCCTACAGATGACTTAAAACATACAAGGAACTATGTGTTTCCATGTACTAGTGATAGGATAGGAAATATCATTATGATGATACTCTACTAGTGAAAAATTATGGGGTGGACACTAATGGAGTACAATGGGATACTCTATAAAGCAATATTTGTAATAGATATGGATAAAAACGTAGCGGAAAAAAGAATAAGACATGCCAAATTCTACTCAACTTTTTAAACTTCATACATTTGTACTAATATAACATTCCAAGTTCTTCTAACTCTTTCACCTAAAGTTTTTTTTTTTTTTTTTAAAAAAAAAAAAAAAATCCACAGAAAGCTAAGAAATAATAAAACATTCCTCCTATGGGCCATTCAGCATAAAAGTTGATATTTACACAGATGACAGCTTCGAAGTACACGTATGAATAGGAGAAACCCATGGAAGAAGAAACAAAATAACTTCTCCGAAACAGCAGTTCTCACTAAATAAAAGAAATGGACTTCATTCAAAAAGGTGGAAAAAGCTTACCTCACTTGAAAGCTGTTCACGGATATAGGCCATTGATCTCAACATAGCACCTAAAGTATCCCTAGACACTTGGAATTTAACCTCTGACTCTCCAGAAGTTGTTTCGGTGTCTTGAAGCTGAAAAAGAGGAGAAGACTGTCTTCCTTCAGAAACAGAACGATAACATAAGAAAGGGCATAGAAGCCATCTAATGGCTAGGGCGGATGCAACCACTTGCAAAGACTAAGATCATTTGCTTTGTGAAGGACCTTTCGAAAGAACCTTTTATCTAGGAACTTCTTAGAAATTTCCTGCAATTCATCGTCTTTTTAACTTCGGGTTTCAAGTTAAAACCCAAGTTCTCGAATATGGTCATATTTGATTTAGGGAATTCCAGTCATTTAGAAATTTAGAGTCAGAGGAAAATCCATCTGCATGCATATCTATGTCAAGCCATCTATTGTAATTAAGGCCCATGCATTACAGTCAAATAAGATTTTAAAATCATTTTACCCACAATTTAACTCCAGGTTTGCCTGAACTAGTTTGGGCTCCAAACCCTGTCCTAAACACTATCAGTAAAACTTTTACATTATATAAAATATTCTTTTGCCACAAACCTTATCATTCATCAACAATCTCAGTTTGCTCTAGATATACCTCAAATGCAGTTATCACATATAATCAGTAAAATTGAACATATTCGATTCAAAATTCCAAACAATAGTCTTTTTTCTCAACTCCGTTTAACTTAATAGAAGAATTAGCCAGCTTATTCCTGCATTACACACAGCATCCTTCCCCTGTTTTGTGGAATTCTTCCACTTTGTTGGGATGGAGGAAAGTAAATGAAATGTCTGGTTTGAACATGTGTCAGCAAACAAATGAAAACAAGTGCAACATTCAAGACACTGAAGTAGAACATGTCCTCCGAATGAGAACACTCCAATTGATGCTAGACCATACAGAAGGAAATGCTCATAAAAAGTAAACCAAGGCGACATCTGACTTCGGATGAAATAAATTGAATCACTGATAAGGGAAAAGGACTTTAATGACTACCAAGGATGCAGAGCATTGAAGTGATTTTTTTTTTTTTGGGGGGGGCCGGGGGGGGGGCTCAACTTTGAAAAATTATAAAATGGGTAAGGAAAAATAAAAAATTTCTTTAAGTTAAACCTCTAATTGCACCACCTAAATTTTGTCAGCCTTTTCTTTTTCTTCACATTGCTCCCCTAAAAAATTGAAGATGAAGAATAAATGTCACAAGAAAATTTCAAAAAGTTTTGAAGTTTAGTACATAAAATGCACTGATAATTTTAATGTTTTAAATTCATTTTCAAGTACATGTATAAATTTGAACACCGTGTGGTTTTTCTTAATTCCAAAATCGTTTATTCTACTTTTTTTTTTAAAAAAATTTAGGACAACAACCATCAGTTTCATATAATCCCATGTAAAATGCTTTACTGTATTAAAAAAGTTACTTTTATATTAACAATTGTTAAACACCTATCAAAGCAATTTGCCCCCCCCCAAAAAAAAAATAAAAAAAAAAAAAAAACCTCCCACAACGTCATGTTCCTAGATCCATCCCTTATGCGGGGTATCAGATCTCTTGTTCTTCTAGAAAAACTGTGATCAAATTGGAATAGGCTATAAAAAGGTAACAATATTCTTTTGGGAATAACTGAAACTACAAGAGTTCAAAGCAAGAAGAAGACCAACGCATTCCCATTGTTAGACAAAGATGGATTGAGGAAGAATTATTGACTCCATATTCAAATGCATAAACAAATTCTCAGCAATTTGAGGTGCATCCAATATGCTGATTGTTATAAGACCAACTATCCAGATTAATGAGCCTGACAACCCCATATTTGACCTGCTCACAACTAGGCAAGTTTGGTTCAGCACTTATCCCACTTTGCCTGGCCACCTCAACACGAACTGCCCATAGCCAAATCTCTTAGGCCAAAAAGGTTTTCCACTCTTCCATGACACTAGAATACACAGGAATAGAAGCTGCTCCGGATTCCTATGTGTTTTAGCACGGCAAATAAGAAGCTGGTTGTCATTACTTAAGCACATTTTATTCTCTGTTTTTCTCCCAAGTACTGTGAGCACGTTCAATTCATACCTTTCAACTAAGGGCATTTAGGTAAATTTATCTGCCTTTATAGTGCAGATTTGTTTGATTTTGTACAAACATTTAAGCATAATCTATAAGTCTTTGTTGTTGTTAAGTCTGTTTTTTTGCTCTATTACCCTTTGCATGCCAACTTTTTTGTCATTTTCTTTGGAGGTGTGTATTGCATGCGTTTTGTTGACGTTGATTTAAAAGCTGCCAATTCTCCACATTTCACCCCATTTGACAATTTTATCCTCCAAGATTCCTTTTACCTGATGGACACTTTTAACAAAGAGGGCAGTTTTGAGTTTCTACTTCCATAATCTGACACATGCACTTATAACCATTCCTTTTGCTTTTTCTGAACTCCTTATTTCTAGGTTTGTTGGGTTTCTTCTTCTTTCAGTATCATGGGTAAAACTTGTTCTCTCACTTTCCTGCGCGGTAAGGTCTTCATCTCTTTCCTTTTTATGCCTTTGGGGGTGGTGGTGGTAAAATTTATCTCTCTGTCTTTTTTTTAGCTCTTTGTTTTTGGCTATACTTTGTTTTGTGTGATCTTCCATATATATTAGCAGAAATCTACTTAAGCATTTTGCTTTGTGTAAAAGGAAAAAAATCCACAACCTAATCCAGATGGAACCGGTCATGTAGAATCAAATTTTTCTTTTTCTTTTTCTCCTTATTCCGACTTTTCTTTTGGGTTCTTGAATCTGGATTTCACATGGGTCTTGCTCAAATCTGAAGTTTTTAATTGACTACTTGCTTAATGGAGGATGAAAGTAACGTTGCTGATAAATCTTTGCCCAGATCTAATTTAAAGGTTTGGGGCTTTTGCACTTCTATTTTTGTTTTGTGTTGGTTTGGACCTGTTATGTTTTCTCCCTTTTTCTTAGAAAAGGGGAAAAAAATTAAAGAAACATTTTTGGGTTGCAATTTTTAAAGCTTTTTAGTGGGAGAGAAGAGGGCTCGCATGGACACTTAAGGATGATCAGAGTTTGAAAAGAAAAGGGTGAAATGAAGGATCTTGATTAAGTATTTGATTTTGAAGCTATCTCCTCTATTAACACGGTTAGTTCTTTTTTTCATATAAAGTTGTTATCTTGTAAATTTAAAATTATAGAAATTAAGTTAATTTTTGGTTGGAATAAGTTAATTTTTGGTTGGAATAATTTCTAGGCAGAAACTTAGACTGATCCTTTGTTTTGTGCCATTGAATATCTTCCCATCTACTTTGATCAGGTTTTGGAAGGATTAGAATATCTATATGAACAAGTGTAATTCATCAAGACCACAAGGGTGCAAATACATTGACAACCAAAGAGGTATTATGGCTTTGTTTTGGCTTTTCCTGGTTTCTAATCTCTTATCTGCACAATATTTGTATCTTTCAATAGCGCTATGGATGATATATATATATTCGGTATTTTCATATACACTTCGGATACTTTGTTCATCTTTTTGTTGATACTTTGGTCATCTTTTTGTCTTAAGAAGGCTTGCCAGTGAATGAGTTATAATCAAGACAATCTCTTTCTCATTTGCTGTGTTTTCTTCACTTCCTTGATTCAGATGAAGTTTTATGATTGTTTCTCATATGGTTATCAACGAAGTATTAAGTTCTGTGATTGTGTATAAGGTAATGTTTGTTTTATGCTGGTTGCAATGTCCAATGCCTTTTTTTCCTCTTTGTTTCACAAAGCCACCTTTCGTAACAGTTTTGCATACTTGTTCATTCTTCCATTTGAAATCAAGAGTGCAGATTATTTTATATAAAGTAGATTAAAACTCTATAATATAAGCATTACAAGGAACCAGCAATTACTCTATGTTTCCTATGGACGTTTACTTGATTGGTTTTCATACAAAACAGGCAATATATGTTTTCTAATTCTAATTAGTGCAAAATAAATTGTTTTGTATTTCTTGTAGGCTGCAGTCGAGAAAATGAAATGGAAGTTCTATGACTGGGAGGAGTGCATGAATCTACAAGAAATTAAGGCACGTATACATGGTCTTCAGATTATTACCCTTGTGGGAAGAAGGGTTGGAATTGTTAAACAGTTTCAGTTTCAAGCTTTTGTAGTGCTTTCACTATAGTGGGTATTTCTGAGGTTTTACTTCCATAATCTGACACTTGAGTTTACAACCATTCCTTTTGCTTTTTTTGAACTCCTTATTTTGAGGTTTGGGGTCTTCTTCCTCGTTCAGATTGCTCGAGGCTGAGGGCTTTTGTGCTCTTAAAAAATGTAAGGACTTTCATCTCTTTGCTTTTTCTTCTTCTGTTTCTTTTTGTTCTTTTATTAATAGGTTGTGATGATTCTGTTTTCAGTCCATGATTTGGATACTTATTTTTGTTTTAAGAGAGCTGGTCAAGTTCCAATCCAGATCATAAATGTGATTGCTAATGAGGTAATTAAGATTTTAATTAAAATTTTTAAACATTACTTACCTTTTGATTATACATTCTAATATTTTTGTTTTCTCTGCATACAGTTTTATGTCGAATATTGGGAATGAGAACTGACTCTAATATTTTTCAGTAAAAATTTTGGGGCCAGCTTCAATCGGAATAAAAAAGAAATTTGACAGGATCTTTTGTGTCTAATTTCATCACTAGATGGGGAGAAGAACAAGCAAACCTTATAGGAGATATGCTGAGGACCTTGAGAAGGAAAGATTGTTTGTTTACTTTCCCAATTTTCCTTCTTAAATTTCCTTTTTCTTTTGCATCGCAGTAGGAAAATCTAAGATAAAAGCTTAGAACAATTATAGGCCTCGGAAACACCCGTTTGTTAACTGCCAAGTAACCACATCAGCTTTATTCCTGCTTTTACCTCCAAGAATATGTTAAATTTATTGTAGGATATATTAGTGTCATATTCAATAACTAATCTCCAAGAACTGACTACATGTGATGTTCAAAGAAAATAGCAAGGAGAAGAGCATTGTTCATGAAACCATCGTCATGCTAGCTACAGTTGTACCAGTAAAAGATCGACTCCTATCAGTATAAAGATTGATTTTGGAACCAGTAATTAAAAACATAAATTAGTTAATCAAGACAATAGCATTATACCCTTATTGTACTACTAATTTTCATCAACTCTTCCTTTTTTCCCTCATTTGTATGCATCTTGATAGAATACAGCTAAATTTTGGGAGAGGTATTAAGCTAATGAGCCATACAATGAAACTTTGGGAGAGAGTGATAGAAATAAGGTCAAGAAACGAGACTAGGTGTCAAATAATCTAGTTTGGTTTCGTGCCAGGGAGATTGACTACTGAAGCCACACATCTCTTAAGGAGACTTACCGAGAGACACCATGATAACGAAAAGGATCTATATATGATTTTTATTGATCTTGAAAAGGCATACGATAGAGTCCCGAGAGAAGTTATGTGGAGAGTTTTAGAAAAAAAAGGAGTTAGAATAGCATATATAGAATCAATAAAAGAGATGTATAGGGATGTAGTTATAAGTGTGAGAACACCAGGAGGGTTGACACGAAAGTTCCCTATAAACATAGGTTTACACCAAGGTTCAGCTCTAAAATGTTATCTATGTGCATTGGTCATAGATGAACTTACACGGCACATACAGGAGGAAATGCCATAGTGTATGTTATTTGCAGATGACATTGTTTTAGTAGATGAAACAAAAGACTGGTTTAATGCTAAACTCGAGGTTTGGAGAGAGACGTTTGAGGCAAAAGGGTTTAGAATTAGTAGATAAAAAACAGAATACATGGAATTTAGCAAAGTTTAGCAAAAGTGCACGTAGGAATAGAATAGGGGTTAGCATCAGAGATCAAGAGATATCCATAAATGACAATTTTAAGTATTTAGGATCAGTTCTCAGAGAGTAATGGTGATATAGATCGAAATGTTACACATATGATACAAGCGGATTGGACTAAATGGCGAATGACATCGAGTTTGCAAAATTCCTTTACGACTTAAGGGTAAATTTTATAGAAGGCCAGCGATGCTTTATGGGTCTGAATGTTGGGCAGTGAATTACACACATGAGCAGAAGATGAGGGTAGCAGAAATGTGAATGTTAAGATGGATGTGTGGGTACACTAAGATGGATAAGATACGCAATGAGCATATTCGTAAGAAGATTGGAGTAGCACCTATTGATGAGAAGATGAGAGAAACACGCTTAAGGTGGTTAGGTCATGTGCTAAGATGTATAGTACAAGCGTCTGTCAGACGAGTAGATTTTAGAGAGAGTAGTCAACATAAGAAGGGTAGGGGAAGACTGAAATTCAAGACTTGGCAGGTAACTTCTAAGAAAGATATAGCCCATCTAGGAATTGAAAAGGACATGGTCCATGACAGAACGCAATGGCGTAGCAGGATTCATGCAGCCGACCTTACTCAGTGGGATTAGGGCTTGATTTGTTTGTTTATTCTGAAGAAACCACATTAGCACTACTTTTATTGAACTTTATTTGTCCTTTATATTTCCATAGATTTTGTACTCTCAATAGGTACCCAACCCACAAGACCACAATCTTCTAATAACTTAAAAAATTACAAAATAAAATCTATAAAACAAATTACCAAAGTATAAACTTAATAAAACAAATATGTTATTAAAAGAGCTAAAAAAATATAGTTAGCCTAGCTTTCACATAACATGAACATTGTTGATGCAAAGTGTCCGGGTTGACCACATTCAAAGCACGAAGCCTGTTTTGAATTGGATCATCCTTGCCCAAAATTTTGGTGGATAAAATCGTAATTAGATGCATAGAAATTTCTAATTTACACACTGCTTCATAGCGTCTTTCTCTTTCGGCAGCTGGTTTGACTCTTTGTGATCAAACACAACTTAGGAAGAGTTGTAACCTACCTCCCAGACCAAGGGAAGAAGGTATCAGATCAGTGTAGTTCTAGACCCCTTTTGATAAAGCAGTTCCTGTACTTTGAATGAATTCAAGCTTACCTGCGCCTTGTGCGGGATAGTCACCTAGTCTTAGGAAGAAAAGACAAGATACATGTAGGAAATAAGGAGAGAAAAGGGAAAAGGCAAACTTTGATGAATTAATATATGATTGCATCATGAAGATAGAACGGACTGAACTCCCTCCTGAAAAGAAAAAATTACACCATTCGAAACTCAGATAGAAATATATATTGAAACACACCTTTAGGTTGATAACAGCAACCTTATTAGCTGGGGTAGAAAGCTGCTCACTAATGTAGGCCATAGACCTCAGCATGGGCTCTAGTGTGACCCGTGAGAGGTGAAACTTTACCTCTGCTTCTCCAGATGAACAGGAGTCCTGCTATAATCTTGCAACTGGGAACAACAAAGTTGAAGTAAATAAATGTCACCAGTAAATCTTTAATCACAAAAAGTTTATCCAAAATGAAATTATACAGAAAGATCAAGAAAACTACCTTCAAGTTGATTACAGCTACTCTATTTGCAGGTAGTGAATTTTTATTCTCCATCACCCAAGTCATTGACTTCAGATAGGGAAGAACAATCTATGCATAACATTACATGAACAAATGTTACGCTTGAAATAGGGCCTTGTCTTTCTATATTAGAAATTATATTAAAAGAGATGCAATACCATATTTTCAGCAGGGTTGTCCCCACGATAAACAGAAACAGGTGCCATACGAGGGAGATTCAGCTCAGCAGATTGAGGAGCACCAGCATCATTAAGGTTGAAACGTCGTATCATTTCATCTTGTCTTGGCCACAATAAAGGGGTATCCAATACTGATGTAGACATCCTATGATCATCATAACCCACTCCCATGACCTGTGAAGTTTGCAGCCAGGAGGTGCAAACTTGGCTACATTTTTCTTTACAGTACCCACTTTCTTCTCTGCTTCTTTAAGTGTACTGAGCACAATGTTATATGTCTCCACAGCTACAGCCCCTTCCTCTGCATATCTGATGGCTTCCCTACATAGATTGTTGTAGCGCAATGTCAGTGACTCGTGGCCATTTAGCTCCCCGCGATCATCAGAATCACTTCCAGTTTTTGCATTTCTAGTCCATCGCTTCAAGATGTAATGGGATGGAAGTGTAAGTACATTTGTTACAGTAAAAACAGTCAAAACATGTCTACAGAGGATACCACAGTACTCGAACATCTGGCAGCTGCAATTTGCTTTCATTTCTTGAAAATTTAATGTGACGATATAGGCTTTGTGGTCATCCTCAAATTTTGCAACTCTATATGTGCTAATAGCCCCATCACCATCAATCCCGTTTGCAGTGTACACAAATGTCTCAACTAATTCTTCTTGAAATTTTGTGAAAATTCTCCAGAGTATAAAGATTTGCTGCTTGTTTTTCCATGGGTGATGGTGTCCTCAGAACTAAAGAGGTGCGTATTGTATCAAAATCAGCTTCTACTTCTTTTTCGAATGACCTTTCTAATGCTCTTTCATATTGCCTAAAGAACATAGGTAAGGTTGTCTGCTGGTTCACATAACCATCAAAAAATGAACTCTCAGATCCTTGATTGGGAGAAATAACTGCAAAAAAAGAGTCTCGAAAGTATACTGGCACCCAACATCTCCGGATATTATACAATGACTGAAGCCAATCATTTCTCTTTAAATCATATTTATCAAGGATTGAATCCCAAAACGATTCAAATTCCTCGATTGTCTGAGTCAAATTAATGCAATTATACAGCTCTACTTGGAAGGTGGGATGTACAAGACATACAGGAGCCATCCTTTCTTGACCTTCTCTTAAAACATCCCACTTATTAATACAATGACGGGATCCTGGAAAAACTTGAGCCACTGCTGCTTGTATAGCTATCTTATCCCGATCAGTAATTATAGATGCAGGGGCATGGTCATGCATAGCAGCAAGAAATGTCTTAAACAGCCACAAAAATGTAGCCTCAGATTCATCTAAAAGCAGTGCACAAGCAAATAAAATTGTCTGACCATGATGGTTCACTCCTGTGAAAGGAGCAAAAGGTACTTCACACTGGTTCACTCTGTACATTGTGTCCAGTGTAACAGCATCACCAAAATGACTATACGCTGTTCTGGACCTTGCATCTGCCCAGAATACATTCGCCATTCGATTATCCTCATCGAGTTGTATTGCATAATAAAAACCAGGATTCTCCGCTTGCATTTTCTTAAAATAATCAAGCAGATTTTGAGCATCCCTCCCTAGTGTCCTTTTCCGTCTAGGATATCTAGAGGTAGAAATCAAAGGTCCTGCATTCTTAACTGGCAGGTTTATCTCAACAGGAATATCTTTTGCTCCATGGTTAACTTCTGCAAGAATATGGTTCCCATCCACTGATACCTACACGTACATGACACCACTAGGAACCGTTCCAAGCCCAGCGTAAGTTTCAACATTATGCTTCAGAGCACCTGCAAAATGCCTGCGAGGCTTGATGTAATGCACCTTATTAGAACTTGGGTTTGAGTGATTATGCTCCTTCACAAATTTGGTCACTACCCATTTACCATGACCCCTTAATTCTACCTTAAGAATAGCTTCACAGCTATCAACACCTCTTCTTTTTAACCCACCTCTAGCACAAAGAAACTCCCGTGCATTAACAATCCCATAGATGACCTTGGACGACCATTATGGTTAAGACGCATGATAAAACCCACCCGCTTAGCATAGGCATCGTAAAACTTCCTAGCAGCCTCCTCAGAATCAAACTCCATACCCATATACGGCTCCAAATCCCCGTCCTCATTCAACTCCGCGCTTTCGTGGATATCATCATCCCCATCATCAGTAATGCTTCCATGCTGCCCTACAATCCCATCTTCCGCGTCAATAGCTTCAATATCCATATCAAACCCACTTCAATGAACTTATGCAAAGTCCACCTTTATCAATGTAACAACAATAATAAAATCCTCAACATCGCCCGAATCTGCATAACATTTAACAGTAGAAAAATATCTTGGTTAAATATTTTTTCTCCTAAAATTGATCCCACTTAACAACAATCCTATTAACAATATATCCTAAGAAATTAAATAAAATTTTCAATAACACAAGCAATTAGTGAATCATATCCATAATAGCACCATTGAAACTTATTCACGAGAAATTATTAATCACAGAATTTCCACAGATTATAAGTATCATAAGTCCAATAATACAAGCTTAATACATTAAAATTACCAAAATCTGCGGAGCCATGCAGACGCAGAGACACGCACAAAAAACACACAGTTAACAATAATTAATAAAGCTCAAATTTTTTACATCTACAGATGAATGAAAATTCTACTACAATTTAATGAAAAATAAATTAAAATTAGAAAGAGAAACCTGTGATTCCTTTATAAGAAGTGAAGGGCAAATAGATCCTTGTGGGAGGAGGGAATTGAAATTTTAGGGAAATAAGAGGGTGAGAATTGCGAATAATTTATAAATTAGGTTTTCACTGGCAAAAACGACGACGTTTAAGGGGCGACAATTATAATCCGCGACGTAACGGAGGGAAAAGAAGAACTTAAGAAGAAGAAAAAGGGAAAGACTGAAGAGGAGAGAATGAGTAGGTGCCGCACAGATTCCGCATGACCTAATGTGCATGTGAATTTTGAACCGTATGATGTTATCGGACAGTTGATATTGTTTGAGGACTAATCCCACTTGTGAGAGTTGTAGTTATCGCAAATATTTAGTTAGATCCGATCTTTTGCCTTATTTGTAAATTATGTGGTATAGATTATATTTTAGAAAATTTATTATATTTGTAAGTAAAATTTTTTAAAATTTAATTTTGACTAAAAAATCCCGATAGGATAACAGATTAGGTCTGTTTAAGTATTTTTGTGTAACTATTATCAGAGAGGTTGTATGGGATGGGGATTGGTCTACATAGTTGCATGTAATGCATATCCACAGCATCACCTAAGCCCTTTTTTTGAGGGGATAATTTCACTTTTCTCCTTTGAGGTTTGACATAATTACAGATACCGACCCTATTGTTTAAAAATTACCCTCACCTCCTTTTCAGAATATTCTTAATTCCATCATCAAATAAAAAGGCTATTTGGACACTTTTCCCTCAATACTTATTTCAATATTTTCTAGATATACACACAAATTTTGTTAGAAATATTTAAAAAAAGTCCCGCATTCACATCAAGATTAATCTCTAGCAATATACAAGCTCAATTATACATAACTGAATCTAAAATAATTTTTAATTGTAAATTACAAAACACAATTAGATTCATACTATTTGTTAATAAAGCAATGCGTAGAGAAAGTTCTCTTTTTAAATTTAATTTTTTTCCAAAAAAATGGAATTCATAGTAAAGTTTGATAGTTTTTTCTATTTCCATGACATGTGCGAAATATTTTATATAAAATTTTTAGTTCGTTATTGGCATAGAATTTAAGTCAAAAAATGAAAGACTTTTAGAATAATTTGATGTGTAAAAGGGGCAAAAAAAATGTGACTTGTAGATACAAGAAAAAATATTGTAATTTTGATTAGTGTTTATTTAGAAAAATATAATAGAAGAACATTTAATGACTAAGAATCATAAAAAGAAAAAAAAAAGTAAAAGACAAAATCAAGTAAGAAATTAAAAAAAAAATTTCCGAAAGTGATAAACATAGCAATAAAAGGTGAATTATCATTTCAAGAATTTAATCCACAGGTATTTTTGTGAAGTAAGCTAAAAAAAATATTATATGTGGAGTGCATAGAGTGTTTAGTGGAGTGCTAAAATCATTAACCTAAAAAAATAGATAAATACTAGAAACCAGAATACTAAAATAAAAATTATGAAGAATTCACACTCTTAATATATCAACCATACATCTTTATATGATTCTCATCTTATCGAAAACACAAGTATTAGATATTAACAAATAGGTAAATGACTCTAATAGTTTCTCAATCTTTTTATTTGATTTCTCAATTTTTAAAAGTGTCTATTGATTCTATAAATTTTTATTTGGTTCTAAGGGTCCATTTGGTTGGATGTAAAATGTTTTTATAAGAAAAATATTTTTCTTGGAAAACATTTTACATAAAAAGGTTAATTTTCCATACAATTTTGTCAGCATTTGGTTCACAAAATCAAAATATTTTGAACGGTATTCATATTTAATTTTGTGAATATGAGTTAAAAAGATTTGTAACAATTGTTATAAATACTTTCCAAGTAATTGTGATTAATAAAAGATGATTTTGTTTAAAATTAAATGATAATATAATGTAGTGATAAAGTATGCATAATGATAGTTATATTATTATGGGATTCACGATGAAGCGAAGAACGAAAAGACAATAATTTAAAACAATAATAAACTTAGTAAATGAAATTATAAAAGTGAGTATTTGAAATTTAATATAACTCTTGAATTATTCAAAAAATAAAAGTATTTAAAATTTAATGTCACTCTTGAATAATTCGAAAATAACTTACACTAAAAAATTTTGTAAATTATTTTCAGCCAGAGGGAGGTATAGACACTGAATTTTGACGTACTTTTGCCGCTAAATGCCAATTTGGGGTAAATTTTTGTATTTTCGAGATAAAGTCTCAATTTCACAAAAACACGCATTTGTAGGTAAAATAATGATTTTGAATCACTTTTGTGGGAATAAGGGCAAAAAGGTCGTTTTACACTTCAATATCATTTTCGAAATTTTGATGTTTTTATGTTCAATTTCAAAATTTTGAAACAACTCAATAAATTTTGCCAGTATTTAGAACTCATTTTTAAAGTTAAAATATTTTTAAGACCCAAAGGTATATTTTTCAACGGTAACCTTTCAAATATAATTTTGAATCAAAATTAAAGTTTTTGCAATGTCTTGCGTATTTTTGATAATCATTCGGACATTTTTGTAAATTTGCATTCTCTAAGCTTTGGTTTTGCGACAAAGTACAAATTATACCTTTAAACAAAAATTAAATACGAGACGTGGTGTTGTCAAAACTTTTTTATCTAAAAGCTTGCAACAAGCAAATGTCAAGTCCATCTTTACTTAAAGAAATTATTGATTTTTTAATTCATATTATATTATATTATATTATATTACATTAAAAGAGAGAGAGAAAGAGATGTTGTTGGACACATTTGAGACTGGCTTCTTCTACTTGGGGAGTTATTCTGAAGCTGTCTGTTGACGGGCTTGTGTTATCATTCTGAGTTAGAGAAGCAAGCACATTCCTCTTTTTGTTAGAAAACCACTTTTATAAATGGGTCAGAAGTTTGGTTCTCAACCCAACACTAATGCCCTAGCTTTTTTTTTCAATCTAAGACTCAGTTTAGGAAGAATTAGAAGACTTGACACCAAACTTCCCAAAATCCTCTCAATCAAAAAAATTTCATCCCCAACTGCCCCTTCATTTTTTATTTTTTATTTTTTATGTTATGCATGATTATTATTGTTTTTGATGAACTTTTTGTATATTTGTGATATATATGTTGTGAGGAATATTTTGACGTATGATTTATATCTTTGATTGATATTTGGTGAAAAGAGTATTTATTGGTATTTTAATTCCTTTACAAATTTATGTACCATTGTATAATTTTTTTTGTTTTTTGTTTATTTGTTGTTAAATATGAATTTTACTAGTTATTAGAATTATTTTGGTATAATTTTTATTGGATTTGGTTGAAAATTGGTAGAGTAAAAAAATAATAAAAAGATAAAAATAAAAAAATGGATTGGAGAAGATTAACTTTTTTTAGATTTTATGTTGTAGCCTCCTCAAGTCTTATTTAGTTTTTAAGTTGACCTGCCAGTTGTAAAGACAACTAAATTAACCCCTTAGAGTTTAGATTTAGTTGGGTTTGGGTTGTTGGCCCTTTTATTTTAATTAATTGTTGTATTTGATTGTTGGGCCTTCTTTTAATTATTGGCTGGTATTTGGGTCGGATTTTGCTTATTGGGCATTGGGCCAGTTAGATAATTAAATGGGTTGTGATTGTTTTTTTTTCATGGTCTAGTTATCATTTTTTGGGCCTTATTAATTGTTTTGTGTTGGGTAATTTTGTTTTGGGCCAGGTTATTGGAAATGGGTTAAAAAATGTTGGGACATAACTTTTTTTTAGGGTTTTGTTGATAATTACAGTTTGGCCCTTGAAACTTTTTGAAATCATAGTTTTGGCCCATTAACTTTCTAAAATTCAAATTTGTCCCATGAAACTTTCTAAAATTATATTTTAGTCCTTTGAAACTTTTTGAAATTGCTCATTTTAGTCCCTGATTGAACTTTCTATAATTGCTTTTTTAGTCCCTAAAACTTTCTCAAATTGCATTTCTTGGCCCTTAAACTCTTTTTAAATTATATTTTGACCCAAAAACTTTGTATATTTTAAAATTTCCCCCTCGAAGTTTAGTTTGTTCCTCATTAATTGTGTTCCTTTTTCTTTGTAACCGTTATCATGGCCTTATAATTTTATTGTTTCTTGTATTTTTGTCATCTAATTGTTTGGGAATGTTGCAGTTAAGTCCTTGAAGTTTGTATTTGATTCAATCAAGTCCCTTTCCCCTTCAATTGTCCTTGTTTAGCTACATTTATATACATTAGCATAATTTAGTCATTGAAATTGTTTTTGTTAGGTTAATATTTTTATTAGTTCAATTTTACTAATAATTGTATGTTGGTACATTAATCTGTTTCTTCATATCTCGAGCTTAAAAAAATAGGATAATTTTACACTTTTGGTACCTCAAGAGGTATATCCAAATCTCGTTATGTGTTATATCCAAATCTACCCTTTATGTGCTAAGTGTTTTATATGATTTTGTGTATTAATTGTTTAATTGTTTTTTTTTTTATTTCCTCTATTATTATTGTTTCTTTATTTGTATCATTATTTATTGTAATTTATCTCATTGTAAAAAGGTTTAAGCCTAATATAAATAGATAGGGTAATGTGATGTGTTTATCACTTTCATTATGACTTATGTGTTAGAATATTATATTTTATTTGTTTATGTGCTTTGTGTATTTATATGTTTATTAGCTTGTCTAATATATTTATTTCTTTGTAAATATATTTTACTCATATCCTACACTAGTCCAATTCTGGTATACAAGCTTTCTCCTCCTGTGTTAGTCCAACGTTGGCACAACGAGTTTCCCTACTTCCCGTTCTTTCTATGTTTGTTTTTATTATTCATTTGATTTCATTTTAATCCATCCAAATTTGATATAAATTTGGGTTAATTTATTAGAACCATGAATTAAATTCGCAACTGATTCTTACCGGGGTAAAAGGGTCTCTTAAGTTACCCGTAGAGTAGTCCAACATTCCCTTTCCTCAATAGGACTCCCGAACCTTTTTCTTTTATTTTCGTAAACTATGAGTCATCTAGTGTAGGGTTTCTAATTCATTATTTTACATATATATTTGTTTATTTACTTATTACATTTTAAAATGATTTAAACCTTTTTGCAATATTTAACCTTTAGGATTTTCCCCTTCCTTTAGGTTTAGATTAGTGTTTTGATGTACTTCACACAACGGGTGGTAACTCCATTATTTATTTATTTATCTATCTATTTATAAAACCCTATTCTAAATTATTTTAGGGTCTTCCAATCGTCACATTCTAAGTCCTATTTTTGACCTTATTTGTGTACTATTATATTATACACATTTATTTATTTCTCTATACTTATTTATTATTTCATTTTTCCCATTGAAAAATGAGACGCCAAAGAAGGAAAATTGGAAAATATTTTACTCCGGAAATATTTTTCTGTGTTTGGCACCAAGAGAATTCTCTCTGGAAAACATTTTCCTAGAAAATTTTTTCAGTCCAACCAAACAAATCCTAAATGATCCCTCGGTGTCAAATTCAAGTATGATAATTTTTACTTTGCCCACTAAACATTTGATTTATCATCAATTTAACCTTCCCAAATTCAAAAATTAGGCAAAATTATTCCATTTTAATAGTTTTAGATAAATACTTAACTGTTGGCTAGATAACTAATAAAAAATGACAAAACTAATATTATAACACATGTTATTCAATCATATATTGTGTTCTAGTATATTGTTAAGAATATTTATTCAATCATATATTGTTAAGAATATTTATTCAATCATATATTGTTAAGAGCACTATCTTTTCATTATCGATTAATCAGATTATTTGAAATTCAATGACAAATCTAGTAAAATGAAACAACTAGGTAAAACTTATGCAAGTAATAAAATAAGTAAACAAATAAGGAAAAAATAAAAAATAGAATGGGAACAATTGTTTAGTTATCTTATTGTTATTTGATTATTATCAATATTTATCATAGTATATAATCTTGACTTTACAAAAGTATTAGGCTAATAAAGGAAAAAAATATTTTTAAAAATATTTTTCTTGTAATTTTTTGCTTATACAAAATTGTTAGAAAGGAAGTGCAGTTATTTTCTATTAGTCAAATTAATCAATTTCTAATGTTTAACCAAAAATATTAAATATGGCTAAATGCCTTATTTGTAGACTTAAAAGAGAAAAAATGGATTTTAAACCAAAACTTCGAGGGACAAAGTAAAAATTACCATTTTTGAATTTGACATTGGGGGACAATTTATAACTAAATTTAAATTTTTAGGGACTTAATAGATACTTTTAAAAATTAAGGAACTAAATAGAATTGTTGGTAAAAATGCAGGGACCATTGGAGTCATTTACTATTAACAAATAGCTCAAACAAATTTGCTACCAAAAAGAAAAAGAAATAGGTGAAATTCCTATCATAAGTACATATCTAGGGAAAATACTAACTTAGACTTTGCAGTTTTGGATCCTACCTATAGATAGAGGTGTTCATTCGACTGGTGTTCGACTTGACTTGTTTGACTTTCAACTTGAAAATTTCAAAGTCAAAGCCAAGTCATATAAACCTAAAGTCGATTAAAGTCGATTAAAGTTGAGTCATTTAAATTCAACTTATTCGACCAAACAAGTCGAACATTTAATCTTCCTCCTTTTTATATTCTAATTCCAAAATTTAATACATTATCCCATAAATTCTATATCATTCTACCAAAGTACTAAATTTATAAGTGTACGACTTATTAATATAACTTTTTTGTTTTAATTATTCCAATTTTCACATTATCATCCGCATTTTCATCTTTATATAATATGCGTACAAAACTATAATTCATAATATATTATATATACAAGTTTCAAATAGATTATATGTGTAAATTAACACACACATATCTTTGTATATGTACAACACACACAAATTACAAATCTTAATATATAAATATGCATTAGTGTATTACAAAGATAACACAAATTCAGAAGCATTTATCAAAATCAATTCATATAGAAAAATCTTATTGAATCACCAACCTCTATTAAGTTGTATCCTATAAGTATATAGAAATATAGATGATTACCTAACTCTATCTATACTAATAGTAAGTTAGTAATACATTTAATATACTTGTTGATAGTAAAAATGTTATACTAATAAGTTATGTAGTATGACTATATAAGTATATAAATTAGACTCAAAATGTTATACTAATAAGTTATGTAGTATGACTATATAAGTATATAAATTAGACTCAAAATGTTATACTAATAAGTTATTTAGTATGACAATATAAGTATATAAATTAGACATTCTGTAAAACATAATTCTATTACAATTATAAGTTAAACAAATTTTAGTATATGAACATAAGAACATGTATGAATAGATATATTATATATAGATATTTTGATTAATACTCAAGCATATATAATTACTCAACTCTAGTATCAATATGAATTAAAAGGAAATTAATATAATTTATTTAATTAGTTATTGAAACAAAAGTACTACTTTACTAAGTTTTATACTTATATTAATGTATGAGTACTTAAACTGTACATAACACCAATAATTATACAAAGAAAAGATATTTAAATATTAAGAAAAATAATATTATCAATTATTAACATATTTAATTATTAAAAATTAAGAATATTATGACTAAAATATTATGTATACATTTACATTAATATATTATTATAATTGTAGATTCTCATATATATATATATATATATATATATATTCGACTTATTTGATCGATATTTGACTGGCAAAGTTGAACGACCTGTTCGATTGGTAAACCAGTCAATCTGTAAATCAGTATTCGACTAGTAGTTTGACTTGGATGTTGAAATCAAAGTTAAGTCGAAAAGTTGTTTAACTAATTTGATTTCGAGTCAAAGTCGAATCGAAAGTCAAAAGTTGAACAAATCAAGTCAAAATTTTTTTTCGACTCGACGACAATTCGACTTTAGTGACTTTTGTTAACACTCCTACCTGTAAACTTTGTGGTCAAAATTAAATCTTATAAAATCTTGCTTACATCATCTGATATCATAAATTTTATAATATTTAATCTATATCACATAATTTATAAGTACAGTCAAATATTAGATCTAGCTAAATATTTTGGCATTTGCCAATATCCAATCATATCAAAAGTTTGATATGCTTCAAGAATCAAGATACGTCTCACATTCTCCTTATGCTGCACAAATACACTTGAAATTCAAAAGTAAGTCTTGGCTAGCAATTAATTTTCAGAATTCAAATCAACATAGTATTATAAAACTAGGAAGTTACACAATTTCGCTGAAAGAATTATTTCATTAGGTTTAAATGTTTATATAATACAATTTTTAGAGCACATAATATTATAGTATACAAGTTTTTAAAGTATAATAACACCGTAGAATTTTCCTATACACTGATTGCAAAGTCAAGTGGAAAAAACCAAAAGATTGTGGAGGCTTCGAATTAATAAAGATTTCAAGAAATTCATTCCAGATTAGGATAATCAGGACCACCATGACCAAATTACAAATTAGGATCATAAACCTGTACGGGTGGCAAATCATACACCACAACAATTTCCAAACACCCGAAGTACTCTCCCAACAAATTTTCACTACCTCTTCATTATTCACTAATTTGTTACAATTTTCTTCCTTGGGTTTTGTTTCAAAACTTTTAATTCCATTGGAATTGCACCAATTTTCTCTAGGTAAATTTGCAACCTCTTTGTCGGTCGATAAACGATCACCCGTTACTTCTTCGGCACAACTTGAAAAATTATTATTGTTACTCTTCTTGGCTAGATATTGCATGGCATCTTTTTTAGTATTTTTCAAGAATGGTTCGCACTTCTTTGGGATTTTTAGGCCAAGTCTCAAGTATCATTAGGAGATTGAATGAAAACGCAAATGGGAACATCACATAATGTTGCAAGCTCAACTGCCTTTTTCTTGATCCCCTCTTTTCTTCTCTTGAATAATATTGTAATTTTTCCAGCGTTGTTAAGCTTCTTTTTTTTCTTGTATGCTTTGATCCATCGTTTTCTTGATTAATTTTCATAAGCAGCAAAAGAAATATGTAGTTCTACCATATATCTATGATAGGAGGACCATGTTGTAAAATAACTATATCTATAGCCTCAGTTTTTTCACCAGAACTTTCTATGGTCTTATTAGCAGGGAAAACTTCACTTGTTTCATGTTACTTTGTATCCTCATTACTCACAAATGTATTCACAAGACTGGTTTTCGGTATCTATTTAGCAATCTGTTTAGTTTTAAGGGGACAATTGGCAGTATTATGACCAAAATTTAAGCATTTCACACATTTGGGGGAATCTATTCATAGACAACTTCTTGCATAGCTTTAGTACCATTTTCAAAAACTTAAGGAATGGAGGAAGGCAAAGTACTATGAACATCAATCTCCACACAGATTCTTGCAAAGGAAAGGTGTGATTGACATGCAGTTTGTTTGTAAGTTTAGTATTGTTGGCCAATGAATTTTCACAAAAAAATATAAATATGTTTTAGATAAATCAAGTTATGTTAATCTTTAGTTATTAAAGATAAACACATCACTCAAGTAAATATATCACAGAATGGAATATAAGTTTTAGTGCAACTCCTATTTGATTTCAATAATTTGCATATGTAGATAGTGTAGCTCAATCTGATCCGATGTTTGAAGTACAAAGAATGACAAACACTGAATTCGTTTGACTATATATTCACATGCAAAAATTCTGATCCATTTAGGATTGCTATATGATCCATATAGGATTGCTATATGCAGTGATAAGACCTAATTAATTTTCTTTATCTTAAATAAAGCAGGCATGAATATCTTAGGAAGCCTGAATGATTAGGCCTCGTCCCGATTCAAGGGAAGAAGTCGTCTCTTGACAAATTATTTGCCTTCAATTGGCTCTCAAATAGCCAAGCCAACAGAAGAAGTAGGAGACGGCAATAAGAAGCATTAGCAATGAATAACAAACAAAAATGGCAGAGAGGATTAGCATTAGCATAGGAGCAATAGCATAAGGAAATAAAATGTGAGAAATAGCAGAGGAAAAAAAACAAGAGAATAGCCTAGTGAGAAGTCAGGAACTCTTCAAGTATTTCGACACTAATAGACTAGTATTTCGATACCATTGTGTAATCTTCTCAAATTGTCAATGGAAGCTCGGTAATTTCTTTTTTTATTTTATTGTTTTATATTATTGCTTAATATTATTGTGTTAAATTTAGTTCTTTATTCTTTTATGTCTCTTGATTAACCGGGAGTGTTTTTATAATATACGTCGAGAAAAGTAATTAATGAATAATTTGTATTAAAAAATATAAATTATTCAAGAGTATGGATTCACCACAATTTATACCCTATTTAAATATAGGGGTAATTTTGTTGGATATGATTTGAATTGTCAAGTATTTCAACATTTTGTTGTGAAAATTCCGTACAAATTCTATGCCTACAAATTTTCTGGTGTGCCTGGTGAGACCTACTCCTCCTCCCATCTTTTCAAGAGATATAAAAAATGTGTATATTTTCGTTAAAAAAAAAAAACTTGCGTATGATTTATTTACATTGAAGTTCGGCTTTTGTGTTGGTTTGGCATAATAACGGTTTTTGGTAGGAAATTTGAGGAAATATGCAAGTTTATTGGTTAAAAGTTTTTATAAAGTGTCTGATATTTTCTATTTAAAAATATAAGATCCAATGCATGCAATGAAAATTGAGTGCATCTATAGTTTGCCGGATTATGTTTGATTCGGCATTTGCATGTACTCATTATTGATGTATGTAGTCATCAATTCATACCTTCACACACGATTACTCAAACATGTTCGATATACTAGTGCACGTACATATTGAGTTTTCTTTAGTGTGTGGATAATTTACTATTTAAAAAATAGCTGCAATTTTCTTTTGCATTCTAAAAAGAAAGGCAGTTGTTTTATTCAAATTTTGTGTTTAATTTGTTTTCTGCCTGTGATCACTAATTTCTCTTCACAAGATCCTTTTTGCAGGCGGCTAATGAAGTATAGCTTTGGCTAAAAAATATTTAATAAATATTTTTTTTTAAAAAAAAAAGAAAAAATCTAGCATTATGCTAGTAAAGTTTTATTTTAAAAACGTACATTAATTTTATTTTATTTTTTAAAAACGTGTTATATATTTAATCATTTTTTAAAAAAAAATTGATAAAACTAAATGCTTTTACAATATATATATATACATTATTTTCCTTATTTGCAAGAAGGAAATTGTCATCACGAGGCCAAATTTCATTATTGTTATTTTCAAACCAATAACTAAGACCAAGATTTGGAAGGATGCCTTAATGACTCTTTCGGCTCCAATCGCATGCAACATGGTCCAAGTGGGTGACATTGTTTCCTGCACTAAATGTGTCCTCTATCAAGAGGGCTCATGCAGGGAACAATGCAAGACCCTCGGACTATGCAAAGGCGATGCTTCCTTTTAAGAACGTTTCTTACTCTAAAAGTGCATGAGCCCTCTTGATCTGTCTCTTAGGCTATTCCTACGGGAATGAGGCCTCATCCAAATTTGGTTCCCTTTGAAAAAAGGGGTTCAAACAAAAAAGGAATATATCCAAACCTCCCCAAAATTTGGAGTTATATGAACAAAGAATTCCGTATAAAAAAATGGCACTTCCTCTTAAAGGAATTTCTTTGGCACTCAATGGAGCTCCACATGAAAGATTGTCCATTATAAGACAATCTCTTTGTCAAAAATGGCACTTTATGACAATAGAGCTCCACGACCAAATTTGGTTCATCCTTTAAAGGGAACTCCTCAAAGTGTGGTTTTTTATCCTAGAAGAATCTCATCATCAAAATAGATGTTTTATGAAAATAAAACTCCTATACAAGGCATGGATCGCCCTTTGGGGAAAAGACCTACAATGCTACATAAAAATGGAGCCCTACCTCAAAAATCAGTTGCCTTTCCTAAGGCAACCTCCGTACAAATAACGGCGTTCTACGAAAAATAGAATAGAACTCCAATACCAAAAATTCTGTCAATAAGTTTACCCTCCACGGGAAACACTTGCGGCGCTCTATAAAAATGGAGCTCCAAATCAAAAAACGATTGTTCATCATAGAAAAATCTCTTCGCAAACAATGGCGCTTTATGAAAATAAAGTTCCAAAGCAAAGGAATCCTTTGATTCACTTTGGTAGGGATTTTTCTTACCAAAAGAAATCATTCATCCCTAAGAGAAGACAAGTAATCAAGATACATGAACCTTGTCCTTGATGGAACAAGATGAATCAACATGCCAAGAACAAGTGGAAAGAATGGAAATCTTAAAACCCTGGATTCTCCATAAAATGATGAAGTCATTTGCAAGAAATACAATAGACCTAAAGGAATTGTTGCAAATTTTGAGTTCAAATCCCTGCCATTGGGCCGAATAGTGCATTCAGGGAAAGTTAAGGTCTTGTTTTAATTCAGACACATTCAACTTCCTATGCCTCGGGTTCAAACAAATAACCTACCCATTCTAAGGGATGATAGAGCTTTACTTGGACCAAAAGGGAATTTCTACCCAAAGAATGTGTACATACGATGATGGTAAAAGTAAAGCCTGTTGAACCTCTCGAATCTGGAAATTAAGATGGAAGTAAAGAGACAGGGAAAATTCGCTCCAATCAGACTTTGGGTACTAATTGGTACCAATGCTAATAAAAAGAAGCAAAAAGGTCAAAAGAAAAACAAATAAGGTCAACAGAGTCTAATTGGTTCAAGTACTGGTCCAGCAAAAAGTAACCCTGCAAAAAAGAAAGCAGCAATGACTTGTCAGGATTAACAAAGGCAAATCACTTGTTCCATGTCTAAAGGGGTCACTATTGGGAAAAATGTGCAAATTCCAATTGAGAGATCATCATCCAAGGAAATTTCATCTCCCATCAAAGTCTTAAAAAGGCTACCAGGAAAAGTTACAATCATGGCAGTAGAAGTTGAGAGTGATGGGAGAGAAAAATTCACAGAGAAACAATGGAAAAAAAAAACCCAAGAAAAATCTCTGCTCTCATGGTACCTGAGATACAAAATTTTAATGCTAGATTGCCTTAGCAAAAGAAAAAGCATGTTCAACAAGAACAAACGGTGATGGCCTACTTCTCAGTATACCCTGGGGGCAATAGGCAAGCTAGTTGTACTACCAATCCATGGGGAAAATTTTACCCCAACACTAGGGGCAATGGACAGATGAATTATGATCCTTGGGAAACTTCTCGTCCAAATGTTAGAGGAAATAATACCTAACCAGGAGTTAATATGAGTAATATAGATCCTAACCTTATCAGTCTTATCACTGATATTGTAAGAAAACAATTCAATCAATGGGAGGAAGGAAAAAATAATTACTCAAGGTTAATCTCCAAGCCATATCCTTCGTGGATTGACAAAGTTCCTTTTCCACTTAGTTCTACCCAACCAGAATTTAAGATATTTAATGGAAAAGGAAACTTGCGGCAACATGTTTCACATTTCCTTTCACGACTTGCACCACTTCAAGAAAATAAGCACTTGTGGATGCAGTAAACTATTCATTCAATTATTGGAAGGACTAGCTTTTACTTGGTATTCAAATCTACTAGAAGGGTCAATTCCTAATTGGGAAACTATGGTGAGTCAATTCTACAATCAATTCAGCAATACAAAAAGGACAGTTGGAGTTGCTGAACTCATTGAAACAAAACAAAAGGACAATGAGTCAGTTTCTGACTTTATAGCAAAATGACAAGCACTTACTTTCAAGTGCCCACAAAGGTTCACACAAGCTAAAATGGTCCGAATGTGCTTGAATAACTTTAAGCATGAGCTTTCTATTCGCTTAATGCCTCAAACATTTGACGGTTTCAATGACTTGTGCACCAAGGCTCGTGACTTGAAAATGCATCTTCATAAGAGACATCCTAGACCAAGAGCTACAAAAAAGATCAAAACAGTGATGGTAGAGATAAGAGGAAAACAATCCATGGTCATCGGAAAGAAGAAGAAAGATGACAAAGCAAATGAAAATAGGAAGGGCAAAAAACCTCCATCATGTAAAGGAAAGAATTGAAAAGAAATTTTCATTTCCTAATAAGATTGTGGATGATTCGCTCAAAGAATTGCTTGAGCAAGACGTAATAAACCTTCCTGATGTTAAAAGACCAAAAGATGTGGAAAAAACATACAATCCAAATTATTGCCCTTATCGTCGTTTGATTGGATATCCAATTCAAAAATGCTTTGTGGTTAAGGAGAAATTCAAAAGTTAATTGATAATGGGGACATTGAAATCCCTCATATCGAGAAAACTTCTTCTAAGCCAATAAGTGTTTTGGAAAAGAACTTTTTTTTTCAATTGGAAAATCCTAAATTAGAAGATATTAAAGAAGGCAATGTAGAATGGATTGTTTACGAAAGCAAAGGAGCGAAGAAAAGGTGCCAAAATGCTTTGAAAAAAGTTGCTCCAAAGTATAGAGACTTGTTGTTTAGAAAAAATAAAATGGGGATGAAAATCTCCAAGAGAAAGAAAAGCAAGAAAAACAAGCCGAAGAAAACCAAGACTGAGAGAGGCAGAAAAGCCTGTTAGAGAGTTATTGATTCAATTTCCTAGAGTTCCTGTGACTCTGGATGAATTCATGCCTAAAGGGTTTTGTAACTGTAAAAGTAAAGACGAAGAAGAAGAGATCATCCTTTCTTGCAATTACATCTTTATAAGGGAAGAATTGAATGATGATCAGGAGTCTTTCAATGACTATGTGATTGACTCACTAGTCTATTCCTTGAGGTCATCACTAATGTCATCTGAATATCCACCGACAACTCCTGTGGGATCACCTATATTCATATGCCATATAGGATCTAAAATACATGACTCGTCTCACTCAAATGAGAAATTAAGTTTGGGAGATACGCCTTCTTATCAATCCTTGTCAAATTTTGATTGTGTTCCATCAAGGGTCCAAGATTAAATTCACTCAAAGCTGAATTCTCTAATTTTTGAGTCGATAAGTCAGGGTTTCACACCCTTGACAAATAAATTGGCTTAAATACTAGAGAATTGAGGAGTGCTAAAACTATTTTATGGCAGCTCCGAAAAGAAAATATTGGATATATTGGATATATTAGTTATGCCTCTGATTTTGAGATCGAAAAAGGATCACGAAAAGATCAAGGGTTTGGAAACAACAGATGGTGTAGAATTACTACTTGATAACGATATTTGGTATGAACCAAATCAATGGGAGCCTTTTCTAGATGATCACTATCTGTACTACTCCATACTTGTAGCAAATTTATGTTACATGATCCTAATCAAGATGACGATGTAGTACTAGAGAAGGTTCATGTTTCATATAATGTGATGACTATTGACATTGATTTTAATAATGAAGAATGTGGCATCTATCAAAATACATTGGACCAAGCAAAATGTGTGGTAAATGTGCTAAAGGTAAATTCCTCAAGGGCCAAGGTACTCATTGATTTGGATAACAATCTCTTAAATCCTTATAGAAGCATTATACCCCAAGTGAAATTGTTGAAAATTCCATAACATATTTGGGTAGATTGGGCCCCTTATCCTTTCAAGGGTACAATACACCACAATTTTTGTATATAATGGTTTTGGGTGCCCAAGGAAACATTTGATTTACTTCTTGGCAGCATGTGGAAATACTATTAAAAGTTATGCTCTTCTCTTAAGATAGTTCCCATTATCCTTAGAAGGTCATGTCATGAGATGGTATTTAAACTTATTGACAAATTCAATACCTGATTGGGATATCTTGGTAGGTATATTTTACCGTACATTTTTTTGTACCAGACACATGGCAACCTGATTGGGAAGAATAGGAAGTTGATGAAGATGAAGAAATATGTGTTCAAACATATTTTTCACCAAACAAAACCATAGACGAAGCCATTGAGAGTGCACTTCAAGCAAGAGTAACGGTCGATCTTTTTCTAGAAAATCTCTATACTCAAGTTGTGATTGATACCCCATTTTCTCAAGGGTACCAGCTCCCAAATTTCATAAAATTTATTGGATATGGTTCTCTTGAAGATCATTTGAGAATATTTTTAATACAATCGGTGCAGGCCAACTGCTCAAGTATCTACACTTTATCTTAAGCAGTTGCTATTATCTTTAGATGGTATAGTCTTTGATTGGTTCTGTTCCTTAGGAGAACTAACAATCTCAAGATGGGAAACCATGAGAAATATTTTCCTAAGTGAACAAGCTTAGTGTCGCCGAGATTCTCAATATTTACGTCAGAGAGCTGTAGCTAAGATAATGAAGCAACATGAAAGATAAATGAATAATGACCAAGAATTATTGGTAGATTCTGTCAATATGGTCCAAATTAGTTGATAGTGATCTCGAGACCAAAGATAAAGTTATAAAAGTCTGTCCAACTCATGTAATCAAGGGAAGAGGAAAAAGACTTGTTCAAGTTTCCATCAAGGAAACTCAGGGCCTGTCTTTTAATGACCAAACTCAAGGAGAAAATCAACAATTTAAATATAGCATTTTGAATCATTTGAAGAAGGTTTTGGACATTCTTAGTGTATATGATGCACTATCTGTTTCTGATGAGACCTTCAAAAGTCTCTTATTTATGCATTAATGAAATCAGAAGACCTTCAAGAAAAGATGAACTCAAAAGAAAAATCATCGACAAGTATCAATGAGCAACCAAAAATTGTTCATGCTGCGGCAGTAATTACCTATTCTAAAAATGATATCATGATCGATGATCCAAATCACAATCACATACTTTACGTAACTGGGGTGGTAAATAATTTCAAAGTCTCTTAAGCCCTTGTTGATAGAGGCTTAGCAATCCATTTACTACCAAGAAAGGTGTTAATTGCATTAGGCATTTGCCATTTGAGGCTTCAATCTTGTAATATGGTTATCCAAGTGTTCAATCGAAATGAACAAAGATCTATTGGTAAAACTGCAGTAAGAACAAAATTTGGTAAAATAGATGGAAATACTGAATTCCTTGTGATTGATGTTGACATGTCCCATAATGTTTTGTTAGGACGACCATGGCTTCGTAATAATGGATTAATTTCTTCTACTTATCATTATTGCTTATCAATAATTACCTTTGGGTAAAATGTGATGAAAAATGACGCATCATGGCAGATAGTTCTCCATTTAGTGAGGCAGAATCGTACTATGCTGATGCAAGATATTTCAAGGTAGGTGTGCGAGGAAAAGGAAAGAAGAAAAATATTGCAAGTACTTCAAAGAAAAGTACTCTCATTTATGTTCCAAGATCCCAAATAAAGCAGGGGGCACTAGCTTTTGAACATTCTAATTTCTTACAAACCTTGAAAGACGATTACGTCATTCCCTTGAAAAGTTTGGAATGTTCATGTGTCAATACATATAACATCTTACAAGTACCCAAAGGGAGGTACTCTAAAGAAATAAAATTTTATGCTTTGGAAAATTTGGATGATCAATCCCTCAAACTCGTTCTGAAGGCACCTAAATCTAACAGATCTTACAAAAATGTGAATTTTAGACCACGAACGTGTTGAGAAAGAATGGATTTGATCCAAATAGGAAGGGAAGAAAAGAGTTCCCTTTTGAATTTGTGGTTATGAATGAGGAACAGAAAAGGGTTTTAAATCATGGTGGAAGTGTACGCCAATTTTCATGGGAATTGGGGTATGACAAGCATGCATCCAATCTTATTGTGGAGAAAATTAGGAATCCCTTCAACCATGAGGTCATTAATACTTCTATGAATATGGTTGCAATGAATGAAGAAAAAGATGAACCGCAACCAGTACCTCCAGAATTTGAAGATGGTGGACAAGCTACCGTAGATGAGTTATAGGAAGTTAATTTGGGTATAGAAGATGAACCAAGACTGACATATATAAGTACTGTTATGATAGAAAATAAGGCGCAACAATATATCTCACCCTTAAAATAGTATAAGATGTGTTTGCTTGGACATATGACGAGATACCTGGATTAGATCCAAAGATTGCAATTCATGAACTGTCAATTCGTCATAGGAAAAAACCAATCAAACAACCTCAAAGAAGAATGCGTCCTGAATTAGTAGAACAAATTGAAGCAAAATTGAAAAAGTTCATAAAGGTAGGGCTCATTAGAGAAGTACAATATCCAACCTGGCTTGAAAACATTGTACCTGTGAAGAAAAAGAACGATCAAATCTGTGTTTGTATTGATTTTAGAGATTTAAACCTAGCTTGTCCTAAAGATGATTTTTCACTTCCAATCACCGAATTGCTTATAGATGCAACTATGGGGTATGAGGCTTTCTCTTTCATGGATGGGTATTCAGAATATAATCAAATCCATATGGCCCCTAAGGATGAAGAATTAACAGCCTTTAAAGCCCTGAAAGATGTTTTTGGCTATTAGGTTCTGCCTTTGGTGTTGAAAAATACTGGAGCAACATACAAAGAACTGTGGTAAATATTTTTGGAGATTTACTACATGATTGTATTGAATGCTACGTAGATGATCTTGTAGTAAAAACAAAAAATAGAATGGATCATATTGGAGATCTCAAGAAAATCTTCTCAAGGTTGCAGAGATACCGATTGAAAATGAATCCACTAAAATGTGATGACATTTGGTGTCTCTTCTAGAAAATTTTTGGGCTTTATTGTCTGATATTGGGGAATCGAAGTGACCCATCCAAGATAAAAGTTATGTGAGATATGCCTGCACCTAAAAATTTTAAAGAGCTAAGAAGCTTGCAGGGAAGGTTGGCTTATATTAGAATATTCATATCTAATTTGCATGGAAGATGCCAACCATTTTCAAAGCTAATGAAAAAAGATGCACCTTTTATTTGGGATGTAGTTTGTCAAAATGCTTCGATAGCATTAAAACTTATTTGACAGAAACCTGTAGTGCTGATGGCCCTAATAAAAGTAAAGCTATTAATCTTATATATTACTGCTTTGGATAATTCCCTAGAAGATCTTTTGGCTTAAAAGATTGGAGAAGGGAAGGAAGTTGCTTCGTACTGTCTTAGCAGAACTTTGGTAGGTCATGAATTGAATTATTCACCTATCGAAAAAATTTGTCTTTCTCTGATCTTCCCACTTTAAAAGTTGAAACACTATTTGTGGGTAACAACAAACTATTCATATCAAAGGAGGATCCTATCACATATGTGCTTTCCCGTCCTATTCTAACAGGAAGATTGGCTAAATGGTTAGTGATTTTTAATAAATTTACCATCCAGTACGTCCCGTAAAAAGCCATAAAGGGACAAGCACTTGTTCATTTTCTTGTTGCATATCCAATTCCTGATGATTCACCTTTAGCTGCTGACTTCCCTGATGAAGACGTTATGCAAGTGGAAATCAAGGATGGGAAATGTATTTTGATTAAGCATCTTGAAATCTTGAAAGAAAGAGAAGCTATGACCCAAAGGAAAATTAGTCAGGAATTGGGATTGTTTTTGTTACTCCCGACAAAGGAAACATCCCGTACTTATTTTTCTTGACTGAAGGATGCTCAAATAATGAAGCGGAATATGAAGCAGTCATAGTTGGGCTTGAACTTTCTCTTCAAATTTCCATAGACGATTTGACCATAAATGGATATTCTGAATTAATTGTGAAACAACTTCAGCGGGAATATAATTCAATTAAGAAGCCTAGCCTTATTCCATATTATGAACGTGTTGATTATCTTTTGTCCAAAATTCTAAAGGTACAAATTTGGCATGTACATTGTAGTTTTAATACAAAAGCCGATACTCTTGCAAGTTTAGCTGATTCTCTAAGTCTGGTAGATGAAAAGACTATGAGGGTAACCATAAGGACTCGAAGAGTTCTTCAACCCTATGATGCAATCAAAGAGGAAGTGAAGTTGAAGTTAGTCTAGCTACTCATGAGATTCAAAAAGGTTCAAAATAACTAGAGGATTGGCGTTAATCTTTCATTGATTACCGTCAAGTTGAGCAGTTACTGGAAGAGCGAGCGAAGCGTGTTGAAATTCAAAGACGTGCTACAAAATTTATTCTTTGAAAAGACGTGTTATACAAGAGTCCATTGGATGGAATGTTCATGAGATTCATTGCCAATAATGAAACCAAAGAAGTAATGAAGGAGGTGCATTCTGGTACTTGTGGAGCTCATCAATACAGAACTTATTGGTCCGAAACTTCAAATGCAAATAAAGCGTCTAGGTTAGTATTGACCCATTATGATCAATGACTGCATGCATTAATATTGCAAAAAGATGTCAAGATTGTCAGTTCATGGTGACTTAATCCATCAACCTCCAGAACCTTTACATGCTTCTACAAACTCATAACCTTTTACAGTTTGGGGGATGGACGTTATTGGGTCCATTTAATTTTCCATCTTCAACAGGTCATAAGTATATTTTGACAGCAATAGATTATTTCTCCAAATAAGTAGAAGCAATCCTACTCAAGAATGTTAATAGAGAATCTGTGGCCAAATTTGTCAGGACACACGTCATCTATAGATTTGGAGTCCCAGATTCTATCATTCCTGACAATGCAAATTATTTCAAAGGTGGAGTATTGTACAAGCTATATGACAAGTACAATATAAAATACCATCATTCTTCAAGGTATCATACACTTGCTAATGGTTTAGTTGAAGAAGTCAACAAAACCGTAAGCAAGATATTAGAGAAGAATATGGTAAGAAAGAACAAGAAAAATTGGCATGAAAGGCTTTTTGAAGCACTTTGGACTTATTGTACCACTTACAGAACTCCTACTAAGGTGACACCTTATGCTCTTGTTTTTGGAGGAGAAGCGGTATTACCATTGGAAATACAAATTCCTTCGTTGAGAGTTGCAATTCAAGAGTCCATTACTCATAAAGAAAATACCAAAATGCGGTTGGCAGAACTCGAGAGTTTGGATGTGAAGAGGCTTATGGCCCAACAAAATCTCGAAATGTATCAACAAAAAATGAAAAAATGCCTTCAATAAAAAGGTTAGGTTGCAGTCTTTCAAAAAAAGAGATGAAGTATTAATGGCATGAACTCCAACCATGGTAACCCAAAGGGCAGAAGGAAAGTTCGAACCAAAATGGAAAGGTCCTTATGTTATCGAGAAAATGTACTCAAATTGTACATATCTTTTGATAACAATAGATGGTGAAAGAATCATTTTCCCGACCAATGCAAGATTTTCTTGGATAGGTATTTTCCATAAGATGTCTTGAAACAGGAAGCTCAAAAAAAAAGGGCAAGGTTGAAAACTCGAAAGGATGGCTTGCCAAAAAATAAATAAACTTCGTCTGGCTTGATCCATTTCATAAAAGAGTACGTAGGAAACTTCGAACCATATCCATGTTTAGTCAAAACAAAACAAAACAAAATAAATATTGAGGAAAAAATCTCACTATTGAACTACGTTTGGTTTGATCCCTTTTGTAAAAGGGTATATAGACAGCTTGGAACCATATCCAAGTTCAGTCAAAGCAAAAAAAAAAAAAAAGTATATTTTGTTTCGCATGCTAAATATTAAAATTATGAGGTTGTGGACATCTATGTTTTTGGGATAAACTTCAAATATTGATATAGACTTTGGAGCAAAATAATTGTTCCTTTATTCAATATGAAGATAAATCCTAAAATAAATCATGAGGATTTCCACAATCAAAAAATGGAAAACTCTCCATCTAAAAAAAAATGCTGTTTTAAATTTACCATAAAACAAATAATCAAAGTAAAAGTTGGTTCTTCAAAGTCTCCACTGCTTTCTTCAATTTCTCCAAATCGCACATGGACCTTTTCTTCGGCAAGGGCACGATCAACAGAAGGTTTCAAATCATCAAATTCTATTTTCAATGCAACGAGTTTCTAGCTGGTATTAATTAATGTGGACTTATGCTTGTTCAAAGTCTGAGCCTCAACAGCACGGTAAGTCTAAAGCAAAGATAAACTCGTTTCCAACTTGTTAATTTCCTCTCGAGGACATTCAATGAATTCTTCATAGAAGAGACATCTTGAACCAATTTTCCATACTCTTCATTTAAGGATTCAAGTTGTGAACGAGTAACTTCTAAACAAGCCTCATATGCAAGCAGTTGGTTCTCTCATAGAAGTGCCAGGTCATGTGATTTCATAAGAAAATCCTATAGAATCTCGTAAAAGTGAGAGACATATATGGGACTATTGGCATGAAACTTGAATATATTATTCCAGATCATCTAGCCTCCTTTACCGTTGTCCCTAGGTTTAAAGGATTCATAGAAAATAGCTGGTTCAGAAAATTTGATTTGACTATTTAGGCAGCTATGGTAAGAATTTCTTTCATAGGTCATAAGAAACATTTGTCACTTGCAGTAGAAAGATAAGGTCATCAATATATGATCAACATGATTCTCCTCAAAGGACTCTGAATAAAAGGAAAAGAAAGTATTAATACTGTTGTTTTAAAAAAAAAAAAAAAAAAAAAAAAAGAAACAAAAAAATGAATGAATGAATGAGCATATGGGAAATAGCAACACGAGTATATATATTTATGTGTGTGTGTACTAAATTGTTGATATTGAATCAACTAACCTTGTTGAGCAGTCACTGAATTTGGGGTGCCATCATTAAGAGGTGTATAATCAAAATTTCATATCAGTTTTGTCTTGAAGGTGAAAGATTTCCTTGCCCTTTGAAGAAATATTGTCAACACTTTTGGATGCCACTTATTTTCCTCTTATAAATTTTTATGTAATAGTAGGAGAAAGGTCTCTTAAAGGAGTTGAAGGATGAGGTTCATCACGAATCCCACAACTAGGACGTCTCTTCACCTTTTTGGTTATTTTTGTCTGTAAGAAACCACTACCCTTAACAAAGACACCATTATCAAAAATGTTATAGATGTCTTTAGTTGATGGTAGAGAAGACATAAATGATTCAAGATCATCTAAAGAACCAAAGATAGTTGGACCATATTGAGAAGAGCTTTCGTCAGTAGGAAATTCAACGAAACGAATTAGTCCATCTTTGGCTAAGAATGAATGCATTCGTTCTGATTGCCTGGGGTTAACTGTTTTACCGGATCAAATAAAATCCATAGAAAGATCTTTGGTAAAGTGACCAAGCTGCTCATAAAACTTGGATAGAAAAGGTCATCTACTTTCTTTTCTATTGATTCGAGAAAATGCTTCTTTGATAAAATTTTCTTTGAAATAGGATTATTGGTAACCTTCTTACTTACCTGAGGATGGAACATCAGCACGGAATAACAGTTTTCTCTCCACCAAGTAGCATACGATAAAGTCACCGGGCCTGAACCATCATCCAGTCCAGTGATAAGTTGTGCTCTAGTATCATGACGATACATTTTTCGCCAATACTGAAGTAAGGCAATAAGAGATAAGATATTTTGACATTTGGTGTCAACATCTCTAGGACAGTGTTGTCCATACACAAATTGGCGCGACCAAAATGGCTCGAGTCATAAGGTTCGGCAATGAGATTGTCACCTGCCTGATAAGTAAATACCCAGGGGCAAATTGAGAGAAAGAGCGAGAATGTTCAATGATGCAATGATGAGTTTCCATCTTAAGGATCATACTCTTTCAAATCTCGGCCTTGCAAAAAACTCACATATGTTCGAAATGAGAACTTAATAGAGTTCCTAAAAATCTCCAGTGATGTATAATAAGTGAATTGAGTTGGCGAATTGACTCTTATCAACGATAATAATGGAGCATTTGGGTGAAATAAATCCCTACGACTGACTATAAGTCTTGGGGAAATAAATGGTGAACCACCCAAATAGATAATAAAATGGACCTCTAACCAATAATTGCCCAAGTTTCTTAGCATTAGAAATATATCTAAATTGTCGATAAAGGCAAGCCAATACAAGAGTAGCCAAATTATACATATGTCCTTGTGTCATTTTTCCTGCCATTACGAAGGTCTTTAGATGAATTATCTCAAACCGTGCAGATGAAAATGCAAATCCACTTAACCAACATGCAAGGAAGGAAGGTAATATTGTGTTTCAAGAGTAATTTCACTTATACTCAAACGAAAAGTCTTCAATTTGCTCTAAGTCTATAGTGTTTGAGTTAGGGTGATTAGGAATGGGATGATGAAGTAGTTGATTCATGCTTGGAAAGTTGGTTTGGCACCTAGCATTTGAAGGAAGTTGTAAAGATCATGAGTGGCTTAAGAAATGAGGTTAGAGCCAAGTATTTCATTTGAAGGACTGCACTCATCATAAAACTCACTAATACTTAAAGGAAGTCCTCCAATCTTTTAAAGGTCTAGTAAAGAAATACCGAACTCTCTGTAGAAGGTATGAAAGGTATTTGTGCTAGGAGACCATCTCTCAAGCAAGGCCTTAAAAATGTTTGGATCTCGTGAATAGGAAAATAATGATAGTTCAATAACCTCATAAATTTCTATGTTTGAGAGCTTCCTTGGACTCTCGACGTATTAATATTAACCAAAACACCCAAGACATGGAACGAGTAAATGAAGACGGTCCAAAAATGTTGAAAGACCTAGATGCCTAAGAAATATTATCTGTCTGCATCTTCCCAAGCAGAGTAGGAAAGAATGGTGTTCCTGTTTGTGATGAAGATAATGGCTCCAAAATTGTCACGGAAGATGTTTCTGCTTTCTTAACAAGTCCTGAAGCATTAAAATTTGCAATGGGACAGTGTATAGATCGAGTCCTCAATGGAGGTTCCCATCGGGGTGCTAAACATGACCACAGAAGTTGAGATATTAAATTAAATGTGTTTTTAGTAAAGGACTATGTTCCCCGGATAACTGTTCGACTCGTATCTCTGAAGGAAAAACTTTAGTCATCTCTGGTGAGTAATCGGGATGATGATTGGCTATTCCTATAACAAAATAAAGGAAATGTGTCATATACACAAGATAAAAAAAAGAGGTTGGACTTTGTATTTTATAAGTATTGTCAAGGAAAAAACGGGGAAAAATTGTCTTCAATAAAAAAAGGAAAAAAAAAGGGTGATGAAACATAATAATAATAACAATAATAACAATAATAATAATAATAATCTGAAATGATATTTTGTGATAACCATACTATGGTGAAGAATGTCTGGATAGCAAAAGTATGTTTGGATACAAACTACTGTGGTGTAAAGAATGTCACTGAAGCTTTGCTTCCACTACTACAACGATCAATTTCTGGAGCAAGGATAGTCAATGTCTCTTCCCTAAGGAGTGAACTGAATGTAAGCAGATTATTACAACTATGAAAAAATCATTTACAAGGCCATTTTAATTCAACCTCTTGCCAAGACCACGTGACAAAACCTATTAAATCATTAATGCTTAATTTTAGATATTTAGTCGAATTCCGTTCTTACTTCTGCACATCTATTGACACATCAGCAGGCATGAACTTATACTACTGATTTTTCATCCGTGAATCTTGTTTTAAATACAGCGGATACCTAGCAAGCAAAGGAGAAAAGAACTTGGGGATAGAGACACTCCAACGGAAGAGAAAATTAACGCAATTCTACAAAAAATTTTACATGACTTAAAGCACGATGTTCTTGAGGCCAATGGATGGCAAATGATGGTACCAGCTTACAGCATATCAAAAGCCACACTTAATGCCTATACAAGAGTTGTAGCAAAGAAGTTCCCTAATATGTGCATCAACTGTGTCCATCCTGGATTTGTAAAGACAGATCTTAACTTCAACACAGGAACAATAACAGAGGAAGAAGGAGCAGCAGGCCCTGTAATGTTGTCTCTTTTGCCTCAAGGAGGTCCTATTCTGGTTGTTACTTTGATATAACAAAAGTGGCCCAGTTTTGACTTGGTCCTTCCCAACATGATAAAGAATTCGAGAACCGTTCTCTATGAGCTTAAACTTTTTGTATTGTGAAGTTAATTTACGCCTGTGTTTAGATGGATGGATTTGATTTTTAAGATATATTTGAAATGAATGCATTTGTATTGGATGGATTTAGAATGATATGAAATTTAGATAAATTTGAAATTCACTTTCTTAAATTTTAACCTTTAAAATCTCACTTTTATTTATTAGTGGATTTCAAATTCCCAACTAAATCCATTAACTTATAGTAGATTTGATTTGAAATCCAAATCCCTTCAAATCCTTTCATCCAAAAGCAGCATAACTGTTTTTTTTTTTGGGTAAGATTTGAGCAAGAATTGTTAATCGTTGGCCTCTTTAGTGTGCAGATTGTAGTTGTCTAGTTAACGCAATTATAAGTTAATGAGACAATAGATCATGTTGATTATAAGACAGAAAAGAGTGTACATAAATTTGGTTCCAGTCCTTAACTAGTAACTAAGTCTTAGCCAGTAAGTAATGTTTTCAAACTCGAAACGATAAACCGGTAATATTTTTTTGTTCGGAATTCAATCGGTCGAGTGGATAATTTTATTTAAATATTTAAAAAAGCAAGTAATATTATATGTTTGAGTAGCCGAACTGATCATATTTAAACTAGTAACTTTATCTAATTCGAGAGATTTCCTTGAATTTGTAACATCGTTTGTTATATTTGTACTATATCAAGGGAGAGAAATTAGTGAGGATCAAACCACTTTTCTTGACATTACTTGGCTAAACTTACCAGGGTCCCCTAATATGCTAAATGTTAATCAAGATAAAGGGATGGTTGGAACTGCAAAAGTTCGAAATCAAATGCATGTCAAGATAAAGAATTGAATGAAAAAAAAAAAAAAAAAAAAAAACCTCATCTTGCCATTATCATATCTAAATTTTTCTGTCCTATGACGTAAGCAATCCTAACTTTTCCCATAATTATAAACCCTGGGCGAAAATAAATGGAAAACTCGAATTGAAAAAAAAAAAAATTAGGGTTAATTATAGTTTGTCCTCCTTTAAAGTTAGAGTATATCTTTTATGTTCTAAGAAAAATGTATATATGCTTAGTCAAAATTAATTATTAGTTAAAATGTTGGAGGGATGCAAATTATTAAATTGTCCTCGTTTAGTTTTAGGATTTTATAATTTACTTTTGTAAAGGTACAGATATACATGTTTTACTTCTTATAATGTCATAAATTTTTAATTTACCCCGATAAAATTAAATAAATATCCAAATAAAGAATTTCTTATTCCAATTGGTCGTCATTGTTTTTGCAAGTTAATTACCATACTAATTCATTTGTCATCATTGCTAGGAAGATTTTCGATAAGCATTTAAAAATTTTAGGATTGAATTAACGTAACTAGGGTTTTAGGCTATGTAACAAATTTAGTCTGATTCATATATATGTAATTTTATTTTATTGGTGATTTTTTTTTTTTTTTTTTATAATCATATGAATCATATTGATGTAATTTTATATGAGATTTATATTTGTTTAAAACATGTACGAGGAGTGAGTGTCATCATAGATTCCTGTACTACAGCTCTACAATAGCTAGTTTTGTTGCTATGCTTATAACCTAGTGAAATTTGATATGAATTTTGTCGGACAAAAAAAAAAATATATCATTTTATCAAAAAAAAAAAAAAATTCATATTAATCCTTACCGAACGAAATTGCACAAATTTAATAGGGTAAAAAATATTTTTAGTTTTCAAAGTTTGACCCAATTATATTTTTGATCTTTAAAGTTTCACAAAAAATAAATTACGTCTCTCATCTTCCAAATTTCTACTGGATTAAGAAAATTGATCGAAAAATAACATAATTTTTTATTAAAATTTATGAGAAAGAACAATTTTTGTTGGTTTAACTAAGAGAAAGTAAGGATAATGGGCAACTTTTGAAAATTTAAGTGTTTGTTAGAGTAGGGCATAGAAATCAAAAATTTTACACCATTATTTTTATATTAATTGTCCTAGTAGAATTGAAATTTAGAAGATATTACTAAGCCAAACTTTAGGGATTAAAAGTGTGTTTTACCCAAATTTAATACAAGCAAAATACAGGGGTTCAACTACAATTATAAAAGATTTGCAGCGCCACTCTTTTTCAGCACAGACGCCATAAACCCAATTCCATTCTTCCTCTTTCAATTCTTGCAGACATTTTCGAGAAAAGAACAAAATGGGTTTTTCCAAAGGCCAATTGATAGCTCGTTTAAAGGTTTCTTCTCTCATCATAATTTCCTATCTGCTTTATTCTTTTTCTCTTTATTTTTCTTGATTTATTCTTTACCTTAATTTAAAGCTTAAACTCTTTTCTGTTTTAGGAGCTTCAAATTGATTTTTCCCAATATGAGCATCCTGTTGTATTAACAGTTCAAGATCAGGTTAATTTAAAGGATATTGAAAAAATCCCATTAATTTTTTCTTGAATTTATTTCATTTATTAAACTCGTTTTAATTTTTTTTGGTGGGCTTAGGCAAAATATGTTGGTCATTTAAATGGTGCATTGAGTAAAAATTTATTCTTGAAGGTATGTTTTCACAATCTCATTTCTTTTTCTGTTTAATTATTTTATTTTATTTACATTGATTTTTTCTTGGGGAAAATCTTTTTTTTTTTTTTTTTTTGCAGGATAAGAAGTCCAGGTTTTATATTGTTTCTGCTTTAACAGACACCAAAGTAGACCTGAAAAGTATGAGATTTAATATCATAGTTTTTCTTAAATTTTAATTTTAATAATTTGTGCTCATCTTTTGCTTTTTTTAGTTATAAATTTAAGTTGGTAATGATGGATTTGTGTTGAAGCTGAGCAGTTTTATCACAGAGGCTTGGTTTAGGAAAAGGAGGTTTGAGGATGGCTCCTGAAGAAGCAGTTGGAGAGATACTTCAGGTTCCATTGTGCTTTTATGGTTTAGCTTGATTTATTGTCTTTGTTTTACTTACGGTAGAATATATTTCTCTACTAATACTTATAACTAGTTTGGTCTGTCAAAATTTTTGTTTATAGAGCTTAGTGGTCGTTTAAAGCATTATTGACTATTGTGTATTTAATGAATTGTAATTTGTCTAGTATTGGTTGAAATATTTACTATGAAAATTAAGAAAGAAAATTGAGGAAGTCAGTCGAGCATGGACTTGAGTATGTTGTATGCTCATAATTTGATTTATGGAACCTCTTAAAGTAGAGCAGAGATGTGATTAAATGATTATTGTTACAGCATTTATATGGTTATTTGCATCTTGAGATTAGATTGAACAAACACAGGCTACTATGTGCTTTGGTATTGATGCCATGCATGTTAACTGATCCGCTGACTAGCATTTCATATATTATTCTTGTTCTGGACTTTGGCGTTTGTAAAAGAAAGTTAATCAGTGGTCCACATGTCACAAATCCCTTTCGTACATTTTATTAGACCAAGGCTATGAAAATGATTCTTCCTGCTGTTCGGTAGTACTGCTCAATAACCTGTCAATTATGACATAGGAATTGTTTAGCATGTTAAAGTTGCTTCATTATATATCTTGATCAAAGATGTAATTATTTAGTTTGTACGTAGCATGTGTTTTTTCTTGATACTGGCTAAGCAATAAGAGAAAATCCAGTATGGTTTTCAAAAGTTCTGTATCAGTAAACTACACTTAGGAGTTCTACACCTTCAATTATCTCTCTTTCCACCCCCCCCTCTATATGTGTGTGTGCATACATCTTGTAGTGTACCTTGTTGTTTTGTTTTTCTTTTTTCTTATTGTAATACAACAGATTCAAGTCATTGGACACTGCAGTTTTCCTCTATCATGTGAAAACTATCATAAATTTGTCTGTTACAAAATAGTGAGGACCCCTTTTGAGCATTTCAGAATATGGATCTTTGCAAAAAAAAATTATGGCTACAGTTAATGAAATTTTTTTTTTCTAATTTGCTTAAGTAATTTAGCAAGTCCTTAATTACTTTATCTGTTTATAAGGTTCCTCCTGGTATTTCCGTTACTCCATTTGCACTTGTAAATGAATCAGCAAGGTATGTCTATCAATTTTGTGTTTACTTACCATATACTCACTCATTTACTTACCATATGTCGTTACTTGTAAAATTATGTTGTTCTAAAGCTGTTGTTTCACCATGAAGGAGTGTTTCTTTATTGTTAGACCAAGGGTTGAAGGCCAAGGAGCGCTGCTTCTTCCACCCACTCTCTAATGATGTGACAATATGTAAGTGAGTAGGTTTTGGTTAGATAATTTTTACTTTTGTTTTGCTTTTCTATCCTATTATAGATATCTAAAGTTTATAGACTTTCTCATGCTACAAGATGATTATTTAGTTGATGGCATGATATAGATGATTTGTAATGTTATAATATGCGATGTTGTAACCTCCTAATTGTTTTAAATCTCTAAAAATCCTGCCTTGTCTCTTTACCTTTTTTCTTCCAGCAGTAGAATGGTGGATAAACTTGTTTCATACACTCATGAGGAACAATAATAGAAACATTTTTAAGATGAGATGTTTGTTCTTTCAATTACATTATCCATTTGATCTATTTTGAAAAACTGAACTTTACTTTAAAAAGTTAATTAAATTCTGGAGAATGATAGTATGACTAAAGAGCAAACACTTTAGCCTCATAAACTAACCTGTTCCTATTATGTATGTTGAGTTATTTTCGTGTCATTATTTGCATAACCATCTGATAGGTTGCAATTGAACATGCACTTAAGAAATGTAACTTTTGGAACTGTGATACAAGAGAATCTGGACTATATTTGTTATATTTTGATTTTAAGTTATTGTGTATTCTGTTGAATAAGTGGCTCACTTAAAAATCTCATACTACATGAGTCAAGACTACTTTGGGTTTCTTTCAAATTGTGGTAGAAGAGTAACATATGGTCCTTGGTTTTACTCTATACATATATTGTAAGATAGAGGTAGTGAATTGGTATTGGAAGTCCCAACGGATTCTTCCAGAGTACTATTTCTGGGTCCAATGGAATTCATAGGTTAAGGAAGAAGTCCTATCCAATAGAATTTTTGCTTTTAACCATATTATGGAGTTTCAGTGAGCACCATGGTGAATCTTGCACTAGAATTGTGAAGTATTTGGTAATCATTTGCCAGCTATTTTAGTTTATTGATAGAAATGATCTATATGTTTGTTGTATAAGTTGATAAGACATGCTTACCTAATGCAACTAAACTATCAAAGGGAGTCACTCGTACACATATTCTTGTGCACTAACAAGAGCATGAGTTTGAGATCATTTAATCCTCTAATGACTTACCATATGAATATTTTAGCTGTCTCTTCCAAACTGCAATGCTGTGTGTTCTTTCAGAGGGAATGCAGAGCCTCCTATGGCTTATAAAGTACCTCAGAGAGTGTTTTTCTTTTTTTTTTGTTGCTTTAATATGTTATTGGTAAAGGAGTACTATTAGTTGGCTTCAAATACTGCTTGACTTTTTGGTATTTGTTTAATACTTCTTGATGCCTTAAAAGTGTCCCTGAAAAAGTTCTCATCTTGCCTGAGGTCGCCATGATGCTGCATTCAAGAAACCTTAGACTGTGTTAAGTGTGATTGCGAGAATCTAGAATAAACCTCAGCTTTCTCTTGGCAATAGGTTATTTAATAGGGTAATAAATGTTCCCCATAATGTTGATCACTAGCACCAAAATACTCCTGTTCTATATCTGCTTTCTTATGTGCAATATTTTTGGTCTAATTTTGTATTTTGTGTGTTATGTTGCTGCCTTCCTACCTACAGCTCTCAATGCCCATGATCTTGATAAGTTTCTGAATTCAATAGGAAAGCCACCGGCCTATGTTGATCTGGAGGTAATATTATGCCAACTTGTTTGAGTGCATGTTTTTGCAAACTAGTTTGATTGGAAATGGATTCATTCTTTTGTAGGCTAATCCTCCAGTAGGAAAGGATCAACCTCCTGATCTAGCTGCTCTTGTTCCATCTGATGTGACTATCTTGCTAGTTACAACATGCAAAATCTAAACATTACAGCATCCTCTGTAGCTCGTGAAAAGAATAATATTGCTGCAGATATCAAATCTAAAGTAGTTCCAGGTACTATAATGACAACCATTTCCATTATACAGATATGGTTTATGTATTATAGCACATTAAAGTATACCTATGTTTTCCATTTGTTTCTCATCTTATCATAGTACTTTCACTTTAAGATAAGGTCAACCACGTAAGTTATGAGCATAACCTGCTTTATTATTCTTTCTTCTGGGGGGAAGGAAAAATATTAGATTTTCAATGATTTATAGTTTCCCTTCCATTGTCCCTTCCATTCTCCTTGCCTCTCAGTTTCATAGCAAACGAGGGTCTAATGTAGAAACCATTTCTCAAAGGACTTCAAAAACCTTTGCGGAGGTAGTATAACCCAAAGTTTGTAAAACAACCTATCTTTACCTGGGGTTCCCAATAAATGGCTGATTCTACAACTAAATGATTTAAGCATCTCATACTGCCAAAGTTATATGTATTACAAATGAGATGACCATCTAGAGGAGTGATGAATGTCTTACCTCATAACTTTAGGTTTCATTGGTTTGTTTGATACTCTTCTAAGTCTCTCCTCTAATTGTGCATGAGTTGGAAATATACTAGGAATTCGAAATGTCTTGCTTGGCATGCGTATCATGAAATATATCTAATTACTGTTATTTTTGGTGTTAATCTGTAGTTCAATGAAGCAAATATTTTACAAATATGACTCCTGGACAAATAGATGATTTAGTTGTCACATATTCCCCTCCTTTATTGTAGAGAAACCAGTTAAGGCATCTGTTGGTTCAAAGGAGAAAACCACAAATGCACCAGATGTATTGGCCTCCTTTTTTGATCCTGAAAAATTTGTTGAAGAAATCCTGGAGAAGACGTCTCTTGTGGTTCTTTCAGAGGTAAAAGAATGTTTCATCTTATCGTTGACAACTTAAAGGTATATGATCTCATGCTCTATGGATAAACACAGATCAATGCTGAGGCTATTAAATGAGTAAGCACCACGGAGATCAACTTGGTTCTGTGGTATCGAACAGTATCAGGAAGCAGCTTACCGTGGAATTAAACAACATTGCGGTGAGTGCTTGCTTTTCATTTAATTCTCACTTTAAGATCTGATATCGTCTTCCTATTTCATCAACTCCAACTGAATGATAGCTTTTACATTTATGATTGCATCATCCATTTATATGCTTTGATTCCTTGCACCTCTGAGAACTAGAGATATAGAAAATTCTCAACTTATTCAATTGCCAGATGATGAATGAACATTGGTTATTGAGTGCCTTCCAAATTGACGATTATAATGGCTAAAGATCCTAGGCAGTGACATATTTCATGATTACTTTTGTTGCATCTTAATAGAAGAATTTTGTTGTGCCTAGAAACAGCTTTTGGACTCATAGGAAGCAATTAGATTGTTTCTGGTGAGCGTATATGATCAAAATGTCTTTCCATCATATCTGGATGATAGTCTCGAGAAAGTTTAGTGCTTGCAATGTCATCATATAAAAGCAGTAACTCAAAATAATAGTGCCATAAGTTGTCAAAACGATGGTCAAAGGATTTTCAGTGTAACAAGGCTCTGAACTGCAGTGCTTGCTTTGGTAGCATTATGATGCAGTTTCCAGTGTACATGCACTATCATCCTGTTTTCACTGAATAGAACAAAAGCACTAGAATGAATTCAGAATATCATAAGAAGGTAATGAAAAGGATACGATTTCCATATTGGGCAAAGTATACAAGATTTAAGTGTTAAAAAGAAAATTAAAAGGACCTAAAGAAACATTGGATAGCTTGGGGGTCACTGTGCCCCTGGTTCAAATGTAGTTCTGTTGGTTAGTGTCATGTACTCTTAAAGTAAGTTCTCAGTTGGTGTCACTAGATGCTTAACGCAACTGCTATCAGGTTCCTCAACTGTTCATTGGTTTTTTTATCTACTCGCCTAGTTCCACTACATTTTGGCAAAAGCAAAAGTTTTCCTGCATTACGGTCAAATGAATTATCTGATTAGATGTTAATCTTTCTTATTTTTGTCAAATTTAACTAATGACTGACGTGGGTTTGTCCATTGCAGACGATATTCAAGAACACTGTTTATATAGAAGGTTTTCATGCTGGAGTTCACCATCAGCCGAATCGATTATGAAGCTGTCCACACTAAACGAGATGGATACTACAAAAGACCGAGTCAAACGGAAAAAATTATAGACTAAACAAATCCAAAGCCAAAATTTGTTCTACACCCGTGACTCCTATATTTCTCTTGCCATCAATTATTATTAAACTAGTCAAATTTTGTGTTACATTTCTTCTGACTGACCATGTGATGGAATTCTCATGGGCACAGTTTCCCGGGTCTAAATTTGGATTTGACATATGAGGAATTGTTCTTCATTTTGACATATGGACCAAAGTGCTTGTAGTCTTCCTAATTATATTTCTGCTTAGTTCTACCTTGCAACAGGCTGTTCTTGGATGGATCTAGTTAAAGGCATTATGCTGTTTGAACTTTATGGTTTAGATTAAGATACATAATGATCCACGATATAGTGCCTTATATTAGATTTATTTCAGAATTTTTCCCTTGCAACAGAGCTTCCATCATCTACTAATTTTTTTCGAAGCAATACGGACAAGTACTTGTGCAGGCCACAATCTATGTGCACAATGAGTGGATCATGGTGGGTTCCGCTACTTATGTCAGTGTATGAACTGGTCCACAAACTTTTTTACATAATGAATTGATAATTAAAAACTCAATTTACATACAAATTACATTAATAGCGCTTGTCATCAAGGTTTGCCAAGTGAAATTTCACGCATAGAAAAATTGTGGGAAAATAACTTTAATAGTTACTCACATTTTATATTTGTATTTATTTAGTTATTAATATTTAAAATGATGTATTTTATTGCCTTACAAATTTAAAACGTACTAATTTGGTTTCTTGACAATTATGAACATATTTTGATATGAAATTAGTCACATGCATATCATATATAATATATTTTAAGGGTAAATTTAATAATATATAACTTAAAATACTAAATTGTCCCAAAAAGAAGAGGGTTGGGGTTGCTAGAGTAGCGGTGGCGAAGGAAAAGCTGCAAGTGAGGGGAATAGGGGTGGTGATGGTAGGTAAAAATTTTGGTTGATAGTAGAAGGGGTTTTAGATAGTAGCGTTTAGTATTTAAAATTTGTTTATGAAAAATGTAAAATTCGATACGTATATGACTATTTCATGCCAAAATATGTCCCTAATTGTACCGAGGGACCAAAATGGTATGTTTTTGAATTTTTGAGGGGCTAAAATGCATTATTTAAATGTGAAAGACTAAAAAAGTACAAATGTAAAATGTGAGGGACTATTAGGATTGTTTTCACAAAAATTTTCACTTGAAATATTTGAAGTAATCAATAAAATTAGTAATTACTCTTTAGAAAAACAACCCTAATAATCATTTACATTTCATATTTGTACTTTTTTAATTTTTCAGAAATTCAAAATACACTTCATTTTAGCATCTCATTTGTTCCCTGTTTCATATGTGTACTTTTTTTAGTACCCTATTTTGGTCTCTCACACATTCAAAACGCACCATTTTGGTCCCTCAACACAATTACAAGCACATTTTGGTCTGAAATACTCATATGTGTATCGCATATTATATTTTTTACAGGCAAAATTTGTAACACGTAAATTTTAAATATTAAACGACACTATCTAAAAATTCACCACCACCACCAGGGGCAGACGTAGGGATAAAGGTTTGAATGGGATAAAAGTATATGAGAACAGGCCATCCAGTCCATAGAACCCTCATTATATACAAGGTTCAAGAAAGTGTGTCACGCCCCATTTTTCGGCGGGAAAAATAAAATGATAAGTATAAAAAAAAATAGTTATAAGAATATTACAAAAATGGGACTTTTAAAAGAGACGTTAGAATACCCAAAAATAATCTAGAATAGGATTTTTGAAAAATAAATAAATAAATAATGGAGTCGCCACTCGACGTGTGAAGCAGATCCTTATGCATCGAGACACTAATTCAAATCTAAGGAAAAAGGGAAATTCCTAGAGGTTGAGGACAAAGATTGTAAATTACAAAAAAATGAAGTAAAATAAACAAATAAAGATAAGTAAAAATAAGCTGAAAAACCTTAAACTAGATGACCCATAGTCTACGAAAACAAAAGAAAAAGGTTTAGGAGTCCTATTGAGGAAAAGGAAGGCTAAACTACTCTAAAGGCAATCTATGCACCCTTTCACCCCCGATAAAACCGGTTGCGAGATTTAATTCATATTTCCTTAAAATTAATCCAATTTTATACTAAGTTTGGATGGAACGAAGTGAAAACAAATCAAAGGTAAAAACATGCATGGAAAACGCAGGAGAAAGAGAGCTCGTTGTGCTAGCATTGGACTAACACAGGAGGGAAAATTTTCAATAATAGCGTGCGCAGAAAATATTTACAAAAGTAAACATATTATAATAGAATAAGAAACATATAAGTACAAAAGAATATGTAAGAACATACCTTATCAAACAATAATATTCTAGTATGTGAATCCTATCAAAAGTGGTTAACACATAGCACGTACCCTATTTATTACAATAGGCATAAGCCTTTTTGACAAAAAGTTGTCCCATCTCTAGGGTCATCGTCTATACGTACCTATATAAGGTATTATTCTATGTAAATACACTAAGAAAGCGGTAAATGAACAAAAATTACATAAAGAAAAATAAATAATTAATAAGTAAAAACACATATTGCACATAAGAATGTATCTTTTGGAGTAAAAAAGTATTTGTGGTTCTAATCCTAGCTAAAGATGAATAAACGGGTTAAAAGTATCCCATCCCTTCTATCTTAACACTAATAATAGTAAGAAAACTAAAGATAAATAATCACGACTCGAACAAGAATAAGGATAATAAAAGCAATATAAACCACTAAAAAATTAGGCAAAATATCCAAAAAAAAAAAAAAAATGGCTAAATGATTGAATGGAAAAAAAAAACTTAATTCAAACAAAATTTTATTCTAGAGACCAACTCACAAAGTTTCTAAACAAATAAAAGGGCGAAAATACAAGAAACTATAAAATTATAATGCTACGATGACAATTAATAATAAAAAAAAACTCAATTAGAATCAATCTAAACCTTCAAAGACTTAATTGAAAAATCTACAAAGTTTTGGGGTCAAAATAAAATTTAAAGAAGTTTAATGGTCAATAGATGCAACATACAAAAGTTTAGGGACCTCATTGCAATTTTAGAAAGTTTTGGGGGCCAAAAATGCTTCACAAAATTTTAGTAACTAAAATACAATTACAGCAAAGCTCAGGGACCAAAATATAATTTCAGTAAAGTTTAGGACAATTTTAGCAAAGTTTAGGGACTGAAACTGCAATTTCAGCAAACTTCAGGGACCAAAATGCTATAATTCCAGCAAATTTTAGGGAGTAAAATACAATTCCAACATGTTGTCTGATGAATTTGCAATTTTAGCATGGTTTAGGGACCAAAGTACAATTTTAGAAGGTCTTGGGGTCTAAACCAATTAATGCAATTTCGAAAAGTTCTAGTGGCTAAAATGAAATTATAAAAAGTTTTAAAGGCTAGTGGCTAAAGTGAAATTATAAAAAGTTTTAAAGGCTAAAATGCAATTTTGGATAGTTCTAGGGACTAAAATGTGAATATAGAAAAGTCATGGCTTGAAATAATTCTAAAAGAAAATTGATAAAATATGACCCTACCCATTTTCTATTGAACTTATCCAAACCAAATACAACCAACACATAAATAACTGTCAAGATTCACGAAAATTAACTAGCCCATTAATAAAAGCCTTGCAGGCCCAACCAAGAATTAGTTAGCCCAATATACTTTCTAAGTCAATTATTTTTATTTGGCCCAAAACAGAACAACGCAACACTCGAAACAAATCAACAAGGTCCAAAAGGAAATTAACCCATTAATGAAATACTTAACATGCTCATCAAAACAATATGGCCCAACACAAAATAAATCAAACATATAGAATAACAAAACAAATGGCTTAAACACATTAAGCATATGAATCAGTCAGACAAATATAGTCCATCTAAATTACTTATTGGTTCAACACCTTTTTTTACAATTCTTTTTATTAAGCAAACCCGAATTTACATCCAACAAGATCATTGAATATTTTTTCACTAACAAAAAGAAAAATAGGCCTAAACCCAATCAAAACTAAACTTTTAGGGGCAGAAATAGATTATTTTAAAACTGTCAAGGTCAAAATAAAAGTTGAGAGAAAACTAGAGGGTCAATATGCAAAAGGACTAAAAATAGTCTTCTTCCCAAACGAGGCAGCCACGTATTGCATTTTTTTTTTAATATACCTATTTCAAATATTGTCGAAATCATATGAAATTTGAACCCCTTACTTAGTTTTTCGCATAGATTATGGTTTTGAAATCAAAACAATTCAAAATCTGACAAAAAGTTGTCAAAAGAGATTTGGACAGCCGGGTTTTTTACAATTTCACAAACCAAAATTCAACTAAACAACATAAACCAAATACAAAAATATTAACATACCTCACAATGCATAAATCACAAATAAATTATAAGTCTATCAAAATCAACCATAAAGATATATTAATCAACATCAATAACAAGATTTGTAAAAATAAAATAGTACTACAAAAAAAATGACTAGAACAATGAGATAACACACATGCCTTGTACGAAATTAATTGAAGGTGGTGGCAAATCTTTAATCAGGGCTTGAATCCACTATTCTCGACTTTTTTTTTTTTAGGAGAAAATTTTAGAAAATAGGAGGAAGTCTCTAATAAAAAAATGTCATAGTCTTTGCTAAAAATTGTGGTAGTCTCGGATAAAAAATACCGTAGTCTTAGATAAAAAATACCGTAGTCTCAGATAAAAAATGCCGTAGTATTTGATTTTTGTTGAGAATGAGAATTAAATAGGAAAGGGATTGTGTAAAGTGATAGGATTTATGAGAGAAACATATGAGAAAGGGAGAAAAAATGAGGATGGATGTCGATAAGACTTATCTTGGTGGAGGAGTTGTGAAAAGAAAACCAAAAAGGAAAAAGGGGTATGAGGTTGCGTCTGATGGTGTGGGTTTTAGGAGAAAGCATTGGGTTAGGTGTAGTTGGTCTTTGTAGACTATGATGTGATTAATACTCAAAACTCGAAAGACTATCTCGCCCTTGACTTCAAAGAAATGATTATTTTATCCAAAATTGTGAATTTTTGTGAAATTGAGACTTTGTCTCAAAAAATCCAAAAAACTTTAAAAAATTGCCCCAATTTGAGCCTTAATGGTAAAAAACGCATCAAAATTCGGTGTCTACAGCTTGCCCTTCTTTATCGGAAGTTCAAACAGGTTCTAGACAAAAATGGTAGAGCACTGAATTTTGACCAAACTATCTAGCAAATAGATCAAATTGACATTACTTGGATAAGGACGGAAAACTATCGAGGCAATTAGGTGAATCAAAGGTTTTGAGGTATGGGAAGAGAAAATTTGAGTGAAGGATGATGTTGCCACTCATGGAGGATTCCACCGTTGCCACTCATGGATTAGGATTCCATTGTTGCCATTGCCACCACTATTGTTGCTTCCTACTCTATCTATTACATAAATAACGAACTAAGCAAAACCTATCCTATGCTTCCATACTTTTGCCTTGGCCATTTTTGCATACTTGCATCTCTTGAGCATTTTGCATTTTTACTTCAACCTTGATATGTGCAACAATTTTTTGTCAGATGTTCACTTGATTATTTGAAATTCCAACTTTTGGCACAAGAATGCTTGCAATGCCCTTGAATTTGATCACTTGGCATACTCCTCATAATGTGGGCATCAGATTCCTATTGTGCCTACATGGAAAGACGTAACACAAACTTCCTGTTTCTTTAACACGAATGTCAAAATGAAAAGGCACAAGAAACAAAGACAAAAACAAAAATTGAATAATTGACATTTTTTTTTGGATAGAAAAGGTGACCTAAACAATAACATAAAAAGACATGATATGGACTAACATAACAATGAAAGTGCCAAAAATTGTGAGCGGACTCTAATTAGAGCTACCTACGTATCCCATCTTGAGAATCAGGTCAAACGTAGTTTCAGACTCAAAGTTGGGAATATTAATGCAGGCATTGAAATGATAATTTGGGATACTGTCCTCCTGACGGACTACACAACAAAGGATATTGTCCTCCTAATGGACAACTTAGTTAAATGCTCAGGTTGCCAAGCTAAAATTGAAACAACCATGAAATTTAAATGCCTAGACTACATGGACTTAAATCAACACAACTGAAACTAATGTTCAGGCTGCTGAGCCGAAATTGAAATAACTTGGGATACTTTCCTCCCGACAGATGATTTACTTAAATGTTTAGGCTGTTGAACTGAAATTGTAACAACTTTAAACTTTAAATGCTCAAGTTGCTGGACTTAATTGACACGACTGAAACTAATGCTCAAGCTATTGAGCCAAAATTGAAATGACTTGGGATACTATCTTCCTGATGGACGATTTACTTAAATATTCAGGCTGTTGAATTTAAATTGAAATGACATTGATTTATGTTTAATTTAAATGTCTAGACTATTGGACTTAAATTGACAACTTGGATATTGTTCTCTTGATGGACGATTGACTTTAATGTTTAAGCTGTTGGACTGAAATTGAAACGACTTTGAAATTTAAATGCCCAGGTTGCTGGACTTAAATTGACAATTTGGGATACTGTCCTCCCTACGAACGATTCACTTAAATGTTTAGGCTGCTGAACTAAAAATTGAAACGACTTTGAAATTTAAAATGCCCAGGTTGCTAGACTTAAATTGACACGATTGAAACTAATGCTCAGGTTGCTAAGCTGAATTGTAATGACTTGGGATATTGTCCTCCCGACGGACGATTTACTTAAATGTTCAAGCTGCTGAATTGAAATTGAAACGACTTTAAAATTTAAATGCCCAGACTACTGGACTACAATTGAAAGACTTTGAAATCTAAATGTTTAGGCTATTGAACTGATATTAAAACTTGAAATTTAAATGCTCAGGCTACTGGACACACAAAAGGAAATGCTCACATCTGATACTAAATATCTTGAAAGTGTTAGAAATCTGGAATCATGTCATTAGACTTGACAAGGGACTTATTCTCTGGTGAGATACACCTTTACAAGATGGGGGAATACACAAATGCACTTTTTTTTTAATTTTAAAATATTAGCAAGAGTATGATGGAATGTCCAAAACCTATTGTGGTAAAAGTTTAAGAGTGAATTACTCGATCCTCAAGTATACCTACAAATTCATCACCATATTTTACAATGATTTTGTGAAAAATGACCAATGCTGAGATATACAATAATTTCCCCCAGTTTTTCTTTTAAAACTCAAATACTCAATTTCAAAAAAATTACCCCAATTTTTCAAATCTTATTCCAATTTTTCTGTCTCAAAACATTCTGATTGAGTGCACAAACTATGGGTCCAAAGTTTTTACATTAAAAATTTGCCCTAGTGTTGATATTCATGAACTATAAAGATGGCCCATTAACTTGATACTATCCCCAAAAGAATGGTCCATGATAATCTATATGCGGATGAAAATATAAAAAATTGGCATGCACTAAGTAATATAAACAGACAAGAAATTCATTTGATTGATTTTTTTTTTAAAAAAAAAATTAAGGGGAAAAATGGACTTTGTATGAAAACATTGACCAATATAAAAATACTTATCATAGGAATCACATCATGAGCCTTTAAGAACAAGGCAAACTATGCTACTTCACTCCTATACCAAGATAGGTGTTTGGAAAATTGAATGTTCTTTCTTGTCAAGTTAACCCTTATAGACCGAAGAGGTGGGCTTAACGAGGGTCATAATGTGGTTGAGCAAAGCATAACTTGACATTTTAGCTTTTGGAACTATGCCAGGGATTGCATCGATCTTGTGACCAACTTGATTCTAGTTGACTAATCACCACATCTTGATGAAAGAAAACAGTTCTCTACCTCTAATTAACACGAAAAAGTAGTCAACATATGAACCTTATTGGCTTGTAATGCGGCTAGAAGAGATAGCTAAAAAATTACACAATTATCATGGGCCATATCCTTGTGATCACTAGAGAAGCTAAACCCAAAGAATTGATTCTTACTTTTGATTTCCGTGAAAGAAAAGTAAGTAGTGGACTTTATAGGTTTGTAATGTAGTTAGAAAGAGAGAGTCAAAATAAAAATTTTAATCAAGGAATTGTGCACCTTTGATCACTCATTGATTCTAATTTTTTTTTTACCCCAACATTAGGCTTCAAAACTATTCAAAAAGCAATGAATTTATAAACATTTTATTGCATTTGCTCACATTATAACATAGCACCAGACACCCAGTAGATAAGCGACGACACTTGAATTCAAATCATACATTCACATTGTTGGTGCATTTGTCACGTTGAACCACTTGATTTCAAAATTCACTCTTTCCATCATTAGTGCATTTGGCACGCTGAGTCACTTCACTTGATTTTTGACTCTTGATTGATATCTCTCTTCTTGCCTTTTTTTTAAAGAAGAGAATTCACCTCTTGTGATCTTTTGTACAAGTATTTAAATGTCATTCTTATCTGAATAAATCTTCTAATTCTTTCTCCCAATTTAGGGGTACGATAAATAGGTGCATATGAAACGAAATATTCAGCTCTAGAGGGTAAAAGGATATGCAAGGGATGAACAGTGTATAGGTAGTAGAAACGAAGGCCAAAATATCATTCTAAACTCTCATGACAACTAGTATAAGTAATGTATGGTCAGGACTTGACTTATGTGATTTCGTCATCTATGACTCCCCTAGTGTATAGGTATGATCATCAAGTACTCTATTGAAACGAAATTACCATATCTGACGGCTCAAAGGGCCAACAATGAGTATATTGTGTTTGGATAAAGAAATGAATGCTCAAAGTGTCATCCAAGATTCTCATTACAAAGAACACATTCTACTTTCAAATAGATGTGGCATGAGTCAGACTAGACAAATTTTACCTTCACAAAATTTGACCCAGTATAGGGATTGGTTAGCAAGGTAATTGATCAAACTATATCTACCAATTCTGGTTAGTTTAGCAAATTAACGAAGGGTAGACATAATTTGGATATTGGATTTTCTCTCATGAAAATGGCTAGGTTAAAATTTTTAAAGTGCATGCAATAAATTTAGATAGTTAAATGTAAGGGCAAGCATTGCTTGCAAAACATGAATATAGGATTTTTAGCTCAATCTTGTTCCTCAAGGCTCATTCTACGATCCGCACAAGAGAAAAATATCCACACCACATGAAATATAACTACACAATAATGATGAAAAACACATAAAATTTTAGAAATGAAATATCTTGAACACACGATATCTATAATGAGTTGATCACTCATGCAAAACCAATGTACTTATTTGAAAATTTCAAAGCATATCATCTTTACAAAGGATGAATTTGACCCTATAATTGCAACTCATTAGCAAGAGCCATGGATTTCATCATCAGACTGATTTTTATTGCCATACTTGCGAAGACAGAACGTGGATTGTGGGAATCCATGAAATTTTGAGTAATAGCCTTGTATTTTTCAGAATCTTCTCTATCAAAGTAAGATACAACCAAAATTTCCTAAAAAATCTATTTTTTTTAACAACTTTTAAATGAAGGTTAGGGAAGGGAAAACAAAGAAAAAAAGAAAAAAAAAATTGAGTCAGTAAACAAAATTGAAAATCAGTATGCATGCCCTATGGGGAAGCCCTTCTTATGCCAAGGGCTGGCTTAGTATGAAAATGCAATCCTCTAGGGTAGGTACTTTACAATACCTGATGGACCAACTTGCCCACTTATCAATTCTTGATCCACTGCCTCCATCTGGTAAGGAGTGTGGCAGCTTCATTTTTCTGAGGACATTCTTGGAGAATTGGAGAAATTTCGGATAGATTGATCAATTTATGTGACTTATGAAGAGGTACACAAGGGAAATGAATGGATCAAAAATATATACACCTTAAAGAAAGGGTTGCGATGGGATGGACACGTTTAGTGGGTCATGTAAAATAGGCAAACAAAAGACTTGAAAACACATCATATTTACTATGTAAGAAGATAATCACTATTTTTGCCACTGGGTAATGGTGCCAAGAAGAACTATGTCCGAACGGATTGGGTATTTCAAATGGCTCATGAACAAGAAGAATTCACTCAAAAGACTTGAGACACATCATATTTCTTGTGAATTGTTGACCAGTGTCTTGTCCATTGTGCATGGAATCTATAAGAACTTTTGTTCGAATGGATCGGATAGTTTAGATGGTTTACTAAATGTTGATCGAATCACTAATTTGACTTTTTCTTGATCACCTTGAACCATTTAGCAATTTACATCGTCTCTGAGTTATTTGCAATCAAAATTTGTCCTTGATTATTTGTTCTTGAAGGCATACATGCTCATTTAAATCTTGAACTTAGTGTCCACATACTTGGGGATTTACCATATTTTTAAAATGGCCAAGAGATAATTGCTAAAACCTCATATTCTAAGTAAATTAAACTAGCACTTGACTTAAGCCCTCGTGCTACTTGATGTTGAAGTAGACTCTTCCTGAATTTGGGTTCTTATCTTCTACATTATCCTTTTGAATGATACAAAATATATAAACGTGCACATCTTATTGGGTTATATACCCAAAACAAAATGGAAGGCTTATTCCTACCATGGGATATCCGAAATGGTATTCCTTCTATGACTTATACATGATACCAGTTATTAAGGCGAGTAAAAAAAATGTAAGAATTGAAACTTGCCCTAGCTGCCCCATTTAGTAGTCAGGGTGAGCCTAAGGCGAAATGCAATGTCCCAAGATACAACTTAGCATCAATACTAAGATGAATTTACAAAGAAAATCCCATAGGGGTACAAAATTGAAAAGATGATAGAACTGTTCGAAAAGAGCTATATAAATTTACCTCATTTATAATAACTCAATCTAAGGGTACAAGTATGGCAAAGAAATCTTGGGGATAACATATCTAAACTCTTGAATTTACAAAATAAAACTATGACACTATTTTGATTCTTGAGACATTAGATGCAAGAGACATAGTACAAATTTAGAAATTTAGACGTGCATAATTGGAAAATCAGAAATGGCTTACTAGAAGAGCACTTTGTCCAAAGCCTTTTATTCTAAGGCTAATGAGAAGCAAAAAGCAATAAATAAAGAGAGTAAAATGAGAAAATAAGAATATCGTGAAAGAAAAGTATACAGAAGGATTATCCCTCACCTCGTGCCTAGAGTCCTATTAGGGATCTATGAAGCTCTATCATTTTGAGTAATCTACATGTTGCATGAGTTTGGGTTTAGTAATACAATCCAGACTCCACAAAGGTTTATGGTTCCCGAACCTTCAGATTGAGGGACCCAAAAAGTAGCATTTCTATCAATTCCAAAGGTCCCGGGTCGGTGGTTCGAGTTAGACCCATTCAACACCGGTACAAGCGCATTGCATCTTGTACCCGCGCACCTACATGAGGTCTGAACCCTAAAAAGGAAGTGGGACGGCTACCACGGGGTTATACAGATGAGTGATGCATGATCTGTCTCCTAGAGGTGGAGGGATTAATATATAATTACCTTTATAACACATTGGAGGATTTAAAATACAAGGTTATTCTACCTTCTAGCCCACTACTCCACAATAAATAAAGAAATAAAACATGACAAGAATGAAGGTAACAAAATAAAAACATAGGAACAAATAACACACAAATATCCAAACCTAATGTAAAGAAGGGTTAAATTTAGGAAACATGACTAAATCAAGTGCTCGGACTCTCTAGTATCCCCAGCAGAGTCACCAAGCTGCCGCGTCCTATTTTTTGGCGGGAAAAATAAAATGATAAGTATAAAAAAAATAGTTATAAGAATGTACAAAAATAGAGTTTAAAATAGGACTTTTAAAAGCGATGTTCGAAGACCCAAAAATAATCTAGAATTGGATTTTTGAAAAATAAATAAATAAATAATAGAGTTGCCACTCGGTGTGTAAAGTGCATCAGGACACTAACTCAAACCTAAGGGAAAAGGGAAATTCCTCGAGGTTAAGGAAAAAGATTTTAAAACACAAAAAATGAAGTCAAAATAGACAACAAAAAATAAGTAAAAATAAGCATAAAAACACTAAAATAGATGACCCATAGTCTACAAAAATAAAAGAAAAAGGTTTGGGAGTCCTATTGAGGAAAGAGAAGGCTAGACTACTCTAAGGGCAACTTAGGCACCCTTTCACCCCTGTAAAATCGGTTGCGAGATTTCATTAATGTTTCCTTAAATTTAATCCAATTTTATACTAAGTTTGGATGGAACAAAGTAAAAACAAATCAAAGGTAAAAACATGCATGGAAAATGCAAGAGAAAGGAAGCTCGCTGTGCTAGTATTAGACTAACACAGGAGGGGAAATTTTCAATAATAGCATGCGCAGAAAATATTTACAAAAATAAACATACTAGAATAGAATAAGAAACATATAAACATATAGAAACACGTAAGAACATAAAACAATGATATTCTAGCATGTGAATCCTATCAAAAATGGTTAACACGTAGCACATACCCTATCTATTACAATAGGCATAAGCCTTTTTGACAAAAAGTTGCCCTATCTCTGGGGTCAGCGGCTATGCGTACTTACATAAGGTATTATCCTATGTAAATACTCTAAGAAAGCGGTAAATAAACAAAAATTACATAAAGCAAAATAAATAATTAGTCAGTAAAAACACATTGCACATAAGAGAGTTCAGAAATGTACCTCCTGGAGTAAAAAGTGTTTGCGGTTCTAATCCTAACTAAAGATGAACAAACGGGTTAAAAACCCCCGTCCCTTCTATTCCAACACTAACAATGCTAAGTAGACTAAAGATAAATAATCATGACTTGAACAAGAATAAGGATAATAAAAGCAATATAAACAACTAAAAAATTTGGCCAAAATATCAGCAAAAAAAAAAAAAAAAAAAGAACTAAATGATTGAAAAGAAAAAAAAATTTAATTGAAACAAAATCTAAACTCTAGAGATCAACTCGCAAATTTTCTAAACAAATATAAGGGCAGAAATGCAAGAAACTATAAAATTATAATGCTACGATGACAATATAATACAAAAAAGAAACTAAATTAGAATCAATCTAAACCTCTAAGGACTTAATTGATAAATCTACAAAGTTTTGGGGGTCAAAATACAATTTTAAAAAAGTTTATTGGTCAACAAGTGCAACATACTAAAGTTTAGGGACCCAATACAATTTTAGAACGTTTTGGGGGCAAAAATGCAATTCACAAAATTTTAGGAACTAAAATACAATTACAGCAAATCTCAAGGATCAAAATGTAATTTTAGTGTTAGGGACTCAAACTACAATTTTAACAAAGTTTAGGGACTAAAACTGTAATTTTAACAAATTTTAGGGACCAAAATGTAATGTTAGTAAAGTTTAGGGACAAAAATATAATTTTAGCAAAGTTCAGGGACTAGAAACTTTATTTTAGCAAAGTTAGGGACCAAACTATAATATCAGTAAAGTTTGGGGATTGAAAATACAATTTAGCAAGTTAATGGGCCAAAACTATAATTTCAGCAAAGTTTAGGTACCAAAATGCAATGGCGTGTTTTAGAAAGTTTTGGGGCTGAAATGCAATTTTAAAAAGTTTTGGTGGCTAAAATGAAATTACAAAGTGTGCTATGAGCTAAAATGCAATTTTGAACAATTCCAGGAACTAAAATGCGAATATAGAAAAGTTAGGGCTTGAAATAATTCTAAAAGAAAATTGAGTTTGGTTTCAAATTATCTATCATACCTTTGTGCTTACAAGCCTTTATGCAGTTGCACTATTATCTGACGGGCGGTTTCTAAATTAAGTTTCCTTTGTTCAGTAATATTCCGAAAACAAAAGAAAATAATTTCTTTTTATTCTTGAAAGTTCTTTGTTCTTTTTTAAAATGTTTTGTTATTGAAAATAGCTTTCAGAAGAAAACCATAATTCTTCATGACTAAACACCAAAAAATAACCATATGTCATGATAATCTAATATACAAAAATCTTATAATACAAGAAGCAGATAATCTTAGAAGGTTAGAACTCAAGAAAGTTACACAATGCTCATAAAATCCTCCTAGACTGCTCTTAGTTATTAATTAACTAACCCAAATCAAATAAACCAAACACATAAATAACAATCAAGGCCTATAAAAATTAACTAGCCCATTAAGAAAAGCCTTGCAGACCCAACCAAGAATTAGTTAGCCCAATATAATTTCTAAGTCAATTCTTTTTATTTGACCCAAAACAGAACATCCCAACATGCAAAAGAAATCAACAAGGCCCAAAAGGAAATTAACCCATTAATAAAATACTTAACATGCTCATCAAAACAATATAGCTCAACACAAAATATATAAACTTATAGTAGAATAACTAAACAAATGGCCCGAACATAAATATATGACCCAATCAAACATATATAGTCCATCTAAAATAATCAATTGTCCAACGCCCTTTTTACAATTCTTTTTACTAAGCAAACTAGAATTTGCATCCAACAATATCATTGAATATTTTCTCACTAAGAAAAAGAAAAATAAGCCAAACCCAATCAAAACTAAACTTTCAGGGCTTGTTGCAGAATTTTAAAACTGTCGAGGTCAAAATAAAAGTTGAGAGAAAAACTAGAGGGTCAATATGCAAAAAGGACTAAAAATAGTCTTCTTTCCAAACGAGACAGCCATGTCCTGCGTGTTTTTTTATTTTTATTTTTATTTTTATATCTATTTCAATATTGTCGAAATCACATGAAATTCTTACCCCTTACTAGTTTTTCGCGTAGATTATGATTTTGAAATCGAAACAATTCAAAAGCTACAAAAAAGTTGTCAAAAGAGATTTGGACAGCTGGGTTTTTTACAATTTCACGAACCAAAACTCAACTAAACAATATAAACCAAACACAAAAATATTCCTCACAACGCATAAGTCATAAATAAATTATAAGTCTATGAAAATCAACAATAAAGATATATTAATCAACATCAATAACAAGATTTGTAATAATAAAAATAGTACTACAAAAAAAAAAAGAGACTAGACCAATAAAAAATACACTTGCCTTGTACGGAATTAATAGAAGGTGGTGGCAAATCTTCAATCACGACTTGAATCCACTATTCTTGACTTTTTTTTAGGAGAGAATTTTAGAAAATAGGAGGAAGTCTTTGATAAAAAATGTCGTAGTCTCTGATAAAAAATGTGGTAGTTTCAGATAAAAAATGTCGTAGTCTCAGATAAAAATACTGTAGTCTCAGATAAAAAATGCCGTAATATTTGATTTTTGCTTAGAATGAGAATTAAATAGGAAGGGGATTATGTAAAGTGATGCAATCAGGAGAGAAACGTATGAGAAATGGAGAAAAATGAGGATGGATGTTGATAAGGGTTATCTTGGTGGAGGAGTTGTGAAGAGAACAAAAAGGAAAAAGAAGTGTGAAGTTACGCTTGATGGTGCGGGTTTTAGGGGAAAGGGTTTGGTTAGGTGTAGTTAGTCTTTGTAGACTGTGAGTGATAGATACTCAAAACCTGAAAGACTATCTCGCCATTGACTTAAAAAAAATGATTATTTTATCCAAAAAATGCGAATTTTTGTGAAATTGGGACTTTGTCTCTAAAAATTCAAAAACTTTAAAAAAAATTACCCCAATTTGACCCTTAACGGTAAAATATGCATCAAAATTCGGTGTCTAAAAAGTGTAATACCATTTTATTTATAGTCAATAGCCTTATCTTATATTTTTTCCATGAGACAAAGAGTTGGACCTGTGACCTCCATGTCACATGGCAGAAAAATGTTTTACCAAAATATAATTGTAGGAAATAATATTTAAATAGTAATATCGACTTTTTTATTAATTAAAATTCTATTAATGATTTATTTTTTTAAAAGAAAGAATAAATCATTTTGGGACACTATTAACTTAATTGAGAAATTTATAAACACCCTAACAATTAATGGTATAAAATTTTAATTATCTACTAATAATTATCAAAAAGAAAAAAAAAATTTAATGTGTAAATTTTTAGCATAGAAAATTAATTAAATAATTTACACTGCATATTACTAAAACATATTAGACACTTGTAACTAATAAATGATTACTCAAATTATTTTGTTAAACAAATTATTTGTATCATAAATTCTTTTAGTAGAATAAAATTTAAGGAGGCAATATATTAACTTATTTTAATATAAAGTGAGGCTATGGACACAAAAAATTTTCTATTAAAATAATAAATTATTCAACAATAAAATAATGTTTCAACAAGAATAAGTTGACATTTCAACATGAATAAGTAAATAAACAATTGACATAATAATGTAAAAATAACTTAGTTTCTACAATAATTGGATGATGCTCTATTTAAAGATGATATTGAAAGAACTATAGAGATAATAAGAAAAATATAATTGAAAAAATATCTTGAAATGGTTAAATCATATTATAATTTTGATTAAGTAGGTTTAAATATTAGTTATTTTAGTTTTTCTATAATTGGATAAGATTTTAGGAGACTAAAGACTAATTTTGTAAAGTTATAACTAATGTTTTAAAAACTTCAAGGTGGAAAAATATGAAAAAAATAAATGTTTGGGTACAAAAATATTAAATAAAAAATTTGGGGGGCAAATATTATACTTTTTAATAGTCAACCCTTTATAAACACACATAGCCTACATAGATCCTCGAATATTTTTGGGAGAGGAGGGGGCGGCTGCCACCCCTTCCCCTTCCAATGGTCCGCCTAATACTACCACTGCAAAATTCTCATTTACCATCACCACTCCTAGTTCCATTCCTTGCTGAAATTCTCACTTACCATCACCACTCCTAGTTCCTTCCCTTGCTGCTTCTCCTCCACCACTCTCTACTCCAGAAGCCCCAACTCTATTCTTTTTGAGACAATTTAGAATTTAAAGTTATGTATTGCCAATTTTGACCTTAAAAAATGTTACATGTGATACACATGTGACTATTTCCAACTAAAATATGCCAGTAATTGTGTCAAGGAACCAAAATGGTATGTTTTGAATTTATAAGGGACTAAAATATATTATTTTAAATGTGAAAGACTAAATAAGTACAAATAAGAAATATGAAAGACTATTAAGAGTTATTTCCCCAACTCTTTTTTATCGGTTATGTACAAGTATAAAGAGATGGATATTAGCATTTTCACAATTAATAGTGGTTTAGACTTTAAGAAATACTTAGGTAAACCAAATCTTTGGTCTTACTTATAGACTCGGTGATGTGGATTAAATGTTATGAAATCTATAAAATCAATTGATGTAAGCAAGATTTTATAAAATTTAATCTTGACTAAAAGATTTACAAGTGAGGTTCAAAACCGATCTATATTAGTATTTTCCTTAGGTTAGGATGACATGCAAACTTGTTTATACATAGTGAAGCTGCAGTATCTACTCCTTTACATGTATCTATGTATATATTTGTACGTGTTTTTTGTCAATAGAACTAGTATTTTATTGGGGCAATCAGGAATTGATCATCATGCCTTTTGGATGTTGATTATAGTAATTGATACTCCTATTTTCTTAGCAATGATTTTGGTACGATTTGCTAAAATAATGCTTTAGAGGTTACTAGGATATTTCCCTCTAAAGTAATCTTTTTACCATTAAAAAAAAAGGATTGTTAGAAACGAGAGAGTATATTACAATATATATAAATTAGGTTTCAATACAATTGGTACATAAGGTGCCTTTATATAGGTTTACAATAGAATATTCTAGATCATATAAATATGGTAAGTCTTACTAATCAAAATAATTGGATATATATGGTAAGTATTGCAAATCAAGACAATCAGATTAATAAGGTAATCACCTAATTTAGGAGAGCAATTAGAGTAATCGCATCAATCAAATATTTATATACCATAATATAATAATTCTATATCTTTGACATTCCCCCCTCAAACTCAATATGGTTATGAAAAACCAAATTGAGTTTGAAACAAAACTTGAGAATAGAAAATCGAAACTGTGTAGACAAGAAATCCAAGAGACAAAACCGAAACGAAATCAAAATCGACTGAAAACCCAAAAATTGAAATTAAGAGAACCTGAAGGTTAAAAATCGAGAGAACCCGAAGGTTAATAAATTGAGAAAACTCAAAGGTTGAAAACTGAAAGTACCTGAAGGCTCAAAATCAAGAGAATCGGAAGGTTGAAAATCGAGGAGAACCCGAAGGTTGAAAACCAAGAGAGAGAACCTGAAGGTTCAAAATCGAATAAACCCGAAGGTCAAAAATTAAGAAAAACCCGAAACCTGAAACTAGAAGACTTGAAGGTTGAAACCAGGAGAAGCGAAAATTGAAAATAAGGACACCCAAAGGTTGAAACTAGGAGAACCTGAAGGTTGAAACCAGGAGAACCTGAAGGTTGAAAACTAAGAGTCGGAGCAAAATCAAAGCAAAATATATTTATGAGCACTCAAATAGGCAGAAACTCAAAATGTATTTACAGACGGAGGCTCTGATACCATGTTAGAAATGACAAGAATATATTACAGTATGTATAAATCAGGTCTCAATACAATTGGTACATAGGGTGTCTTTATATAGGCTTACAAGAGAATATTCTAAATCATATAAACATGGTAAGTAAATACTTGCTAATCAAGACAATCAGATATATGGTAAGTCTTGCTAATCAAGACAATCAGACTAATAAGGTATCACCTAATTTAGAAGAGCAATTAGAGTAATTACATCAATCAAATATTTACATACCATAATATAATAATTTCATATCTTTGACAAAGAAAAAGGACTAAACTTGTTGTACATGTACCATCAAATGTATGAACTATCTCCAACATGGAAGGGGCCATTCTATAATCATGCACTACTTGATTCATTTTAAGGTTTTGAAATATGCCGTAGCAAAAACACAAGATCCATTTCAACTTTCCAAGATACAAATAATTCTCTATTCATTTTCGCATCATCAGTATCACATAGCTAAAGAAGGTCCTTGGTATATACTAACAAAGCTTAATGCACTAGATTTTGGTGGAAATTGCAAAGCTGGACTAAACAAAATTTACATCCTCGATGCTGGAATCATATTTTGACTGAATTTATCATGTTTTTAGCCAAAATATTAAGTGGATATAATATTTTGTTACATTTTTTCGTTATTATATTAAAAATAAAAGGTTGCATACAAATTCTTACCTTGCCACGTCATAGTTAAACTATATATGGAGAAAGAACTCCACGTTTTCTAAATTTTTTCAGTTTTGACCACCTGGAAAAGAACTCCATGTTTTTCAACAATCATTTTAGAAATGTCAAATACTTTTCAAAACTTAATTAATTCTCAATGTATTGTTTACTTCTTTCAGATTACAAACAAGATACGTAGAATTCCATGATTATAAAAGTACTTGATGGTATATCCCTTAACTGGATAAGTTGTACGTATGTTGAATAATATATCCCAGGTAGGTAGATTGAGTTTATTGCAATTTTGTTTTTTAAATAAATATAGAGACGTGTGGATCCTATTCCTTGTAAACAAATACTTTTTAGCAAAGAAAATAATAGAAAAGTATAATTGGAGTACCATAATGAGCTGTCTACCTAAATTCAACTAACACGTATATGAGTTATTCCTCTAAACAAACTGAACTAATAGAGGTTTCAAAATATTCATATACGTCATGGACAATTCTTCTTGTCATGTGGGCATGTTACATTCTATCTCTAGAATGAAAGCATTGCATTCTTCCATATCTGCAATAATAAATGCTATCCTAACAATCTTTAATGGAATCCATCAATCTCCAATTCATATCACCAATAAAATACTTTGTACAAACTTGTGGACAAACCTCTTGTGGACCACATTAATTGCCACATGGGTGAGGTGAGTAATCTTGTAGGTTAAATTTTGTGGTTCTTATCATTATATATATAGTTGTTAAAATTTCAATTTTTGATCTTATAATCTTTAAGATTCTACAATTTTAGTGGCTAAAACGATTTGGATCTCAACTTATAAATAAGTTGAAAGAAGCAAATAAAGTTGGTTCATACAATAAAAAAGAGCGACGGGATGATTAAAAAATTCAAAATTCAACTTTGATTATCTTCATTTCCAAGATTAGTAAATTAGGTGATTTGTAAATATCAGTATAAGTTCATCTATAAAAACACTGTTTGGTAATATGTGCTAATAACTTATATCCTAATTATAGAAAAAGAAGGTAATTTACTTACCCCTCCTAAGCGTTTTGCTAACCAAAAACAGGCAAGGTGAAAGAAGAAATTGATGCATGATGTATACTATATTTTAGTAAAGTAAATAAAAGGTTTTGCCAAATTCAATGAAAATGATGTTTCTAACCACTAAGGCTTATCTATCACGGAGGTCTAGAGGAGTAAGATGTTCGACAACATTTTAAGCTATCACGGGCTGCATTTATTCTAGAATTTAACATTTATCAAAAGAGGAACTGCATTTCTCATGGTTTATAGCTAATGCAGGTAAAGCATTGAGGTGTCCTTGTAAATTAGGCCACATATATATACCACATCTACATGCAACTGTGTATACACATGTATGTGTGTGTGAAGAGACAAAAATACTTGCAAGTATATATATACCAAAACGTCATAGAATTAAAAACGATATTTAATAACTTCTATAACTATTATTTGACAAATGTAAAGTTAAATCAATTTGACCTTGAGATGTCAAACCGTGTATCAAAATCAAAAGATTGCCCGTGGGGGACCCAGAAATAGGGGTTTTTTTTTTTTTTTTTAGATGTGTTTAAAACTTACATAAGTATAAGATTGTAGGGCTAAGTTTTATTTTTGAGAAAATTTTGTGGGGCAAATTTTAATTTTGCTAGGATCTATTAGAAAATAAAATTTTTCAATGGAAAAAAAAAGGATTTTGAGGATATAAATTCTCTATTTTGCATTTTTTGCAATTTTGAAAATAACTATCTTTCATTCTCCAATTAGTCGGAAGTTTAAGGAATATGTTGATATTAGAAATCTAATCATAAAACTAGAGATGTACAAATTTGACCGTAACTGAAGTTATTGGGATATACTGTAACTATGTTATACTAATACTTAATATAGTTCATTTATACAACATGACTAAAAGATGGTGTCCGTATATGAGATATTTAATGCACGAGAAGATTGAAAACCAATGACTACTACATGTCTAACACTTGTCCGGTATTTAAGGCTCGTAATATGATTTTTCATATAAGGGTTTTTTTGGTTGGATGTAAAATGTTTTGCTATGGAAAATATTTTTCTTTAGAAAATATTTTACATGAAAAAGTTTATTTTTTATATAATTTTTCGGTATTTGGTCGACAAAATGAAAATATTTTAAAATATAACTTTTTTTTAAGGTTTTTCATCCTTAATTTTATGAATATGAGTTAAAAAAACTTATAACAATTGTAATAAATACTTTACAAGTGATTGTGGTCAATAAATAAATAATTTTTTAAAAATTAAATCATAATATAATATAGTAGTAAAATAAGTATAATGATAGTTATATTACTGTGGGACCATAATGAAGAGAAAAATGAATAGACAACAATTGAAAACAAAAAATAAATTTAGTAAATGCAGTTGTAAAAGTAAGTATTTGAAATGTACTGTTTTTCATTCTTAAACTTTTTGGAGCATAACTTATTCTTAAAAGTTTTGTAAGTTATTTTCAGTCAAGGGGAGTAAAATTATAAAATATTTTACACTGAAAAATATTTTTTAATGTTTAATGCCAAAAAAATTTTTAAAATATATTTACTAAAAATATTTTCAACTCAACCAAACAAACCTAAGTCGACTGTTTTTTGAGTTTCGTATATGCACTTTCAAATTCTTTCGTTTGCGCGAGAACCTTGCTAACTTCTGTAAAAAGGTGAGGTCATTGTGTTTAGCAAAATTTTAGGGGAGTAAGCCAGTCTAAGCAAATTGTAAATGACAAAGATATCTATATTGATAAGAGATGGTTAATTACTCGAGCATTTTAACGTCCATTCTTTAGGTTACAATAATTAGGTAGCTAGACACGAGAGTATACAAGTAAAGCTAGGTTGGTAGAATAATTAGGCAAATTAATTAACAAAAGTTGGATGTAATTAGCACAGTTTTGGGTTTCTTGTTCTGGAGTGGGACACATGAAATTATAACAATTGATGTCCTAAAATGTCTTGTCTACTAAGATATGCATAAGTTAGAATATTTCAATTGTAAGCATTTGACTCTATCTTGGACAGACAATAATGTCTTATTAGTGTTCCAGAAATGCAAGGTTCATTTTTTGTTTGAGAAATAATAACAAAAGGTTCCAAAACCTAAGTGATTATAAACCGGTTTCAAATTTAATTTATTTTAGTTGTGTTTAGATAGAGGGATTTAGATTCAAACTAAATTCATATTAACTTATCCAAATTAGTTAAAAAATTTAATTGGGAATGTGAAATTTACCAACAAGTGAATATAGAATTTTAGTAGTTTAAATGAGTGAATTTTAAATTTATTCAATTTCAAAGTTATTTCAAATCACCTAATTTCAAATGCTTCCTACAATACAAATATACACATTCAAATACAACCTCTAAGATATTCAAGCTTACAAGATAATAAATTAATACCTATAATAGTGTTTTTTTTGGTACTATAAGTTTTTGGTTGTGTGTGTGGGGTAAGAACCTACAGTTCTTTATATCTACCAATAAGATAAAAAAAAGGAATACATTTTCAAGCACAACAAAGCCATGTGGAAAATATTTGGATTTCCTTTGCTTCGTGAAATTATGAAATGACTCATATAACCTTTATAGTGAAACATTATTCTAGAATACCTACTAAACGAAAAGATTAAGATGTCTTGAAATTTTAGTGTGTTTGATAAGGAATGTTTATCCACTTAATTTTTTTAAGAGTGTCTGGAACGATAGTCAATATTTTAAACGTTAGAATCCTAACTGAACGTTGAACTCGGAATATGCTTACTATTTAGATTTTTTAAATCTTATCCTATTTGCCCAATTTACCCCAATCTGCCACTTAAGTTTAGCTACCTTCTCTTGCTAAATAACTATGAATCTGTTTTTCTTCTTTCTCCTATATATCGTCTCTCTCTCTTCTTTGTCATTTCATTGATTTGTCATCTTTGAAACTTATCAAAGCTATAAAGAAATACTTCTTTCTTCCATTTAACAAGGTCTTCTAGAATTATATTTGTATAAAATCCTTTTACCGAATTGAGAGAACTATGAATTATTGGATATGTCTCTTTTGATGTTTGCTTGCAAATTATTTTGGCTGTAATATTTCTTTGGAATTGCAGAGTTATTGAGCGTTGAATTTCAAGGTAATTACTACCATAAAATTTTTCTCTCAAATTATTCAACACTACTCTTTTAAATAATGAATGAAAATCATTATTGTTCTCATGTTAAATTCTGTCTGATGGGAATTAAATGCCTACTCGATGTTTAATACCATTGTGAATTTAGTAATATGTTAACCACAAACTTACCTTTTTTAATTCTTTTCTGGCTAATCAATTAGTTTGGGATTTTGAAATTTCTCTAAAGCAAAATAGTAGGCTTTCGTGGTTGTATATGGGATATACAGTAATAGATAAATCAAGCGAATGCCCGAAACATAACAAGAAAAATATGGCTAAAGAAAGATGATAAGAATTTATTCCCATAAAAGTCAGATTATATATAATTAGTAGATGATTGACACTTGATTGCTAACTTGTCATTACTTGTCATTGTTTAGTTCTTGGTAATTGTTACAATGATCAAATGCCCTATGTAGCCCACTGTACTAACAAGAAGATACCAATGTTTAATAGATTCATATATTGTTTCATAAAAAAAAAAATGAAAAAATAGATTATATATGCAAATATTGAAATAGTAGTATACTAGCTATTGGTAAAGCACGTGAATTTAAAGTATTAGTAGTTGAGTTCTAAGGTTTGGATTGTCTTGATTCCATATAAATGAGTTCTATTGTGCTTGCACTAATTTTTATGACATGATATTATCTTTGCATCTTCTCTTCCGTTTCTGTAGTTATTCATGTATGTTTGGAACTTAAAAGTTATTCCATCATTTTCCTAAAGTCTACTATAATTTCCTTTTTTTTTTCAACAGTTTTGTTAGTTGTTTCTTTGATTATTAGTGAGTCGAATTTGCATTATTGCATGTTAATTTCAGTTATTGAATAGCAAACTTTTATCGTAAAGTGTGATTATGTATATGACAAACAGAATTTATATTGATTGAAGTCTTAGGTTTTATAATATGAAACTCAATATGTGGGAATGTCATTTGCCACTTGTCCGAAATAATATAAAATTGCTACGTATATGCAATTGTACATATCAATAAATCTTAGCTAGAAAGAGAAAATAGTATAAATGTCAATTTTGGAAAATTTATAGTCATCTTTGTCAGTTTCAACCCTCTCATCTTTAATTAAAGTATTATAAAAAATATATATTTAATTCTTTGGAAATTGTTAATTATTTAATATTTAGTCATTTTGTTTCCTTTGAACCTTATGTGGTCTTTATTTTAATGAAAGTTTGTAATATGAAAGAATAGAAGCTGTAAATACCAGTAAGACTAGAGCTAATTGAAAAGATCGTTTGTTGATGAAGCGGTTTATAGAACTATGCTGCAATGGGAGGAGGCTAAGCCTAATAATTACACTGGGAAAAGTTTAAAAAGAGAGTGTTGGGAAAGAATTAGATTGACTTTAAAAGAGGAAAAAATGGATGATTTTAACCAAAAATAGTTGAAGAATGAATGGGATTATTTAAAGAAAAATATACAGTTTGGAAAAAGATGATAGGTACGACAGGGAATAGCCATTATGATCCGATAACCAATACCATAAATTGGAGTTCAAAGAAATGGGATGATTATATACAAGTAATTATTTTTTTAAGTGTATATTCATTTAACTAAAATTAGAAATATATTCAGACCATAACTAAATAACTTATATGTTGTTACAAAAGTATCCTAAAGCACAAAAAATTCGTTACAAGTCATTGGAATATGCGGATGACATGAAGGCAATAATTGATGGAGTCATAGCAATTGGTAAAGATGTAAGGGGTCCATCTAAGAAAGGAATGCCAGATGATGGTTTTGAAATTGTGGAGAGACATATATCAATCTTGATTCCCATCAGAAAATCTTGCGATAACCTTCTCATCAACTAAAAAAGCAAAACCTGAAACTAAGCATGAAGGCAAGTGTCCAAAGCAAAACAATAGTGAAAAATTAGTTCATCTTGATAATCAATTATCATCCTTTATCAAGACATTAGAGAATTCAGCTAGACCAAACATTAAAGATTGTAACAAAATTCTTAATAAAATATCTTTAATAGAGGATGATCCACTATACCTAGTTGATGCCAGTATTTTTTTTGTGAAAATAAGTCCTTCAGAGAATAATGGATTCAATTTGAAGAAAAATCAGAACAAGCTAAGCTGAGTTAGATATCTATGAATGCAAAAAAATTAGGTCTGTTTTAAATTTTAGGGTGTTTTGTCTTTGAAATTCAAGTTGTGTTGAGATGACTCTTTCTTGATCATTGAGCATGTTTTTAAAATATTCTTTTATTAAAGTAATTATATTTGTTAATGATTTCTCTCATAATTGTATTGGTTAAATGTAACTAATGTTTTTTTTAAAGCATTACTACGATAAATTTAATCATTTTCTTAACTTGTATTTAATCTCAATTTTTGCAGATGTTAATTGAGAAGCAAAGAAATTGCAAAATATTGTGTTAATAATACTAATTATGAAAAAAAATAAATTAAGATGTATTGGAAGAAGGCATAATACAAATTCTATATTAAGAGTAAATGATTATATGAATGAAATTCTTGACGAAAATCCTGTACATTGTTTATAAATTTTAAGAATGAGAAAAGAAGTATTCTTGAATTTATGTGCTCGTTTTCGAAATAGAGGTTAGTTAGAAACTAGTCGTTTTATTTCTGTTGAAGAAAAGCTAGCAATGTTCCTCATGAGTATGGGTCAACATTTTACAAATCGTGTAATTCAAAGGAGACATTGTCAATCAACTCAAATAGTGTATAAATATTTCTACGAAGTGCTGCGAGCTATGCGAAATTTTTCTAAAGAGATGATTGTCCCAAATTTTAATGGAAATAATAATCATCCAAGTCAGCAGCAACGAAGAATTTTACAAATATTTCAAGTATTACCATAAATTAAATTTAATATTCTAGGTTAAATTGGTTTGGTAATTAAAGTGAATATGTTATCTTTCGAAAGGGTGCAATAGGTGCATTAGATGAAACTCTTATATCAGCAGTTATACCCTCGGATGAACAAATACCATATCGGGGAAGAGGAAAAGGAAAGTGCATGCAAAATGTACTTGCTATTTGTGACATCGATATAGTTTTCACGTTCATATTGCCAGGTTAGGAAGGAATGGCACCTGATTCAAGAGTTCTAATAGAAGCCGTAAGAGATTCAACTCGCAATTTTTCCATTCCTCTAGCAGGTTCGTTGCGTTTTATATTGCACGTTTTATTTAATTACATTTTCTTTTTATAAATATCCTTTTTTTGTGTAGATAGATATTATTTATATGATACAGCCTACCCATACACGTGCAGATTTATGACACCATATCGAAATATACGATATTGGTTGTCTGATTTACAAAACGGTGCTCGACCAAGATCGAAAGAAGAACGAATTAATCAAGCACATGAAAGATTGAGAAATGTGATTGAACGTGCTTTTGAAGTACTAAAAGTTCATTTCTCGATCCTTAAAACTATGGCACCATATCCATTTCCAACGCAAAGAAATATTGTGATTGCATGTGTTGCCATCTATAATTATTTACAAAAAATTTCTACAAATGATTATTGGTTTCAAGAATATGCTAATTACACTGCTGTAATAGGCAATGATTAAGAGTTTGAAGATGACTTGACAAGCCAAGATTTAGAAACAGGATCTAGACAAACCGATCAATTGTTCATTCACAATCTATGTGAATAAATTGCAGATCATTGAAATTCTTGAGTTGAATTTAGATATTTTATGTTTGTTATTTTTTTGTTTATTTTTTAATAACAATATACAATGCTCTTTATTTTTATTTATGATATAATTTTATTGCTTCATCCAATTTAATTTTTAAAATAATTATATTTTACATTGTTCATTGTCAATAATATTGCTAATTAAAAAATAACTAAACTAAAAGTAAATATTTTATATATTTAAGTAATGAATTAAAGGAAGGGCACAATTGTACAAAGTGACTTTAAGCATTCAGCTGGATATATTTATCAAACAGTATTAATAAATTCAGTATTAAGATTTAGATGTTCAAAAATTTCTTTTTTGTGCATAAAAATTTAGCATCTTAATTGATCCAGTGTTCAGACTTTAGATTTCAAATTTTAGTGTTATCAAATAGGCCCTAAATATATAGGAAGTTTTGTGTAATTGGAGTTTTAAGTTTTATCATTTGTATTTCGTAAACTAAACATATCATAATGACATTTTCACCCTTGAGACCAAAACTTGAGGCCCAAATAATTACAAACTGTACAAGGGCCTCCTTGTAAAAAGCATATTCTTTTGGGTCCTTACAATCAGATCAGAAGAAAATGCAAAGACTGAAATGTAGATACCCGATTGTGATAAGGCTCCAAATTTTTTTCTTCACAGCTGTGAGCTTCAGATTTTTAGGAATTCATATACTATTTTCTCTTTATTCCTTTCTGGGTTAATTTCACTTTATTCCCTTGAAATATGGGGGTAATTACACTTTGCTTCCCTTATCTATGAAAATAACACTTTACCCCCCAAAAGTAAAATCGTCTGCTTTGACTAACGTCCTAGGGAACTGTGAATCTTTAGCTTCCTACTATGCCCCGCCCCCACTAATGGTTAGTTATATAGCCGTTGCAATGTTTTTGTCATCCAAAAAATAAATGAAAAATTTCTATTTTTATGCCACTTTTGAAATGTGTTCTATTTGTATGCCACTTTTAAAATTGTGTTCCAAAGGGGTGGAACTCGCATTCGGAGAATGCGAGTTCCAAATAATTTTTTTTTAAAAAAAAATGAAGAAGAAGAAGAAGAAGAAGAAGATGTGTTTATAAAAAAAAAGAAGATGTGTTTATCTCACGCCTCGCAGAAGATAAGTCCCCCAAATCCCCCCATTTCCTGTGTATAGATAGAACATTTCAACCGCCTCCTCCTTCCTCCTCCTCGCCCTCCTCCTCCTCCTCGTCCTCCTCCTCCTCCTCCTCCCCACCACCATCTATTTCCTTGAATCTACAACAATCACCATCTCCATTCCACCACCACCACCACCACCACCACAACCAACACAACCACCGCCACCGCAACCCACCACCAAAATATTTCAGGTACATTTAATTTTTTTATGGAGTCCAATAATTTTAATTAATATATTTTTTTAATTTTCTTTAAATAATTAATTTTGTTAATGTAAATGTTTTATAAATATATTTTGTGTAGGTAGTTTATATTTTTTATGTTTTTGTATTTTAGTTTAATAATATGCTGCTTTGATTATATCCCATATTTTTTTTAATATTTAGAGAAAATGATCTTTGTCTCGGGATATATGTTGTAGGTTTGATTTCTGTTGATTGCGGTGAAATTTGTGGTTATGTTGTTTGTTGAACTGAAATTGTGGGATGTTATTGCATTTTTTGTAGACCTTCATTAATATGTGTATAACTGTCTTTTTTTTTTAAAAAAAAAATTTCGTATCGAAAAATGGGGTCTAAACATGTTCCATCCTTACAGGAAAATGGCATTTGATAGACCCCGTCACATTCTCCTTTATTGGGGAGGAGAAATAACCTATGAAGGCGGTACTATGTCCTACCGGCCAATGATGAGCAAGAAACTATTCCGAATAAATCAACGGATTAGTTTTGTTGACTTAGTTGACAAGATATACGAATTCATGGAGGTTGATAGGGAGCAGATGAAATTGAATATTGTGTTTAGGCACATAGTTAGTCGTGGTGTTTACTCTGGCATTACATTGACAGATGATGATGGTGTGGAAGGTTCTTATACATATTTTTGATTTGTTTGATGCCGATCCAAATTTTTGTGCTGAATTGTTTATCGAGACGGAGGAAATTCCGCACGTACATGTAAGCAACAATGTAGGGGTGTATGGTATGGGGCCAATGATGTCTCTCATGCATTCGACCATGGACGACCAGCCGTTGCAGTCCAATGCGCAGACTCTTTTTGAACATCCGTGGTCATTTGAGTTTTACAACCCAACTTGTTCGTTTTCAATGTCAAACTAATGCAATCTGATCAAGCTATTGGGGCGCAGTATAATAGAGACACTATAGCAGGTGAAGGCCCAAGTGCCATGCAATATCAACATATGGAAAAAGGCCTCGTAGACGAGGGTTTGTCAACGGATAGTGGTAATAGTGACTCGTCATGGCATGCATTAGACGAGAATTACGAGTCTGGTTCAGACTCGGAAGACATATCGGATGATAATTCTGACGAGAATTTGGGGACAAATAACGATGAATGTCATACACAAGAGGATGTTCCTAGCTTATCAACCTAGGGGGATGGCTTTTTTCAATGATCTTGGTAACTACGGTGAGTACGATCCCATGGACCGTATGATAAAGATGGGCTGATTTATTGGAATGTAGAAAAAAATGATATTCAGTTGCGCATGTACTTTGAAAGCAAGGAGCAAGTTACTAAGGCAGTTACAATGTGGTCTATAGCTCAACAACGAGAATTCAAAGTCATAGAGAGTCGGAAGAGAACATGGGCTGCTAAATGCAAGACTGCGTCCTCCGGCAGATTAGCGGCTAGAGATTGTGATTGGAGTATCCGGGTACGTGGAAATGAATCTTTTACTGTGTGGAAGGTCACAAAATGGGTAAAAGATCACGTATGTCTCGGTGAAATATCCGGTAACAACAACAGAAATCTTACATCCACAGTCATTGCTAACCAAATTATGCACTTAATTGAAAATGATCCTGGGCACAAGGTCAAACAAATTCAGGCATATGTGAAGAACAGTTTGAAGGTTGACATCACTTACAAGAGAAAGCTTGGTATGCTCGTAGGAAAGTGATTGTGCTTGCATATGGAAGTTGGGCATCTAATTTTCAACAATTACCCCAATACGTTGCAGAACTACTACGCTCCAATCCCCAAACTGTGGTGCAATGGCTACATCATCCCAACAGTATCGAGGATGTGAAAATTTTCAAATACATATTTTGGGCATTTCGCCATCGATTGATGCATTCCATATGTGTAGACTGTCCTATGTGTTGATGGCATGCATCTACGAGGGAGTATCGGGGTAAATTACTTATTGCCGTCGCTTTGGATGCTAACAATCAAATTTTACCTTGCTTATGCAATTGTCGATGAGGAAACAATCCAAAGTTGGGGTTGGTTCATGGAGCAGTTGAGACACCATGTTGTACGTGACTTGGAGACTGTTTGCATAATATCTGACCGGCATCGGGGCATTGTGCATGCTATGAGTGAGTCCCCTTTATGGCAGGAACCATTTGCGTATCATAGATTCTGCGTCACGCGAGGACTGTCTCTTATACACATCTAAATGGAATAAGCACCAACATACGAAACAGATCAAAAACCAGGACTATGTGTCATGCACCTATTGGGCTTGCTATCAACAACCTTGCTCACGATGGAAATCGTAGGTGGGGAATACATGGTACAAATTCTTCCGAGAGCTACAATAACGTGTTGCGCGGAGTTAGACTACTTCCGATAAAGGCTATAATTGATAGTATATTCCATCGGTGCGTAAAATTATTTGTTGATAATAGTGCACGGGGTGCACACTGTCGCATGTCAATTACGCAAAAGAATTGGAAAAGGTTGTTGTTAGCAGACAAAAAAGGTGCAGGACACATAGTCATGGTTTTTGATCAGTCTACTAGGGTGTACCGAATTAAAACACCTCGTCGTGTCACTGGTCGTGGTGGGAATGTACAAACTGTCAATTATGTACGAAGCAGACATGTACTTGTGGTAAATGGCAAATGTATAGGTTTCCATGTTCGCATGCTTTGGCGGTTTGCAGGCATAAGGGTGATGAACGTGCGGTGAAAAAATGATTGCGGAACATTACACTACTCGCACATATCGAGCGCAGTACAGCGTTAGTAGGTTTGTTCCACAATCTAATCCAGATGAGTACGCTCCTATTCATTGGCAGTTACACGGTGATGACAATATGTCTGTTGAACGCCGGGCAGGTCGGGTACGTGCGAGACGCATACGACCACTATGGTTTCGTCATAGGGGATCCCTAATATCCATCTCCAGTGACACGACGAGGTCTTTTAATTCGGTAGACCCCAGTAGACTGATCACCGAGATCATGACTGTGATGTCCTGCACCTTTTTTGTGACCTCCACACAGTACCTTTTTCAATTCCTTTGAGATGTGTATAAGAGACAGATGTTAACATGTTGTATTATCAAAAATCTCTTATACACTCTTATACACATCTAGATGTGTATAAGAGACAGAATCCATACCTAAACAAATAATCATAGAAAGAATTAATGGACTGCAACGGCTGGTCGTCCATCCTGGATGCATATGTACATCATATGGCATCATCTATGATGCCGCATAGGGCTAGATCACGACTAACTACGGTCCTCGATGTGTCCACATTACACACATCTAGATGTGATGGGACTTTTTGGGATCAGCATGCCTATACCGGCGATGGTATGGCATTATATTTGTTTGGCAGGTTTCGAGGGCGTCGCATCTTTAGGACTGCATTTCATACATCATGCTTTGATCACCAGTCTTGTTGAGCGATGGCGACCCGAGACACATTCTTTTCATCTGCCCATTGGAGAGGCAACTATCACGTTACAGGATGTAGAGGTCCTGTGGGGTTTACACATTCATGGCCCGCCCGTGACGGGTAGAGACACTACTCATTCCGCAGATGCTTGGAGCCAACTATGCATGGAGTTATTGGGTTTCATGCCTGCCAGATCAGACATTGACGGTGGTCGTTTGAAGTATAGTAGTGGGATGTTTGTCCGCCGCATTAGATCGTCCGCTTCCCGATGATGCGACTGATGACATGTGTCGGCAGATGGCACATACATACTTGCTTGTACTTATTGGAGGCATTTTATTTCCGGATAATTCAGGCAATAAAGTGCCACTACTGTATCTTCAGTTGCTTAGGGACTTGGAGACTGTGAGCCTTTATAGTTGGGGATCAGCTGTTTTAGGCACACTGTATCGCAGTTTATGTAATGCCACTTCACCAACAGCTAGAACTATTTGCGGTCCAGTACTATTAGTACAGGTATATTTAAATGGTTTATATGCATATAATTTTTACTAGTACTTCATCTTCATTTATTTGTATACAGTTATGGGCTTGGGAGCGTATGCCGACACTGCGTCCTATCCGGTTAGAGCCCGTACAGGAGCATCACGGAGCATATGGATCTCGGTACATATGTTTTGTTGAACTGTTTAATTACATATGTTAACATTGGATTTGATATTTATTAAGTTTTTATTGCAGGTGGGATGTTGGATTTGATCTGCGCAATGCTCCTCGGCATGTTTTATCTGTTTTAAGAGATCAGTTACATACTTTGCGACCCAATGAGGTACATCAGTCGATTTAATTTCTTGTGCACATTGTTGTCCTCAAATTTTGTTAATTTACTAACTTTTGTAGACTTCTTTGGTATTAGTTTATATGGCAGCCATTTTCTGATGAGCTGCTTGATATCCTTCCCCATTACTGCACGGCTGGCCTTGACATATGGCGTTCAGTTACTTATTTGATATGTTGGGAGATCGTGGAATGTTATCTCCCTCATCGGGTTATGCGACAGTTCGGTTTGTACCAACCCATACCAGATCAGAGATTTATTGGTAATCAAGCGGCATTGCATTTGACAGACCGCCGTGGTCGGGCGAACAATGATTGGGAGTTGACACACCGACAATATATAGATATTTGGGGCGCAAGAACGGATACAGTTGAGGTTGGTCTCCCATGTGTTGATTGAACATGGAGGCGGGCAACACGGCGGTGGTCGTCGACGTCGTCGAGTTCCATCCCCGCGACCCCATGTAGATGCCGAATCCCCTCATGAAAGTTTAACATACCATTTGAGGGCGATACTTCACACGTACTTTCGCCAATGCGCACTCCGGTGGGACCATCATCTTTCGGACAGTCGTCCACTGCGCCTGATCCAGAACATACTGGTCCAAGCATTTCAGATGAAGAACATGAACACGAACAAAGCATACCTTCACAGGCGGAAATTGCTCACCATACTCAACAGCAAGACACTCCTTTATTTTATGTCCGTCCATCAAAAAGGGTGCCTAAACCTAGAGACTGAATACGGGTGGCAGATTTGGTATCATGGACATGTGACATTTGTTATTACTTATCGCAATATTGTGTGATTCATGTATGTTATTCGTATATCATTGTTCGCCCTAGTCGGATGGTTTTTTATTGTTATTAGGTTTGTAGTTATGTTTTTTAGCCCTTGTCGGGCTTTTATGGATGTTTGTTGCCCTTGTTGGGTTTGGTTGTTGGCAGGGAGAATGTTTGTAAAATAGGGGAGGTTCTGTCAAAATTTTATCAAAAATACAGCATTCCCTATTTTACAAAATTTGTTGTGCACAATATACATAGTCAAATTTTCGAAATCATTCATTTTTTCTATTTTTGTAATAGTGCACGATTTCTATTCGCAATATACATAGTCAAATTTGCTAAATTCTAAAAAACAATATATATATATATATAAAATAAAAAAAACATAAATTCATTACAACGGATTTTTTGGCTTCAAAAAAAAAAAAAAAAAAAATAGGACCTAAACCCTAAACCCTAAACCCTAAAAACAAAAAAAAAATAAAATAAAATAGGACCTCGCATTCTAAGAATGCGAGGTCAGTCAATAACATTCCAAATTTTTTTTTTTTAAAAAAAATTTCTGGAACTCGCATTCGGAGAATGCTTCCGGAGTTCCACTGCTTCGGAACTCCTCTTTCAAACAAGCACACAAATAGAACAAATTTATAAAATAGGCACAAATTTAGAATTTTCTCAAAAATAAATAGGCTTAGAAATGGCAAAAAACAAAACCCATTCACATTCTTGCATGCATGTCTGGAGAGAATGGCTCAAAATTCATTCAACTCAAGTTCATCCAAATCCAAGAGTGGAGCAAGGTGAAAATGTGGAACAAAGGCACCAATCTACACAACATGGACAGTAGAAAATCCTGGAAGAAAATTTCTTGGATGTTCCAACTATAAGGTAAGGAAAGTTCCCAAATTCTCATCATCTGAATATGTTTTCTCTGTGCTTTTTTTTTTTTTCTTACTGCTATATGTCTTGACTAAGTCATGTTTATATTAGAATGAATATGCATGTGGTTTTTCCAGTGGGTTGAACTTGAAATTTGTAACAAAGTGAAGGAGATCGCTAACAAGTTTATAGCAAAAATTGAGGGAATGCAAGAAAGAATATACATGGAGTTGGAAAGAAAGAATGAAGATACTCAAGAGCTATGCAAAGCACTAAGAGCAGAAGTAACAAGATACAAATTTGCTCTAGAAGCATCCAAGAAAAATGGAGCTATGCTAAAATAGATGTTATGCATGTTGCTCATGTTCATCATACTATATGTACTAAGCATAGAGGGAAAGCAAGGAAACCACATATACCTGCCATGATTCAATAAAAGGTGTTCTTAAGAAATTACAATATGTAGCCTAGCATTTGTAAACAAAAGCGCAAGACAGATATCACACCAACAAAACAAGATCTAAACCATAGGAGGTTCAATACATAGGTGTTTAGTGAACAAAATATGCAAGTTCAACCAAAAGACCAGCCTTCTATAGAGATATAATAATGCATAACATTCAACACAAACCCAGCAACATCATATAAAAAACCAGTAGCATCTTATTTTTCTTAACTTCCCATAGCTTGGTACACATGAAATCTAGTAGATGAGCTTTGTAGTTATAGAAGAAAAAGGACATTCCCTAATCTACTGGTATGACTTTGCATCTAAATGAAAAACATAAACAAAAAAGCATAATAAGTGTCAGTCATAATCAACATGAAATGAACGAAAATGATATTCGCTGGTGGTGTAGGAAAAATACCTGAAAGTTTGTGGTGCAAGTGAATGAAGATGATCCAGTACTATTATTGCCACCAGTTGAAGGTGCCGACCACTGCAAAGATACAACCAATATTACATGAATATATTGCCATACATTCAGGAAAAAACAACTTCAATGAAAATGGCGCATATTAGTATATATCACCAGGAAAGTAGGCTGAACATCTGAAGATGTACTTGTTCTTGGTTGATTCTATAATAGGGAAAAATGGAAGAATAATTAACTGTAAAAATTATATGAAAACTGAAAAGTTAAATATACTAAATTTGGATAGCTACCTGGTCATTGGATATAAAATGGTTCATTGTTGACATGCCAATACCATTCCACACACCAAACTCTAGCCAGTGTATGGTCCATATCTCCTTTGACCTTTGCCCCTATGCCCTCTTCCCTAGCTCACATTACCCCTACTTCCCCTATCCCTATTTACTGAGCTTGTAGCCATACTATTATAAGCAGATGTTGTATTTGCATGACCACTTTCTGTTGCATAGGTTCTAGAAACTTATGTTTCATCTCTTCGTCTTCTACCCTTGCTTTTATTTCCTCTGCCCCTATTTGTTACGCTTGTAGTTGTACTATGTATACTGGGAACAATAGTAGTTGCATTTGCATGGCCACCTTTAGTCACACTAGGGTTGGAAGCAATGGATGTGGCCTGAATCAAACCAGAACTACCTATTGCTACCTGCAAATTATCAGTTTGTACGGTGGTTGTTGCAACACCTTGATCATTTTCAGACCAGTAGTAGCCCTATTATTCTGAAATAAAATACTTGATTAGTCTAAGTAGTAGAAAGTTTAAAATTTTGAAATATGTCAATTTGTTTTTAGATTACCTCTGCTCTGTTGAAGTTTCTTGAATTTTACATTTCCTGGTCTTGTGTCCTTTCTGTCTACACTTAGAATAGGTTATGACAATTCCCTTCTTGCTAACTTTTCCAGAAGAACTTGCTCTTGAATTGGGGGCCTCATCTGCAACTTTCTTCCTACTTTCTTTGGCCTTCCAGGTTTTTTCCTTATGATTGGAGGATCAGTTTTATAACCACTTACTGAAACCCAGTGAATCTGTTCAAGAATTGGCGTAATGACATCTTTGTATACAGTTTTGTTGCTCTCAACACTATAATATGCATGGACCTATTCTTCAGCTTCTTTTCTACCACTTATTAGAAAAGAACATGCACGTACACAAGGAATACCTGTCATGCCCCATTCTCTACATGTACATGTTTTGTCAGATAAGTTAACAACACAATTCTGGTTTGAGAATGCATTAACATCCCACAAATCTTTAGAAGTGTTTAAGGCTTCAAATTCAACTGATTTATCTTTGTTAGCCTATCCAACTTTCCTTGAATTCTTGGACAAATATTACCCTTTACTTCAGATATCCACTCTTTTTTTTTTTTCTTGAAATATGCACATAATCAGCCTTCTGATACTCTCCAACATGGTAAAAATTGGTTCATCCCTGGCACTGGTAATGTACTGCTAGAAACTTTCACAATGTTGTTGCTAAAAAAGGCACACTTTGTGCGTGTATCAAAAAACATCGGGACCATAAATGACCTGGAATTGCACTAAGCCACTTATATGCTTCCTGATCAGCAGCTTTTAACTCATTCATTTTTCTCTCCTATTGTGATGGCAAATATGCCCTTGCAGCAGCCCAAAGAATATCCCTTAGTTTCTTGTCCTTGAACTTCAGCTTGAAATTTGCATATAGATGTCTGACACAAAATCTATGCTCCACACCAGGAAAAAAAGTTTCAAATGTCTTAGTAAAACACATGATATACTATATATTAGATTTCATAAGTTATATAACCAAATAAAGTTTTATAGCACTTTCAAAGACAGGGATAAGAATTTGTTTTACCTTTTGCCTGTCTGAAATAAAAACCCATCCCTTTTCAGTTGGCGTGCCAATATGCTCTGTAAGTATTTCCAAGAACCATGACCAACTGTCCTTGCACTCAGATTCAACTAAGGCTATAGCAAGAGGAAACATTTTATTATTTGTATCTCTGCCCACAGCATGCATTAATTGGCCCCTATAAACCCCTTTTAAGTGACATGCATCCAGGCCAATTGCAAGCCTATACCCATCGATAAAACCCTTGCTTTGTGTGGCATACATGACAAACATCCTCTTGAAAACTGGATTTCTGTTTATAGCCACACTCTCAATCCTAATCAGTTGCTATAGAACCAGGATTCTTGAATATTATGGTTGCACAATAATCCCTTATATTCAAGTGTTGATCTCTGTAATCACCTTGAATAGTTTTAAGGGCATGCTTCTTGGCTCTGTAGGCTTGCATATTTCCTACAAGCAACTTGAAGTTCTTTTGTTTTAACTTTCTTCCTAATTCTCCTAATTCCCCAATTTGGATAATCTGCTATTTGAGCCACAAGTTTAGCTGACAGCCACTTAGAATTGGCTATTTTGGGGGAATTTTAAAAAACTCTGGCAGGGAGCCAAAAGATCAAAATTAGCAGATTATTGATGTTTGCTTTTAGATTGAGGAAAATAAAGAAATGAGAAAGTAATTAAATTATAATTTATTCTTTATTTAAAATATCCGCATACATAAAGGAAACAATTTTTTTTTTTGATAATTACCAAAAAATGTCCATGTTAAGATATTAATGGAGTGATTAAGGAAAATAAGAAAAATGAACATCTTTTTGGTAATTATCAATAAAAAAATTTACATTTTTATTAGTGGTTTGATATTGGAATTCTTTCAAATATCTAATAAAGAATTGCAATATTCTTTTTTTTTTTGTTAAGTATCATCATTTAATCATCAATGATGGTAAAACATTTGTTCTACAATCTAATAAAGTACTATATAAGATAATTACCTTTTACATAAATTATCATTTCTTTACATTAACACTAAATTTGAGAAATTTCATGTGTATACTTATGACATATAGCATTTGAATGCATTTTATTTACAAGTTATTATAGTGGTAAAAAAAATTTAATCAATATTAATTTCACAACAATCTTAGTTGTATGTAAGGACCAATAGGTATAAAATAAAACTTAGTAATTGCAAATTATGATTTCTTGTACGATTCCTAGTGAAACCTATCAGACTATATGAATCTAGTAGTTGATTATCAATCAATAGTGTAAATGAAAAATGGATTATACATAAGCCCAATTAACTTAATATTTTGAGGCTTATTTACATCTAATTTTATCCTCAATGATTACATTATGGAGATCAAATTGATTAGTTAGTAATTTAGAAAACAATGTTTAAAGATAGTAACAAGATGCTGTTGTTGCTACATCAAAAGATATTTGTGATGACTAGACTCATTGTTGAACTAGCAATGATTTGACAATAGTGGATGGACAACTCCAAAAGCTGTCATAACAACAATGAGGATTTGTGACAACATCGTCGCTGATGAGCATTCCTTCCCTACACTAGGACTGGCAAAAAACTTTCAATGACGAGAACTGCACGACAACATACGAGTTGTCACAGAACATTAGCGTGATTCTTCTAAATAGTAACAATCTAGAATCTCATCACTGATAGTTGTGACAACCTTGAATCTCATCATTATTAGTATCATACAGTGACAAAATCTCTATTGTCATAGAAAAGGTTATCACCGAAGAGCAATTTTCTTGTTGTTGTTTATTTTATCCAATCTTAATTAATTTACGATTATAATTTACACTTATTACCACTGTGAATGGGAACGTAAAGGGTCACACATTTTAAGATGATTAATTTGGGATTAAATTGATTATTTAATAAGTAAGAGACACTTATAAGTTAATTTATGAGATAAATTAATTTTTTAAATTTAATTATAGTAAATCATAAATCTTAGGGGTTAATATGCAATGTTATAATAGTTCCTAGAGTTGTTGTGCATATATATATATGTGTGTGTGTGTGTGTCATGATCCCAAGCCCCAAAGCCGTGAAAGCAACACGAATAAAAAGGTCAAATCACTATTTTTAAGAAGAAAATTTGTGAGGAAAAATAAAGAGCTAGTACTCGTACTCCGTAACTTGAGTCAATCAATTTTGAGAGAATTTTAATTTAATTAACATTAGAGATCGGATATCTGTGCGGCTTGTGAATCGACATCCCTGACAGATTGAAGATTTTATAATGATTTTGAGGTAATATTTCTATACTCCTCTTTTATTACGCATAATTAAATAAGGGTGATTCGTGGAAAGAAGTAAAATTTTAAATTCTACTAGGTATTGTATGATTTACTTTTTTATAGTTGTATATTAATTTATGATGTAGATGTGTTTAATTGTTATGAATATTGAATTTGTTCAAACTACATGAATGTTTTGTTGGCCCCAAAGCAACCTAAGAGGGGGGGGGATGATTATTAGGTTGTCTCAAAAAACAAACCTTTTGAAGTGCTTAATGAAAATACAAACTTTGTGCAACAAATGAATACTTAAGCACAAATGATCAAAGATAAATATTTAGCAATCAAAGCTTAAAGAACAAATAAAAGATTGAGATAAAGAATATTAAACCAAACTCCCAAGCTTCTCAAGCTTGGAGTACATCCACTAGTAGTGCCTCTTCAAAGAATGTGAGGAAATAACATTCTTGTACACAAAGTAGGCTCACCCTTGCACCAATTAAGTTCCTCTAGTTGAGCCAAAGGGTTTTACACCACAACCTCACTTTTGTACACTTGTTATCCCTCCACTCTTACACTTGAAGATCACTCACTAGTCCACTCTTGCTCACACTAATTCCCACCAGTTGAGCCAAGAGAACTATACTACTCAAACCAATACAACCCACAATATTTTAGCCTATTTCTCCCCAAATAGCCCTTACAAGTGTTTGTATTGAATGTAGTAGTTCCTTACATAAGCTTTGAAATTATATGCTCTTCATTGTCCGAAAGGTGTTGTTCAACTTTTGGTTGTTTTTCTTGATTGTGTTTGGATGATCATTTTCATCCGATCCTTCCTGTTTTTCTGCACACTTGTTTGCAAACCATTAGTATGATTTGGTCATCATCAAAACATGATTATCATAACTGGAGTTCAACAATCTCCCCCTTTTTGATGATGACAAATCATTTGGACAATTCTAAAAACAATCATAAAATATGAAGCATCAATCAAGAAGTTTTGTCCATTAATTTTCTCCCCCTTTTGGCATCATCAAAACATAAGAAAGATAATGCAATTTAAGCTCCCCCTTAGTTTATTCCCTCCCTTGAAAGGTGAATATAATTTAATATGAGTACATGGCGAATAAGTCCAGTTATGCAAAATGTTTGTGATCCCTTCAAGAATATGTATTCAAGTAGATATGAGGGAATTCATGCAAAGCATTAGGACCAAAACATTTTGTGCTCATTCCTTGCTAAAAAGCATCATAAAAAACAATAAAGCATATGTAAAGCAAAATAATCCATTTAAAAAAGAGAATGCTCCCCCTTTCTTTTGCAAGTAATGACTTACTATAGAAAACAATTTGTGGATACATATTTCCTATCATTCTAAACAAATTCTATCACATAGATGAGTAATATTCAAGAGAACATAGTTCAACTTGATAAATCAAAGCACACAAAATTTTAGATGTTACCCATTTCAATATCATCTTAGCCCATATGCCTTGAACACCCTTCATAGATAATCTAAATCTTGAATTCCTTGGTGCTCCCCAAGCATATCTACATACAAAGTTAAGCAATAACTTTTGGTACCCAAACTTTCTTGGGTCCAATTGGATTAGTAACATGCTTAATCACCCAAATAGAATTTATTCCCAAATTTTCATTTCTTTTAACATAACAATTTTTCTTTATATGGCCATGTTGATGACAATAATTACAAATAATATTCTTATTGCCATAAAAAGAAGATTTATATTTAACAAAGCACAAATCATTTTTTCTAAAGGTGATAAAATTTTTGTTCGAAAACATATTTCTAGTTCTTTTCTTTTCAAAAATATTTTCTTTCTTCTTTTTCAAAATAACATCAAGATCATCTAATCTCTTCTTCAATGAAGCTTGTTCTTCCATGATCTTGGTTTTTCCAACAAATTTTTCTTTCAAAACATCATTTTCTTTTGTCAAAGAATTATTTTCATGCACAAGTTTTGAGTTGGCACTCAATAAGGTATTAACTTTAATTTTTCAACTCTCTTTGTTCTTAGCATATGATTCTTTCAAACATTCATGCATTTTAAAAATAAATGATTCAACATCATCATCATCATTATCACATGAATCATCACAAGAATCACAACTAGAGGATACCTCATTATTGCTAAGTGCCATAAAAGCCATTTGAGCCTCCTCATATTCTTCTTCAACCTCTCCATCCGAATTGCAATCATCCCAAGTGATTCGGAAGTTGTTGAAGTGAGGCTTCTTTGAGTCTTTTCTCTTTTTTGATGAAGCTTTAAATGCTATGATTCTTTTTTCCTTTGACTCCTCTTTTTGTACCTTGTATTTCAACTTCAATTCAAAGGAGGTTAGAGAATTGATCAATGAATCAATAGGTATAGAATTTAAATTTTTAGACTCTTCTATGGCAATGGATTTAGGTTCCCATTCCTTAGGTAAAGCATTCAAAATTTTTCTATTCTTTTCACCCAAGGAATATTCTTTACCCAAACCTTCCAAATCCTTTACCATATGTGGCATTGAACCTACAATACATCTTGTCAATGTTCTCATGAGGTTCCATTTTGAAGGATTCATATTTAGCCACAAGAAGTGACTTCTTTGGTTCTCTTATATCTTCACTTCCTTCATGAATTTCTTTCAATTTGTCCCATATCTCCTTGGCCGATATGCAACCTTTTACTTTAGAAAACTCATCTGCATCCAAAGCATTATACAAAATATTAATGGCTTTAGCATTTAAAGATAAATTTATTTTATCTTGTGCATTTAACTCATATCTAGTCTTAGGCCTTAATCTATGAGTATTTTTATCATGAATATTTGCCTCAAAAGGACCTTCATAAATAATATACCACAATTCAATATTAATAGATTGAACAAAAATTTTCATTCTATCCCTCCAATAAACAAAATTAATGCCATTAAACATGGGAGGTCTAGTGATAGAATGCCCCTCTAAAAACAAAGCATTATTGGTTGCCATAATGATCTTTACTCAAAAGCAATTAAACTCAAGAATATATGAGCTATATGAGACCAAGCTCTGATACCAATTGTTGGCCCCAAAGCAACCTAAGAGGAGGGGGGGGAATTAGGTTGTCTCAAAAAACAAACCTTTTGAAGTGCTTAATGAAAATACAAACTTTGTGCAACAAATGAATACTTAAGCACAAATGATCAAAGATAAATATTTAGCAATCAAAGCTTAAAGAACAAATAAAAGATTGAGATAAAGAATATTAAACCAAACTCCCAAGCTTCTCAAGCTTGGAGTACATCCACTAGTAGTGCCTCTTCAAAGAATGTGAGGAAATAACATTCTTGTACACAAAGTAGGCTCACCCTTGCACCAATTAAGTTCCTCTAGTTGAGCCAAAGGGTTTTACACCACAACCTCACTTTTGTACACTTGTTATCCCTCCACTCTTACACTTGAAGATCACTCACTAGTCCACTCTTGCTCACACTAATTCCCACCAGTTGAGCCAAGAGAACTATACTACTCAAACCAATACAACCCACAATATTTTAGACAAATCAACCTATTTCTCCCCAAATAGCCCTTACAAGTGTTTGTATTGAATGTAGTAGTTCCTTACATCATTTGGAAGTCCTTGGGCTATTTATAGATGAAAGATGTGCTGAAATTTGAGCTCTAACGGTAAAAAAACTAGCTGTTAAAAACTAGCCGTTAGGGGTTCGGACGGTGGGTTCGGACGTCCGTTCATACGTCCTACAGCTTGATGAACAGTGTCTCGGACGGTTATATGCGTCCTACAACTCTGACAAAAACTTACTTCATTTTGAGCTCCTTTTTTCGGACGCTCCCTTGCGTCACATCTCCTTTCTTTCGGACGCTCTTCATCGTCCGAAAGGTGTTGTTCAACTTTTGGTTGTTTTTCTTGATTGTGTTTGGATGATCGTTTTCATCCGATCCTTCCTGTTTTTCTGCACACTTGTTTGCAAACCATTAGTATGATTTGGTCATCATCAAAACATGATTATCATAACTGGAGTTCAACATCATTATGTTATTTTTGAAAATATTAAAAAAAAATTGCTTTTTGATCGCAATTTTGATTCACAGTTTTAGCAAGTCATGATAATGATGATGTCATCAGTGACATCATCACATGATGCCATTCTTGACTGTGTTGACTATTTCTTTTTTATTTCTGTCTATAAAAGTGTTTAAGTTGAATCCTTTTTAGTGACACTTAATTTATATTTTCAAATAAAAGATTTTTCCAAATTTAATTTTTGTATCCACTAATTAATTTTTAACAAATGATGTTTAAAATTAATTGTTAATATTTAGAAACCTTATTTATTTTAATTTGACTAAAATTTAGAAAGCATAAAACCTTTGAAAATATTTATTTAATTCTAATGATAATAGAGTCAAACAATTTTATTTAAATTTTAGAAATTTATTATTTTTCAATGAGATTGGAATCTAATAAATGTTCAAAAAAATTTAGAAATTGTTCCTAATATTATTTTTGAAATTCTATTATATAAAGTGTTTATTTTCTAACGAGATTGAAAAATATAATATTTATCCATAAAATATTTTCATAAATAATTCAAGAATGATAATTTCAATGAGATTGAAATTATGCTGCATAGTGATTTATGATTAGATATTAAACGCAATTTTTATACTTTTATTTAATTATTGAATTATATAATAGTATGATGGATGATTATGGACATAAAACCAATATGATTGTGTGTGGTTTACTTTGTTCAAATTGAATGGTTGTAAATTTTAATTATGGCCTGCATGTCCTGTCTTTCTATATTACTTTGGATATAATTCTTTTATCGTTTCAATCCCCTCGAATGTAACTCAAGATTTCTGGATCAATCATGTAATGTACATAGAGGTAGGTTAGGGATAGGATTGAATATTTAAAATGTTTAGGTAGTAAATTACTTTTATAATATACAAGATGATGAAGATGGCACAAAGGTGCAACCATGAAGGAAATTTTTCAAGACTTGAAGATTACCCTTAAGATTTGACCACCTAGTTTTCTTTGTGACTCAAGAATAACCAGTTTAGTAAAAATTCATAATCATCTATGTTTTTGTATATATTTTATTTGTTATATGTTGATATGATAATATTGCATCCAATTTGATGAGACATAATATTTAACTGAAAAAATCCCTTAAATCAATATTAAATCATTAAATAAGTTGCTTTCCATTATTAATCAAGAAATGAGAGTTCTTCTTAGATATAATTTATTGGGCTAATCCAAAATTATTCTACGTTGAACATATTTAAACTACGAGATGAGATCTCTAAATAATAGGTAAGATTTAAAAGAGGTATATAATTTGTTGGGCACACTTAAGACTGTATGTCTTTGAAGCAAAGGTTAGGAGTCACATTAGATATGCTATCAAGAGTTGATACCCAACTATCAAGGAATTACAAAGTATTGTAATTGATAAGAGTTACTTACTTTTCGAAATTGCTTTGGTTCGTTGTATACACCCAAAATCAAAATAATTGGATGGGATTCTAATCCACCAGGGATTCTACAAAAACTCCGAATCAATATGTGTTGGTTATTAATTTGAATTAAAATAGTGGGAGTAAAACCAAATTAAATGAAGTTCATATCATATTTTGGTTTTGTTTATGCATAAATAGTAAATTATTATTCTGTCTTTATTTACATATTGTAGAATATAAGTAGAAACGTAAATCTGTGTCCCATTTTAAATTATAACAAACTAACTCATCCAAATTTTCTAGACTGGTAGCAACTTGAGAATTGTTCTCAAGTATGAAAAAATTGGTTATGTCCTCGATCAGCCTATTCCTATTGAGCCAGCAGATGATGCTAATCAAATAGTTCGAAATGCTTATCATGAGCACATGCAGGACAATGATATTGCCACTTGTATCATTTTGGCTGCTATGATTCTGAATTATAGAAACAACATAAAAAGATGGATGCTCCTCTAAGATTCTTCATCTCAAGGATTTGTTGATGAAGAGTCAAGAAATGAGAGGTATGAGATCTCTAAGGAGCTCTTTCATTGAGGTAAAATGGCGAAGGGTACTTTAGTAGCTCTTCATGTGTTGAAGATGATCGAATTGATTGAAAAATCGGAACTATTAGGATTTGTGCAAAATATGAGTTAAATGTTGACTTGATCTTATAATCTCTATCTAAAAGCTTTTTTACAGCTCGTGATGAACTATAACATGACTAATTTGAAAACAAGTCTTTATGAACTGTTGAATATACTTAAGATTTCTGAGACAACCATCAAAAAGGAAAGGAAATAAGTGTTGGTTATTGATTCTTCTAATAGGAAGGAAAAGAAATCCAAGGTTGGTCTTAAGAAAGCCAAGTATGGGGTGAAATCAACACCTGTAATAATAATGGACAAGCCTTAGGGTACTTGCTTACATTGTGGACAAGATGGACACTGGAAGAGGAACTGCAAGGATTACTTGGATATCTTGAAGTAAAAGAGGCTTGGTGAAGCTTTTACTTCAGGTATGTTTATGATTGAGATCAATATTTCTACTTCCAAATTAAGGATTCTTGGATACTAGATACCGGATCTAAATCTTGTATTTGTAAAAATAAGTAGGGACTAAAAAGAGGTAGAATGTTGGTTAAGGGAGAAGTGGGCTTGTGCATGAAAAATGAAGCAAGTGTTGCTGCTTTAGCTATAGGGACTATTATCTTTCTTTGCGTAGTGGTCTTGTTTTAGAACTTAAAGACTATTATTACGCTCCATCTCTTGTTAGAAATATTATTTCTACTTCCGTTTAGACACTGATGGTTTCCCCATTATGTAAAAGAATAAATGTTGTTCTTTTTTACATGATGCCATTTTATATGGTATTGCTGCTATGATTAATGCTCTTCATATTCTAAACATGGAAAATCCAATTCTCAACATAAATTCTAAAAGGCGTAAACTTGATAATGTGAAATAATCTTTGCTTTGGCATTGTAGATTTGGTCATATAAATAAGAATTGCATTACCAAATTACACAATAATGGTTATTTAGGATGATTACGAATCATATGATCTAAGTATGAGTTTTGTTTACTTAGTAAAATAACCAAATCACCTTTTACAGGAAAGGGTGATAGTCTAGTGAATCGATAGGGTTAATATATAATGATGTTTGTGGTCCTATGTTTGTCCATGCTAGAGGAGTTTTTTCATATTTTATTACCTTTACAAATGACTTTCTAGCTATGGTTCTATATACTTGATGAAGTCTAAGTTCGAAGTTTTTGAAAAATTCAAAAAATTCAGGAATGTAGTTGAAAAACAACTTGGTAAAAGTATTAAAATATTTCGATCTGATTGAAGTGGGGAATATTTAAACTAAGAGTTTCAAGATTATCTTAAAGAGAATGAGATTCTACCTGAATGGAATCTTCCTTATACACTACAAGTAAATGGTATATTTGAGCGATGTAATTGAACTCTATTAAATATGGTTTGATCAATGATGAGTTTTGCAGACCTCCCTAAATTGTTTTAGGCTATGCTCTTAATACTGCCTTCCATTTACTAAACTGTATTTTCATCAAAAGTTGTTAATTTCACTCCATATGAGATATGGTTTAAAAAGAAAACTAATCTTTCATACTTGAAAGTTTGGGGCTGCCTTGCTTAGGTGAAGGGGAAGAGTCTAATAAAAATGAAGCTAAGTCAGGCAAATCCCTATTTGTGGGGTATCTAAAGGAGACATATGGATACTATTTCTATAATTCCATTGAGCAAAAGATGTTCGTCTTAAAACATATTATCTTCCTAGAAATAGAGTTTATTCTTGAAAGGGCAAGTGGGAGCAAAATAGATCTTGAAGAAATTAAAAAAACACAAATTGGCATTGATCAACAAATGGAACAAGAACTTCAATTATATGATGATGTGATAGAATATGAAGTTAATGATACACAAGCTCTTCGAGGACTACTAAGATACGTCATGTTTCAAAGAGAAATGATTTTCTTGTAAGTGAGCACAATGATGTATTAATAATTACGAATGATAAACCTACCTTTTACGAAGAAGCATTATTTGATGATAGACTCTCAGAAGTGGTTACAAGCCATGAGGTCTGAGATGGAATCCAGGTATGACAATAAGGTTTGGACCTTAGTCGATCCACCTGAAGGAATTAAACTCATAGGGTACAAGTGGGTAAGAGAAAGACCGACATGGATGGTAATATGATTACCCATAAGGCGCGATTGGTGGCAAAGATTACACACAAAGACAAGGAGTTGACTTTGATGAAACTTTCTCACCAGTTGCAATGCTAAAATCCATTCAAATTTTACTTTCTATAGCTGCATATTACAACTATGAGATTTGACAAATGGATGTAAAAACTACATTCGTTAATGGCAATTTGCGAGAAAAGGTGTATATGATGCAATGTGAAGGCTTTATGTCCACAAACAAACTATGCAAGCTACAAAGGTCTACTTATGGACTAAAGCAAATTTCTAGGAGTTGAAACATCTATTTTGATGAGACAATCAGAGAGTTTGATTTTATAAAAAAAGAGGATGAACCTTGTGTATACATTAAGAAGGTTAGTGGAAATGTCATTGTTTTCTTAATACTTTTTGTGGATGACATATTATTGATAAGAAATGACATACCTATGTTTCAAAGTGTAAAGGTATGGTTGTCCAGGAATTTTTCTATAAAAGATTAAGGAGACGCGACCTACATTCTAGAAATGAAGATCTATAGAGTAGATCTAAGAGATTGCTTGGTCTTACTCAATCAATGTATATAGATAAGATGATAAAGAGGTTTAGCATGGATTAGTCAAAGAACGGTTACTTACCAATGTCTGATAGTGTGTACCTTTCTAAAGACACATGTCTTAAGATAGATGTTGATACAGATAGCATGAAAAAATATCCTATATGTTTCGTCTATAGGCTCTATAATACATGCTATGTTATGTACTAGATTTGATGTCTCCTATGCTCTAAGTATTACAAGCAGATTTCAATCTAGCCCAAGGAGTGGCCCATAGATAGTAGTCAAGAATATTCTTAAGTACTTAAGAAGGACCAAAAAAGATTTATTCTTGATTTGTAGTAAGCAAGAGTTGGCAGTTCGAGGATACGCAGATGATGGCTTTTAATCTAACATGGATGATAGCAAATCACAATCTACATACGTATTTACTCTTAATGGTGGTGCAATCAATTGGAAGAGTTCCAAGAAATATACCACGGCTGATTCTATAACAAAAGTTGAATATATTGTAGATTCAGAAGCAGCAAAAGAAGCAGTTTGGATCAAGAAATTTATGGCTGAATTTGAAGTGGTTTTCTTCATTAGTGATCTTACAGTCTTATATTGTGATAACAATGGAACTATTGCACAAGCAAAGGAAGCAAGTCTCATCAACGATCCAAACATATGTTACGACACTATCATTTGATCAGAGAAATTGTTGATAAAAATGAAGTAAAGATGGAGAAAATCCTATTGATGATAACATTGCTGATCTGTTCACTAAAACCTTATCCCAGAAGAAACATGAAAGTCATGTTAATTCTTTGGTCTCAAACACGACGAATGATTGTCTTTAGTACAAGTGGGAGTTTCTTAGTGTATGTCCTAAAGTCAATATGTTTTAGAGACAAATTATACTTTTATATTTATCCACATTTTGTAAAATCTATGAGGGAAAAATCATACATAATTATGATGATGGGATTCTCTATGTAATTATATTTTATTCTTAAATATCCCTAATCATAGTGTTTTACATAGATAGATTAGCACATAATTGTCTATGGATACTTATTGAGAATAAGTGCATCAAATTGACCCTCTAAGAATATTTCATATGGATTATTATTCAAATGCTAGTAGATTAATCTCTTAATGATAGTAGTATACTGATCCTTCGAGTTAATCTGGATTATGGATTACTAAACTTTGACTCTATTAGTTGTTATCTTAATGAGTCACACATACTATAGAGATCAGGTATAGTATGAATCATGAAAAGATAAGATATGACTAATATACGATTCACCACTTTTTATATTAGGAGAGTATATCTCAGTAGAATATTGACCACTTCTTGAAATACAATTCAAAAATCTTTGCGCAAAGTCAAAATAGAATTAAGAGTGCCTTAAATTCTATTTCAAGTGAATGGAAAGAAGTAAATTGGTTAGTTCAATAACACTTGGCATTATATCTGTACTCTTGAACTAATGTGGATACAATGTGGTGAAAGGATAAAATTACACAGTAACTAAATCACTAATAGGTGAAGTCGAACCACTTGACATCATATCCCAACTCTTGGGTAGTCATGATACTTTTCTTGAATCTAATCTTGATCTATAAGTCTAAATTAATTAATAATTAGTGAATTAATGATAAATTAAACTTGTTTAATTTATCTAATCCTAATTAATTTAGTTTATAATTTATACTTATTACTAACGTGAATGGGAACCTAAAGGGTCACATACTTTAAGATGATTAATTTGAAATTAAATTGATTATTTGATAAATATGAGATACTTGTGGGTTAATTTATGAGATAAATTAATTTGTAGAACTATTAATTGTAGTAAGTCATAAATCTTAGGGGTTCATATGCAATATCATATTAGTTTCTAGGGTTGTTATGCATATATATATATATACACACACACACACACACACACACACACATACATACATGTCATGATCCCAAGCCTCAAAGGCTTGAAAGCATCACGAGTAATAAAGTCAAATCATGATTTTTAGGAAGAACAATCGTGAGGAAAAATAAGAAGAAAAATAAAAGAGCTAGCACTCTGTGGCTTAGGTCAATCAATCCTAAGAAGATCCTGGTTTAATTATCTACGTGGATACCATTAGAGACTGAACATCTTTACGGCTTGTGGATTGACATCCTTGATAGATTGGATATTTTACCGTAATTTTGATGTATAATCTCTATACATCTCTTTTACTATGCATGAATTAATCAAGGTGATATGTAGAAGGAAGTAAAATTTTAGATTCCGCTGCGTATTGTATGATTTACTTTCTTATATCTCATAGTTGAACTGAAGTTGACCATGGTCAGATAGGATAAAGATGTTGGCAGCTTTCTCCCCTTCGATTCTTCTCTACTTCTGCTAGTAGAAACTTAAAGCAATCAAGTCGTGTATGCTTGTGTGTATTTCTTTAAAGGTCTGAGTGTAGTTTAGTATGGTATGATATTTATAGGCAAAGTTATACTAGTTATATAGTTAGATAGGCAAGTGGTTCCCGATAAACTCTAAAGAGAAAATTTCACAAATAGAGAACTTATATGCCTTTGCTTGTTCCCGCCTAGATATTTACTACTAAATTTTTTTTTTTTTTTTTTTGCATTTTCACCAAAAAATATGATGAAAATTTGCACGCCTAAATAATTTCTCCATTTGAACAAGAAAACATGATGACCTAAAGTTTATATACTACTCTATCTTTGTTGTTCTTATCTTGTATGTGCATATCTAACATGTAAGGTTAGAGTTTTTTTTGCACTTTAATTTATTGTAATTGTATTGAGGTTGCCCCCTACCTTAGTAACATTTGTTGAGGACTAATTAGCCAGCCATGGCAAGATGAAACCCTATGACAACCTAGAGAGAAGAGAACGTGGGGGGAGGGAGAGAGCGTTCTTTCCATCAAAATTTGTTAATTTGTTGGTAATTTTAGTTGTTTAATTAGATTAATTTACATGCTCTCTTAACCTAGTTTGTACTTTCTTTTTATTGGTTTAATCATGCTTTCTAGAGTAAAGATTAGTGGTAATTGTTATTAGCTTTTTCAGAGTAATTCATTTACTTTCTTTCTTTATTTTTGATTGGGTTAAATTAGTGTTTATCAAATGCTTTTTTTTTTTTTTTTTGGGTTTTAAATCTTGGTATTTAGTGACATACCTCTTGATTATTTATCTAAGTAGCACAACGATCAATTGTCGGGCACAATCCTTATGGAAATGATAGTCATTCATCACTAACTACAAACCTATCTCAAATCCTTGCGAATGTGATCTTGATTGTCAAGTGTTGTAGGAGTTTCTAATACATGTTTGAGTAAGTTTTTCACTTACTACATCTTGAACAAGTAATGAGATTTTGGCCTCGTTTACGGGGATTGTTCTTGTTTTCGGTAATATAAGATACTTTTTGGGTCATGATAGATTAGACATTCTTAGTTTAATTAGTAGTTTAATTTTAATTTATGTTAATTGGCGGTTTCTCATTAATACTTAACTTTTTCTATTGGGGCTTCGTCATTTGAACTTGACTTGTTGATTGGTTGTGTCGTGTAGTTTATGGTTCTTGAAGAAAGGGCATTACTACCACTGGATTTGAAGATATAAAGAACCTTGACAAAATTTGGAAGGAAAAAAGATTACGACTAGAACAAGAAGGATTTCAAATGGCGGATCCTAATAGCAATCGAAGAGTAGAAGATGAGAACAATAGAAATAATGGTAATGAAGAAGGTTATGGTAACCATGTTCTAGAGGGTAATGAAAATGAAGGCAATGAATTGAATTAAAATGGAAGGCCACTAAGAGATTATTGCATGCCAAATTCTAAGGGTGGGATGCTACCTAGATTCTTGCTAGAATACCAATTCAATCAAATATAAATCAAACCAGCCTTATTTGAAATGCTTCAAACCCATGCAATGCTTGGGAGAGAACTGAATGAAGATTCATATAGTTATTTGATGAATTTTGAAGAAGTCATTGACACATTCAAGTTCAATAGAGTATATCCTGATTGTGTAATGATGAGAACCTTTCCTTTCTTTCTAAGGGATAGGACAAACTGGTGGCTATAAAGCCATCACCAAAGCATGTTTATTTCATGGAATCAATTGACCTAAGAATTTCTTGCAAAACACTTTTCACTCTCAAGAACGACAAGATTAAGGAATGAAATTATTTCATTCAAGAATGATGCCAGTGAAGGCATAAGTGAGGCATTTGATAGATTTAAGGAGCTAGTTGGCAAATATCCCCATCATGCAATTTTTTTGTGGCTTGAAATTCAAACTTTCTACAATGGACTTTATCAAGAAACCAAAAGCATAATTGATGCATGGGCACATCAATATGTGGGAGGTTCTCTTTCATTTTATTCTCGAGGAAGCTCAAAGAATATTAAACACTATGGCATCAAATTACTACCAACACGGTCTAGTTGCTCAACCAAATGCTCAACAAAATATACCACCACCTCCAAATCATCAATCTTAAGGACAAAGGGGTATTCTCCAATTGGACCATAATGATGCATTGTTAGCGTGAAAAACTTGATAAGGGTATTGGAGAATCTTGGAGGAAGGAATGCCGTGAGTGCCAATCAACACCTCCTCAAATGCCATTAGTATGTGATATTTGTTCTGGTATTTATCTAATTGGGCAATATGAAGGATTATTTAGGGGGAATGAGCAATTGAACTATGTGAGTAATCAATCTTTTTCATTAAGAGCTCCACTAAATGCCTTTGGAGGCACGTATAACCCATTGTGGAGGAACCATCCCAATTTCTCATGAGGTGGTCAACCATCTCAAAATGCTCCTCAACAAAATTTTACCAACCAAACTTCCTCTTCAAATGAATCTATTTACCACTTCATCAAAGTAACCCTCCATCTAATTTTCAAAATTCTCAACCTAGCACCAAACTCTTCCCATCAACGTCATAACCATCCACAATATATTCACAAATGGTAAAAAATCTCGAAGGAAGGAGATGATGTTATGTTTAACTTGCAGAATTGAGAAGAGAACTTGAAGCCTCAAGAAGAGTAAATGAAACCCTTAGGAGAGATCATGAATCATTTGTAAGAAACCAATGAGCTTGAACAAGAAATTTGGAAACTCAATTGGGACAAGTGGCAAGACAAGTCAATAAGAGATCGAATGGAACATTCCCAAGTGACACCTTTCCTAATTCAAAAGATTTCTATCCAAGGAAACATTTCACTGCCATAACTTTGAGAAGTAGATAAGAATTAGTTGTGAAAAATAGAAGCATGAAATGGAAGAAAAAGTAGAAAAGACAAAATCCAAGGAGGATGACATCCAAGTTGATGTTAAAAAGTGATGAAAAGGTTGCTCCTGTGGAATGAGCAGAATTAGGTTAAGTCTCCAAAGAAGGTGGGGAAATGGGAAGGACCTTTGTAATTATATCCTTCAGTGAAAATCCCTTTTCCACAAAGCTTAATTTACCCTAGGAAGGAGGACAAAGAAAGCCAATTCGCCAAATTTCTTGAGATGTTCAAAAAGATTCAAGTTAACATCCCTTTAGTTGATGCACTCATCAATATGTCTCATTATGCCCGATTCATGGGAGAAATTTTAGCTAAAAAGATAAAATGGGATGATGAAGAAACGATGTGCCTTAGTGAAAAATGTAGTGCTATAATGGAGTGCAAGTTGCCACCTAAGCTCAAGGACCCCAGTAGCTTCTCAATTCTGGTAATGATAAGGGATCATATTCTAAATCAGTCATTATATAATTTGAGATTTAGTATTAATATGATTCTGAAGGCAACATATGATAAATTGGGAATCACCAATGCCAAACCTACACAAATTGTTCTTTAATAGGTGGACAAGACCAAGGCTCTGAGAAAACTTGATGGCATATTGGAGAATATGCTAGTGCAAGTAGACAAGTTGATTTTCTCGATGAATTTCTAAGTGCTTGACATGGGGAAAGATCCCAAAATTCCATTGATCTTGGGAAGACCACTCTAGTCTACCGCTTATGTCATGATTGATGTTAACAAAGGGATGTTGAAACTTCAAGTTGTAAATGACTTTGTTGGATTTAATGTCTTTGAATCATATGATCATGTCTGATCTTTTGTTTGATAGGTCGAATGAAGAGGCACTCTAAGGTTGATGATAAAAGAATGGGGAGGTTAATGGAAAAGCCACCCAATATTGTCCTTAACATAGAAAACTAAATGGTATACACCAAGCTCTGAGAATTTGAAATTGGAGATAAAGTGATGACAAACATGAAGAAGGGGCATTGTTACGAGAAGCATAAAGTTGGCTAGGTTGGTCCTTTGACTATCACTAATGTTTTACAAGAAGGGTACATTCATTTGAAGGATGGAAGTCGAGAGTTCACAGTCAAAACAAGAAGAATGAAGCTCAATCCATGGAAGCCAAAAAGAGAAAGATGAGAAACCATTCATCTTGCCACTAAATGACTATCATCTTATCGTAGTCAAGCTAATGACTATAAACAAGTGCTCTTGGGATGTATTCCAAACTTTCTTTTCTTGTTCTTGCTTTTGTTTTAGTTGAATTTTATGTTTTTTAATATCTAGGTTTGAGTAGGATAATTTAGGGTTAAAATAGGTTTGAGTTTGGTTATTATGTTACTAGTAAGTTTTCGAAGGGAAATGAGTGAAAATGTTCATTAATTTGATGCTTTTTATGTTTGTAGCTGTTTGATAAAGAATGGGTTCAAGCAGATAAGAGATGAAAAATTTTGACTAAATATTGAGGGGTATGGCAAAAGTTCAAGTCCATATGCGGTGTTAAATTTGATACCACAATATCAAATTTGATGCCTCAGTATCAAATTTCAGAATCTAGTCCATATAGCAATATCGATAACTTTGATACTGCTATATCAAAGTGAACTTCCAGTGAGCTATTATTCACCCTCAGTCAATACCGCGATATTGAATTCAGTACTTTTTTATATCATGGTATCAAAACCCTACTAGAGCAACTTTTTCAACCAGATATTGCTGTATCAGATATCCATACCACGATATCAAAATCGGGCAACAGCTTTTAAAGGGCTTTTTAGCCATTTTTGGTTTGTTTTGAGCCATTTTCAAGGGCAATTGTGTCTTTTCACCCAACCCCTACATACTATAAATATATGTTTTTGGGGCAAATTTCTTCTCTCCAACCCTTGTTTTCTTCTTCTTTTCTTTCTTCCCACTTGGGGAGGAATTTAGCTTTCTTCCTCCATTGTTGATAGATTAGCTTTCTTCCAAGTATGTAAGTTTGTTCTACTACACTGAAAGACTTTATTTATGTTTAGTCTTCTTCTTTTATGAATTTATTTCATATTTATTTGATCTTTGTTTTCTTCATTTATTGCTTTATATCTACCTAACTTTCAATGATTTTAATTTCTTACAGTAGTTTTCTAGAATTAATGTTTAGTTTATTATATTGCTTGCTCATGCTTTTTTTGCTTTATTGTCTTTAAATATCTAATTTAGCATGGGTTAGGGTTCAGTGAAGCTAATTTCATATGGGTAAAGGTTAATGAGTTGATTAGGTGGTAAAATGTACTAATTAGATAATGGCCTCAAGGACTTTTTGAGGAAAAGTTTTTGGGTTTCATGCTAACACAAAGAGGGACTGAAGCTAACCCTAAAAAAATCAAAGGCATTCAAGACATGGAGCCAAGAAAATTAAGGAAGTGCAAAAGCTCACGGGGGCGACTTGCTGTATTAAGCCATTTCTTATCCAAGTCTGGTGATACGAATTTGCCTTTCTTCAAAGCTCTAAGAAGTTTCAAGAATTTTCAATGAATGAAAAAGTGACGAAAAGCTTTTGAAGAGTTGAGTCAATACTTGGCTTCTCCTCTACTCCTAACTAAGCCTGGCCCAGTGAAACTCTTTACCTATATTTGGCTTATTCATTTGCGGCGGTGAATGATGTTCTCACCAAAGAAGTGGACAAGGTCCAAAAATCGGTGTATTGCGTGAGTAAAGTTCTAAGTGATCTAGAGACTCGATATCCTAACATGAAAGATTGGCCTTAGCCTTGGTAATGGCGGCGTGAAAACTCAGGCCTTACTTCTTAAGTCATCCCATTGTAGTTCTTACAAATCATCAACTCAAATCCATCCTCTTGAAGCCTGAGATCTCGGGGAGGTTGGTAAAGTGGGCAACTGAGGTAAATGAGTATGACATCTATTTCCAGCCTAGGGGAGTAATCAAAGCGCAAACTTTAGCAGATTTTATTTTAGAAAGGGTGGAAGAGGAGGACTCAAAAGAGCCAAGTAAGGAAAGAAATTCAAGAAATGCCTACCTCATCCGAGGGCCAAGTCCAAGACTCACATTTATGGAAAATAAATGTGGATGGAACAAGCAACGCCAAAAAGTGTGGAGCGGGTATTGTTCTTACCTCTTCGGAGGTATTCAAGACAAGCTATGCCTTAAGGTTTGAATTTCATACAAATAACAATGAAGCCGAGTATGAAGCCTTAGTCTCCAGATTTAGGCTAGCCAAAGTGTTGAAAGTTAAAAACTTGTTAGTAAACATAGACTCAAACCCGGTGGTTCAGCAAGTCAAGAGAGACTGTGAAGCAAAGAAGTCATCCCCACAATTTCACCTAAGCAAGATGAAAGGCTTGATCTCACGATTTGAAAAATTTGACACAGTCCATGTGACTCGAGATGAAAACAAGGAGATGGATGCCTCCCAAAAATTGCAAGCTTAGTGCACTCTAATGTTTTGAAAGTAGTGTTCTTGGAAATTCTATGAGAAAGATGCATAGATCATGGAGAGGTCATGAATATCGACTCTACTCCAAATTGGATGATCCCGATCATTTAATATTTGAAAGAAGGAAAATTACTCGATGACAAGATCGAGGCTCAATGAGTAAATTCAATGAGAGAGAAAGTGGATGAAATACTTGATCATTGGAGGAACTTTGTATTGAAGGTCTTACTCAATGCCTTATCTCTGATGTTTGAGTCTAAGTAAAGCACAATATGCTTTAGCCAAAGTGCACGAGGGGATTTGTGTACATCATTTTGGAGGAAGAGAGCTCCTGCTCAAAAGGTGCGAAGGTAAGGTTACTATTGGCCACAAATGTTGAAGGATCCCATGGAAGTTTGTGGTAGTAACTATTGATTATTTTACTAAGTGGGTTGAGGTCAAAACTTTAGCAAGCATTACTCATCAACAAATCATACAATTCTTTTGGAAGAATGTAACATGTTGCTTCGGAATCCCAAGGCACTTACCTCGGACAATGACTTGCAATTCCAAGGAGCACCATTCAAAAAGTTTTATCAAGACTTGGCATAGAACAATGTTTTTCCTTAATGAGCCATCCTTAAAATAATGGTTTGGTAAAAGTGACTAGTCGCACTATTCTTAAGGGAATCAAGACATGAAGAGACTTGATGATGTTAAGGGCAAATGGGTTGAAGAGCTTCGAAGTGTTTTGTGCTCATACCGCACTACCTGCAATACTGCTACCAGGGATTCTTCTTTCAATTCACTTATGGAACCGAAACATTTATACCTGTGAAAATTGGTATGCTGGGTTTCCGTGTCTATAACTTCAACTTAGAGAAAAATGAAAAAGGGTTGAGGTCTAACCTTGACTTACTCGAAGACAAAAGGGATAAGGCATACTTTAAAATGCTAGAAGATATGTAATGGCTTGCTTGCTTTTACAATCGCCAAGTCTGAGGTAAAAGGTTCCGAGTAGGAGATTGGGTTACAAGGAAGGCGGAGATAAGTCAACCCCAAACTTGTGGAAAGCTTTTGCCAAATTGGGAAGGTCCTTACGAAATATTTGAAGCATACTCTAATGGCGAATACAAGTTGAGAACTAAGGATGGGAAGCTCATGCCTCGTACCTGAAATGCCCAAAATTTGAAAAAGTTCTACTTTTGGAACATGCTTTCTTTACTATGCCTAAGTTTTTTGAAATTCCTTAAACCAAGCGACACCTTCTGAGGTGAAACAAGTTTGTGCAACTTGTAAATATATTCGAGTTTGTTATCAATGAAAACTTCTAAGTCTTTTGTCTATGTAATTGCTCAATATTTTGTTTAGAATAGCAATCTCGCCCCTACCCAACCTTCAGGTGTAAAATATTCTCAGAGACACCATGACTCTCTAGGGTCAATTACTCCCTCTAGGGAATAAAATTTAGGACCTCTCTCAAGAGTCGGCATGACTCCTCTACGGGCAAAAATAAGCTTTTCCTTAGAGAACTAGTTCCTTGGTTAAGTATGCTCAAAAGAGCAACCTTAGCCCTTCTGGGGGCGAGAATAAAATTTTCCTAGGGGACCTGTGCCTAAGGTAACCTTAGTACCAACACTAAAGCTTTACTTAGGAGATATGTGCCTAGGATGACCTCTCCGGGGTGAAAGTAAACTTTTTCTTGAAAAAGTAGTTCCTTTGTTAAGCATGCTCGAAAGAGCAACCATAGCCTTGGGGGAGAGAATAAAATTTTCCTAGGAAATTTGTGCCTAAAGAAACCTTAGTTCCAATACTAAGGATTTACTTGAGAGATTTTTGCCTGGGATGACCTCCGAGGACGAAAGTAAGCTTTTCCTTGAAGAATTAGTTCCTTGGTTAAGTATGCTCAAAAGAGCAACCTTAGCCCTTCTAGTGGAGAGAATAAAATTTTTATAGAAGATTTACGCTTAAGGTAACCTTAGTACCAACACTAAGGCTTTACTTAGGAGATTTGTGCCTAGGATGACCCCTCCAGGAGTGAAAGTAAGATTTTCCTTGAAGAAGAAGTTCTTTGGTTAAGTATGCTCAAAAGAGCAATCATAGCCCTTCCGGGGGCAAGAATAAATTTTCCTAGGAGATTTGCATCTAAGGAAACCTTAGTCCCTATACTAAGGATTTACTTAGGAGATTTGTACCAAGGATGACCCCTCTAGGGCTGAAAGTCGGATGTTTTTCCTTGGAGAAGTAGTTTTTAGGTTAAGTATGCTACCAAAGTCCTTCCGAGGGCGAGAGTAAAATTTTCCTAAGAGATTTATGCCTAAGGTATCCTTAGTCCCAACACTAAGGTTTTACTTGGGAGATTTATATTTAGGATAATCCCTTCGGGGGCGAAAATAAGCTTTACCTTGGAAAGATAGTTCCTTGGTTAAGTTTGCCACCATAGCCCTTCCAGGGGCAAAGATAAAATTTTTCATATAAGAGTTACACCTGAAGTAACTTTAGTTTGGTGCTAGAGCCATGGTTTACCTTCTGAGAGCGAGAAACTTCTTTACTTAAATGTGACAATGAGAGCTCAACCGAACAAACTTAGTCACTTGTAAAAATATTCAAGTGTCTATGGGGGGCGAATGCATATGTAGGAACGCTTGAAGATAAACAAAAGTCACGATGTTATATAAAGAAGGAAAGCGTAACGTAGGTAGAATTGGTACAAGGGGAGGCCCCAACTCAAAAGCCAAGCAACAAGTGCAAGCAAAGAAAATACTAAGGAATGCAAATAACATAATACTAGCAAAAGGTGGAGCTCATACATATAAGAGACCCAAGCTCTAAGTCTCCAAAAATGAAAATAGCTAAGCTAAGTGCTAAACTAAGCTACTCCATCTTCAGTCGAAACCCCTGAAGAGCTAGGATGAAGGGGAGTAGGAGGCGCCGTGCCTAGGTATAAGTCATCCAAATCTAAATTTGTGTACTTTTTCTTCACCAAAACTAAGGCCAAAATCATAACCTTTATCGAAGTACTCGATGCTACTTTTCTCCACCAAAGCTTCGAAGTCACTGCTGCCGCGATAGTCTATCAAGTGCTTTTCCAAGCGATCCTGATAGTCTTGAGAATCAAGGAACTCAAAGATAGCAAAATCTCTACTCTTCTTTTCCACTAATTTGAGCTCATCCTTGTGTGACATGCGAAGCTTCTTCGTCTCACCCTTTTGAGATACTTGAATCTCATTTATCTCATTTACTTATGAGAGGTTTGAAGTTCTTTGGTCTCTTTCCTTAACTTGGCAATCTCTTGGTGGTTTTCTTGGTTATGCTTAGATGCAGCACACAAAGCTTGAAAGTGTGTTTCTTTCACTTCTTCCGCATTTTCAAGCTTAATCTCTAAAGCCGAAATTTGTAATAGATACTACTCTTGAGCTTTGTTCAAGTGATAGTAAAGGTTGCCAATCTAAAGACAATGAGAGAAAGACAATGTTATCCCTAAGTATAATAAAAAAATACTTAGATATTTTTATGAAAAGAAGAAGGCGCAACTTACTTGCCCAATATGTTGAAACATGGCGTTGGCATCAACAATGCAAGAAGAGTTCAAGGATTTGCTGGCTTTCTCACTTTGAGACTTAGGCAATGCTAATGCCTCCACCAAAGGATGACCCACTTCTTCCAAAAATGAGTCCTCATACACCTCCCAAGAAAGGGTATAGATCATGTGAGAGGAAGTAGAGCCCTCACCTTGAGTGGTGACGCTAGCTTGAATTTGAGGCGGACATGAATAAAAAACTAAAAGGGTAGGAACTTCTTGACTGGGAGCCCCAATTTGAGCCGAAGGTGCCAAAGTAGCTTCATTAGAAGGCGTTGCCTTCTTTTTAGGCTGAGGTGGTGCAAGAGCTTTTTAGCTAGTCTCTTTGGTCCCAAAATTCCAAAGATAGATTCCTTGGGGAGGTTGAGATGAACTTTGACGCCTAGCTTGTCTCATCTTCAAAGTGAAATCACATATAGCATCCTTCAAGGCATCCATTATAAAATCAAGAAGAACAAATTAAGTTCAAGTCAAGTATCTATATCAAATGCAGACGAGGGAAAATATGTACAAAAAATGCTAAGTAAAATGCATATGCACGTATACCTAAAGAAACAAGAGAGCTGAGGTCGGCATGGTTCAATCTCACCGACACCAAGAGTTGTTCATTAACCACTTTTTGCCAAAGAAGCAGTTCGGCCTTCATAAGTATAGCAAGATCCTTACTCTTGCAGCACTACACTGCACTAAGAAGCAAGTTTGTTAATATTTGAAACTTTCAAATCATAGTTCCAAGTGGGAAAGTTCCTTTTGAACTGCCTTTGGATAAAAAAATAATAACTCCTGTAATTAACTAGCTTGGGGTATGCTTACTCGGCCAATTTTTTTTTAGACTGCCAACTACAGGTATACCCCACTTCACTCGTCGCAAGTCGAAAGAATTCCTTGGAAGTGCCTATTGAAGGTTTGATCCCAAGGGTGGGACAAGTGATCAAATAAGCATTGATATTACGGATGGATTTGGAATGTAATTGTCCAATCCCAACTTGATAATGTTCCAACAACTTGTGGAAGAATAATGGTAGTGGGAACCTCAATCCCGCTTCTAATTGCACCAAATATATAGACACGTATCTAGAAGAGTTCACGCAAGGTCGATGGTCAAGGGGCGAAACCTTCACTTTGAAGAAAGTAGGAATATGGAACTTTTCCATCCATTTTCTAATCAAGTCCATCAACAATCGAAGACGAGGCAATTGAGAATATACATACACAAGATCATGATTATCACCGTTGACTTTTCTTTTCCCTCTATCCTTTGGAGAAGTTTTGAATTTTTTCGTCTTAGTTGGCGAAGGAGAAGCCTCAATTCTTCACTAGAAGGCTCATGCTCATGTTGAGATAAATCCTCTTCACTAGAATTTTCCCACTCAAGGTGATACTTTCTAGTTCGATGCACTTATGGGTGTCTCGATGACACAATTGTAGTTAGAACGGTGGTTCTACATATATTCACCCTCACCTTGGAAGATGAAGCACCCCTAATCAAGGGTCTACCCACAAACATACTTTGCTGAAATTCACTTGGTTTTGGCCTCATATCAAGGTCTTCATGAAGAAAATTTAAATCCAAGGGCTCACGTAAGGGACTAATCACTTTACCTAGGACCTCACCCAACTCACCAAAGACATGTTCAAATATATCCAGCCCTTCACTCGAAGAATGTTCCCCATAACCATCAACCATCTCAAAAGTGTTGCACAACTTATCAACACCTCTTCCTTGCATACAATCAATTTCGACATCATTATTAGCAAGCCCCTGAGAATTTGAGTTGTCAACAATAACACCACCCAAATGTTGGATGCTATTCCGCCTCCCTTTTGTTAACTTTGGCACCTCATCCAATTTATCAATGGTATGCTTCCGAACGTAATTAAATTCACTATCACCACCGACAAAGTTCGTTGAGTCTAAATCAATTAAATGAGATTTAGCATCACTATGAGCGGATTTTTTTTTGTCGTGTACATCCTTGCCTTTTTTACATATGTTTTGCTTGGGTAAACCCACAACCATATTCTTCTCAAGTCCATTCGATGCTGGGTTTCTCATTCCTATGGAAGGTCAAGATATGGCAGCCGTGAAACTTCCCCTTTGATCATGAGAGTTCTCAACATCAGCATCAACATTCCCCATAAATGTGGGAGCAACCTTTGTCACCAAAGGAATGAATGATTTGGGATCAAGTGGCTATCATTAGTCACTAAAGAGGATACCCCTTCACCTTGCGTAGCTACTAAGACTTGGGGAGAGTATTGTGCAGTAGTGGTTTTATTTCCCATGGCACATGCAGCTCGAATAAAACCATTGGAGACTCCGCTACAAAAATGAAGATAGGCATAGAGGTCCCTTTATTGTCTTGCGCAACTACACCCCTATTTTGTGCAGCTGTGAAGTCATCATCATGACGAGTAACGGCTGCATTGAACTTTTCTGTAGTCAAAGGGAGCCTAAGTAAATCTGTGAAATAATTTGGTAAAGATGAAGGAGCAACAGGTCCAACCATTTGAGACCCAAATACAATGTTGTAGATAGCAACAGGTGTCCCTCCACGGTCTTGGTAGCTACATTTCTCTTTTACATAGTAGCGGAGTCGACATCACAATAAGAACACCTGCTTTCTTGGTTTGAGTAGCAACTATAGATGTGCGTTCTTTATTTTTATAAAGGGTGAGAATATCTTGAGTAGGGGCAGGCATATATCAACTGTTTCCTCAATCTCCACTACTGTAGTACCATTTTGCATAGTAGCTCTGCAGAGTGAGTTAGCGGATAAGCTTGTAGTCAGCAATTTTGGGGTTTTACCCCTTTTACTCACGTTTCCTTTCACTTTGCTCCTCTCCTTCTTCTTTACTCCTTTTCTTTCCCTCTTTTCCATTCTTTTCTTCTCTTTTATTTCTTTTTTTCACCTTTTCTTCTCATCTCTCTCATTCATTTTATCAATATCCATTTCCAAGCCAAAGAAAACTTTTGATGAACATAAAGGCACCTAAGGATATAGAGAAACCACCAGATCCACTAACACTTTTAATTTTGAAACTCAAGAAAATGGTAGAAAGATTTGTTCAATCAAATCCACATGAAGTGTTTGATGAAATGCTGAAGAGAAAAAAAAAAAAAAAATATATATATATATAGAGAGAGAGAGAGAGAGAATAAAAAGAGAATGAAAGAATGTACTTACTTCGGGACAATGTTGAAGAAGTTGTCTCTCAAAGGCCCACTTGATGCCTTGTATGTGGGTGGAGTGTTGGGGATAGTGAGTTGAGGATGGAGTGTTGAGTATAGCGTGTAATAGGTTGAGGGTAGAGTGTTGAGTATTGAATGTAGTGGGTTAAGGGTAGAGTGTCGAGTGTTGGGTGCTGAGTTAAGACTGGAGTATTGGGTGTTGGGTTGAGGGGGGAGAGTTGAGTGTTAGGTGTTAGGTTAAGGGTAGAGTATTGGGTGTTGGGTTGAGAGTGGAGTGTTGAGTGTTGGATATTGGGTTAAGAGTGGAGTGTTGGGTGATGGATAGAGGGTGGAGTGTTGGGTGTTAGGTTGAGAATAGAGTGTTAGGTGTTGGGTGTAAGATAGAGGATTGAGTGTTGGGTATTGTGAGTTGAGGGATGGGTGGAGTTTTGAATTAAATCTATTGTTTTGAAATACTAAGTACAAGTATCACCAAAATTCAAAAACGAATAAATAAGTACCACTACTCAACTTGAGGAAGTATACAAGTTTGAATAAGCTGCTAGTGATCAACCACATTCCATTCAAGAATGAAACTCAAATTTTCAAATATTTTGGTTCCAACCCAAATTTTATTGACTCCGGTCACACTTTTTTTGGCTCCTGCTAAAACACAAGTCAAAAACCATCGAGCTACTCTTAAGCTGTACAAACTTGACTTAAGAGGGGGGCCAAATAATCATGTCTAAATATACCATCCAATGGCTTGCAGATACATGACCAGTCAATCAAAACAGTCAAATATCCGAGAGGACATTTTGCTAATTTCTTTACCTAAAATCAAGTTATGAAGAAATTCAACACATTCAATATCTTATAGGCCCAATAATTAGTTTCAAGCCCACGAACTACCCAAACCCATTAACGATGTGTATAAATAGTAAGTTGGTACGATATACAAGAGGATTTATTATTCATACAACTTCTCAGTTGCCTTTTCAAGCTTTCATTTTACTTTTAATCCTATTCCTCGCATAAAATTCTAACTTGACCGTCGAACATGACGACCTCTCCTGAGGGACATACTGTCGTCGCTCTTGCTCTTATTGTAGGTTTCATGTATTGTGGGTATATACGTGCTTATACCTTAGCAATGGAGGATTCAGACAACAAAGGACTCGGACTATAATATCAGACTTCGGTGCAAAAAAAATTTCACACAACACTACGAATAAAATTCATGAAAACTAATTTATTAGCAAAAACAAAAAAGTCATGTAAGCTAAGACAAAAAAAATGCTAATAACTCAAAGAAAATTTTATCTTATTCTCATAAATATCTTTCATGCTATTTTCTATTTTGTTTCATTTTTTTTCTCTCAAATCTGAATCAATTTTTTTTGTCCACAACGATCTTCTTCCTTTTAGTTATTAGTATCAAAACTATTTCCATAATTCTAGCTCTCCAAATGACATGTTTTTTGAGCAATGCCCACTCTGTGGGATATTCTTTTCCCCTCATTCTTTTCCAAATTAATGCTTTGCATTCAGAGTTATATTTGTGTTTTGCATTCAGAAGAGTTATATTTCTGGGCTATTTTGACATGATGGCTTAGATTTTACATAGCTTACTTTGTACTCAATAGCTTCGCCCTGGAAAGAAGCAAAATTTGTCTAGCTATATTACTACAATTTCTAATTAATTTGTTTATTACAAATTTGGATATTTGCACTCAATTCTATCTAAATCACCTGATGAAAATGCGCAATTCGTGCGAGCATATCTCATAATTCCGTCCTAAAAATTTATTTGTTTAGTCGCAGATTTTTTTGGCTACGTACTAGAGATTAGGTTGCCACCACGACGCTGAGATTGTACGCATCCTTGGTTCAAGTTTTCTGTTGCCATTACAATTCACATTTAGAAAACATGTGAGTGGATGTAACTAAACCGTTCAAATACATATCATGATCTGGTTAATTTTTTTTTTTTTTATTAAAAAATTTATTTTTTTTCTACTCTTTAGTGATTCGAATCTATTATCAATAAGTCTTATAAGAAACATTTAATCACCTAAATTGTAGGCCATAACTTCATTATTGGTCTAGTTAAATCTTGATCAAGAATTGATTTTTATGGCTATACAAGTTGTTAACGTCACAGTCAAACCACCATATAACGAGGCTGTCTTTTCTTTTGGCACTTCTGTATAACCTTAACTAGGTTGAAATTCCAGGAAAGGCAGTATGGCTTCTTCTGTTTTTTTTTTTTTTTTTTTTTTTGGGTAAATAAAAGAAATAGCACTGCAAAAATTAAATGGTCAAGTTACAAGAATTCGAAATAACTCTAGGGAACGTAAGACCCTGAACATCTTCCTCCATTATTCTAACAAGTTTAGGAGGAACTGAACTAAAATTCAAAAACCAAACAAAAGAGCTAGCATCAGAACATGGCAACTCAATGCCTAGATTTGCAAGGTAGTCAGCGTATCAATTGCCTTCATGATAAGTACGTTTGATGCTGACTTCTCCAAATATCTTGATCAAGCACCTGCAAACCACAATAGGTGTAGAACACTCGTGAGTAAAGATTTCAGTACCTCCAAGACTTTAAGAGATCAATGATATATATAGCATCCAATTCTATTTCTAGGAATTGGATGTTTAACTCCCTAGCTAGACAGAGTCCATCCTCGAGTCCCTAAACTCAGCTTGGATGTTGGAGGCTCTTCCAATATTCTTGCAACAACCTAACACCCTTGGCAGTCTCTGATGATGGCTCTTGTACCAGCTGGGCCTGGGTTGCCTTTGGCAGCCTCGTCAGAATTAAGTTTGTAGAAATCAACTCTAAGGGGGACCAAGAAACCAAAATCTCAGTGAGCTGTCTCGAGTGAGGTAGATTAGGGCCTAAAATGGAGTAATCAGCTACAAGACTTAAGGTTTTAGAGAGGGGGAAAAGCAAGAGGAGTGGGATTGATAGATGTTGCGATTTCTGAAGAGCCATAAAGCCCACCAAGTTGAGGAAAAAATTTTACCTTTAAGAATGTTTAAGGGACGGAAGATACTAGAAGAGATTGAACCTAGTTTAAGCCAATCTTCAAATGAATATACATCAGGATTATTTGGGAGAAGATATTAGCTATTGAGTAGAGCCCACACAGAGGAAGCTATAGGAAAAAGTCTCAGAACATATTCTACATCTTGTTCAACATTACCACATGAATAGCATGCAGAATCTTGGATTAGTTTTCTGGTAAGGAGGCTTGTCCTAGTAAGGAGTTTCTGATGACAAGCAAGAGATCCAATCCCACGTAGACTTATTCTCAGACACTTGCTTTTCTTGGATTAAAATATTTTTTCAAGCTAAACTCACTAAAATTTTACCAACAACAGAGAACTTCCATCTAGTAGAGTCTTCTAAGTTGCTCATCAACTACCAAGGGGTAGCTCTAATCAGGTCCAAAATTTCATCAGGCAGAAAGAAGGAGATTTTATCCAAATCCCAATCTCTAGAAAGGTTAACTAAATCCCTGACTTTCAAATTTTCCTTATCAAAGTTCAGGGAACAATACAGAACTTTTTGATTTCCCCATAAGAGAGCCAGGGTCATTCTAGCCTCAAGTTCACCGTACTACCATCTCCAAGGGTCCAGATGATTCCTTTATTCATAATTTCAGCACGTTTCCTCAAACATTTCAAGTTAATAGATCTAGCAGCTTTCTCAAGTACCAAGCTTCCTGAAACTGCAGAACCCTTAGAATCTACACAAGTAACAAATAAAATTCTTGAAATCGTCGATACAGGCTATCAAGGAAAGTTTTATTCATATCTTTGATCTTCTTGATTCCAAGTCCATCATACCCCATAGGTTGGTAGACAGTTTCCTAATTAACTAGGTGAATCTTTCTTTTGGTATCAGTAAAACCCCAATGGAACCTTTTTTGGTTTCTATCTAGTTCCTCAAAGGTACTCTTCGGAAAAGGTGCATAGCGACTATAAAAAAAAGGAATGGTAAAAGTGACTTGTTAAACTAGAGCTTTTCTGCCAGCTAAGGACAGTAGATTTTGCATTCCATCCAGCAAGTCTTTTTTGAACCTTTTGAATAATGAACTTACAAGCATTTTCATTTGAAATTCTAGAATGGATAAGAGGATTCCAAGATCCTCTTTAACCTTAAAGTTCAGAACTTCAGCCACTTTTCTCTTAGTGGTGTTCTCAGCATTTTTAGAAAAATAAACAACAGATTTACTCTTATTAACGATCAACCCAGATTTAAACTGAAATCTTCTAGCACCTCAGTCACAACTAGTATTGATTTATTCTCACAGCTATTAAACAAGATAATGGCCCGTTTGGATTGTTTTTTTTTTTTTTTTTTTCAATTTTTTTCAATTTTTTACTTTACTATTTATACTTTTATGAAATAACTGTTTGGTCAGCAAAAATTTTTTTGATCAATTTTTTATATTTTTTTTCAAAAATAATAATCATTATTTACACAATTAAAATTTTTTCTTTCACTATTCATAACTATTCAATCAATTATTTTAGTATTCCTCTATACGCATATTATACTATTTACATATATTAGTATTAAATTTTTTTATACTATCCATTACTATTCATTGGTTTGAATTTTTTTTGGAGCAAAGAAAAAATAGAAATGTAAGTTCGGACTTCCGAACCTAGGTTCGAAAGTCTGAAGTATAGGCGAAAAATAGAGTTTAAAATAGTATATTAGGTTCGGAAGTCCGAAGTATAAGCGAGAAAAGAGAGTTTAAAATAGCATACAAGATTCAGACTCCCGAACTTAGGTTCGAGAGTCTGAACTATGGGCGGAAAAATAAAGTTTAAAATGATATATAAGGTTCAGATTTTCAAACCTATGTTAGAGAATCCGATCTATGGACAGAAAAGTGTAAATTTTAAATTTTATTTTTATTTTGTATTAAATAAATACATGTTTAGCATAGGCATACGGATACATTTCGTTTTTCAAGATTTGGATTTCAAACGACGAACAAATATAACTTTGCATGTGATTTTTAATATTTGATTTGATGGTATAAAAAAAAAAGTAAACAAGATTTGATATTAATAATTTTATAATAATTTTGTGTACGTATTTTGTCTTTTAGTGTATAAAATACTAGATGAATAATTTTTAAATTATATATTTTTAATTTTATATTAAATAAATACATGTTAGCATACATGTATGAGTATATCTTATTTTTTTAAATTCGAATTTCAAACTACGAGAATGCAACTACGTTTGTGTGTGATTTTTAGTACTTGATTTAATCGTGTGAAAAAGAAAGTGAATGAAATTATATATTTTGATATTAATAATTTCGTTCGACTTTTGCGTACGTTTTTTTGTCTTTTAGTGCAAAAAAATTGTCTAAACACTTATTTATAAAAAAATTATTTGAACTATTTACAATCCAAACACTTACTCAAATTATTCATATTTTTTTATTATTTGCCACATCATTCAAATAATTTCTCGAATAATATATCAAAATAATACTCCAAATAATGCAATCCATACGAGGCCAATGTTATCAGCAAACATACAGTGAAAAACCTTTGGGCCCTTTCTGCCAAATTGTAAAGGTTCCTATGAGAGGGCTTGGCCTCTCTCTTCAATATTACAAAAAATGGTATTCCATACAAAGAAGGAATACATAGGGAAAATAGGATCTCCCTAAGACCTCTTGAGGGGATAATAGCAGATGAGGGAATACAATTCATAAGAATTTTCATTCTAGAGGAAGAGGTACAACTCATAATGAGATCAAAGAGCTTCTTATAGAAGTTGTTAGTTTAAATTGTTGCCAATATTTAAGGTATGGCTCCGTTTAGATTGATTTTTTTTTTTCATTATTTTAAATAATATTTACAATAATTTCTTAGGCATGTTTGTCACTCATCTTTTATGTCACATATATCATATTTCAAAAGATTATTACAGTATTTATTTTAAGGCTCCATTTGAGGTTGTGGTACTTTTACCAAAAAAAAAATACTTTTGGGTAATATAAGCACTTTTAGAGGGTTTGTTCAATGTGTTTCCCTAAATTCAAGGATAGATGTTTTAGTTTGAAATGCAATTTTATCACAAGTTCAAAATTGATACTTTTGGAATATATTTTATTTTAAAAAAAAAATACTTTTAATTTAATCATTTTATCATAATTTAAAACTGACTAGAAATAAAAACAACTTTTAAAAATTGAAATCAAACATTATCAAATATATAAAAAATAATTGTTCAAATTTACTACCAAATAATAAATTAAATATTTATTAAACACTTTCTTTCAAAACTCTACTATATAATTTTTAATAAATCACTGCAACCCTCAACGCGGCTTCAATAATATTCTACATTAGTGGCATAGCCAGGATTTGATATGTAGGGGGCCGAAGACAAGTAGAGGCGGAAATTTGATGTGGCATGAAAATAGAGGTTAAAATTGTGCATTATCAATTTTGTGTTTCTAGCAAATTCACAAAAAATAATGGAATAGGGCGAACCTTACTTCTTACTCAAATTAAGCATATTAAAGTAGGCTTAAAATAATAAACAAGAGAAGTTATTTTGCCATTTTTTAATAATTTTTTATCGCAATGTCATATGACATCTAAAATTCAATTGGACATGTCACATTCCCGCTAATTAACTCATAATATATCATATATTTAGAACTTGTTACTTTGAAAAAGTAGTGACATCTTTACATGGTCGTAGCACAATTTAATGTATATTAATATTAAGTCTCCTTATAAGAACTTGCTCAAGTAAAAATTATTTTTTAGAGTCATTGGAATTCCATCCACTGATGTAAGTTCTCCAAGATCTAATTTGGAGAAAAATACTTACATATTTGCAGTTAAGAACTAAAAACATTTCAATTAAATGTCACCCATAATAATATTAAAACATACGTTATTGAAAAAATTAATATTTCATGGAGTTATGTGACAAAAAAAACACGAACGAATTTCCGTTGCTACTGTCTTAAAAGATAAAAATTTTGTAAACTTGGTAAAAGATTTGGGAATTGGGCAGGCAATATTGAGAGTCTAACAAAAGTTTATGGGGGACAACAACAGGCATAAAACTAAAATATCTCTAAATTTAAGGACAAAAAAAAATTTCTAAAACCTAGGAAGCAGGGCTGTCGGACCTTCCTGCCTCTTCCCTCTGCTCCTATTCCAACAGACCCAAACATATTGAGAACTGATATGAGAGCCAAATTCACATAGTCAACAAAAGAAAAATTACACACATTTAATCCATGTTTTGAAACTCGAATGAGTCATTGAACCGATAGCTCTGTTGATTTGCGTTTCAATCGAATTAACTAGACGAATTAACGAATTTAAAATTTAAATAAGTACATATATATTTCAAATGTTACAGTAGCGACCTTGGTACTGACTTTTCCTCCCAAGCTAAAGGCCAGATGTCTGAAGCATATTTAACTTTTCTTTTCTACACTCTTTAATTTTTTTTTTGGGAAGATTTGACAAAGCTCTTTAATACTTAGTATTTTTCAAAACTTTATCAAAACAAGTGTAAAAAACAAAAACCTCTAAAACCCTTTTCTCTTTTTTTCCTCGCTTCTCTTCCCTCTCTCCTCTCACCTCCCCATTTCCCTTCTCTCTTTCTCCAGTCTCCTCTAGGGGTGTTGACCGGTTGTCATGGATCGGGTGCCCGGACCATGAGGTGAAAGCACCCGGTCAATGAGGTGAAAAAAGTACTCGACCCTCACTGACCAGGTCAAGAAAATTTCGACTCTCTACCCGATCCATACAAAACTGGTACCCGGTAGCCCGGTCCATACAAAGCGGGTACCCGGAGGGTCAGGTCGACCGGGTACCCGACCCTCACTAGTAACAAAACATAAAAATTTAAATAATAATAGTTAGCCAAGTTAATTTCACAATTAAATCTAAGAAACAAAATACATCCCAATAGCAACAAACTAATAAGTAGTAACAAGTTAATAGCAACAACAACTAAATCAAATAATACATATGAGAGTGTAAGGAATGAGAATGCGAAGAAGAGGAAGGAAAGAGATGATTGAGGTGGAAGAAGAAGGGAAGACAAGGGACTGAAAAAGAAGAGGTGAGAAACTGCCAATAACCCTAGTAAGTATTAACTTATAATGAAACCATATTAATCAAATTTATAAAATTACCCCTAAATTAATGGACAGAATCGGGTACCCGGCGCTTCACAAAAATGTGACCCGCTACCCGACTCTCTTTTCGAATGTGGTTCGGGTACCCTCTTTTTCCTGTTCGGATCGGCTCGGGTCAGTGGATTTTTCGGGTTAACGGGTCAAGATAAACACCCCTAGTCTCCTCTGCATCCCTTCCTCCTTCCCCATCGATTTTCTCCCTACTTTATGTCCCCCTTCTTTTCTATTTCACCCTTACTTTCCCCGTCTTCTCCTTTCTTTGCATCCCTTTCATCCTTCTCGTTGATCTTTTCCCTACTCTGCGTCCCTCTGCCTCCTCCTCCCTTTCTCTCTCTCCATCTCTTGCCGATTTCTCCGTGGACACTACCTCTACCTTTGATCTGAGGCTTTAGATTAAGCCTTCAATTCTATATTCTTTGAAAAGTGGCCAGAAAAATTAGGTCTTTTGAGTGATTTATAAGATAAAAATTGGATGAAAATGGTAATAAGTTCATTGATTCCACTGATTCTTGATAGATTAATTCTATATGGGCATGGTTGATTTATGATAAAAACAAAATGGCCTGAGAAGACAGAAATCGTTATCGGAGTAGGTGTTCCTCTAACTGATGGCTAAAAAATAAAAATGGCTGTCACTAAATTCGATTTGGTTCACTTCAATATTGGTTCTATTTGGTAGCTTTTTTTTGACTATGACCTGTGACAAACCATAATCGATGCTGGTTCACAGTTCAACTGGTCGAACAAGCCGTTCGGTCCGAGTTTAAAATCGGTTTGGACGGCTATTTTTAATATTATTTTTCAAATAATATTATGCAATCATTTCAAACACGATTTTTAATCTGTTTTTTATCTCACATATATCTAGGGGTGTTCACTTGACTAGTATTCAATTTTTTGACTTGACTTATTTGACTTTCGATTTGAAAATTTCAAAGTCAAATTCGAGTCATATATGCCCAAAATCGATTAAAGTCGAGTCATTTAAATTAGATTTGTTTGACCGGTAAGTGGAACAAATCGAATTTTTAAGTCGAACCTTTAATCTTCTTCTATTCTATATTCTAATTCAAAATTTTAGTACATTATCTCACAAACTCCATATCATTGCACAAAAGTGTATTAAATTTATGTGTATTAACTTATTACTGTAACACTTTTGTTTTAATTATTCCAATTTTCACATTATCATTTTTATATTAATGTGTGTACAAAAATAATAATTCATAACATACACACACACAAGTTACAAATATTAATATATAAATGTGTATTAGTGTATATATTATATATATATATATATATATATATTAAAATTGATTTACAAAATCCCAAATTCAGAACCACTTACCAAAATTAATTCATGTAGAAAAATCTTATTGAACCACCAACCCCTGTTAAGTTATATCCTATAAGTATATACAAATATATATGATTACATAACTCTATTTATACTAATAATAAGTTAGTAATGCATTTAATATACTTGTTAATAGTAAAAATATTACGTTAATAAGTTATATCGATAACTGTTATAAGTATATAAATTAAATGTTATGTAAAACATATTTTATTACAATTATAAGTTATACAAATCTTAATATATAACCATACGAATATGTATGTATAGATATATTATACGTATAATATTTCATTAAATATTTTAGTATATGTAATTACTTAACTCTAGTATCTATGTGTATTAAAAAGAAATTAATAATTCATTTAATTAGTTATTTAAATAAAAGTATTACATTAATAAGTTATACACTTACATTAATGTATAAGTATATAAATTATATATAACATTAACAATTATGCAAAGAAAAGATATTTAATTATTAAGAAAAATAATATTATTAGTTATTAACATATTTAATTATTAAGAAATTAAAAATATTATGACTAAAATATTATGTACACAAATACATTAATATATTATTATAAATGTAGATCCTTATATACATATATATATATATATATATATATATATATATATTTGTTCGACTTATTTTACCGGCAAAGTCGAACAACTTTGTTCGACGGGTAAACCAATCAAACCGGTCAATCTATAAATCGGTATTTGACCGATAATTTGACTTAAAATTTGAAATCAAAGTCGAGTCGAAAGTTTAACAAGTCAAGTCAATTTTTTTTTTTTTGACACAACTTGACTCGGCTATTCGACTTAACTGATTTTTGAACACCCCTACATATATCATATCAAAAGTTGTTATAGTAATTTTTAGAATAATATTTTAAAAATAATAGTTATTCAAACGGAGCAATTACAAACTGCTTTTAATTAGTTAGTAAATACTATTAATTACATTATATAAGCAAACTTTATTTTGATAATCAAAACCATAACAATTAAAAGCCTAGGGGATATACGTAGCAATTATATGCAAACTTTATTTTGATAATCAAAACCATAGCAATTAAAGTTGAGGTATTTAGGCATTGATAACATTTCAACTTAAGCCTAGGGAGAGGGATAGGCACAATTTCGAGTAGTTTATGGAGGAGTACCACGTGGGGAACT